>CM036906.1:166207267-166807267 GCA_020800305.1 Porphyrio hochstetteri
TAGAAAATATTGCAGATATCTTTGATGCGGTGAGTGAAATCTGCACGTGGAGTGGCTGAGCTTTGATTTACAAAACCAACTAGGAGTTTAGCTTCTCCTTGGGGAGTTTTTTTCCACCAAAAAAACTGTTGGGGGAGGTGAATAGAGGTGAGACAGAAATCCATCCTGTCTTGTGTGTGAAAAAAAATGAGGAAATGGAATAATTTCAAAAATAATTCAATATGGTAGATTCCACCCAAATGGTCTCTTTCTGCAGTGTAAAAAACCCTGCAAATATTCTATATCCTTTTCTAAAGGGCCAGAAGGAAAAGTTACTCCCAGATGCAGCCATGCACATCTCAGTAGTCAGTGTGAAATTGGTGAAATGTTAGGAAAAATGCTGAGAAAGAGGCAGAATGAAGTTAGATTAGTCGATCCCTTCCTATTGAATTTCTTTTCTTTTCTATTCTATTCTATTCTATTCTATTCTATTCTATTCTATTCTATTCTATTCTATTCTATTCTATTCTATTCTAAAACCCAGCAGTGGTTCTTTGAATATCTTGATCTGAGTAAAAGACGACATTATGAACCCAGGTCCCATTTCCACTTGGGCTTATGTTTTAATTTCGCTTATGCTTGAGATATCTGGATCCAAAATTTACAGAAGACACACTGTTCTGTCAGGTTTTCTTCATCCTTGTTCTTTCATGCTCTTTTTGGAAGGCAAATAAAGCCCTTCCTCCACTGGGGATGCCAGAGCTTTGACCCAATGTTCTATTTTGACATTAAGACAAATTAAATAATTTATTTCCATGCACAACAAGCCAGAAACCCCTGTTGTGTCATTATGATTACAAAACTGGTCCTAAATTCATTAATTTCTCTTAGGAGTCCAAACAGTCCTTGCATTTTGTTGGGTAGGAGGAATGTCTAGTAGAAAGTAAAAGAACTAAAAACCCAGAATAACCTTTCTTTTAGTTAGAGGAGCTATTTAGCATGCAACACATTTAGACAGGCTCAAGCTGAGCGGCTCAGTGGTTACTTTTTAAAAATCAGCAAGCATTGTTCTGGGGTGGGGGAGAAGCCAGTATGAGCCTGAAAACATTGCAGGAATTACTGAACTGGGAAACCACAGTTGCAAAGGCATGGACTAAAATACAGACTCAGAGTCTGAGTCTCCTCCTGCTTGCTCTTTATAAAACTGGCAGAGCTCCTGATTCATATCACTGTAAGTGACGGGTTTGTGAAGATAAATGCAACTGTCTGTTTGTCCAGAGCTGTGCTACTGAATTAAATGGAGTTATTCCAGATGTACACCAGAGATGTAACAGTGATCAGACTCTGGCTTTTTCAAATTAAAATCACATCCCTCCCCCCATCCCACTGGCTCCCTTCCCTTCATCCATCCTGAAAAAGAGTCCTGCGTGTCTGACCTCCACTGTAGCAATGCATTTGAAAGAAAATAGGAAGCCTGTTTAAGTAGTACAGCTTGTTGGCTGATATTACAGACTGTTCTGTTGTGCATTGCTTTTTTGGGTCTTTTTTTTTCCTTCTGCTCATATTTATCTAAGGACAAGAAGTTTTTACTTCCACCACATCCATCCTATAGATGTCATAGGGGCTGGATGAAAAAGTCCTTGAAAAAATACCTTTGTGTGAGCCTGATCTGATTTGTTGACACCTACTAGGTAGACCTTGGCAACTGAGCTTGCTGGGATCACATCCTGTAAAAGGAGAGGAATAGGTGTAAAACAAGGCATTTGTCAGGGATGATGTATTGACTCAGAGCACACATCTAAAATATATCAGTGCAGGAAAAAAAACCCAAAAAACTACCTCCAAGGGTCTATTTGTCTCAAACAGGATTTTGGATAATTAGCTGCACTTAAGATGTCTTCAGTATAGATGAGTGGAATTAGAGCAGGTAGATTCTATCCCCTGTAATTTCTCATTTCGACATAGACAAATGTCCATACATCAATGCCTGTTTGTACAGCCAGATTAATATTAAATTTTGCCCAGATTCTTCCAACGTTGGTCAACTCACTAAAGATTTCCAGAGCAGATTTAATGTGCATCCTAGAGAGACTGAGCTCTGAAAGTGGTGGGTAATTTGCAGAAGAGGACACCTAATTTACAAATGCATACAAAGAATTAAAAAGATGAATTTAGGTGATTTTATTTTGTGGCATATGACTGATAACTGTAAAGAGCCTAATTTACAGACTCTGTCTGGGAAAGATTTCCCTCTGAACATTTGTCCCCTTTCCAATATTTTAATTTGGGCATCCAATGTGAGGCAACTCAGAAATGTCACTTTGCATTTCAAAATCTCAGCCATCAGGGTTTTTAGGTTTAGTTTGGTTTGGTTTGGGGTTTTTGGGGAGGGGAGGATTTTAAATTTCTAAGCTTTGTAGATAGAAGCAAAAATACATCGTTTTGTGTAAATTTGACTTTCCAGCTCTAAATTTTCTCTCTTCTCACCAGCTCTACCACACCCATCCTTATTGTTGGCTTTATGGGAATCCAGGAAAATATTGCATATATAAATTCACCTGACATTTCTAAACCACTGAGTGGTTAAGACACCACTGAGCTGCTTAGAATTTCTCTTACAAGCACTTTGATGATGGAATTGCAGCTCTGCCTCCTCACACTTCCACACATATATAGTTTTGTTAAAGTAAAGATTTTCACTCTTCCCCCAGATGCTATCAGACTACCATTTAAATGACACAGAAGTGGCATTAAGCTCTCATAAGATCAACAGTGTTTTATTCCTGTATACTCTTTCAAATTGTTTCTTGGCATCTGACAAATGCACCATGACAACCATTGCTGGGACTTTTGGCTGTTTTACCAGTAGGAGGGAAACCCTCCTTCTCAGAAGTGCAGGTACAATTTAGTAGACATTTTTCTGTGAATTATTATGTTTTCCAGATGGAAGCATGAGGGGAAGAAAGCAGAGACAAATAAGACATTTTTTTTAGCTGACAATGACATTCTTAATGACTCAAAGTAGTGTTAGCAGAGGAGTGTGACAGGGGAAAAATGGGTGGGTTTTTTTTCATTATTAGCATTTTTCTGCCTTTAAAAACATAAGTTAAGTTAAAACAAATATGTAACTGTGTCTTGTAATCAGCTTTCTCTACAAATGAGTATCCAAATGTATCTATATGGAATAAGCATCAACAGAATACTTTGGTGAATCTGGAGAAAGATTTTAAATGATGAGGTAGAAATACCATTTTATTTATGATCAGTCCCAATATCTTAAAGTAGGAGCTGACACCAACTGTTGTCAAGCACTTGAACATTCTTAGATGAATCCTTACTTCTTGGTAGGACTTGCAACCCAAGGACTGGAAAATCATTCCTATATGTGAATACAACCAGTCTCTAGTACACCTTGTATACTAGATACGTGCCTGAATTCTCATGTCAGGGTCAGGAACCAACATTCATATCTATCCTGGAAATATATTCTTTGGAGTAGCCGTCTCTTACCCTTCAAGGTATCTCTGTTTTCTTCCCTTCTACTGAAATGTTAGCTTAAAGGGACACACATAATGGTATTTTCCAAAATGGCTAAACTGGTTAGTAAGTGGTACTTATTTTACTTTCCAGATAAGCTGGGAAAATGTGGTAAAAGAAAGCTACAACAGGGATAAACTAAAGAACTAGTAGTTTTTTTAGCTATAAGGCCAATCTCCCACTTAAAAGTTGTTGTAATTTTATTAACTTCCTTGTTATATCTTTATCTCATTTCCTTCTCTTTCCCAACCCCATTCTTTCATTAACAACTGCAGCTGCTGGGACATGAATGACAACACGGCCTTGTGGTGGGTGATCAAGGGTCCTGTGGTTGGATCAATTATGGTAAGTAGCACTTAGAGGATGCATTTCCTCAACACCTCTGAGGAGAAATAATTGATTCAAATAGTTTCAAAAGGCTTTACAAACTATGCTGCATTCAAAGTGCAAATTAATTACATCATTATAAAGAAGGTTTGGCACAAGTGATAAATGATGCTCTGCCTGCAAGCAAAGAGCATGTAGACAAAGAGTTAATTGCTTAAACATCAATACCAAATGCTTTAAGACCCTAGAGCATATGGAGCATTTTCCTAGGGATGGCAGATATGACACGGGTTGTATGGGAATCCTGTGCCACTTGGGGTGGCAGCTGAAGGCCAAGTGGGACAATTCAAAGCATCTAAAACAATGCTAGATGCCAGTGACTGCAAAACTGGACTTCGCTATTGAAGGGAATTTCACTGCTACATTTGTTTATCTAATATTAGCTTTACAATAGTATTCTGTTCACGGTGCAAGATTTTCAGTTGTTAACAAGGTATCTAGGCTCTCTTTATTTGATGGAGGTCTTAGATTTGACTCCAGTGATGCTAGATATCAGTGTATGGATAACCAAGAGGTTCTAAAGTACTCTGTTTGGGCTGCAGCCACTGCCCTGAAAGAATATGGGAATCTTAAAATGGTGTTGGACTCTTCCAGTTAGGAAATTAAATTGAGACCCTGGACAATATGATTAGAGAGGCTCCTGAGAAGTTATTTGGCTTAGCACATGTAGCCATCTAATTCTCGGCATGCTAAGTTACTCTCTATACTCTAGAGATAGCATAGGCTAGGTCTTCATTGACTGCAGTGGGAATTTAGACATCCAGCCCACCAGAAGCTATCTACTTGTAGATGTTTTCATCAGGTTTGATGATTCTTCTTTTAAGTATTTTGACAGCTTTCTAAAGTACAATGTCCTTCAGACACATTGAAGGTAATTTAACTAATAGCACTGAAGGGTAGTAAGATGGGGGATGGTCCAATGGTTTGGTGTTTTTGCGATACAGCTGTATGAAAATTTCTGTCCTTTACAGACGTATTCTATGAAGGATCACATTTTGGCTTTGGGGAATAAGTTATTCCTGGCTTCTACTGAAGGTATTAAGGATTCAAGCAACTAGCAAGGGATGACTGAGCTTCTCAATTCATTTGAAGTCCCCAGATCAAATAGAAAATCCTTCTAAAAGAGATGCTCACATGTAGTTTATGTTCTTGGTCTCCTTACAGAAGTAAAAGATTGTGTAAGGTACCTACTTGAATTTCCCACTGTTTTCTTCAGGTGTTAAGAAGGAGTTGGTCACAGCCAAACCTGAAGCTAAAGCATCAAAACAAACTAAATTTATTACTCCATATTTTAAAAACTGTATCTGTAATTACATGATTCTACGAAGGAGAAGATGCTCAGGATGACATAAAACTCAAAGGCATGAAGGTGAACATTAATACATGCTTGCATACGCACACACATTAGAGGTCATCTCATCTTGGGCCAGATTCAGCCAAGCAGGAGGAGATGACACAACATGGGATTTTATGAAAGGGGAGACGCTAACTTGTCACTGATGGGTGTAACTGAGAAGTGCCTTAGTTTGGAGAATGGGAGCTAAGGATGCTTTTACTGTTGAGATCTAAGATATGGTTTTGATGTGTAGGGATCTTTCTTTTTATTCTTTGCACTGGTTGACAACGAAAAGTGCTGGAATATTTTCACTTATGTTTAATATATATGGTGCTTGGGACTGAAGAAATTCTGCCTTACTTTAGCTGCTGCAAGGGGATACCTTTGTCTGGAAAAAGGACAGTCAAACTTGTAAAATTATCCCATTACTCCTGACCCTATAAAACTTGGAGTACAACAAGGCAATGGAACAAGCAAGTCACTGGGAATATCTCATTCTCATACTTGAAAAAAATAGATCATTGTCATCACTTTTTCCTTTCTTTTTCCCCTTAGATAAACTTTGTGCTTTTTATTGGCATAATCGTGATACTTGTGCAGAAACTCCAGTCACCTGATATCGGGGGCAATGAATCCAGCATTTACTTGTAAGTACAACTTGAGCAGTAATCAATTTAGATTCCTAATATACACATAGGAAAAAAAAAAGACTAAATTGAAAAGCCACTTCACCTGAACTAATTTGACTTTCAAAGAGTCACAGAATCGATTAAATTGCTTTGTTTTCCTTTTATTTTTTTAAAAACCGAAAAGCCTCTAAAGTGCATTTTAATGCCAGCTTTCAACTTTCCTTAAAAAGCCTAGAAAATAAACATAAATACAAGATTATAAAAAACCCCCCAAAAACAAAGAAACCCCAAACTTCTTTGGGGGTCAGTTATCTGCAAATTAACATACTGACCAGGCAGAAATATCATTATACTTACAGGACAATCTGCTGTGCTTCATACATTGCAGGGACATGTTCGAAAGTTCATTGAAAGTAGTAAGATTTGGCAAAAAGCTTTCATTAACTTTGGATTGAATTCTAATTTAGGAAGATTTCCTAAAGTTGCTTATGTCTGTGTTTCTTCTAACCTTGTATGCATTCCACTCAAGCCAAACAATTGCCCCCAACACACCTAGAATTGCTTAAAAATGCACAACAAATCCTAAAATTTTCCTTCAGAAGTTTTAAAACTTTGTGACTTACATTTATTTATTTTTCAAGCTGACATCCTTTTTATTTGTTTCCACCTCATTAGAGGACAGATTGGCCATTTGAGATGGCCATCATTCCCATTTTGAGTGCATGCAGTCATTCTCCATGGAAAAATTATATAGCTGTTTTGAATATCTAGGATATGCAGCAGCACATTTGGTGTTTACTTGGCTTTTCAGCCTAAGCACCACACACATTTGTCTTGCAATTTTTTGTGAGCTCCAGTGATTTCTAACACTCAGAAATATAGGTGACACTATTTGATTTAACACTGGATTTCTCGTGAAAAAAAAGGCCTGTCATGCAGATCTTAAATAAAAATAAAAGATATCAGGTTAAATTGGGAGATCCTTATTTTGTAGTACTTTAAAAAAAAACAAAAACAAAATCAAGAACCCAGTTATCAGTTTCACCCTAAGTAACCACACTTATACTATAATTATTTCACCCATCTAAATTATGACCTGCAGCTGTCTATTTTTCTCCCTTTCTTTCCTCTTGTTTACATTTACCTGTAATGTTATTTTATACCTCATATTTTCATCTCTGTTGTCAGACACAGAGGTACTGAAGTACTGCCCTTGAATTTTACATTTCAGAGACAAAAATAACACTTTACACTCATTCAGCCAGTGCATATGTCTTGGAATTAAAACTCAGGAGAAAGAGTAGTGAATAGGTTAACTGTATGCATGGGTTGCCTAGGGCTTGCATGAAGACTTTCCATGTATGTGCTGCTGGAAAGTTATCCACTGAATCTTAGATCGTAATTAGCACCCAAGATGTGCAGAGCTAATTCTGATTACGACCTGCTAAGTGCATGTATGGTTTCTGCTGCACAACTCTCATATATGAAGCAAAGCATGCCATAGACTCCAGTGATTTAACTAGATTATAAAACATCTTTGTCATTTTGATCAATATGGTGACTGGGTTTTACTGGTATTTTTTCCTATGTGTATAGTTAGCCACCCAAACCAAGAGAAAACATCATATTTTCTGTTTCATTCGCTGCCATTATTTTTCATATTTTTTTGCAACTTTATAAATGGGTGTGTATGAATTGATCTTGCATTTCTGTATGTGTTACGAAGTGGAGTGTTGTTTATCCAAACAGATTCAAGAACAGAAAAGTCACATAGAAGTGATAAAAAGAAATGAAATTAATAAGTCTATGCAGATATACACCAGGCATACACAATATTTGGACACACATATCCTATAAAAAGAGAGTTGTTGTAATGAAAGAAAAAGATAGGACATAGTATGGTTATGTCACCATATTGAAATCTCTGTGGCATTTAGACTGTGGTCCATATTAAGCATTTTCCATGTCCTATTTTACTGTTTCAAACTATTAAACATCATCCCATTAGACCGAATTCTTCATCTGGAACTTTATTACACAACATATTGAAGTATTACCTTTAGTACATCAGACAGATCACTTGTGGTTGAGGAAGGATGTTCATCCTGTTTCTGGAGGTAGTATCACATGGTATCTGCAGTGGTGGCTGAGATTTATTCTAGTATTAGTCTTCCCCTTCTTGGAATAAATCTTTAGGCAGGACTTCCATCAGCAAAAAAGAAAAGAAAAAACCCCATAAAAACTTCTATGGATTACTTTTCTTCTTTATATATGCTATATGTTTATGTCCAGGCCCTTTTAATGATCATTTTTTGCCAGGAAAATCTACCTCCAGTTCTATTTTATAGACACTGTGATCACGGTTCTGCAAAGAACTTTAGCCTGCATTTGGCTTTAAAACGGATATGCTTAAATTCAAAGATTAATTTTATATTCCTACCACTGTGCAATCACTGTTAAAAATTCCTACTACTGAAATTAGCTGCGAGCTATGACAGGAAAACAACAGAAGAGTGCACTACTGGGGAACTAATCTTAATTAATATAGTGTAGCCACTGGAGATTGTAAGACTTGCTTTAAAAAACCTGAACAATAATTTGTATAATTTACAGCACAATAATGAGTGCTTTACTCTCATTAAAAAAAAAAATCAGGCTTTCTCTCTAAATAACCTGGTGATCATTATATGCAATAGCTTTTGCCTTTCGGCTGACAAAACACGTTGCTAATTTCTAATAATTTTCTGAAGCAGTCAAATGCTTTAGTGCTTGTAAAGTTCCATTTTACCAACTTGTATGTCCAGTCATTCATTACCAGCCGCACGCCTAATCAATCTTCACACATTTGGTTCCCCCTCAAAGCTGCCTGCATGCTGCTGATCCCATTTCAGACTGAATAGCTCAAAACATGTCAGGTTGTGAGAAAACAATAACTCCATCCTTCTTTTATTGATGTTTTGGATAGAAACTCCTTATGACTGAAATGATTAGGGGCTAGGTTCATCAAAAAAACCTATCTAAGCAGCTGAGGTAGAAATAGAAACCACCCTTTTAAATATTCATTTTAATTTTATGATTCTTTTTGTGATTTGTTTTGGTTTGTTTTGGTTTTTTCTGGGAACCTTATGCATCTTTCAATCTTCCCTTCAGTAGTCAGCATAATCACTGTTAGGCCTGAACTTCCAAAAAAGACATAACTTTGTTTCTTGAATGATGGTCGATTTCAGTTAACGCTACCTCAGTCCTGAATAATTCCACCAAATTAAATTAATTCCATCAAATTAAACATCAAACCAAAGCAAGTCCAGTAATGCCAATGCAAGAGGTTTTTATCTGAGTGAGAAGTTCTGAGATCCTCAGGTCCTGGGGAAGCATAAAGTAATATTAATTGTATTCCTAGTGTGATGTCTACTGTCTGCATAGTCTAGACAGGTTTCTTGCCCCAGATGGTGAATGAAGAATTGCATAAACAACTGTGATGTGTGATGGTCATTGACCTGACATACTTAATCCTATAGTACAAATGACAACACCTTGTAACTGTACCTATACATTCAATGCAGTTAGATTTTACTTAATGTGCTTCCAAACAGAAAGCACTGCCTGACTTCTAGCAATGTCCAATAGCACAGCCTGTAAGCATTTTGAAGAAGTGGTAGATTATTTAGGGACATTTTTACACCATATGCTGAAAGCCAAGTAGCACCACATCATAAGTCCTTGAGTCCAATGTGCTCTCACAGTCTGGGGACTGGAAACACATATTCGCAACCCTACTATGGCTGGATCAGCACACAGGCCCACAATATTTGCATGGATTTCCATATATCAGTCCCTTGCTTAGAATTTTAGGAGACAGATATGAATTGATCTGTCAAGATTTCATTGTTTTTCCCATGAGAAATCCAGCCAATAGCGTGTAAAATGGTATGTCAACATCTGCTTTGAGGCATTTTGGGTTTGGTCAAGCTGTCAAGAGAGTACCTTCACCAAGAAAAAAGCCATATGCCTATAGAAATTCCGACAAAAAGCTTAAATCCATGCTATTATTTTCATGAGCATTGTTGCATTGCTGAAAGAGTCATTACAGACAGAATATCATCTAACAGTATCACTACCATAAACCACTGCAGTAATGAAGTAGGTATGCATGATGCAGATGCATGCTGGAATAACCCTTAAGATTAAAAAGGCCCACACATTTCCATCCAGTATTTGCTTCTTCATTCATTTTCAAGGATCAAACACATTTAACTGACAAAGCTTCTTTTTTTGTTAATTTTTGTTTCCAGTTTATCATGAATAGTGTAATTTGGGAGGGGGAAGCTTGTTTCTGCTTTTGCTTTAACAGATTCTTCATAAATTTTGTATCACATGTTGAAAACTCAATGAAAAGAAAATAAACCCCACATATATCTAGCTAATTCAGGTCTACGTCATTCCTCCAATCAGCATCTTGCTGGAAAGAAAGGAGAAACATGGCATATATCATAGGTAGGTATGATTTTACATATGGTGCAACCTAGAGGGTTAGGGCAGGAGAAACAATGTTGTAACACAGATGTTTTGGTAAACAACACTCCTCTACAGTTCACCTACAAAGTCACTGGGCACTCAATGATTCATTCTGCTACCGCTTTGTCTTGCTGCAAGTGCTCAGACTGCCAGTATTAATGATTATTGACAGGGTCTTCATGCCAGAAGTCTCATTTTGGACAAGAAAATGGCAGATGTTTGATGAACGGTGTATTTTTAAGCATGGCACTTTAATTTCTTAACCCCAGGTACTGTGAGTTGAGTGCTGGAATGCCCACTAACTCAGCAATGAAAGGAACTGGTGTCCCTGAGCTAATCCTTTTCTATCACAAGAAAATACAATGCAAAGCGTAGACGATGATTGTTTGGTGTCAGGGCATGATCAGCAAGGACCTAATTCTCAATTCTAGGAAATGCTAGGAGAGTAGATGAGAATGACAAAGTGTTCTCATGAATGAGAATGGATGACAATGAGAAAATGTTCTCATTCACAGCTACTATACTTTTCATTTGCATTTCCCAAGACAAAAGTATTATTTTGGGTGTTGCTTTGAAGGTTTCATGGTTGTGGGTTGTTGTTTTTATTTTTCTGGGGAGAGGGTGTTAATTTGTGCCAAATCTTTTCATGTAGGGATTTGAAAAATATTGAGTGTACTCTTTAGGAAGATAAATGTATGTAGGCTACCTATGATAATTAGCAAGACTATAATTACACAGGGCTTGATTTATTTTCAGATAAAGTATTTGAAAACCCTATTCTGTTTTGATTACCTACCTATAGATTTGCTGTGGTCTCAGCTACTCTAAAACCAAGCAGCACAGAATATTTAGAGTGTTTATGGTGTTCCTGTTATTCCTAATGAACAGCTGAGGGTATGATGCACACATTTTGCCTCTCAAAGTCTGCCCTGGAGCCTGTGGAAGGTAGAGGACCATACTTCTTTGGTTGTGAGATCTAACATCCCAAATGCTGTCTTTTCATCCAGTGTGCATCTTTTACATTCTTACAGTGATGATAGGATCAGAACTAAAACTATGTCCATAATGAAAGTGTATTTGTTGTTTCATGGGCCACTTGCCAGAGGGATGTTTGAGATGAGCAAATCAATATTTTTAAAGGAAATTCCATCAATTTCCAATGATGTACAAGCACTATACTGGAGCTTGGAGAGGCTCTGGTTTTGAAATCATTGATCACAAAACTTGTTTCTTGTGCTTGCTAGACCGTCTATGATGAATGCAGTGTTAAAAAGTGCTCTGCCTCTGTTGTTTTGAAATCCCTAGAAGGTGGTTAGAGTGCAAGTCCATTGTGCCTTGGCTTGCATATGTGATACCTGTATGATGGAGGCTGACTCCTGTTATTTTCTATTTTGAAGTAGTAATGAAAAATAGTTTCTTTGTCTTCAAATTTTATTTGTGCACATTGCTGTAAGGTATTTTTATGAACACTTTGATGGTTTCAATGGGTATAGGAACAGAAGAAAGGACACAACACTGATTTCTGTGGTTTGTGAACTAGCTGATTTTTTTTGAAATCTGCCTAAATTTCATGCTTTACAGTTCTCTACCTGTGACTTAAAATTTCCACTTGAGTCCATGCTCTTTGGCAGCCTTAGAGAACAAAGTTCTCTGTCCACAGACTTTTTTCTCTGTCTGGTACAAGAGCAAACCACAAACTGGAAAGGAGAATGTTTGCACTAATGGATGGTCCTTCTTTAGAAAGATTAAGGAGGAGTGCAGGTTAATGAGGGAGAAAGAACGATGGCATATGGTTTTCAGTGGGATGTTTCTCTGTATATAAATGTGCTTTCCATTTTTTTTAAGAAGAAACAGTAATACAAAGCTTGACACAATCTCAACAGTTTTATCAGTGGTTGGATTATCCCTAACAGCCTTGTTTCTGAGGAGGTTTAGGCACAAAAAAAAGCTAAATAATGCCTTATGAATTCCCATTGAAATGTTAGTAGCATGTATCTGGATAGTTCAGACATAAATGTCTCTCAAAGACGGTACCTAAAACATTGTAACTTCATTTCCATAGCTGGATGTAACAGCCCTCATAGCATCTGAAGACTCAGGACAGAGTGATTTATATATGTGTTTGCATCTGTGCTTTTCTATTTGTGTAAATATAGGTCTTTGCCTCGCATGAACTGTCTGAAACACAATATATATATATATATAAAATTATTCTACAAATTTTTTTTAAAAGACCACAAATACTTTAGCAATGTGCACAATATGTAGTTTCTTATTTTAAGTGAATCTGACTGCATTTAAATAAATTTAAATTCTCTGCAATATAAATTTTGCCACACATTCAACTTTATTGACTAGTAAAAATACAGTAGCCTTCATAAAGAAAATGGGGTGCAGACCTCATATGTGTTTCTTAAATTGCTGCACTTCATCAAAGTGAATATCTAATACTGATGTGTATTGATAAACTTTAAGTTGTCATGGAGATGAGCAGGACAGAGAACAACTAGTGCCTAAGGCCTTGCATTTTTACGGATTACCCACAGGTTTGGGTGCAGTGTTGTATCCTTTATCAGGGTAGCTTACTTACTGGGTAAGGTAATGGATTTAGGATTCTGAAAATTTTTTTCAGCAGCTTCAAATTTAGAGCTAACTTGGGAGCAACCAAATTAGACCATTCTAGCTGTTTCCCCTTTCTCTCCCACATCGCTTGTAGCTAAGTTTGTGGTTTTGATTGCATTGTTAGGATGAAAGAGATAGATCTGGAATTTTATTTAGTCCCCAAATCAGTTTGCACCTCTGTTTGAATCAGTTACTTAGTGTGAAGATAAACATGGAGTTGAAGCAACTGGTCATGCAGCAGTTGTTGCGAGACTGCAGACAATGGGGAATAATTCTGACATCTCTGATCTTGAACGTGCTTTCAACCTACATCAAAGCTTGATGCACGCCAGCATCCATGGTCTTCCATTTACTTTTTGCTACCATTCACATTTTTGCCTCTACCATAAAGGAACAAAAGGAGTTTAATTTCCCTCCCCCCAGTGTCTCTGCTTCACCTTGCCATTGATTTCTTGTGTCTCACAACATGCTTCTCATCCAGTGGTTGTAGTTTTACATCTGAAGAATTACTAGGGCGTACTTCTTAGAGCCTGAGGTATGGAAGGGGCAAGAAAGATGGTGCTGTTGAAGTGTAGTTTTTTTTTTATCTGGAAGGGTGAACTTCTGACAAGGCTCTAATTAATTACTAATACTAATACTAGTTACTAATACTGTTCATAAAAGGAGCTGTATGGTGCAAGCTGTGTAGCTGGTTAATTGCCAAGGAAGTAATTCTTCCTGCCTTGGAGAATGCAAGAACACCCGAAGGCCACCAGGTTAAAATGACTTAATATTAAATTAAGTCTCAGTGAAGATAGTTTAAACAAATATATGCTACCTCAAGATTGGACAAATCCAAACTTGTGCATATTATCCACATCATAGTCTTAGTACCTGCTTTGCTGTGTACCTGCATCACCGCTGAGAGATTTCTAAACTCTATTTCCTCTTGCATATTTCCAATGAATAATGAAATCTGCTGGAGCTGTCCAGCAGATTAAATGTCTGTATGCCCAGGCTTTTCCAACGAAGGCAGCATTCTCTTTTTTCATTAAGGAGGGTAATAGAAATAGGTTGAAACTGGAATCATTGTCTGCAGGGATAGCGTATAACATGTAAGACAGCGAGGCAAAACAGTGTAAGTGAAGCTTCAGAGCTGTGATTTATATAAACTTTGTGTAGATATGCTGAAGCTGAGCTCTGCCAGCTGACAGGACTATGATCTGTCTATAATGCTATAAAATCCACATCTTGTGCCAGACTCTGTTATTTTATACTCCATGGGCTTTGCTCATTTGCTTGTTTTAAGGACAATGAGGTTATCACACTCTCAGATATTTTATGTCTAAATTTGGAAACACATATTCTTCATTTCAAACAGAAGACCTGTATTCAAAACCATTTAAAAATCTCATTTGGTGTGGTACATTTTTCTCACTAGACATGCTATATTGTCTTCTACACTACAGTTACGTTACTGCACCTCCATCAGAATTATTCCATAATGCATGACATTAGTCTATGCTCTGGAGCTGGTGAGAATAATCTAGTTTGTTAAAATAGGAGTTAATACAGAGGAAGGATCATGACGTGTAACCTGGAAGCTACAGTTCATTGTAAGACTGTTTTTGATGGACATATTCTGCTTTCTATCTTCTCTAGAGTACAGCTAAATGTTAAGCTTTATCTCATCATTGTTTGATCTCTGATAGCTTCCTCCATCCTTGTATGTCCATCCTATAGAAGTTGTCAAAGTCAAGAATGAACAGTGTAGAGATGATTTCTTTGACCATTCTGTTTCATCTTCAAGCCTCAGTTCTGTGCAAAGGTCAGAATTATTGGACAGAAAGTCCCAGTTCTGATTCATAGTTGTTAAAAATTCATTCTCAGCCTATGGTCTGTAAGAAGAACTCTGGCTCCAGCCTCTGGAGAGCTGATAGTTTTTTCCTGTCAGGTATACTGTTTCTCTGTCAAATTATTCCTGTAGTTGACGTGCTAGCTTTCAGTTACAACAGAATAAATCTAACTCAAATAAATGAGGCGGGGAGGAGTGGTTCACTGACTGTGTAAGACACATCTACTCAAAACAGCAAAGTGACCCAAGGTTGACCTCTCACATGTTAAACCAGTGCAAAAACCCTAAAAGAGGGAGAGTCAAAAACGTCAGATGAATAAGGACTGCTACCACTCATTGAAGTCAACTGATTTTAGTGTATTTTTCCAAGGACTGTAAAGAAGGGTTCACACTTTCTTTTCCAACTTGTTTTCAGATAATTCCCAGGTGTTAGGAGATGATCCCGGAATACCTCAGACCCCTTAGAGAGGTCAGGGGAAAGATTTTATTTGTGTGGTTGTGTTTGGAATAAAAAGTAGATCTATAGGAAACAAGACTAAAAGGCAAAAGGTGACTAGGCAAAGACTTTTGAACTTGTTTTCAATAAAAGAGTGGAGAAACAGAGTTGCACTTTCAATGTAGAGCACAACAACGGTACTTTTAGCAAGACACCATGGGATCCACCTGATTTAATAAGATTATTATGCTGGGCTTCTTCCACAACTAGTAGAGGTCTACCCAGTCCAGAGAATAAAATCTTTGGTGCGATTTATTTCATTCTGAACAAGATGTTTAAAATAGGTCAGATAAAACTCAATTTATTCTGTTTGTTACCACTGACTGCAGTGCTAACAAGGATGACAAGGTAAAAACAAAAAAAGTTAGGCATACATCTTTATTGTTAACTTTGAAATTTAGATGAGATGGAAATAAATAACTACTTTCCTGAGAAGCACTCATGCTTCTTCTCTCTTTGGATGAGAGGGTTGAATTGAGTCTAATGACATGCAGTAGATCAGGTCCACTGTCACCATGGCAGGATGGAATTTTATTGTCTGTTTTCTGCTCGTAGAACAAGTTCAGTTTTCCCAACTGTTTAACTCTGATCTATAAGCCCAGAATTTTTATAAATGCAGTTGGTATTTTGTCCAGGAAATAAATGTAGCTTCAGGAAATCCTTAATTATTGAGTAGCAAGGTAAAGAAGTCCCCTAACCTATAACAGTATCAGCTATAGGTAAGTAGGCACACAGCATAAGCAGTAGATTGTATGGCTCAATTTTTTAAAGTTTTTTTCTCTCTCTCCCATACAATCTTTCTACTTTTACTTTGATTAACTTTTTACTGTATTTTCAGTACTTTATTTCATTGATTTGTTTCTACATTCCTTCTCCTACTACTACATGGTTGCCAATCCTATTTGTAGTGAGGTTACATAGAGTTACTTGAGGAGGGTGCACAAAGAAACTTAATGAGTCACAGTTTTAATTTGCATGAATTGAATTCTACTTTTATCATGTTTCATAAAGGATTCCCCTTTAGCATATTCAGAGACAACCCACAAACTCTGTCATTCTCTATGTGCTATTAGTGACCTAAACCCACAACCCAGATTTTTTATGTTACGGATCTACATGACCTTGGTAACAGAGTATCAGTCACTTCATTCCCCTGAATCAAAATGCTCTTTTTGCTCCTCTGAAGAACTTCTGAGAAACTCACAAAGTCTTTAGAATTAAACTGCAACTACCTTTGCCTCAAATTTGTGTATTCTCTCATTTGCATTTACTTGCCAGACATCAAGGTGTTCCGTCTGACAAGATGGTCTTCAGCCACGTCATACGTCACTCATTTAACCCTGGGAATGTTTAACTTTTTCTTTCCCCTTCCACCCTAGCACCCTCCCTCTTCCTCCCAGATGCAGCTGCAGTCCATGCACAGGACACATGCGGTGAGACTCAGCTTGTTTGCCTTTAGCTGTCTAAAGTCTCGTATTTAATCTAAGCAGTCTAGTTGTCGTCTATGGTCAAACTGAGACCAGGGCACCTCTTGTAAGACAATGCATCCCATATGTCTTAGCTACCTCTGTTACACAGGTCAGCTCAGCCTCTGGAAGTGCCCGTTTCTTTCCATGATTGAGCTAAAAGTGATAGTTCAGTCTAAATTTGTCTTAGACACAGTTAGATGTGACCGATTCCATTCTGTGTGTACCTACAGAGAGCTGAGGATCCTGCCCTAATTCATTTACTGTTTTAATATCCATAATTCCATTTATATTCATTTTCTCTTATTTGGCTATTTTTTCCCTCTTTTCCATTTCCTCGCCTCCTCTGTCTCTTCTCTCTTTCTCCCTTCCATCAATACTTCTACTTTGATAATTAATAAATAAATAATAAATCAAACAAACAAACAAACAAATATATATATATATTTAAAGGGCAAGGAAAAAAGAAAGAAAACTTTTATTAATTCTGCACTCTAAAGTTTTTGGGTCATTTCATCCTACCATCATCAGAGAGATGATTCTACTTAGATGTTAGAATAAATGCTAACAACAGCACTAAAATAATGTTTTCCTAACAAGTGCTAGCAAAGCTTTCCATGAGAAACCCAAGTGTACATCTCCCCTCATTGTGTGGGGAGCAGCAGTTAATTTTAGATACTATTTTAAAAATCAAGCCTGTCCTTTTCAATAATTCTAATACCAAGTTCTGTCAGGTTAGTTCTACTCAGTAGAAAAACCTATAATGAAAATCAGTCCCCACTAAACAAAACAGCGCACAAGCAGTAAAGGAAATATGGAGAAGAGGGGTTTTTTTTTCTAGATTACCATGGCGCCATTAAGTATGTCATTGAAGAACACAATTTCTTACAAAACATCATGACTAAGAATTTTCAAAGTGATTGTTGACTTTTAGATGTTTCATTCTCAGGTTATGTACCTTAAAATGCCTTCAAAATCACTGCTTTCCAAAACATGCTGAGCGGCTCTCTTGTGATAAAAATTGGTCTGATAACATGTGTTTCAGATCAGGTGATCAAAAAACGAGCGAGACACATGAAATTCGCACTCATTTCTGAAATTCTCAGCCATTGAAAAAAGGAACTGTCTCTAAAACTTTCTTCCTTGGTTTTGATCAGTCTTAGCTGACAATTCATGCGCAGCCCTATGAAAACAAATGCAGTGCAAAATTTTATCACAGAAACAATGCTGTAAAAGGAACAGCCACTTTCATACTTCCTTAGTATCCCCCAAGAAACGAGACTCATTTCACAAGTTGAGACATTATTTCTATTTCCATTTGCTGGATGTGTGCACACTACAATACTGTATTTTTTCCAGCTCTTATGCTATACTCTTCAATGACAACACAGTTGTCAGGTTTCGATTAGCCAAAAGGAAACAAAATGAAACAAAATACTAGTAAATAGGATTGGCTTAAAGGAGTTAACAGTAGAGACAAAATTAATCTGGTTTCAGTTTATTCTACTTTACTGTTCAGCTTTTAAACTGCAATTTCCATCTTCCACAAATGAGCAGAAATCTTAGACCGTACATATCAGAGCAATAAAAGACAGTTTGATTTGTTTGAATCAAGTTAGGTGTTTGCCTTGTAGGCAATTACTTAAAAACCCCATCATATTATCCTTTATAGTCAGCGGAGATTTGGTCAGGGTAATTAGTGATGTTTGGTGTGCTGTTCATCCCATCCTAAAGTGGATACTAAAATAGGTCAGATATATCCTTACCAATAAGTGTGTATTTCTCTCTTGGCTATTTATTCTCTCTGATGATTCTCAAGGGACCAAGGGTGTCCAGTTCACTTAGACGTCTACACTGTAAATATCCAGCCTTCCCTGAAGTGAATCTCACCAAAATAACCATGTGTTCAAAACAAAACAAAAAATATCTCCTTGAAAGTAGACGAGAAATTTCTGGTTTCAATTCTCACTTTTTTCAGGCTACCACAACAGAGACAAAATCTCTATCCTTCAGATCCCTCAAAATACCTTCCCATGTTGTTTTGTATTCCCCTTCTCAACACCCAATTTGAATTAGTCTCTCTCTTGCTAGCTGCACATGTAAACATCCCATTCCAGAGCAGCTCTTTCTAGAACATGGCATGTAGAGATAATGGTCCTGGTCCACAGTATATGGGACTGCTGCTTTAATGACCACACTTGTCTCAGTGTGTGTGACAAAAAAATAAGTGGTACCTCTGAATTTCCAGTCAGGCATGTAGTTTCCATGCTAAACTCCTCTCCCTATGCATCAAGGAAGCTGGAGAAAAAAAGTGTTTTGGTATCTTTGTTAGTACTCATCACTAAATGTAGGGATTCACACTGCCTTGGGTCCTTGCACATGAAAATGAGGACCATCTGACCCAACTTCATCTTAGATTAATCCCCATCCTACAAGTTTATGTTACTATCTAATTGTTCTCCACAAACGTGCAGTCAACTTTCATTTAATATATTGTTCTGTTACCCTCTCTACAATACCAGACTGCAAAGGTCGTGTGTATTTTGGATGCGTAACACTGCTCGCCTGCCTCCAGGTTGTTTGATCTTTGGTTTGTCTGTGAATCAACACATCACAACTGCCAGCGAAAGCCAGTGCATTTTAATTCTTTTTTTTTTTTTGCCTTTTTTGGTTTTTTTTGTTTATTTTTGCTTCAGTCAAGCAGCTGGTTTGTGCTGTAATTTCATTCTGTCATGTCCGCTTTCCATCTCCGTGATGTGTCTCATGAAATGTGTTGAAAGTGACCTACCTTGGCCTGTTCACAATATGCTGAAAAAAATGCTAATCTTGTCATATTTAGCAGCTGCGTTCAGAAATGCTACTGTAAGCCTAAGAGGGCTAACCAGCACTCTTGCAAGATGTCAGAACTATCAACCATTACCCTGTAAGTGTACGCAATCCTGTGACATTACTGTGTTTGTATGACGCATGTTGCAAGTAAATGAATGGATATTAGCAGAGGGGTAATAACCTGAGAGCAAGCATTCATTTAGTTCTTGTTGCATGTAGAATTTTTTTGTTGTTGTTCTGTGCTTTTGCTGATGCACCACAATCAAGGATTTTAAGGTTATTTTTTTAAAACTATTTTGTAACTATGGCTGATGCTATATGGTTTTGAGTAGTGTCTGTGTAGAACCTATTAATAGCTGTTCTTTATTATACAGCAAAGAGGTGAGCACTGGTCACACTGAGAGTAAATGGTTCACCTGAAAGTTTGCTAGAACAGCAGGATTGAGTGAATCAGACTCTCAGCTGGTGTAAAATATGGTGTAAGTCCATTGAACTGAGTGAAGTGGTGTTAATACACACCCCAGGGTGAGGAAAGGCTGAGGTTAACCTAGTATCAATACATGTGTCTAGTCACAAATCATTGTCAAAGGTTTGCCTGTGGAAAGTGAGGCATCCAGAAAAGTGGATAAATGCTATTCACTCTAGAGATGTGTGAATTAATTGCTTTCTTACTGTGCACCTCACTCTCTGTTACAAGAAGCCCACAGGATTCATTGTGATGAAGCATACCTTTCAAAAATCTATCATGCAATATGTCTCCTGATGAACTTTCCCCTGAATATCACAGTGGTCTTAAGAGTACAAATTGACACCCTCGGGAACATCCTGCCACACAGATCCAACAGTCCAGCATTTACTGAAGAATACTTAATAGCTCTCTTTGACACTTTTAAGGAAAAAAGGTTGTTTTGCAACTTATAACTGTTTATTTTTTTTATGTTTGTTGGCTAGAAAAAGAATTAAAGCATGTAAATAAATTTTATTTGGGATTTTGCATCTCGTAAAGTATTTAAGAAACAGTCCAATGAAGATGCTTAAAAGATTCAGTCAACAGAATGACACTGTGCAAAAGCAGATAGAATTCAGTGCCGTGTTTCAGAAAGATGGCAGCCTGAAAACTCATTAAGGTGAAATCCTCTACCTCTACTCCATGCCAAGATTATTTCAGCCTAAATAGGAGCTCAGAAAAAATCTGTACACTTCCAATAACCATAATGAAAATTTACCATTTGTGTTAACATATGAAAATCTCAGTAATCTTCCACTGCTTTTGAAGTCATTAGTCTGAAGATGTGATTTTTGCATGGGAAAATAAAAAAGGTGTAATCAATTCTTGCATTTTGGTGTTACCTCAGGTCTTTAAAAGTGATTCTACAGACCTAATTAAGCTTTTGTAAAAAACATGTAGCTGTCAGGGTACATGAAACTACTGAGGCTCCGGATAGTCACATATTAACGATAATTAGCATCTTTCTGATAAACTAGATACTTTGGTTTATTAAACATGAGATATATTAAGCATTTCATTACTAATGACATCCAGTATCTTCATGATTTGCTCTTTATCCTTCTGTTTGAAATACTGTATTGATTATTGTTGTACCTATACATCACTGAGTTATGGCCAAAGAGGTACTATTCCTCTAATCTAAACTTTACAAACCTACGGTGAAGCAATTTAGATGACCAACTCAGCCCAGATTCTCTGTTGTAGCAATCGGGAAGACCTAGTCTGTGTGATAGGGTTTTCCTTGGAGACAGATGATTCCTCCTTGCACCTAAGTGCCTGTTACTCTTCATTGAGAATAAAGAGATGCAGGCATGGCATCAATTTAACTAAAAATAAATGTAATCATTGCAGGTATCTCATAACTTTAAGCTAGTCAATATATATAAAAATAGTCACATTCAGACCTATAGAAGAGACGGGAGTCATCTCTTCTCAAAGAGGCATCTGTAACGGGCAGGAACTAGGCCTTAAAAGTGCTTTCTTTTCTGCATCAGCTTTAGAGATAGTTAATGTTTCTAATTATGTATGTCCATACCTTACTGATATTCATGTTGTTCTACATGACTACCACAGACCTTGATGTCTTCACTGCAAAAAGCTTATATTTGATCAAATTAATGTCACTTAAGACTATGCATTTAAGCTGAACTGTTCTCTTCTGTTGAAGAGGCAAGACTACATAGTCTTCCTTTCTCTTCTTTTGACAGTCTATGATATTTTGTCTCCTAAAGGTTGGGTGGTAAGAACCTCTAAGAGGAAGACAACAAACTTTTTTCCAGAGTAAAAGTTATTCTATATGTTATCCTTACCTTAATAGCACACAGTGTGGTCTGTCAAATCTTGCGTAAAGATACAATGGCTCTTTTGAGGTATACGACTTTGTAATTAGTCCAAGAGAAGCAGCTACAGGCCTAACAGAAGTGGCTCAAGACACATTTTCAGTGCAGTGGAGATACCTTAAACTTATGGGAGAGTAAGCTCTAAGATAGAGTTTCACCTCTGTTGCAGAGACAGAAAAAAGACTGACAACCCCAAAACACCTTATGCAATTACTTCTGGAGCTTCAGGTCCCCTGATGTAGAGAACTCATGTTTTCTGATGGCCTCCTTGATTCTTTCTGAATGGCAATGTCCAGCTCAGCAGTTCATCAGTTCTTGCAGTTTGTATCTGTAGGTTCTGAGTCTAGAGATACATCTTTGTTATATCCCATTCACAGAAGCTGGAAGAAATGATTTAGACTATTCAAAGCCTGTTGGTCCTTGTTCCCTATCTCAGAGTTGGCCAAAATAGTTGGGTTTTTTTCATTTGATGTACAGTTATGGTGTTTGTTAAGATCACAGCATTGATTCATCTTCTAGAAATCTATTTTAAAATGAGCAGTAGGAATACGCTGGAACATTTGGTAGAAATCACTGGAAATTCTCCTCAAAAATGCAACATGATGTGTATTTTCATTTCTAATTCATACCCAGTTATGTCCTATGTAATATCTATAAGCAGTCTCCTTAATACGTGTGGATATTCAATGGAAAAATAAAGACATGGTTCCTTCAGAGGCAAGTCAAAGTTAGACAACCTTTCTACTTCCTATTCCTTTCACTATAAGGATGCCTTTCCATAATTCACTAACGGAGTGAGGAAAACCAGAGGACACCATTATCTGTGTCTTTTTGTACTAACACTTTATGGACAGGTCATACTCATAGTCACGCTGTTGGAGAAAATCTTAGTTTAAACTGTTTTTACAGAAAATAACAACTGATAAATAGAACATGGATCTACAAAAAAAATTGAAATGCAAGTTGCTTATCTTAAAAAAGTAACATTCCTTGCCCTGTTGGAATGCAAATAAGGCTTTTGCTAGAGAGCATATATCTTGTAAACAGCCCATTTAATCCCAAGTGAGTGATTTGTACCTGTTCCTCAAGTTTCTTGCTTGTTTGAAAGAGTCTGGGAAGAAAGTAGGATGAATATCATTGGTTGCTACACTCCTTAGAATTTCTCTGTATTCTTTAACATCTTCATTTTACCACTGCACATAAGCTTACATAATAGATATTCCTTTAAGTCTTTGTTCTTCCTAATGCCTTGAAAAAACAGTGCATATTCATCCACAGTCATTAATATCTCTCACATTTTTCTTATCATTAAAACCTTTTTTTCCTCTTCAATAATCTATAAGCTTCAGAATGTGTTACCTCTTACATTTCATGTACTTTCTTTCTGACTATTATGACAGTATTGAAGACAGTACCTCAAATAAGTCAAAGATCACATTGTGTTTCAAGATCCTACAAATTAATTGTGTGATTAACCTGATATAATTAATGCCAGAAAACTAACAATAGAATAAGCCTTCCTCTACATGTTTTCCAAAATTAATCTATTACTGCGGTGAGATACAACATACTAATAAAAAAATTCTGTTCTCACTTTTAAATCAAAATAGCCTATCGTTTTGTTGTTATTTATTCTGGATAGAAAGAGTAACAGATTTTTAGAGATGATACTTCTTTGTCCAGTTTACTACCTTCGTTTGATTTATTTTTTAATTCCATGGCAACCTTTTAGGTTTAGGGGTTTTGTATCCTTTTTTGTTTAAGGAGAAATTATTATTCTGTAATCTTTTCTACATTTCTATTCCCTTTCTTTAATCTGATTACAGGTCCATAAAGAAAAAAGGACTAGGAGGGCCTTTGAAAGGTGTTTTAGTCCATTGCACTGGGTTACTTCTGTATAGCTTACCTTTTCTAGAGATCATCAAAGTTGGAGACCCTGTATGCTCTTCATCAACCTGTTCCATAGTTGTTCCTCTCTTGTGAAAAAACTTTTGGTCAATGTCTGGCTCAATAATACACAAGATCTCTGTCCTCTGGTTTATGGGGTCTTTCACCACAACTTGAGATTTGGTGTGCATCAGGCTAATGAATCATGTATGTTTAGTACAGTTTCAAGGCAAGGGTTGTGATGTGTTTATCACTATTAGTGCACAAAGTATGACCAAGGGACACCAGCAATGAACTAATGCCCCATTTCCAGTTTAGTACTGGATATAACAACATATGTTCACAGAGATCTTGGAGATGTATTAACTAACTTGTCACTTTCAGTAAGATAAACACATAAATTGTGGGATATTGTTGAGCATATATCACCACATTAAAACATGTCTGCAATATACCATATAGATATAAACAAAGGGAACCTTTGAATTTGGAAAAGTATGCTATCCTTCCAAAAATCTTTATGGCTTTTTAGCTTCTTTTGTCCTCCATCTACCTCCTTAACTTACTTGAAGGAAATCAATCATCCTTTTCCCCCTTTTTGTCACAGAGGTTACTTCAGGCCACTTTCTTTATAATAAGGCTGTTGCCTTGTTTTTAGACCAACATTTTCTTTCTCTTGAGTCTTTTGCAGCTTAATCAGCAAAGGACACTGATCAAAACTGATGTGTAAGTCTTGGCTGGACTCCTGCTTTTGGGTACACACATTCATTTTCAACCCTTTTTCTTTATACCTACTGAGTTTGATTCCTCTCCAAAACCCCTCTATTGTCATGCAGTGGAAATTAGTTATACCATGGATTTAGATTTGGGATTACAACAGTATAAATGAGTCCAAAATCAAGACCTTGAAAAATAGTTGTGAAACTAAGAACATACAGGATTTTTTTTTTATTTAGCTTTATTTATATTGCTTTTTCTTGTAATTTTTGGCTATGCAAAAATAAATTCAGACACACTCACAAAAAACATTATTTCAAACACTCTAGTGAGATTAAGCAATTGGGTGAGAGGTTTATTATTGTGTTACGGTAGCAGTCTGAATCCCTTAGCAAGATTACCCTCCCCATGTTTGGCACGGTAGAAAGAAATCCCTGCTTCTAATAATGCAAATTAAAATAACAGCAGAGAGTATTAAGCATTGCTAATGTGCTATTATTGTAGCAGTGTGAAGAAGTGGGAGCAAACTACAGTGTGTGTGAAGTCACTGTTTGGGAACAAATGGGAATGTTGTATATTTGTTTGTATAATTATACAGTGTATGTATTTCCCAAAAGGGAGGCAACAAAATATTTTCTGTGTTTTCTTCTTTAATTAAAGTGCAAGTTGTTTATTACAAGGCTGCATAAAAGTTCTTTCACTCTGTTGTAACAGGAGGCTGGCTCGCTCTACACTACTGCTTATCCCCTTGTTTGGAATTCACTACACGGTGTTTGCTTTTTCTCCTGAAAATGTCAGTAAGCGGGAGAGACTAGTGTTTGAATTGGGACTGGGATCGTTCCAGGTGATTATACAGTGAATTCTGCTTTTGTTAAAAAGAAATCTTTATTCATTATAACTACTTTGCATGCACAGTTCTCAAACTGTGTGTTTATTTATATATGTTTTGTATGCTCAGATTTTGGTTTTGTTTGCTTGTTTACTTTAACTCCAGCTATGTTCTAGCATTTACTGAAGGACTTGAATTACATTATTTTTTTCTCTCCCATTTACCTAGGGCTTTGTTGTTGCTGTTCTCTATTGTTTCTTGAATGGGGAGGTAAGATTTTTAATATTTAACCTCCCCCACCCACCATCTCCATCCCATTTCCTTGTGGGAGTGACTGCTATTCTAATCTTTTGCTGTAACTCATCATCTACCATATTCCCTAATACCTTAAGCTAAATCTCACATTGTCTCAGCAAAAGAAAGATGTATGAAGTCTTTATTAAACCTAAACATTGTCCTTGCCAAGCATGATGGCTCAGGTTAATGCTCCTGAACAGAGGTAGGGACTATGCTGGGCTTTTTGGTTGTCTCATCCTGGATGCAGAACTTGCTTTTGTGAAACTTCATACAGTTCTTGCTGTCCCACTCTTCCAGCCTGTTTGGTTCTCTCTCTAAGGTGGGTGTCCCTTCTGACGTGTCCTCCTCACCACTCAGATTGCTGTCATCATCACACTTGATAAGGGTGTTTGCAATCCCATCATCCAGATCACTTACAAAGATGTTGAACGGTATGGAGTCCAGTATCAGTCCCCAGAGGACCTCACTAGTGACAGGCTGCCAACCTGAGCGAGTAGTATTATTCATCACCCTCTGAGTGTGGCCCATTGGCCAATTTCCTACCCATCTTGTACACCACTCACCCAATCTGTATCGTGACAGTTTGCCTAGGAAAAGGCTACGTGAAACTGTGTCAAATGCTTTGCTGAAGTCCAGGTAACGACATCCACTGCTCTCCCATGTCAACAGAAAACATTATTTTGTTATAGAAAATGATCAGGTCTGGCATGACTTGTCTTTGGTAAACTGTTGTTGGCCTTCCACATTCACCTGCTTCATTGGGTTTGTGATAGTTTCTAGATCTTGTTCCATTATTTTCCCAGGGACTGAAGTAAGACTAATGGGCCTATAGTTTCCTGGGTTCTCTTTAGGCCAGATTCGACTAGACTAGGCTAGACTAGACTAGAATAGAAGCCAAGCCTTTTTGAGTCCCTTCTTGTAGATGGGTATAACATTTGCCCTCTTTCAGTCATCAGGAATATTTCCTGATTTGAATGACTTTTCAAATATAGACAGTTGCCTTAAAACAATGTCAGCCACTTCTCTTAACACTTTGGAGTGGATTCCATCTGGTCGCATGGATTAATGTGGGCTGAGCCACTGTAAGAGACCACAGACTGGACCTTCTTCCATTACTGGTAAGTTGGTACACGTGTTGTCGTAGCTACTTGATCCTTTGGCCTGGGATCCAGCTGCACCAGTAAAGACAGAAGTGAGAAAGTATTAAGCAGCTCTGCCTTATCAGTATTATTAGTCACTACTAGTTTTCTTATGCTCTTTAGCAGTTGGCTTATGTTTTCCCTGTGATTCTCCTTATTATTCGTACAGCTGAAGAAACCTTACTTGTTGTTCCTGACTATTTTTGGCTATTTAAAGTTCTAGCTGAACATTAGCCTCCCTGAATTCATCTCTGCATGCCCTAGCAAGGTTCTTGTAGACCTTGATGGGTATTTGGCTGCCTTTCAATAGCTGGCATGCTGCTTTTCTTTTCTTTTCTTTTTTTTTTTTTTTTTAAGCAAAAGCTTATGGTTAAGACAGCTGGTCTCTTCTGCCTTCTTTCTATCTGTAGGGGATTGACTGTTCTTGTGCTTCAAGGTGGGTGTTCTTGAGCCTTCTTCTCAGCACTCACAAGATTCTTTGCCCTCCATAGATGTTTCTTATGTAATCCCTTGCAGCTAGGCTCTGAGCATACTGAAACTGGCTCTTCTAAAATCCAGGGCCTTTGTCCTACTACTGCTCCTCAGTGTGCTTAGCAGTACTTTAATCTGCACAATGTTATGATCACTGTATCCAAGGGTTCCATTGGTAGTTATGCTATCCAGTAAATTTTGGTTTATAAGATGTAAATCTAGCCATACACTGTTCCTAGTTTGCATGTCCAGCATCTGTACCACAGAATCACACAGAACAGTAGGGGTTGGAAGGGACCTCTGGAGATCATCTAATCCAAATTCAAATCCAAATCCACAATGCACTCCAGGAACCTGATGGAGGACTTGTGTACCACTGTATTGTTTTCCCAACAAATATCTGCATAATTTAAAGCTATCTATACCACCACATTCTGTTGGCCTGAGACTTCCTTAAGAACCTTAAGTAAGACTTCATCAGCCTTGTCATCTTGATTAGAAGGTTGGTAATAGATAATTAACAGGTCCCCCTTGTTGACAATTTCTCTAATCTTGATCCAAAGTCATTTGATAGAACTTTGGTGATCTCCATAACTCACATTCATACACTCAAATTTCTGTTTTACATGAAGTGCAGCTCCACTTCTTCTCCCCTTTCTGTCTTCCCCAAAATATTTGTAGCCATTCATTGTGGTCTTTCAGTCATGTGAGTTTCTGTGATTTCTATTATATCATAGGTCTTTCACTGGGCACAGATCTCCAGCTCCTCCTGTTTGTTGCACAGACTACACACTGGTATATACAAACTTGAGGTGACTGGACTAAGGCTTCTTGCTTTTGGAGAGGGTTCAGGGAGCATTCCTCACTACTCTTGGTAGGTGAACTCGTGCAACCTGCTGCTTATGAATATGCTTTGGACACTGCTCCCCAAGTTCATTAGTTTAAAGCACAGTCAATCGTCTAGTGATGATTTTCCTGCCTCTTCTAGGTAGGTGTATCCTATCTCTCTCCAATAGGCTGTATTCACTGAAGAATGTTTTATGAATGTAGAAAATAAAACCCAGACAATGACACCAGGCAAGGATAGCCAAGTATAGATCTGCATAAGGTATCAACTTCTGCTTACACCCCTGTCTCGGACTGGAAAGACAGAGGAGAGGATCACTTGGACATCTTTTACTTGCACTTCCAGGGCTCTGAAGTCCTGTTTGATCTTGCCCAGGCCTTGCTTTACCATGCCAGTGGTATCCATATGTAAAATATGTAGGGAGGTACTAACCTGAATTTTTAAGTAGTTGTGGCAATCTGTGACATCCTGGAGCTTGGGTCCTCACAGGTGGCAAACTTCCCTTGGCTGTGTATCAGGCTGACAGATGGATGCCTCAGTGCCTCTCAGCAGAGCCACCCACTACTAGCACTCATCACTTCCCTTTGCATCATTTAGTATGCTCTGCTGGTACAGTTTCTCCATATGAATATTGCTCACTGGTTTTGGTCACTGACACGGCTGAGTATCTGTTGCTGTGTGGTACATTAGAAGAAGGGGAGTGAAGTGATAACCTGTTCCCATGAGGTCATCAGAGATTATGGCATCTCCTTCTCCAAGATGCTGTCTGTTCTCTGTTGAAGCTCTTTTCTGGTAGTCCTCGGAGTTCAGCACTAAAGGGCCCTAATGTTTATTCTTGGAAATTCTTAAATAGTACTCCTGTTCTACTATTACGTGTTCACCCTTCCTAACACAGCATAGCTTGATAACTTTCTCCTGCAGCTCCCCCACCTGCTGCCTGGAGCCCACCTTGAGCAGGTGGACACCCCCTCCTCCACCCAGGAGGCCAGGTTGCAGTCTTTGCATCCCTCCTCCTGGACAGCAGCTTACCTGAGGAAGGTCTGTCTGGGTGGCTATCTCCACTCTTCCAAGGCTAGCCTGGCTAAGCAGCTGACTCCTGTCTGCTACAAAACACAGTATTTGCCTGGTCTCTGCCACCACACTTACAGAACCTCAAAGCACTGCCTAGTAAGTCCATCTAATCACCTGGAGACCTTGAGCTGTTTGGTAGGCTTGCACAGCCACCAGCTAGCTCATATGACCATTAGGTCTGCAGCCTGACTAGAGGTGAGCAGAGCAGTCAGAGTGCACAGCCCTTTCCATGTGAACTGCTGAACAAACTGCTGATGCTGCTTCTAAAAGATGCCACATCCCATTGCTGATGCTGCTCCCAACAGATGCTGTGCCCTTTTTGGACTCCTGGTCAGGTGCTGGTTCTATGTGGGTTCCCACAGTATGACCTGGCCATGGGGACAGCTGGTACCACCCAACTTCTGCCCACTCCTCCAATGAGACCTGACACCTGCCAGGTGGTCCCTCCACACACACAGCCCAAGGTAGCAGAAACCCCCTCAGACACCTACCAGGTACCTTGCAAGCCTCACACTCCTCTCAGTGTGTGGCAACTGCTGCTAGCATCAGCTTCCCACGTTTGTTTGGTGTTTTTCGTGATTCACCTGCTCTGGTCTGCAAATTGAAATTCCTCTTCCTTTGTTTATCACATTGAATACCTGAGATAATCAGTTTCTGATTTAATGGAAAATTATTCCCTCCTCAAGGCTGCCTTAAGAGGAATATATACAGTTCATCCATTCTCTCCTCTGCTGATACACATCTATTGTGCAGTCGAAGAGGATAAAATTAAAAATCACCTTCCTTCTTCTTTTCAGGGAGGCTGAGATCATTTGTTTCTAGCAGTTTTAGTGCAGTAGGTGTTCTATACTTGTTTGCATAAGTGTTCTGGTCTTTAGTACAAAAGGTCTGTAAATCCAAGTGATTCCTTTTCTGATAACCATAACAATTCCTTCAAGTTCATTAAACATTCTCATAGGTCATCTTTGCTTAGGGGTTTTGTCAAGGTGACTGTTAAAGGGCTCATAGGTAAATGTTAAAGCATTATTCATGGCTCAGTCCCATGTAGCTCAGAAGGTGAATTCTGGATCATGCCTTGCTGGAATTAGTGGTTGCATTCATACGTCACTAGCTGGCACAACTGGATACCACCTCTACCACCTACAACTGTTGTTTGATCTATTATTTTCCATGAGAGCTAAAAGAATAGCCAGAAGGTCTTGTCTAAAACTAATACGGAGATAAGCATATTCCAAGGTAACATGCACAGTGTGTCAGATTTCCTGTAAATCCTAGTAGAGAGGTGGGGGTGGGGAGTTGTTCTTATCCAAACTAACATGACTGGATTAATTAAAACCATGTTACGCACAAGACATTAGATTCCACTAAATTACTTAGGGTAAGAAAGGGTTCAGCATTAGTATTTTACGTTGTTACAGATGCAAGTACTATTTTCTTTGTTACAGGATTAACATAGTTCCATTCTTTATCTAATCTATACCTATCTATACTCTAACCAAAACAAAACTTTGAAGGTACTAGAAGGTGATTGTAGGTTTTTCAGTTGGACATTTCCTCCCTAGAGTTATTGTCCATGAGGTTGAAGCACTTCTTCAGCATTTTGGCATATGCTGATCCGTTTTGACAATAGTACTAGTCTAGGAAAACCTAGCAGTGACTATTAGAGAAGAACACCTTTGACACAGCAACATATTAGAGACTGGAAAAAATATATTGAGACAGTATCTCTATGTATTTCTTTGTTCTTATGCCATTTCATTAAGCAAGATGCTACAGGCTACTGTCAGGAAGAGGTAATAGACTGAGTAAATGTTGGCTTTGGCTAGTATGATCTTATATTAAATCCTTACTATCTTATGTATATATGTACACACATACAAACCTTGCAAGATCACCAGGAAATTGGTGATGAATGAAAAGTAAAAAAGCTGTAGAATAATTTACTTACTTTCTAAGTGGGCATCAGACCGTGGGTGTTTTGTTGCTGGTGACTTACTGTTGGAGCCCATGAAAAAAGCTCAAGGGAAAGGAGACTGTCATGGATGTGTATGAAGACAAGAGCTGTCTTCTGCTTAGGGGTGGTCTGTAAGCAGGAGGCAAAGTTTTCTGTAGACATGCATCCATTAACAGCAGGTGAGACACAAGCTGACTTTGTGGACAGGTTATTTCATTACCATGTAGTACCTTTTGATTGCTTTTTTCTTTGATTCCTTGTTATGTGTTTAGCACTGGCCATTGATGAAAACAGGATATTTTTTCCAAGAAGGTAGCTAAGGAACCATGCTGAAGTTAGTGCTGAATGAGTCATCTATGCACCTCCAGGACTATCCTAAATTATCTGAGGTCAGAGACGCAGAACCCAATTGGTTATTCCTACTTCATGCCTGGACCTCTTTCAGACATGGAGAAGGTACTTCAGATTTTGCTGAAGTGAGGAGTTTAATAACAGTCTTAAAAATTGTTCTGTGAAATTTTGGGATATTTTCTAAACTTGATAATTTGTCAGCATGTCCTCGAGCGGCTAAGTACATAAAAAATGACCTTTTGAAGTTTCTCCCTAAAGGTGCAATCAGAAATAAAGAGAAAATGGAGGAGCTGGAAAGTCAACCGGTATTTTGCTGTCGATTTCAAACATCGTCATCCTTCTCTAGCGAGCAGCGGAGTGAACGGGGGGACACAACTCTCCATTCTGAGCAAGAGCAGCTCTCAGATTCGGATGTCCAGCATAAATGCGGAGAACCTGGCGACATGAGCAACTAAGGAAAACAAATCAATCGACAAGCAAACCAAAAAAACATCCCTTTAAAAAGAAAAAAATAATCATAGTTTTGATGGTGGTAATAGTCTCTCCCTTCTTCCTTTCCCTTATCCCCTTCCCCTTCCCCTTCCCCTTCCCTTCCCTTTCCCTTCCCTGACATTTCCTTGATGGTTATAGAGGTGAATAAGCAAAGGAAATGTGTATATATATATCTTTTTAACAATCACTGTAAATACCCAACTGTAGTCAAGGCCATTAATGGAAAAATGTTTAAAAGGTAAACAACAGGCCAAGCCCACCCACTCAATGATTTACATTTCAGAGCATCTGCAAGTAATCCGTTGTCAGTCAAAAGTAACAAGTGATTGCTGTGCAGTTGTGATCCTTGGTTGCCAAACTGATACTAATCTGTGAATGGACATGACCGTTGTTGTTTTTCATATTAGTTAATATTTTTGTTTGGATTTGCCTCTTTTTCTTTTTTTTTTTTCCCCCAGTCAAACGTATTTTAGCCTGTCGCTGTCTTTTGGCATGTGAATTTCTGCAGTGTTTCTCTTTTGAGTCTTAGGATGGAGCTAATAAGCTTGGGTTAATCAAACAGCTGATTCAGGAGGAACTCCAGGAAATGAGGTTCATGGCTGGATTTAGTGAGGTATTCCCAGTGGATTTAAAGGAACTGCTGTGCCAATGCAAAGCTGCATAGCTACAATAAATCAGAGGGGAGGAATCCAGGCAAGAGATGGGATCAGCTATCTTGTGTACCCAGGAACACTTCTGTGAATGCTTTATGTTCTAGCTAAGCTGTGAATTTTCTAAAAGGGCCATGCAGTTGAGATATATCTAATTTTTTTGGCATTAACTGGTTGATTGGTAATTGATTGGATTCTTTGAATATTAAAAATAACTGTCCCTTCCCTCCCACCTTAAGATCACAAGTCAGTTCCAGGATGGCCTTTCCCTCCAGATAACCTTGAACACTCTGCATCAGTGTCCAAACATGGAATGGTTTTGGGTAGTGCTGTCACACAGAGTGTGGCGCCTTTGCAACCTGGTTGACTTCTGTGTGTTGACTCTTCTCTGCCAGAGCAAGAGGCACAAGAAGGATCTGGCATAATCATCTTGGAAGGTAAAAGTCACCTGCATTTGGTGAGCAACAAAACCAAACAATAAGATGGTATGGAAGGAAAAGATAAAGACTTTGGATGACTTCCCACCCCTGGCAGTTTTCTCTCTCTTTGGATATTCTTTTTGTTTGATAACCAGCGGTCTTACTGTATTTCTTTGAGAGGAACAAAAATGTTCTTTCAGCCTTTGCCTTGTAGTTAAAGCCACGACTGGTACATACTTACTTCAGTCAAATGTCAATGATGTCAAATCTTTAAAGTCTTTATACAGTGCATAAAGGCTTTGAGGACTGTCCTAGGGCTCACTTCATTTTGGATTTATGAACTGATATATATGTGCGTGTATGTGTATGCATATACTGGAAAATGAAAATGGCATTTTAAATGTGAAGTTTTGAACTGAAACTAATAGTAACCAGGAAATTCAAAATTCAGGCTTGTTCTTTGGTGTTAGTTGACATGATCATGAAGTTAAAAAATAAGGTGAAAAGCAGAGTTTTAGTGTCAGCTGAGTGTGAGCTTTTAATTTCACTGGTTTTTATTAGTTTAGGTAAAAAAGTTTCAATGTCATTTTAAGCATAAGTTTTTAAAAATAATGCTAAGTTCCTTATTTTTAAAAGGAGAAAATAAAAAGGTCTTTGAAAGTTGTGAAAGAAATATTAATTATAATACTTAACACTTTATATAGTATTTTATGGGACATAATCTGCTCTCAGTTGTAGCAGTGTAAATGAATGTAAAATAGGTTGAAACAGAAATCTTGAGACTGACTTCGTATTTGTACAGGATTGTGCTCTTATGAGATGCTTACACCCCTTTCAGGTGAAATCTACCCTTGCACAGAGGACAAGCAAAATCACTTATACTCCAGTATCTTAAGTGGGAGTTAAATGATCAAGACACCTTTCTTTTTCCAAGTCTTCAGCACTGGTTTGCTGCTCCACGAGCAGAATTTGTCCCCCTCTGCCAGACTCTTTGCAAAAGTCACCGAAGAATTTTTAACTGATAGATTGGAGCTTCCTCTCTCATTAGATGCTGCTAAAAACTGTTTTAGAAAGTTTCCCAAGGGATTATGCACTTTGCAGTCCAGAAAGGCAAGGGAGATGGATAAAGATCTATCAGGTAAATGCATATTTAGACATTTTTTAAAATGAGACTAATGTTAGATGAACAGATAACATTTAGTTTTGTATTTTGGGTAGTGTGGGCTTTCACAAGGTATTATATTGACAATACTGTAAGTGTATTATTTAAAAAAAAGAAGTCAAAAAGTATATTTTGCATGAATGGCTAGTAGCCAATTTTCAAGCATTAATGAATTAGAACTTTTGAGAAAAAAGTGTTAAATAACTGTCTCTAGTTGCAGACTTTTTGCCATGTTTCTGTCCAGACAAAGGTGTTTGGATTGTTTTTCCTTTTTTTGAGGCTTTTTCGGAGCTTTCTTTTTGATTCTGTTGTTTTCCTGGCTGTCCTATGGTACTCTACAATTTGAGTTGGTGGATCTCAGTCCAGTGCCTCGTGGGCAAGTGTCCACATCACCAAAACCACCCTCCAAACATGCACATTGGAGACCAGGTCCTCAGCTAAATAAAAAATCAGTACAGAAAACTGTTGTTACTGTTAGAACAAAGCCATTTCACTTTGGCTTGGGATTTGGCCTCAATGTATCAGTATTGCTATTACTTTTTGGCAGTCTCAGCAAGAGACTCCAAGGACTGAATAGTCATGAAAACTTGGACTCGCCCCTTAAATTCCTAGAGTTGGAGGGCCATGGAGGGGAAATTTCTGCTGTTGCAGTCCCTGTGTTTCTTATTCAGTGGACAAATTGAAGTGTTCAGTACCTTTCACCAGCACTGAATTTACTAGAAGGAATGGTATCTCGACATATTTAATATATAATATATTATACAAGTAATCCCCTTCCATTTTATTTTTGTCTTCTTTTTTCCTTTTTTATTTTTTTCTTTTATTGGCAGTGTTGATGCACTTGCAAATGTGTCTTTCCTTAGTCACTTGAACTTCCTCAGTGTTACTGGAAAGATCATACTACAGGTGTATATAGTTATCTAAACCTGACTCCGATGCCATCGCACAACTGAGCTCTCAAGAAATCCTTATGTTGAATGTAAGCTGAAGATGCTGGACATGCACGGCCACTATTCACAGTGGCCATCATTTCTATTTGTTTCAGGATGGAAGAAACCAACAGGTGGTTTGCTTCTAAGTCTGTGTAAATATCAATTGAGTGTAACAGTGCTTTGTTTGATTTTTTCACTGTGAAATATATTTTGGAGTTAGAAAGGCTATGTTGTTAAAACCAACACAGAATTAAAAGAAAAACAAATGTGCAGTGCTCCTTGAGCCATTTTTTTCTACCATGCCCATAACATATTTCTGGTCTAATTTTCTTATTTTGCTTTTGTAAATATACAAAGACTTTCCGTGCTGCAGCTTTCGTGACTATTTACTGTATCTAACCACTGTTTGATTGTTGACTTTTTTGATGTGGAGTGCTGGTACTACAGGACAATTAACATCCCAAAATGAAAACTACAGACTGTATTTCAAAGGACAAGGCTTGTCTCATTGCTGCATGGCAACCTCCCCTCCTTTTAACTTCATCTATATTTAGTATATCTGTAAGTCAGAGCCCAGGTAGTGAAACCTAAATAATTAGCTGTGGGAGGTTTTTTTAATACCTGAGTTCTTCTGTGTCATTTAAGTATTTGTATTTGAAAACCAGGTGTTAAAATGGGATGGTGGGAGAAGGGAAAGAGATGAAAGCAGGTGAAATGCAAAAAAGCTGCAAATTGGAAGTTAAAATCAGAATCTGTATTTGGCATCTAACTCCTCCTTTTCAGCAGCTAATCCATCATTAACAATTAAAGAACTGTGTTGCAATTACAAGGCTAAAAAACAACCAGCAGTGAGCAAGAACTGACAGTGCTGATAATTTAAGATTACATTTACAAAGATGACTCTTCCCTAGGCTATCTCCATCCCCAAAAGCAAGTGTGAGTTACCCTTTAGAAGGGAATGCAGGGTAGTTCATAGAATCAACAGCCCAGGTTGGTAGAACCTCAAACAATCATCTGGTCCAACTTTTCATGAGAATGGAACCTAGATGAGATTATCTAGCAGTCTGTCCCACTGCATCTTGAAAACCTCCAGTGATGGGCACTCTACCACATCCCTGAGGAGGTTGTTCCAATGAGTGATTGCTCTCACTGTAACAAATTTCCTGTATCAATATGAAACTTCTCTTGGTGCAACTTGTACCTATTCCCCTTGTCTTCTCCATGTGGGTCCTTGGAAAGAGACAGACTCTGTCTCTTTTGTAGCCACCCTTTTAGTACTGGAATATTGTGATGAGCTCCTCCTGACCTTTCTCCAGAGAGAAAAGACCTAACTCCTGCTGTCTTTTCTCATCAAGCAGGTTGTCCATCCCTTTGATCATCTTCATGGTCCTCCTTTTGACCCTCTCCAGCCTGGCTGCATTTTCTTGAACTGTGGGGACCAGAACTAGACACAGTATAGATTCTTGCTCAAAACCTGACCTGGGACAATCTGATCCTCTTTGACAGTGACAAAAGGATTAGTTGCCATAATTTATCCATGTCATTTTGTAAAGATATGAATTTTCGTAATATTTTTATATCAATGATGAATGAAATTCTGCTTCTGCATAGCACGATAGCTTCTGTGCCTGCATATGAAGGGCTATGAAGGACCTCTGGTTAGCTCAGAAATTCAGGTTTTGATTTCATAATTCCCATGGACAGAAGGAATCAGTAACTAACAATATGCAAAGCAAGAATGATCAAGAACAAAACATATTTAGCATAGTTAGAGCTATTAGTCTCTGATCTTCGGGTGTTCCAGAGCAACACAGATCTGTAAAGACACTAATCTGAGAAACTCTCTAATTGTCATTATTTTCACAGCATACTACTCCCAATTCTAAACTGATCAACTCCTCTTTTAAAATTCAGCGGGCTTTTATTCTTTTCATCTTCTCTTCCCACTGGAAAATTATTGTAAAACTTCACTTTTCTGGCAGTTTGAAGCCTTTTTCTGAGTTTGAAATTAAAATAACTCTAGGCTTGCTTATGCTCTTTGTCATATTACTCTTAACCCCAGTTCCTTCCTTCCTGAAATATCAACAGGTCTATTCCGTATAACATCTACAGTTTATCTTTGGTCATGCTGCTGAAAGACTAAAAATGATCATGCTACCAAGCTGCATATGTTCCAGCTCTCATCTCAATTTGGGCAGCCAAAAGCAATGCAAAGAAGCAAAGACAGACATACAGAAACACATTGAGAACAGCAGCAGATTAACTGGCCGCAGCATGCCAAGCACCCTTGGAAAAAAAAAGTGGCAATAAATAAATACTAAAAGAAAGATTCCCAGTTCTTGAAAGTGTATAGAGATTTGGGGTTAGAGTTGGTTTCAGTCAGATCTGAAGGCACAAGTGATCTCAATCTTCTCCTTTTCTGGTTTCAGTTACCATCCTGCAAGAGGAGCTGTATTGCTACTGTTTCCACTCCTTCAGCCCACATACTGCAGGAAATCATCATTCAGACAGACAAAAAGACACTGATTGTATCAGCTTGTGGGGTTTCACCATTCATCTATCTGACACCCTGTCCTGGTTTTGGTGAAGCAAATCCAGTACACCTTGCCACTGAATTGCTATTAAAGCCAGCATGTGAAACACACAAATACCTAACTTGACATTATCTCTCCAGCCCAGCCCTGCCAGAAATCAGATATAAAAATTTCAGAGGGAATAGCAAAAAAAAACAAAACCAAAAAAACCTTAAAATTCTAGAGTGACTTTAGTAAATGGTGGCAACAAAAGAAATGTAAACCCCAAGTATTTAATTGGCTTAATTTGCCTTGCTACTTAAAATTGTTTTTCAGTAGTGTTTTAGAAGCAGTTGTTTCTGGCAAAGCTTTTCAGATAGTAGTTTGTGGAGACTTCAGAGCCTACAGAGCCCGTAGACTGTTTCTGAACTATCCATGGAAGATGATTAAGGTAAAAAAAAGTTCATTCATTGTATACAGCAATATAAGCTTGTAAGGCTCCTGAATTACTTCTATGAAGGCTTCTCGTAGACCAAAAAAAAAGTTTGGAAAGTACAACAGTAAACAGCAGAGGATGAGTTACTGCAAGAGATTTTTTCCCAGGACAATTTAGATGAATGATTTTTTCAGGTTTTTTGCACTAGACATCCAGTCTTTGATGAATCTCTCAGTGCCTCCTATCCAACATCCACTTTAACAAACAATGATAGAGAAGAGATCCTGAGGAAGCATGACCCCGTGTCATATCTGGGAGCTCTGTGTGGGTATCTAGGAAACTGAGGCAAACTCACTGGATAGGATTTAGCTCCAATCTCAAATAGCTAGACTTTGGTATCTATTGAAGACAGTGTCTGTTGGACTCCTGAGTGTACAGCTGTAGAAACCCAAGTAATGCAAAGATACAACCCAATATGTGGTTTTACCTGATTTTCTTTTAGACAGTTAAATATCAAGGGCTATACTAAAGATGTGTCCCTTTCAACATCTGGCACATTCAGCTTTAGGTATTTGGGCTCATAGGCAAAGTCCAGGAAAAGATCCTGTGTCACTAAGCAGGCAGCTAAGGAGATACCCACATCACTTAACTTTAGACATCAATATTGAAGCTATCTTCCTTTGATCTAGTTTCTCCACTTTGCCTTTGTAGTCACAAGAGAGAAATGATGAATTTTAGAGCATAAGCATCAAATAAATTTCTTATGCCTAGTCAAGGGTGAGATGATTCATACTTTGCCGTTATCTGTTTCTTTCCACCAGGAAGTCTAGATGACCAGATCAAAGACAGATATTAATGCTGTGGAAGTCTACATGTGTATGACTTTTTTTCCTGGCAACTTTGCCCACTCACTATTGTTCTACTTCATCCATGCTGTGAAATAATGTTCTTGAAAAGCTTGGGGGTGGTTTCTGATGGGTATTATCAATCAGATTTGGGGGAGGTGCATGTCTGATAAAGGCTTAGTAGCTCTCAAGGGTAGTTTTCAGGAAGTTTTGTTGTCTCTGTCAGATTGTGTCCATATGACCAGCACTCCTGTGTCCAGAAACAAACCATGGTATATAGTGAACATGCAGTGAATAAAAGTCGGGATTTTACCCTCTGCTTTGAGCAGTCAGGCACCTGCACCCAGTTCAGAATTGCATTTAAGAGTAACGTTAGGGAGATAAGGAGTATGCAGTATTAGTTAATGATGCTCTGATGTTAAGCTCCGTGCATATCTGTGCTAAAGAGCTAAGTTCAGCTAAATACACCTTGTACTTTGTATATGAAAACACACCAGCAGAGCTTGAACAATGCTTTGAACCTCATGGTCTTTCGCCTTCTTATGATTAAAAATGCAATTTCCCATTGGTTTTCTTTTGGGGAATTCATCCATGTAAAGAATTACTGTGTGATATGACACTGTGTGATAAGACACTCTTTAGTGTCTAAAATAACTTAGGCTTCTGGATATGCCTTTTCCAAGGGACTTTGTGCTTGCAGAGAAGTCTCAAGAGGCCTTTGTGTACTGGTATAATCTGTAAAAACAAATATTTGGTGTGTTCATTCTCTTTCCCTTCTTCTTGTCAATTTAGTGGCAATGTAACATGCTATAGCTCTGAGAAGTACCAAGTTATTGGATGGAAAGTTGTATTTTGGCTATTGACTGTCAAGGTACAAACTTACTGGCCTGTTGGGTCTAATACTGACCTTTTTTTGGTCAAAATTGGTTTAATTGGGAATGGGATCTGGGGTTATTCAGCTTTGTAATGAGGTGGAAACAGATATCGATTGCTGCTTTCTAACCTTTTTTGTGTTTTGAGAAATTGTTTTTAACATGTATACTGCTGTAGATGACACAATAAATGTATTATCATTTTGTATAAGTCTGTTCTGATATAAAATTGCACCAAAGAGAAATTTTTGTCTGTGAAATTACAGGGTAGTGTATTTCTTCCTGAAGCAGAAGGATGGAGGTTTGTCGGACCAAAAGGGTTCACTTCTTTACTCATGGGTCCCTGGATTCTGCGGGGCAAAGTCAGGCCTGGAACAGCCAGGCATGAAGTCTTTGCCATTAGTGGGCCATTCACACTGTCCCTTCACCATCAATCAGTAGAGTTAGATGAAGAAAGTATTTAGCACACTACATCACTATCAGGCCTGATCACAATCTAATACTGTCAATACAAATGCAAAACACTCCATTGCAACTAAAAGACCCTGTGGCACTGAGCTTTGAGCCACAGGTCCTTTGGGGATTGCATATGATTTCTAAGAGGTCTAAAGAGAAAAACAAAGTCTGATATCTTCAAAGAAAGGCCAACTATGAGTTAGTAGAAGTGGAAAAAGGCTGGTCTCTATCACTTCTAATATGCTTCCAGACTGCCTTTCCTACTTCAAAAGCTGTAGAATCAGGTTCATTTTCAAAGGATCAGGTACATTCACCCTACTGAAACTCAGGACTCCACAGTAGATGACCTGTCTTCTACCTCAGCTTCCTGGCCCTCATGGATCAAAGGCTACATCTTTCATTTGTTATTCTCCCTTATTGTTTAGCCAAAGTATGGGCATTTGGAGCCTCATCTTTTTATGAGGAAGTGGACATATATCTACTGAAACTGAGGTTAGAGATGTGTCTGGAAGTAGCCAGGGCCAGCTGATCCTGAGGGATGGGGACTGGGAGACAAGGGACATCACATGGGAAGTCGGACCAGTCACAACACCACTGAGCAAGTAAGGAAGGCCTGGAGAGAAAGACCAAGTCCAGCCAAGAGTCCAGATCTTCAGGCAAGTTCATGGTGGCAAGGCAGGTCCTAGGCTGGCCCACAGCCAGTCCAGAACATCAGCCTATGGATCCATCCCAGATTAATGGAGCCCTTGGTGAGGTAGGACTCTTGCAAAGCTGGAAATCATCATCCTACAGCATTACTCGAGGCAGGACTTGTGCTGAAACAGGGTCTTGGGCCCATGGGAAGGCTGGGAGTTGGGTGGGACGGGGCAGATGTATGGATTCTCATTTTGCTGCATTTCAAGTAATTGTAGCTCTTTCTTTGAGTACAGGGTGATGGGGCATAGGACAAGTCTCCCTTTTCACCATTTGCAGAACGATCCAGGCAATCACTATCTTACTAAACAAGGAGATTAGCAAATGTGGAACAAGGAATCTGGAAAAGGTGCTGTTTCTAAAGGTTACATCCAGTCTAAATTATTTTGTTAGGTGACTTTTGTAGTTAAGAGACAGAGAGAGAAAACATAGCCCTGAATGTATTTCAGCTCACTTTAAATGGCCTATGGTAAATACCCACAACTTTAAGTATATAATACCACGCCATAGCACATTTGCTCCGAGAACCAGACATAAGTAAAACCTCATTTACTAGGTCTGTCAATGCCCTAAGGAGATGCCTCTAATCCAGCTATATTTTCTGAAATGGAAAGATTCTCAGATATTAAAAGAAATCTTCAATATATTTCTATAATTTCTCCCTATCTGTAGTTTAAATTTATTTAGAAGTCCTTTTACATTAATCCTACATAATCAAGACTTATAGGTTAGATCTCTGACATTTACCAAAGGACTATTTCTGGTAACCCCTGTCAAGTGGGGCACAGTCATCAAACTGTATCTGGCATTTTCTGTAGCCTGTCCCAACAGTTGGGCAATCAGTGACCACTGGATGTCCAAAAAGTTGAACGCATCTCTGAATTTCCTGATGTAGTCCCACATCCTTTGTTCTGCTAGGCTTCTCTAAAGTTAGTTTTTAATCCTGGATGTGGATTCAGTCAACTTTGTCCACTCTACACCACTTGACTTTAGATAGAGTTTGTTGAAGAGGAGTCATTTCTGCACAGCAGTTAGTAGGTGACAAGAAAGTCTTCACGTGCTTGCAATGTAACCATACAGGTAGACTAAATACAAAGAAATTTTGCTGGGGGGTATGGAGTTGAACTCAGTGATCTCTGGAGGTCCCTTCCAACCCCCAAAATTCTGTGAATCTGTGAAATCAAGCTATGACCCTCCTTTAATATGCTTTAGCTATACAGTGGAGTTTATATCACGGAGTAGGACTGAGGGAATAGGAAGGCATGTGCACAAGGACTGTGTCCAAGATTTATAGACACCAAGAGAAGGAATTGGATGCTCAAATGCAAGTAGCTGGTGTGATTTTGGGAGCTGTGTGGTCTCCTGAATCATATATCCAAGACAGCGCAGATTGGTTACCCCAAGACATCTCAACTGGCATTTAGTAGCTGTTATACAACAGAATCCAGCTCCAGATCAATAGCCAGTGATGTTTAGACAGCTATATGGTTGGCCAAATTTAGGTGCTTACATTAGGAAGAGCTGAGTGGCTCAAAGATTTTACCAAGGGTATTGTTAACACTTCCACTGACTTAGACATCTAAATCATTTATAGGCTGCAACACACAGATGCTAAAAATTTAGCTGTCAGCCTGTGAACTGAGCACCACCTTTGCTTTAAAGAAAGAGTATCACACTGGGCATTTCTTACCACAGGATTTAATTATTACTGAGGATCATTCTCTGCCATGCAATGCACTTTTACATCAATTATTTCTTCACTTAGTTAGAGACGCACTGAAACACGTCAGGTTTTTCAGGATGTTTTGGGATTTTTACCTGTAGCTTCTCTAATCCCTCTGTACTTCTCTGAAAATCCAACCCTGTGTGGATCAAGCGACCTCGGGTGAACTCAGTGTGGGCAAAGCAGGTGAAGCTGCCTGCTGGAAGGATTTATTTTGACCTGGAGTCCACACAATCAAGCTTTCTGAAAATATATGCTGGCACAATAAGAGTTAAAAAACCTACTCTTGGGGTGAAGTTTCTGTTACCGTAACAACCTGCCTTCATGACAACACCAAGAAAAACAGCAGAAAGAGTTGTCTTCTTTAATCTTACTGGGTTGACATGCAGTTTGTAAAGGGATTTGAAAAATAATACTTGAATAGTTAAACTGTGTAACAGACACTGAGGGATTAGCGGATGATAAACCAGCTTTTCCTAGCTGATACAACTTAATGTTATATTGCAGCTGTCCTTGGATAATCAGTGAAATCTCACTCAGGAGAGGGGGGCATAACTCAGGTTCGTGTTAGCAGCCCTGGCTGAGAGTAGGGGGCAATGTTTCTGGCACTGCCTGGCTTTCTGGAGTGCACAGAAAAGGACAGACAGCAGCATGGCCAACAGACACCACTTACCACGAGATGGCAGTGCCTCCACGCAGACCACGATACGCTTCCCGGCACCGGTATTTGACAATCCCTTTGCTGCCTTCGCAGGCCTGCAGTGGAGCAATGTATGTATGCCTGGAGTATTCCTTACTCCTACACACACCGTCGTGTCCTCAAATGTGCCATCAAGAAGGGATCAGCAGCCTTTTCACAGCACAAACAAAACCTTTGCCCAAGAAACTTCTTGTACTCCCCGGGATTATTAACCTCATCACAAGATTGTCCCAAGTGCACCCTTTATATAAAAATACATATATGCAGAATATCTTCATATAGCCCTTGATTCCTGTTTATAGCTTACGTATTCTGATCCAAAGTATTGAGCTCACTGGTATAAAAAAGACAGGGTTCTCGTGGAGAGTGTCCAGCGGAGGCTACGGAGATGATTAAGAGCCTGGAGAATCTCCCCTACGATGAAAGGCTGAGTGAACTTGAGCTGTTCAGCCTTAAGAAAAGAAGCTCGAGAGGGGATTTTATCAATGTTTATCAATATCTGAAGTGTGGGAGACAAGGGGAAATAGCCAGGCACTTTTCTATGGCCTGTGGGGACAGGACAAGGGGCGATGGCCTCAAGTTGGAGCACAGGAAGTTCCGCACCAATGTGTGGAAGAACTTTTTCACAGTGAGGGTGAGGGAGCCTTCTTTGGAGATATTCCAGCCCCATCTAGATGCCAACCTCTGTGACCTGTCCTAGGGACCCTGCTTTGGCAGGGGGTTGGACTCGATGATCTTTGTAGGTCCCTTCCAACCCCTATGATTCTGTGATTCTTTGATTTGAAAAATAAAAGGCTTGGAAATGTTAATAGCATCGGAAGGGATGCACATTTTGGGCAAAGGATAGGCAGAGCACATGGCTGATGTTTTGCTTCAGGTTGCTGGAGAAATTCTGAGGCATCGGGTTGTATCTCTGAGATGAGTTTTAAGGGTGACTGGGAAGAGCTTGAGGGAAAAGTGGATATCTGGATAATTTATGCAAGCTAATTGTCCATGGTGATAGTGTATGGGTATAAACTATGTTGGGGTAGGGTTGTTAAAACTGTTGGATTTTTATGAGGAGAATGATGGAAGGTCCATTCATGGTGTACTATGACCTTTCTTTGCCATTGTTTCTCCTTCCTTTGTAGCCTTGATCCAGTAGAGAAGCTTCCCAATAATAAAGGAAGATAGTTTCAAAGCTATATCCATAGTAAACACAACTATGACAGTCCTCTTTTAATAAAATCTCAAATAAAATACCCAAACTGACATAATTAAAATTTGCAAACTCACAACAGCTGCAATTATCACTTGCATTTTATAGATGTGCATCATACAAATGTGTCCACATCATTATGCTAGGCAACAAACTTAACACAGAAGCAAAATTTACTTTTACAAGGACAACTGATAAGAAGGTCAGAATAGACAAAATGACACCTTACAGAGGACATCTGATTCACCAGGAGAGGTGAGTTAAATGCCTAATTAATAAAGGGCTGATATGAATCGTATTTATAGAAATCTGGACCATCTCTTCTTCAATAATTGAAGTAGAGAAGAAGAACCTAAAATCAACAAAAAGGTTTCCACAAAGTCAAATGTCTCTTGGCTTAAAAAATTAACCAAGAGTAGAGCAAAATGAGGGGCTGAAGCACTACTTTTTAAAGATAAACTCCTATTGCAGTTCACAGAAAACTAACATGTACTTGAACAACCATGGTCCCTAGCAGTGCTTTCCAGTCTAGATGAAGGTTCTTCTGGCAATGGCTCTATCTTAAAAGGAACTATAGCTGTGACTGGTGTACCTTGTGTGCCCCCTTCTTCACTTTTGGAGAGTTTGAGGTAGAGTCCAACTCAGTCCTGAAGAAAGAGGAAGGACACACAAAGAAGTGATGCAAAAAGAAGTGATTCAAGAACAGTGCTGGTTCGCTCTGTTTTACTAGACCACGCTTTGCTTCACTAAACCACACTGGTCTCTTAATAATTCTGACCCCAGAAATATCATTGTGTGAAGTGAAGAGCTGAGAAATGGTGAGCAGGACTGAGATAATCATAGCAATTATGATCAGCAGATTAGTCCTCAATGGGAGGTCCCCCAAAAGCACAAAAGCAGTATTATTTCATTGATGGATCCAGCCAACCTTCGAGGTTATGGTAGAAGAAGGTCTGTTCCAGCTACACAAGCACCAGAGTCTGGGCACTAAGACTAGGGCTGTAAGCTACTCTGTGCTCAAGGTGGCCCAGATGGAATACTGAATTGTGTTTGCTCTATGTTCTTCCTTCACACACACATAATTTACCTGATGTTCAGCCACTCCGTGCTTTCCCACAGACAGGAAAGGGCTTGGGGTTCTCTGGCCTAATTTAATCTCTCTGTTCAACAAGGATAGAAGAAAAAAAACAAACAAAAACAAAACAAATAACCACACAAAACCAACCAGGTAATGTAACTCATTCTTTTCTGTGTCACTCTTGAGACATCTTGAGATTGCTTTTAAAGGAGGTTGCTAGTCTGTGGGTAGGTGCTTAGCAAGTTTCTGTGTGTAATTCCCATTAAGTCAGCTCCAGTTGTCTCAAAACAACTAGTAAAACATCACTAATCATGATGCCAAATCTTTGCCAACACATAACTATGTCAAATGAAGTTCAGGAATACTGCTCTTGAAACCGGGAAATTTTGGGAAACACTAACAAAGAAATGACAAACATTCCAGGGCTGGAAGGAATTAATTTAGTTCCTTTTTTTGGGGGGGGGAGGAGAGTGATAACTTGTTGATTTACACTAGCTCAAGGTCAGTATTTTTGCAACAGAACAAGTGGATGTTATATGTTTAAGGAGAGACAACTGGGGTTGTGATACTGATCCATTCCGGGTGAGAAAAGCAGTCCACATTCAGGACAAGAAATTCATAGGAGGCTCTAGACACAATGTAAATCCATGAAGGGTCCAAGATTGCCATCCCTTATGTAGTATGTTACAGTGCCTCTGCAACTCAACCTGCTAGAAAATATCAGACAGAAGTTACACCATTCTGGTATACTGATGTTTTCCTTTTTGGACTGATTTTTTCAAGTAGTGATAACTGAGTGACATAATTGACTGGGCTGTTTTCTCTGGACAAAGTCCTGTGTTTGTGTGTGAAGCTCAGGTATTCTTGATACTGCCATTTGCACAGCTGCTTCTTCAGTTCACTTTGGACCTATAGAAAAAGAATTTAAAAACAAAGAATCAGAAAATTAAGACTTAATTCACACTGAAGGTAAAATATGTCAAGAAGTCTGCCTGTACTTAGCCCAGAGGCAGAAAGGCACTCAAATAAATCAGGATCAAGCCTTAACACATTTTTAGAACTTGAACTATGTATCTAGTCACTTTTGAAAATAAACAGGCTTAATTTTCAAAATTCAGAGGATGACCACGGTTTCTTTGTTTATTTTTGGAGATCTGCTTCATAAATATTTCTATGGGTTGGTTTTTTTTTTTTTTTAATAATTCCTATTTTTCCTCATAGTGAATCTTTTGTGCCTCCCTGCTGTGACCTCCTGTGTACATTAAGGGTCCTTCTCCAGGCTTTCAATTTATCCAGATTGAAATCCCTCCTAAAGATCCCTTACTGTCTCTGAAAGATATTAAATCAACTTGAGCACATACTACATTTGAGACAGTTCTCAGTGATCCCCAAAACATAGGCAAAACCATTTTACACGCAACTAATATGTAGATCAGACAAACCTGGAGGTCCCCAGCCTGCTGTTGACACTACAGACTGTGGTAAGGAGACAGTGGGGAAGTAGGTTCTGATGCCCTATATAAATCAGTTCACACTCAAAGCTGCAGCAGAAGGAGAGCAAGTGGGTACAAGGAAGATCCAGTCCTTTCAACTGTTTACATGAGCAGTCTGCTCCTGTGCATTAATGGCTTGCTGTGTCCTGTTACCTCTGCTCACATTCAGCTTTGTATCCATTTGGTTCTCCTGCAAGGGAGGGTGTCTCTCCTGAATGTCTACAGGGTAATTTACAAATGCCATCTTGAACTAGGAAGATACATCAAATGCTTCTAACCACATAGGTGCCATCCTCTGTGGCGGTCACAGAGTCACAGAATGATAGGTGTTGGAAGGAAACCTTGGAGATCCTCTAGTCCAACCTCATTAGTATCGAACATCTATGGCAGTGTTGTAGTTGTAGCACAATTAGCACAAGCCCATTCCAAATTAAATGTAGAAATAAACTGTTAAGTGAAACTATTAATTCTTACAGGGGATGTAGGTACAGGCAAATGTGATTTAAGTACTTTGAACAAATGAATTAATCTAGTAATTCTGTTACCTAATCCTCTACTAGGTATAGGCTCTAGAGAAACAGAAAGGAGGGTGGGATGTGCAGAATTACATCTTGGACATCAGGGCCCCCTGAAAGTCATTGGCAATATTTGTCATTGAGGTGGTCCCTGTTCTGTCTTTATTCTCTCAGTTGACCCCACAGACATGCCAGCCTCTGTGTGCAACTTCAAGTATGGACAGAACACATTCTCTGGAGGGGGTTTCCTCCACAAATGTAGTACTCCAGTGCTATCCCAGCAAGCTCAAGTCCCTTCAAAACTCCTGTGTACCCTATTCGTAAAAACAGGACATACAACACTAGCCCTCAGGTTCAACCCAGACATATGTCACCCTGCCTGGCAGCAGCACAGTCTCTCACATTGATGCAGATACTTAAAATGGAAGAAACACACACACACAGAGAAAATCTTAATTACTTTCTATGATTTCAGGGAACCATAACAGGTTCAAGAATGATTCACTGCCAAGTTGCAATGAGTGTCCAATCTGCTTCAGAAGCAGTTATCCCTAAGCAGCATGGATGCAAGCCAACCCATATCACTTAATCTTGGGGCTGAAGATCACTCTCTGCCCATCCCTTTTTAACACCTAGTAGATTTGCAGGAGATACAATATGCAAGCTGTTTAAAGGCTGTTGGCAAGGAGTCTGTGCAGACAGAAGGCAGGTGGGAAGTAGAGCATTCTCTATTTACAGCTAGTCCTGAAGGCACTCTCTTAGAACAGCACTAGAAGCCATTATAAACTTTTTTCCTAAGTAATAAATGTATTCAAGCATCATTCATCCTTGGGTAAGATTAATTTCACCTACATCTAGCCATCACTATAAGAAGTGTACAGTCTAAGCTAGTGGAGAGACTGAGGAACTGTCAATCATCTCATCTAACCTACGCGCTTTTCTGAGGACAAGATGTGTTGCTACATTTTCTCATGGTTTTTGTTTCATTCTGCTCCTTTGGGGAAGTTGCAAGCAAATTTAGTTAGTTTTTTGAAATGATAGTTTCTCTAAAACATACTACAGGGAGTTGACCCGAATTCTAATAATATTGCAAAGCCAAGAAATAAAGTGTTTGAACAACACTACCTGAAAATGCAGGGACTACCCTGGAAAAGGGGAAAGGGAGAGAAAGAGGGAGAGGGAGAAGGAGAGGGAGAGGAGGAGGGATAAGCAAAGGCAAAGAGAAAAAAGAGCAAGGGAACAAACTCACTGGGAGAAAATAAACCCAAAGAATGTAAGGAGTGTTACAAGCTTTCCACTGAGACATCATCATGATAACTATCAGAAGTAAAGCAGAAAAAAGTCCCCTGACAGGAAAGTTGCCAACCATTTGTAAAGGGTCATTGATACACAGCTTATTTTGTGTCCTTTTGTCAGAACAGTGTGAATGCAAATAAAGTCAACAGAGGTACCAAGAGAAAAAAAGATTATATGGGTATTTCATGCTTTCAGGAGCAGATCAAAGCACAGATCTGTTCTGGAAATAGGAAAAAAAGAAAGAAAAAGAAAAAATAAAAAGAAAACCAAGAGAGACACATGAGCTTAAAATGTTTTTTATAATCTTATGCACTTGCTACTCACCTCTGCATTTGAGAAGCAATATAGAAGAGCGACAACAAAACCCTAGGACAAGGGAGATAGGGAGAAAAATGTCACCCATCAGGATTTCAAACACAGAATAAGAGGAATACGTTGTTTCATTCAAAATTTGAGAAAGACAGCAAATTAATATTTTGCATTTTTTTATTGGAATTTAGGTGATGAGGCACTTTGTATTGGGTTTTCATAATAGGATTAAATTCCCCAATGGACTGGCAACACTGTATGTGTATTATTACCCTTGTATGGAGACACAAAGAACTAACTTACTGTTTACTGTATCCTACAAACAAATTCTTCCTCAGATAAAGTAAAAAAGACCTCTTTTCTTGTCCTAGTCTATATTTACAGCAGTGAATAAACTGAGTGAGGACCTGTCATTGCTTCACATCTTTACGGTTAACTATCTTCTTTCATTCACAAGGCAATGGCTGTGCTCAAAGAACATATTGGAAAAGGTCTTGAGTTCATATTCACTCAGAACTACAGTCAGGTATTGTCTGGGGGAATGTTAGTCAGCCAGGAGCCAAGACATTTCACAGGCTGTGTTAACACAAACACCGGACAGTGCTAGACTATATCTGTATTAGTAAACTGAATGAGATACAGCCCTGAATATTGACATTAGTAAAATGTCAGCATGGTCTGTGGAACATCTTTGGCTGGTGCCAGCAAGTATTTTCCTAAACAGAGTCTGGCCATGGTTGAGAGGAGAGCATGGAAAACGGATAATTTTCAACACACATCAAAATGAACAAGCTCTTCTGGGGTACAGGGGAAAGGGAAAGGGAAAAGACCTCAGCTATTTATTACAATGTGTCCCATACCCAGGCCTTGGCCCTATCAAATCCAAGATACTTTTCTGAACAGTGGCATAGCAAAATAAAAGAAACAAGAAAGTGTTAACATGATAGAATCATTACTGCTAAAGGGTAAGGGCAGAATAAATTGTTATACATTATTCTTATTTTTCAATCATCCTATCATCACCTTTATTCCATGTGGAATTAGTTTCAATCAGTTCACCTTAATCCATAGACTAGTCTTCATGCTACTTAGATGATGTTATTTAATAAAGGTAGATTTTTATAATTTTTTGGTGATTATTAATATGTAGTCTGAGTCAGAACTTAGAACTAGTGTGAGATTTCAGATAATAAGGGAACAAACAACAGAAAGAGCTAGCGAAGGAGCAAGATGGAAAGTGTGTGTGTTGAATTTAGACACATTATTAACACCTGCTCTAACAACCAACCTAAAATATAGAACTCATGAGAGTGTAGTGTTTCAGCCCAAACCTCTTAGGACTGATAAACATTTTGTCCAGCTTACCTGAAAAGAACCCAAACCCAGCTCGATATAAAGGCGAGCTTCCAGACCAGTGCTTTCTGGGAAAAACGCAAACACAATGTAGTGCACTCCAAAGAGTGGGATCAAGAGTAACGTGGATTTAGCAAGTCTCCTGGTAAACCAAAAAGAAAAGAATAATACGCCATTAGGAATGTAGAATAGTGATTAGTAATTTATATATTGAACACATTTTTATACAGAGGACAGCTCCTACAGCAACTACATCCATCAAATTTATGGAAAAATTACTTTTGACCAATCACACTGTCAAGACCTGTTGAACAAAATGAACAAATCAGCGTGCAGGTTTTCTGGATGGACTTTTAAGGGTTTTTCTCCCTGCTATACATGCAAAAACAGGAGCATCAAACTAAATACTCTGATCTACTCTCCTGAGATGAATCTTGGTCACATGTAGGTATCCCCCATAGAAGCATCTTAACTTCCAAAACTGTCAGTGAAGATCTAATCACCATTATCCATAATACTTCATTCAGTTGCTTAAACGGTGGTGTAAGAGTCATTGATAATGTCCTAGGGTGTTCTACCTGGCCTTCAGCTTGCTTCCAGGAGGACATGGGTTTATGCTGGGTCCTGTGCCATAATTAAAAGCTATATGTACATATCATAGGATAATAGCTTGCTGGAGTCCTCTGACTGAATCAATGAGATCCCTATTGATTGTGAATGAGATCATAAACAGGAACGCCTATGTTCAGTTACCAGAACATCAGCATCATGTTACTGCTAAGAATTTAAAGGAAATTGTCTGCATCTTCCTCTATGCGTCCATTTACTTGACATTTAATGTTTATGCTTTCAAGTTGGGTCCTTTTGGAATTGTAATACTTTATATTTTACTTTAATTTCCCAAACACATTCACCCCACCATCCTCCCCCGAAGAAAAAGGAAGAGGTGACATTTGGGATGAAAAGAAAAGTTTGCATTGTTATTTCTTCTGGGGATTTCTCTTTCTGTTAGTAAGGAGTAGAACATTTTGTGCTGTGCCCATAAAACTTTTCTTACAGCAGCTAGAACAGCTCAGTATCAAGAGACCCAGAAATACTTACACAAAGTGGCTTGAATGGCTCCCTCCTCCCTCTTGAGATTTCAATTTATGGACTAGAATTCTGATCACATTAATAAATATAAGAAAGTTAATCTGAAAAGACATGACAAAAAAAATCTGTAAAATCTGGTATAAATCAGGAGATACTTTCAGTAGATACAAATTGACTAAAAATCCCCAGTCATAGACATTGCACTGGTAGAAACCAGTGCAGATTTGCTCTCAGATCAAAACATTAGTGTTAGTAGTATGCATTTTTCCCACCAATATAGAGTTATACAAAAAGATATGCTGACATTTATGTTGAAATAATATAGACCTACATGTCTCATTATAATATTACATCTGATACTAATTTCTTGTACTTGCTGTCATCACAGATCTTCCGTGGTCTAAATAGCCCCCCGGATCCCTTCACTGTTTGTGGGGGGATTATAACAGATACAGACCTAAATGACATACTATTTCCTCCCTAAATGTAGATGGAATAAATGTGTGCATAAGGGACATCTTTTTGTCTTGTTCATATCCTAAGAACTCATTTAAAAATATACTGGATCAAGTGATCTATATGCATTTCTTGTATTAAACCAGCTTCCTATTATCTAAGAGTCTTGCCAGTATGGATTGCCTTTCTTTAGAAATTACTTATAGAGAGACAGAAACAACTGTGGTATGGGGAGTGGAGGTATCAAGATGATTCCATTATGATTATGTCCTAGCATGACTAGGAAATATATTGTTTACTCTTTAGGTTGTGATTTAGGGTAGGTCTTTCAGGGAAAAAAAAGCCCCAACCCTCCCTCCCCCCCCCCCCCCCCCCCCACACAACAAAAACAACAGCAGCAACAACAACAGCAAAAACACATGCTGTGAAATAATTTCCAGCTATTTGAAATTCAATGCCATAGCATGTGCAATTGCTTTTCTCCCAGCTTACTGAAAGGAGGCATTAACTTAGCATTCACATTTCAAAAGATACTCAAGACAAAATGAAAAAAACATACTAATACAGTTAGCAGAATGGGGCCTTTGATGATCCATAACACCACTCCATTTTCATCATCATCCCAACATCTGAAACAGCAAAGAAAACAGTCATATTATCTGTCCCATGTGATCTTTCCACAGCACATGAAAGTATTTCTGTCACAGAACAGGAAAGTGATAGACACTTAAGTCTTCAATCACTACTTAAAGGCCCCTGCTAGTACTCATACCCTGATACCTATCTAAGAGTTTCTGTGCAGCACAATCTAAAGGAAGTTTATTCATCAAAAGGCCAGGGTTGAAGAACAAACCAAAGTCAAGAAATGCATATTGCTATTATCAGGATTCTTTCCTGATGTTCTGTTGGAAAAGTCTGTTTTATAGATTACAGATGAAAGACTAAACTAATGCCGATGCAGTAATCTAATGGCTTTGTGTTCATGAGGATATAGGCTAGAAAAGTCTAGAGCCCTAGTAAAGCTACCCTGAAGGGAGAGAGCAGAATGGGCTTTTTGTCCCTATTTTGAGCCTGTCCATGTGTGTAACATTAGTAGAATCATAGAATGCATAAGATTGAAGGGACCTTTAGAGTTCATCTAGTCCAACCCCCCTGCAGTAAGCAGGGACATCTTCACTAGATCAGGTCGCTTGACCTTGAATATCTCCAGGGAGGGGGCCATCACTACGTCCCTGAGAAACCTGCTCCAGTGATCCACCACCCTCATATCGAAGAACTTTTTCCTAATATCCAACCTAAATCTCCCCTTTTCTAGTTTAAAACCATCACCCCTCCTCCTATTCCTCCATGCCTTCAGGAGCAGTTCTTCCCCAGCTTTCTTATAGGCACCTCTCAGGTACTGGAAGGCTGCTGTAAGGTCCGCCTGGAGCCTTCTCCAAGATGAACAGTAACAGTCTAGTTTAACAGTTTACTTTAACTAGTAACAGTGTAGTTTAACTCCCTCCAGTCAAGTGCCATATGTGGTGGGTTATATCATGCTCCTGTATTTTCCATTCCAGTTTTGTCTCATGGGATATTTGGCTGTATATAGATAGAACTGAAAGATGGTGGGTTATCCCAGCCTGAGTGTGAGGTGTGTCTGCAATGCAAGTGATGTGCGTTCAGCCCATCTGTATCTGAAGATCTTGGGTTTTCCTCTTACTAGGCTATTAGGAAACAGATGAGTGCTTTTTTTACTGAAGTTTTTAAATGCATATAATATTAGAAGAGCAACCAAATGAATGGAGAATCTGCAATGAGATTCATCTGACTGTAGATGTCATGGGATCTATTCAACTACATTTCCTTTGCAGTTGAAAGACATCAATGTAGCAAAAGACAATCTCATGGCAAAAAGGACATCTAATACACATCACAGAAGTAAACCGAGAGGGTAGGCACTCTGCTGGAAGAACATTCGAAGTTGAGACACTTTTCAGCCCCCTCTTTAAGCCTGTGAGTATTTGTCAGATCTGTTATTCCCACTCTCCCACTCTCCACCTTTCTCTGAACTCTGCAACATGGAGTATCTTATGCTAGATTCTTCTGCTACAGGTCCAAAAGACAAACGCTTTGGAAAAGGAACAGTGGTAAAGGAGGAAAAATTAAACATTCCTTGCAACTCTCCCGGCTACAAAACATCTGCAGGTGTTCCCCAGTAATATTAAAAAATGAAAATAGGATGTGCCAGATGTGGTGGACAATAGAAGTTACTGTTTCTACAGCATTAATCTGATTACTGAGCAGGTAGGTGTAAAATATCTTCTCTGAATATCACCCATGTGAAATGACCTGAAGGCCTTTGAGGCAGTTTTAATAAACTATCATCTGCTTTGTATCTGGCCCTCATATTAAAAGGCAATTATAGTTAAAAAATGAAATAAAATAAAATAAAAATAAATTGAATGGATGTGAAAGAAGGAAATGCTTATCAGGACATAATGTGTTTGCTTAGTATTAGTAATTTATGGCTGATTTTGTAGAGAAGCAGTGATTTTCCTAAAATACAATTATTTCAAGGATTGAACTTCAGGGAACTAGATGAAGTTTCAATATCTACTATGATATTTCTATGTTATGTTACTCTGTATATGCACACCAAATCAGAATACCTAAAAGTATTTTTTTCACTTGTGTATGAAGTTTAAAGTTTAGAGCCACAACTTTGTAACAGTTATGTTTGCTTTTCTTTTTCTTAATATTTTTCCCCCACCAGCAAATTAAAATACAATACAAAACCAGGATGTTCTAGGTTTCACTATCCAAGCTCTGACTTACCCAGTATTTTGTCGATGGATTCTTGTGAGGACCCAAGCAAACATCACAGCCATGGGAGCTCCTGGACAAATCAACATGGGACACAATATAATTGTTTTGAAATCTGCATCCCATGGAAACTTTATTCCAAGAAGGTTCACAATGCAGTAGATTGGATGTACATTGAAAGTCAAAAGACAGGTCAGACAATTTTAAATACGTTTCTGAAAGAACTTAAATTGTAGCTCAGGAAAAATAGAGGGGGGAAAAGGGAAGGAGAATTAAATCAAAACAAAGGAAAATAGGAGATGTTGTGTTTTAAAAAATAACAGCCAAGAATTCCTTGAGGGTTCAGATATGAATTATGAACACCTGTGAAGCTGGAGGAATGATGTATTTAGCTAGAGCTCTTTTGTCTTGTGAATTGTTTCCAACATACAGCTCTGTCTTTGTACACTAGCTGGAAGCGGTCATATTTTTGTCCTGAGAAGCCTCTTCTAACCACTCTAGACCCATCAGCTGATGAGCATTCCATGAAAATCTAGCTAAATACAGGAACTGGTGATTATTTCTAGTCTCTTTTTATCACTGCTTATCCTTCTACATTTGTGACTGAATAGTTATTATCTTTGTTGTGTTTTTTTCTCAAGCATGCCTATAAACTAGAAAGTCATTTTGTTCTCCTGTGGAATTGAACTTCCGAAGACTGAATGACTTTCAAAGCTACCTCAAAAGGGACTTCAATCTGAAGCAGGTGACATTTTCACTGATAAATCTATAGGAATGTAGGTAATATCTTTTTAAGTATCATTTGAGATCTGTAGGAAAGGTCCAGTAGTTGTCCTTCCTAATTTTATACCTTTGTTCAAAGCCTTTAAGCTGGGACCATATCACTTAAGATCTGAGTTGCCCCTGAGATGTCTCTCACTTTCCATTGATTATAGAAGGAGATGTGCATTGCTGCATTATTAATTGAACTGTTTTCTTTGTTATCTCAAGTTAGCTGTGATTAATCAAGGTCTAGGCATCTACTTTAAGGTAATCAAAATTGAAAAATCTCCAAATCAACATCCCCTTTATAAAATTCAGAATTTTAAAATTTAATTATGGAAAGTATAGTCTGAGAATCTGAAGATGAAGTATAAATTTCTGTTTACTTCAGGAGAATTTGGATTTCACTCCTGAGCTAAAAATGTCAATGTAACCACTCAATTTGGGTGCCTCTATTTTAGAATAGCCAAGGAGAGGTACAAGAATATGTGAGTGTCACAATAAAAATTCTCTGCTGTGAAATTTTACGTATTATATGCACATATTCTGAAGATGAGAGATAATTTTAATTGCTGTATAAACTCAAAAAATTCCTTAAAGAAAGTCTCTGAAAAACAAACAAACAAAAAATCTATTTAATTCTTGAACTTGAACTCACATGATTTAAGATTAATCTAATTCTGCTTACTAGAAGCAAAATGTCAACTTAAAGTTAGTCATACAAAGTTCTTTATTCAGTGAAGGAAGACAACATGATTTCAGGATGTTATCCAGCTACATGACTCATCTTCTTGAGGACTGGATTAATCACCATTGTGGCATGCATACTTTACTCTACTGACTGCAGGAGAAACCTGTACAAATAGTTTAGATTAGATGGCTCACTTTTAAATTATTGTAGTAGTATGAAATTAATTCAAATCATACTGCAGTCCTACAGGTAGACTTATCATAGGACTTCCAGCAACCCATCCTGTCCTCTCATTCAACATTATTAACAGTATAAATATGTAACAAGACAAATAGATAGACTGTATAATGGTATGGTTTTGATGTAGTAATACTGGACGAATGGGCAACTTTCACCAGAAAGGTGGAACCTTTGATAGGCACTTTTGTTCTCAGAACAAGAAATTTATCTAGTTGTACAAGTAAATGGAAATACTAAATAGCATAACGAGGAAAAGAGTACTAACCCCAGCCAGTAAATATGAACCACCATACATACTGCTTGTCCGAAACAAAGGTTAGCAAAAGCAGTGTTTGCAGGTATATCCCTTCAATAAGGAGCCAGAAGAAATTGGCTAAAATACTGTACTGGAAAAATGCCACAGCAGCTTTACAAGAAACCTAGAAAGGGAGAGGGAGAAAAATATATTAGGTCTACTCTCCATTTTATCTGGTTTCTCTACAAGTATAAGCAAAATTAACACACACGAATGGTGAAATTAATACAAAATTTCAGTAGGCTTGAGTTTTCAGTTGGCTTTGCTTCAGCTTTTTGAAAGGGAAACATAGGCTTTCTGTAACTGGTTAAATTCTGTACTGAAATTGGTGCCTCTTCATTAGAGTTGACAGACCTCTACTTTATATGCCAAAGCAGAATGTAACCCCTAGCACTTGGTCTTTGCGTTTCTGTAGTGCTGTTTGTTTAAAGATTTCAGTTCTAGCAAACTGAACAGAAATGGGATTAAGAAACCTCCATCTCTTCAGGTCAAGAATTAAGTGTTAAATCAAGGATAAGAGAGAGAGCAAGTTTAGTACCGTTGACATTAGGCAGTGGTCCATAGTCTCATCTGAAAACAAAACAGCATCTTTGGTGAACACAGCAATTGCTCTCAGGATAAAGGAGACAAACAGGTGCATATGGATGTAATTCCGTGTACAGTGGAATTTTCTGTCATGGAAAGAGAAAAAAAAAATGTTCTTCAAGAGAAATTTCTCATGGTCTCATCAAAACTCAAACAGGAATACAGGGTGAATGCAGATATTTTCCAAAGCAAACAAATGATCTGTCACTATATGAGAGGGAGCTAGAACACGAGGAAGCAGAGCAGTTATTATCTGTTTAAGCTAATAAAAGTGTTAGTATAATCATCACACATTTAGAGGAGATGCCAGAAGCAGAGAGTAACTCTGGGACTCTCGGGCTGCATTGCAATAATGCCTTTTAATTATTCTAAATAGCATTTTTTGTTGAACAAGCTTGCAAACAGGCTGTGTACAGAGGAGAACAGAATAGAGTGGGTGTCAGTTGTATGCTGTGGGGTGGCTGCCAAAGTAGTAGCTGCCTTACCTAGAGTGCCCAGCCCATGGTTTGACCTTGAACTGAAGGAATCTCCTTCAGTGTTTGGTCATATCAGCATCTTGGTCCTGCATCCCTCTGTAAGTGATACGACCTTTGATACTGCCAATCCACTTGTCAAGAAGATGCTTCTGCACTCTGCATTCCTGTCTGCAGAGTAAACTTAAGGCTTTTGCAATGAATTAAACCCATGTTCCATTTCCTAATATCCAACATCTTTAAACATTTTATTTAAATTTCTTTAAATCTTCTTCTATAGCTCCCAATTACAGAAGCAATAGTCTTTCACAGAGGACTGGACAGCTTGGAATGACCACAGGATCAGGGAATAAGACACTCAGTTTCTGCAGGGCATGTCCTGCTGTGCACTGGTTGAAATAGTTATTTTACATTAATAGGGATAAGAGGTTGGAACATTTCTAATGTATGGTAAGATTAAAGAGACTAAGACAAACTGCCCAGCCAGCTGTATTTTTTAACATCTGTAGGGAAATGACAGAATATGAATAGAGAAGGACCCGTTGCCATCAACACTAATATCTGAGAAGAGTTTGAAAATAATATTTAAAAAAGACCCACAAAACAAAAACGTAGAGGGCTTGAGAGGAATTAAGATGATATCTTGTCACATCCTGAAAAGAGACCAATTTATTTATTTTTTTACCTGAAGGCAGCAAAGACAATTAGAGCTGTAATGAGTGCAGTCACTGATGCTGCATAGCCAGCAGTGTAGACACGCCAAAATGCAGAATAATATGATTTCTATGAGGAAAAAGAGAACACAGACCAATGCTGGTGGTTATGCAGCATGGATGCTGGTGTGCTTATTTCACTAAGATACATTTGCCCTCACTAGTCAGTCCCATCACATATATGCTGCTTTGCATGCTTAAGATCTGCTCCAGGTTTTTCCCCTCAGTTCATAACACCTTATTTTTTTCCTTTTTAATCCTACATAACCTTACACATGAGACACATCCCACAAACTACACATTTATATGAAATAGTGACCCCTTTGAGTATGCTCAACAGGACAATGTTACTTTTGTTAAGTAATTAATTTTTCTTCTGTAGGTACATAAAGACTCTTCAGCACTGAAGCTTGCTGATGGGTGATTTGTCAATCTGACACTTTAGACTTGGGCCAGATTCTACTCTATTTAGCTCAAAGGATGTTCCCCACTGATTTGATGAATGTTAATTTTCATCAACAGCTATAGTTAGAAATAAAACATTTTGCGTGTGAAGAAAGTTAAACACAGGGAAGAAATTACAGCAGACTGTGGAAGTAGGAAAGGTAAGATGCTAGGAAAAGGTAAGATGCTAGGAAAAGATAAGATGTTAGGAAAAATTTTTAGATGTTAGGAAACAATTTTTTACTGAAAGAGTTGTCAGGGCCTGGAACAGGCTGCCCAGGGAGGGGGTTGAGTCACCATCCCTGGGTGTGTTTAACAGACGGTTAGATGCGGTGCTTAGGGATATGGTTTAGCATAGGACAGGAACGGTTGGACTTGATGCTCTTAAAGGTCTTTTCCAACCTTGTGATTCTGTGTAAAGCCAAGAAAATAAACTCACTGTCTTGAATTCTTTGGACAAACAGTTCATTCACTAGCTGCATACTGTAACAGTGTAAATTCTTTATAGTTCATTTGTTTGTTTGCTTTTAATTCAAACATCCTGTGAGCCAAGAAAAATGAAGCATGTTTATATTGCTTTAGCTATGCAAATTTCCTTCAGATTCACTACAAGGTCATCTAATTAATCAAAATCCCAAGAAATTAAGTTCTCTGAATCCAGGCAAATTTCCTCCTTGCAAATGCAATGGACACTTTGTTCTCTAATTGATCCAAACTATGCTTATCCAAAAGGCAGCAATTCTAGGTTGAGACAACCAATTAGCAATTTTAAGTAGATCCATAAATAAATCATGCAACCCTGACAAGCTGGAATGGTCTTTGTGTTTCTGAAAGAGACCTAATTTCTATCCAGTATTTTCGACACAGAGCTGAAAATAAGAAAACATTTTGATGCGTTTTTTTCTGTTGTAATAGGGCAGCTAAAAAACCAACACTATATGCAGAAGACATCATAAGTCCTCACTCCAGATATAAAATACAAAAAAACAGAATTCATGCCACCTTATGACTCCTACCTTCCTTCTGAACTGTTGGCATAGTTTACAGCATCTATATCAGATTTTTTAAAGTATTTATCTTTGTATCTTCCCTGCAGTGTAAATGCAAATATTCTTAGTCTACAGATGGGGAATTGAGCTCCTGATATCTAGACATTCTATATACCACTCTACACTGCGCTGATGCAGCCTCACCTTGAGTCCTGGGGATAGTTTTGAGCGCCACAGCACAAGAGGGACATTAAAATATTGGAGAGTGTCCAGAGGAGGGCAACAAGGACGGTGAAGGGTCTGGAGGGGAATCTTATGAGGAAAGGCTGAAGTTCCCGGGGTTGTTCAGCCTAGAGGAGGCTGAGGGGAGACATCATGGTGGCATGTGGCTTCCTGACAAGGGGGAGCGAAGGGGCAGGCGCTGATCTCCTCTCTTTGGTGACCAGTGATAGAATCTGAGGGAACAGCATGAAGCTGTGACAGGGGACATTTAGGCTGGATGTTAGGAAGAGGTTCTGTACTGAGAGGGGGGTAGGGCACTGGAGCAGGGTCCCCAAGGAAGTGATCATAGCAATGAGCTTGACTGAGGTCAAGAAGCGTCTGGACGATGCCCTCAGTGCCATGCTCTGACTTGGCTTGCCCTGTGTGAAGCCAGGAGTTGGACTTGATGATCCTTGTGGATCCCTTCCAACTCACTATATTCTATGATTCTAGGATTCCATACTGCCTGTTACATCTGTGCTTGAGGTTCAGTGTCCATGGACCCAAATGGCTGAAGCAAATGGTGTCTACACCTCCTAAAGATTCAGATACATGAACTATTACTTCTGTGCTTGAGCTTGCATGCCTGGAGAACCAAATGGCATACTCCAGGTAACAGTCAGATTGTTCATGGTGACAACCCTCCTCACCTTTCTGTGCCTTGCTTTGTCCTGTGACAAATGACCTTTTTCCACTGTTGAGTCATGACGGCACAATTACAACAAGCTCTATCAGTTAGTCTTTCATAGATTGGAAGGAATCTATTGCTTCTGTCAAAATATCACAATAGGAGAAGGAGGCAGTGATGTACCCCATCTTGCATCTGTGGAAAATGTATGAACCTTTCCAATACAGACTGGAGATGAGGGGATTGACACACACCTATTCTCTTTCCTGGTACAGTCCTATATAGCAAAAGTCAGAACTCAATGACAGAGGCAGCAAGAACATCTCTGTTAATCAACAATGTTCAACCATAAAGCAAAGTTCACCACTGAGGCACTAAAACCACCAGTGCAGTGTGAGGCTAGGTACAACAATGAAAAGCATGGAAATATAAATCATATGAAGATGTGGGTGAAAAAGAAATGTTTCTGGAGCCCAATGGAGAACCTAATGATGCTCTTCAGATCAGAGAAATATACTTTAATTTCCTACTCCAGTGAACACCTATGATAAAGTGTGAAAATAATGGCATTCAAGAGTACCCTCCTAGAGAGATACATTGACCACTGTGGTATGAAGTTACTGAATGTTTTACTCAAAGAAAATCATAGAATCCTAGAATTACAAACTGGCTTAGGTTGGAAGGGACCTTAAAGCCCATATAGTCCCAACATCCTTGCCATCAGCAGGGACACCATCCATTAGACCAGGTTGCCTCAAGTCCCATCCAACCTGGCCCACTGCTTCCAGTGAGGGAACAGCCACAACTTCACTGGGCAGCCTGTGCCAGGGCGTCACCAACCTTACAGCAGATAATTTCTTCCTAATATCTAACCAAAATCTATGCCTCTTCAGTTTAAAGCAATTACCCCTTGTCCTTTCACTACAAGATCTGTAAAAACAAACCACAGGGGGGATCCAAATGAATTTTCCCTGAAAAAAATCCCCACAGGCAGGCTGGTAGGGCTTCCCTGGGAGATGGGAGTATGATGTAGCCTCAAATAATCTCTGTTAGAGAACCAAAGCCTTTGTTAGGCAGGACAAGAGAACTAATTATGAGTCTATTCATTAATACAGAGTAGACAACCAGATGGAGCGGAAAAGTGCTACCTGCTACTCCCTTGCTGTATATTAAACCTAATTTGTTAAGTAGGTTCTAAATATACCTAAAAGGTTTGAACTTAGCACTGAAGATGTGCAATTACTGGCTTCTGACAAGGCTTAGATGTGTGGGAGCATCCAGCTTCTCAGCTCACTAAGAAGACGGTGCTCTGGAAACATCCTCAAGCAGAAAAGAAAAATCTCACCTGATCCTCAGGCCCTTTACTGGAACCTTCATCAAATCCACAGGCAGCAGTGTATGGTGGGAATGGTTCTGACCAATATTCCTCCTGTGTGCAGTTTCTCTGAAGGAAGCCTTTAATGATAAAATATATCAGAGAATTAATTATAGGGAGGGCTGTTCTTTAAGTTTTGACAAGAAATATTATTTTTTCCTAATTTCTTAAGTTAGGGACTTACAGGTCTAGTTATGTTCAGTATTAGATATAGAGTTAAAATATTCTATTTATCTACCATTTGAAAAGTTGAGACTTTTGAGTCCTAATTCATTGCAAATTGCAGTGGAACTTCTACATATCATATATGAAATTAATTCTGCAAATTCACTCTTTACACAGAGGAAATAAAATTTTCCAGTTTATCTTGCATTTACAACACAATTTTTGCTTGTGGATGATGCCCTGAGCCACCTGAACTCACTTTGAAGTAATTCGCAGTTTTTGAACTTGGTCCTAATTTGACTGGAGGATTATTGGAATAGATGACCTCAAGTTGTCCTTTCTAATTTCAGTTATTCTGTGACTTTAAAAATCAGTGATTCTATGACGTAGTTACATTCCTTTATACCTTCAGCAACACAGTACTATTACCCATGTTTTTTAGATCACCAATCTAGACTAGACAATTCAGCACATCATAAAACAAGAGTGCCAAACATTGACCATAATCCAAGATGCATATCTGGATAAGTACAGTGTGTCAATTGACATAAGATTCACAGAATCACAGAATCGTAGGGGTTGGAAGGGACCTCGAGAGATCATCGGGTCCAACCCCCCTGCCAAAGCAGGCTCCCTAACTCATATTGCGCAGATAAGCATCCAGATGAGTCTTGAATATCTCCAGAGAAGGAGACTCCACCACCTCCCTGGGCAGCCTGTCCCAGTGCTCTGTCACCCTCACTGTGTAAAAGTTCTTCCGCATGTTGGTGCAGAACTTCCTGTGCTCCAATTTACAGCCATTGCCCCTTGTCCTGTCCTCACAGACCACTGAAAAGGGGTTGGCCAATTCCCCCTGCATCCCATACTTAAGATGTTTATAAACAGTAATAAGGTTCCCCCTCAGTCTTCTTTTCTCCAGGCTGAACAGCCCCAGCTCACTCAGCCTTTCCTCATACGGGAGCTGTTCCAGGCCCTTCATCATCTTCGTAGCCCTTCTCTGGACTCTCTCCAGGAGATCCCTGTCCTTTTTATACCAGGGAGCCCAGAACTGGACACAATACTCCAGGTGGGGCCTGACCAGGGCAGAGTAGAGGGGGAGGATCACCTCCTTCGACCAGCTGGCCACACTCTTCCTGATGCATCCCAGGATCCCATTGGCCCTCTTAGCCACCAGGGCACACTGCTGGCTCATAGCCAACCTGTCATCAACCAGGACCCCCAGATCCTTCTCCACAGAGCTCTTCTTCAGCAGGTCATCCCCCAACCCATCCCCCCAATGCATCCAGATTGCGTTGTGAATCTGGAAAATATGCAGGTTACTGAATCTTTTCTCATTAGAATTTGTTTTAAAAATATGTAGGGAGAAAAAGAATAGGAAAAAAGTCTTGCCATGAATATTGGTGATTTCTTCAAAAAATCTTGGACAAGGAACTTTAATCACTTCCCCAAAAGTGGCTCTGGGCCAGCAGGTTAGACCATCCCAATCTCTGGGGCATCCTGAAAAAAAAAGTGCCTCTAAATAAAGAAACACACAAAGAACATCACAGACTTGATCTTCCATACTGAGACTGCTTTCCCACTAATTCACATGCAAGAAGAGACACAACAGGACATGTAGCTCTGCAAATGAAGGGTTGTATTGTTTTCCTCTTCTCCTTGAATGCATTGTCACTCACATACACTTGGCATTCTAGCTGGACCTTCCCCCACTTTATCTCATGAAAGAATGTACCTGAAATTCAAGCAGACACAATCTGAAAGTCAAATCAACTGGAGCAGTTTGTGTTGTCAAAACAAAAGTCACTACAATCAAAATAGTGCATAATTATTATCACTTGAGATTTCTCATTGCTGGTTTCTGAGTCTAACTGAAAAACATCAGATATAAAAATTCATCCTTAGACTTCCATGCCTGCAGTCTACCTAAATTAAAGGAAAAAAGGCTGAAGTCCTGGTCTGAAGCAATCAATGGCATTTTTACCATGGACTTCAACAGGCATTAGATTCATCCCAAACTAGAGGAACATCTCCCATCATCTTATAAAATAACCAGTAGCTCTGACAGGTTAGAGTTCACGAGGTTCCCTAAACCAGAGGTTGCCAGCTGACGACGTAGGGCACGCTACTAGCTATGAGTCCAATAAAAAGGGTGTTCAGAAGTTATAGTTAATCAGAGCTTTGTCACGAATGCATCACAGAGAGACTCAAGCTGTGGTCACGCAGTGTCTGTTGGCAAGTAGGTGTGGGTGCAGCTTAGAAAAATTATCGTCTTGTAAAGGTGCCTGAACCAATAAAAAAAAGCACCACGCTGTAACCAAAACTAATCTCTAGGTAGTCGTAAGGTGGATATAAAGCAGTGCATGAGTTTCATTTGGGAAGTGTTATTTTCTTTCACTGATTCTTTTCTGTTTCCTCTGTGATTGATGACAAGGCAAATCTAAAATTGTCAAAAGCTGAAATGTGGAAGCAATATCACTTGCTTGTAGCTGAGCAAAGTTACTCTCTGGTTTCCAAAAGGATACTTACTCTCTGCTTTCCAAAAGGATAGTCCTGACAATGTCCCACAGCATTACCCTCACATCACCCTTGGGAGGATGAAATTCCTGGTATCCCCAATTTGCCAGATGGGAAAATAAAAGCCCTGATTCATTGTCTCTAATTTTAATTGTCTAAAATACGTTAGCTGATCTTAGCTATGTTCCCTCTGTAATCAGTAGAAAGAGACAGGGACTTCCAGTGCATGATTCATCCCATATATTGTCAGCTCCTTTCTGAGGATGGGATGAATCACTTGCTGCAAATACCTGGGTCTCTCTAATGATTATACCCTAAACTAGGCTGCTAATTTTCAGATTAATAACGTTAGATAATATGACTCCATGCATGCAGTGGCCCACATACCTCAACTTAAGGACATAAAGGGTCCCCCTTAGAGGGACTATGGTATCTTTGAGGAGCTGGGTCTAAAACACTCTCTTATTTGGAAGTGTGGGGTTAAAAGCAAGAACAAGGTGATCATATGCAGGAGTAGATCTCGTATGTTTTAAGTCTTAGATATGGCTTAATTTCCAGTGACTTCTACATTTTATATCAGTTTATATGAGAGAAACCACTGAGTGCAGAGGCAGGAAGAGCATTTTACACGCCAGGGTTTTCAAGAGAATAATGATTGTCCAGGTCACCTGGGACTCTGGCAGTAAGAAATGTATCAAGTAATGTTGGCATTTGTAGGTATTTGTCATCTTCAGTAACTATGGGCTTGCTCTTTTTTAGACAATTGAGAAAGGGAAGCATTTTTAGAGCTTGATTTGACTGACCTATTTTACACATCTAGTTAGAGATGAGAGAAATTGCACCCTGGGCTCTACTGATGACACTAGATGATGTCATTAGGCACTTCTTTGCACAACAAGAATAAAGTGGAAATCCATTAGACTAAAAAGTCTGCTACATAGACTAATTCCAGCTCAGGTTCTCTGTCAGGGTTGAGAAGTAAATCTGTACAAATTGTGAGATTTCAGTTTGTCTCATGTGCAGGTTCTGAAAACTGAATGTCCTGTGTTCAGCTGATACTGCATTAATTTTCTTTCTAGTAGCCAGTATAGTGCTGTGTTTCTGGTTTTAGTATGTGAATAATGTTGATAACACAGTGGGGTTTTTAGTTGTTTCTAGGTAGGTGTAACGCTTGCACAAAGTCAAAGCCTTTTCATCTCCCCATGCCCTGCCAGGTGCACAAGAAGCTGGGAGAGCACAGCTGGGACAAGTGACCCAAACTGACCAAGGGGATATTCCCTACCACATAACATCATGCTATGAATATAACTGTGGAGTCTGTCCATGAGGAGGGATCACTGCTCAGAAATAGCAGACTGGGCATCAAGGATTTTTTTCTTCCATGTATGGTGACCAACTGTATTTGTGCATCACTTGGATTTTATATACTATCACTATATCATCATCATCATCCTTTTCTATCCCATTAAGCTGTCTTTATCTCAATCCACAAAGGTTGGGTTTTTTTCCATTCATTACCCCATCCCCTTGGAAGGATGTAAACCAGAGACTTTTACCAATCTTAGTCTAGTTAAAAATACCCCTTATAAAATATTGGGAATTAATTGCTTTTCCAGATCTAATGTTTCATTTTAAATACCAGAAGAGATTTTCATTAATGTTAACTCTAGGGAATAAAAGATGGAAAGAGGAACTTTGAGAAGATCAGAGTTGACAAGGTTCAAGATTTTAAAAATAATTTAATGGACATTTGAGCAGTTTTTATTTCTTTGAGTAGCCTCTGCTGCAAAGAGGTTTCACAAATCATGTAATTATGTTTCTGGTAAAGGGAAAAATACTCAGAAAGTCATACTGTATTTTTCAAACAGAAAATACATGTAATAAATCATTATGAAAAATGCCTAATTTTCACCAGGACTTTTTTTTTTAGGGTGTTATTAGGTCTTCCAAGTGCAAAATGTGTCCTGAAGGCATTCTGCACTTGATCTAAAATAAAGTAGGCAAGTAGAAGAATGATACCAGACATTAGAATGATTGGAAAATCTGCAGAAAAATAAATAAGATAAAGAAAATAACCTGGGGCTAAGTCTCTACATTTTGGTAGGCTGCTAAAGGCAGACCTACCAATTGCAACCTACCTGCTTGCAGTACTTCGTTTCATACCAAGTGAATGAGGCATCTTTGTCTCATAATAATTCCTCTATAGAAAATAAACATCTGATAATTCTTGCCAACTGAAAAATCTCACTGAGGAGCATTAATACTTTCCTAAGCAAATTTGACCTCACAAAAATAAGACTGAACTTTGAAAGAGCTTGAACATTTTTTACATTTCAAGACATATCTCCACAATGCCAAAACCCCAGCAAAGATAACCCCCTACACAGCATTTTACAAATATTTTGCAGGCTCTCTGAAATGTCCATTTTCATTTTCAAAATGTATATTTGAGCATATAATAGACTTCAAAACACCATCACAATAAATCTTTTCAAACAAAGAAAGAAACAAATAAACTCCAAAAATGTAGAAATAGAATAGTTTTAAGAAGTTGGGACTTTTTTTTCTTTAGTTTATTGGAAAAAAAAAATCTCACCACATCAAAATGATTCTTAACACAATATAATTTCAGAATGTTTCTCAAAGTCTTCTGTGGAAGTTTCCTTGGGTATTTGAATATGAGTAAAGAACACACCAAATACTTTAGCAGTGTAAGACATTCCAAGTAGGGTTTTCCTGCCCTTACCAGGAATCAAAACTTGTCAGCATCTGAACTAATCATCTTAATCTTGTTCTGTGGTTAGTAAAGAGAGAAATGACTCAAGAGAATGATTCATCTCATCCTAAAGCATCTAAAACAGAGGCTATGAAACATAGGGATACCCATCTTTCTACATTTATTTTAAGAAGACAAATCCCAACTTAGATATTGAGATTCTAAAGATGTCTAAAATTAGATGATGTAAAACCCCAGCCCACAGAAGGAGAACCACTTCAGGTTATTAAGAAAACAAATAAAAATAGGTATCAAATCTTCATTGAGGAGAACAAATGCTTTCTTCACAGTGTGCTATTGAAGTAGTACAAGGGATATTCATATAAAAGCTTGACAATCAGAACCAGTACCTTTAAGATCAGGTGAAACAGATTCGTTCTTTTCTAAGCAGAGAGCCTCTTCTTTCACCACTTGCTGGAATATCTTGCATTCTGGATGGATTCCCTCAACCTTAGTGAAAGACAAAAGAAACCAAGAAGTTCTGTGATTCTCAGAGTGAGAAGATCCAGGTTTCTTTCCAGTTTGTACCTCATGCCTGATACTTTCCAAGTCCAAGAATGTGAAAACTCCAGCTGAATATTTTTCTGCAAATAGGACATGTAAACATCAAAAACACATACAAAAAGAAGTCTGTGCTCTCATATGTCTATCAATTTGAGTACATGTCTGGATATGCATACTCACAGATTCTTCTGTGTATTGTAATAATCAAGCTGATGCAGCACCTCTTCTCCAGTCTGGATATGTACACCATCTCCCCTTGATACCTATATTTTTCACAAAACATAAATGGACTTCACAATATTTGAATCTCCACCTGTCAACTGGCTAAAATTGCACAAATCCATCACATATGGGAATATTCACAGTGAGTCCCCCAAACTTACATGCAGTCTGACCATATGCATTTTTCTTCCTTGTGAAAAAAATATAAAATAAATAAAATACTTTAAATATACATGTTGCATTTTGGGGGGGTTAGTTAATTATTTGGGGTGTTCTAAAATAACTATTGGCAAAATATTCTTATCTTGACTCTTGGGACCTCCATAGAATCAAGATTGGTTTTTTATTGGAGGCATTAGCCTTAAGCATGACAATAAATTCTTAATTAGTCTTCATGAGGGAATACCTACTCTGCTTTGATGCTGATACAGATAGAATGGGTTCCTGATCTTCTTTGGGATCTTGAGATTATAGTGCTATGCAATTCACTCTACTAAGAAAGCATGGTGTGAGCTCTTCACTCCAGAAGGCAGTTGATACAATCATAAAATTGGAAGCAACAAACAGGAGCAAAAGTTTTGTGTCCATTTGGGCTTAAATAAGAAATGTAGAAGACCAAGAATTTACAAAAATTTTAAAAATGGTAGTCTTGGCTACAGTTTAATCCGATTATAAAATTTTATCAACATGCTGCTTGAGGATCCTACACACTCCTTAGACAAAAGCACTGTTTCCATTTTACCAGAAGAAGAAATGAGAAAAAATAAATGTCTTTTGAAGGAATGATATTGCCTGGGTTAAGATACCTATGTATAAACAGCTAAATGGATTTCTAGACATCAGTTGTTGAGTAGGGTCTAGATAAATCTTCTTAAGTACAGATACTTAGTATCATTTAGGTGCTGTCCCATATTTAATTTGGCCTCTATCTCCCAATCCAAAAAGTTTCATGCCCTGCATCATAAATGCTGTGATTGTGAAGATGTTCTAAACACCCTAGAAAATCCCCATATTACTGCCTCTGGAGAAGCAATGAAGTTCTGAGAAAGTATCTACCATCCCAGTGTTTGCATGTGACCTTGTTATCTGAGCCTTTTTGTCAGTCCATGGAAATTTAAGGGATGTCTCACTCCCCCAGGAATGATTAGTGCCATTTGGTTTAGGGTCTTGTGTAAATTCTGCGTTGATTTTGCCAGCCTCACATACAAGTCTAAAGCACATTATTTGATGTCTCCAATACAGACCTATATTTACGTTAACTGAATTAAACTCATATTCAATAGATTCAGTAGAATTGATAGAGTCAAGAGACTCTAGAAAATAATTGAACAGCATTCAAACAACTGAATACTGCACCAAAGCCTCCTTTGGGATATTTGGATCTTCAAGACATAGGTAGCCTTAACATGGAATAAAACAGAGGATTTGTTCCTTTGAAAGCTATGCTAATCAAGGCAAAGCCAGAGGCTCAAAGGATGGTGTTTTTAATGGAAATGATGGATTGAAGGCTTTATGAGATATTTCTGAGGAAGATTGTAGGCCATTCTAAACTTCTAATGATTTCAAAACCACCATACAAATGAAAACATCACTGCTATATTGCCTTTTCAGTCTCAGGAAGTTGATTTATTGGCCTTCAGAAAGTTTTCAAGTGAGCAGCGCAACCAAGACTTCTTTATGCCTTCACAGAAACCTTTCTGGAAGTCATGTAGACTATTATATCTTAGCAGTAAGATCTGCCTAGGGGACAAAACAAAAAAGAACACAATTTTATTTTTAAAAACCTTAAAAAATTCTGCCTGCGTTTGGGTTTTAAAGTAGCATAGACAGACTGCTTTTAATTATGAGGCCCTAGAGATGGTTCAAACATCCTAATATTAGAACAAAAAAAAGTATTAAGGACAGTATTTGAAAAGACTTTTTTTCATGCATTATATTCCTCCTTGGGTAATTTGAAATACATTTTATAAATCAGCATGAGTGACCCTTAAAATAGTACTTCTTGCTGTTCAACTATAGAAACACAATTCTGAAATGCAGTTTTTCAGGTATTAATAGGTTTCCTGCTTTATCTTTTAACATACATTTCACTTTGCATTTGGCCTACATAACAAAGTAATTGTTTGAGTAGTAGTAATGAAATGATTGCTACATAAATCTGCCACAATTTTAGTCTCTAAAGATGGATTTAGTTGGACATGAAAGAAGTAATTTCTGTAATTTCTAGACTCTGTTACTTCTGAAAAACTTTCTATTTGGAATATTCCTAGGCTTGATGTTTAAAAGTCATGAAAACTTGACATGATGCTATACAACTTACCATCTATACTGTGGCCTCTGGCAAAAATCTTGAAAACAATGGCCAGTCATAATGCAAAATGAAGTCAAAGCCATGAAAGGAGATTTGAAATGCCTTTGAGGAACAAGTATTTGGGAGAGATAGGTTAACTTAACTCCCTCCTCATGTCAGAAGTGCTGAGAATGGTGGAAAAAGAGATATAATTAGTTATGAAAAGTTTCAAAGGCCAACTTAAGCAACACATGCTGCAGATGGAGGTGGAACAGAAATGAGGGACTAAGCTGAGGTGTCCTGATGTTATGGTGAACATTGGATAGGTGTGCCAGACTGCCTTCTGCTCAAAGTAGACTGCATGTCCTTTTTCTCTCTCCTTTGGTAAGTCTAGACCCATTGAACCAGACCCTCAGTCACCACAGTTCAGCAGAGCTGCACTGAAACCAGTGGTGTGCTGGGGATGCCCATAACCCACCCACAGAGGAGTTGTTGTGTGTTGGTTTTACATAACAGGTCAACTGACATAACAGATCAGATCCCTAGTTCATGTACTCCAGACTCCTGCCTCTGAAAGCAGAGCGATAAATCACCAGAAGGCACAATTTTACAATTTCTTCTAGAAATCCTTACCTACTGCTGGTGATACTGACTTTGAGATTGTAGTCAGCCCCACTGCCACCCATAGCTGAGAGATCAATCAGCATACTCACATTTTGTTTTCTTCTGGGTTACTTGATTTGGGGAGGGGGTGGCTATAGCCACCACTTCCCAGAGTTTTTGTTGCAGGCCAGTGCATAGGTTATATTACTGAGAATTCACTGTTGTAAAATCAATATCAAGTGAAACAACGAGGCTGGCGTTGTTAATTAATAATCTAGCCTTACTGGAAGTAATCCTACTGTTACAAAACAAAAAAGAAAAAAGAAAAAAAAGATATACAAGAAATTGGGAGCAGTGATGATGCTTCAATTTGATGGTTTTCCTCAGGCTTTAAGAAAAAGAAATACATTAAACAATTTTACAGTTAAAGAAAAGCCTTCTGGGCAGAGCATTACTTGTAAATTGTTGGATATGTCTTACTTATTTTTAGTTATTAATCTCACAGTGCCTTGAGAGAAAAGTGCACGTTGTTGCTCTCATCTGCCTACAATGGTTAGGTGATGGGACTTTCTAGAAAGCAGGGGCTCTGCATTTGTTGCAGGGAACACAGTGCAATTCGAGAGGCATCTGCTGTAATGACTGAGCTCTTGTAGGAAAATGGTAGCTCTCATTCACCTTGGAAAAGCATAATTTAGGAAACAAACCAAAGAAGAGATTTCTGTGGCAGGGATGGCCAATCTGGTAACAGTCTTCCTGCCACAGTAATAAGCGTAAGAGGCTGATTTGAAATACTGCTTCATGAATCAACACTTTGTAGAGATTAGGCATGAATTTTACTGAAAATTGCAGGGGGGTGCCTTCACCTCAAGGCTTATACAGAAAGCCTAGAGGTTTCATGCAGTGTTGCAGATGGCACTCAAGGAACAGGGTTTTGCATCTCTGAGCATAACAACACGAAGACCTTTTTGCTGGCCTGAACATTAGTGACCAGTCAAAATTCACAGGGGCATCTTAATTTAATGTTCTAACTACTGTAACTATCTTGCTTGGAACAAAACAATCACATAGTGAACATTAAGAAGTTACCTATGACAGGCTAAAAAGCTGAGACAATTTAAAGACCCAGATTTTGGTCTTGCACTTACTTTTGGACTTCCTTTTCTTAACATCGGTAAGCTTACTACATTGAAACCTTAAGTGGTACACTGTCTGTGACATAGTTTTTTATTTCCCCTGTTACTTCATATTTATTTATTTGCCCAAATCTGAACCAAAAAAAACCTCAATACAAAACAATATTGGGCTTTGATTTGTTCATGTTGGACAACATCAGACTAAACAAGCACCGGGAAGAGGTTATTTTGAGAACATACTCATGCCATACTTGGTGCAACTTAGTTAAAAGCAATCTTTCCTGAAAAACCATGCAAAGATGGTAACCCTAGGCTGTGGTAGTGGTACAAGAACTGCAATTCAGATGTCCTATGAAAGACACATCTTCACTCATTAAGAAGTCCATTAGCCCACTTGGGGAAAAGTAGGGACATTTTCTCTGCTCTCTGAAAACAAGGGAAGTACTTCAAAGCTGGGCACTGAATATATTAGTCACTTTTGCAAAAGAAATTCAATGGGATCAAAGAGCCAGAAATAAATCGGTAACATTTAGTCTATTTGAAAATTAATCAAAAATCAATGAAGTGGCTGAATTCATTGGCAAGATGGGAAGGTTTCAAGAACTTGAAGGGTCTTTCAGTGATCTGGTTTAGTTTCCAACGCAATGCAATCCTAAAACCTCTCGAATAGGTTTTGTGTCAAGTGCATAAATCATTTACCAGGAATATTCATCACTGTTGTTTTTGCCTCTGTCTCTGCAGCTTTCATTCATGTCTCAGATCTCATCTCAGATCTCCTCTGAAATCATGTCTGTACTCCCTGTTCCCCCTGTCTGTGCTTCCCCAGCTCAGTTTTTCTGATATGACTCTGACACCTGAATATTTTTACTTTCCCTTATACAAAACCAGAGTTGCCTGCCATTCATGTAACACACTAAGTCCCAGCTTGGAGGATTAAAACTCACATGGTATTTTAGGGTACAGAAAGACACAGAAAAGACATTCAAAGCTCCTATATCCCCTGTCCATTTTCAACTGTGGAACAAAGTATCCAGTCATTCCTGAATGTTGGCCAGTGATGCCAAAGACAGTGCAAAGAACCAGGATGCTCTCTGAAACGGATACATTTTTTTCAGCTGACATTTTGATGAACAGGAAAGGCTTATAGGATGGAAGGATGGTCATGAAAAATATTGAACCTGGGTCAAATAGCTGAAGAAAACAACAAAGCCATCAGCCTTTTTCATCAACTTCTCAGAATATTGACTCTATCTCATCAGGGTCTTCCATAATGGCTGTTGGTTTTCATCTGTTTAGCTGCTTTCTCAAAAAAAGCAACTGCTAAGTAGAAAACCTTGAGAGTGGAAAGCCAAGGACACTGAAATCAGGGCCGATTTTCACATGCACTTAAAAGGGGGCAGGGACTAAGCTCAAGCTCCATAAGCTCCTGTCCATTTGAGTACAACGACACTTACAACCACCAAAGTAAAGATCTCCCTATCCACTGTGGTCTATAAGTAATTCTGGGATATTGACAATGTAGTATTACATTCTGTAAGAAAACTGCAAGAAACCATAAAAAATAAGCAAAGATTTCTTATGTAGTAAAAAAACTCACTGCATAAATGTGCTTGTAAATGTAGATGGGCATCCACTTTGTACCATACCCAAGCCCTGTTTACCGCTCCTGATTTTGAATGACTGTAAAGCATGAGTTCGCCACAGCCGTGACATGACTACAGTCATCAGCGACGTAGTTATCATAAAAAGTCCTGCCCTCAACTTGCAAGCTCTGACACAGTCTTGATCCCAATAGCTTTCAACCCCAAAGGTAAAGACCTATTTCCAATCTTTCTTTTCAGCCAGTTAAACGGATTATTTCAGGAGTCTTTTGCACTGAAAATGACTACCTAGAGGACATTTTCAGTGTTTGTTTTCTCTTTCTAACTTGATTACCTATGGAACAAGAGAAGCTGAGACACTGATTGCCTTACAGTCCTTTAGAAGAATATCTTTTCAAGATTGTTTTTAAGACATTGAAGTAATACTTGAATGCTCCTCTGTGTATTGCATTGTATTTATAACCTGACTGTATTTAACTGATCAGCCTTACACAGAACTATACTTGTTATACATACATATCCAGGTATTATCAATATATGTATTTGCTCATAGGTATTGTGTGTGTGACAATACAGCCATCCAAATCTGTTTTGTTTATAATCGCTATGTAATTAGTATTATCTTGAGAAAATGAAAATTAATTTATTAGCTGTCTGCTAAATTTGGTAGAACACTTAATTACCCTTAACACTTAAAGGATAACAGCGCTCATAAGTGAGGAACCTCATTTTCTGCTATTGCAAATATTCCTCCAAATTAATGCATATGTGCAGCATGCTTCCCTAAAGGTAGGGTTCATGTCACCTAATCCCAAAGAACTGTCACCTAGATGTCAAAGCCCACCAGCAAGTTCAAGCAACTGAAGCCATAACAGTTGTTCTTGTCATGTTTCCCCCCTCTCCCCAGCAGCATTGAAGCAGGCTAAATGAGTAGCTTTAGATAAAATTCCTAATTTTACATAGATAATTTTAGATGATTAATCTAAACTCCCGCATCAAGACTCCCTTAATGGGAAGGATTAATCCTACCTCTCTCAGACACCTATTTGAAGGCAGAGTGACTCACTGTGCAGAAAGAACCCTGTCTCTCTCCATTAACTCCCTCCAGGTTAAAAAAACACCTAAACAGGCTGATTTTACCACACCTCCATTTCCCAATGGAGAGGAATATAAGTTACACAGGGACAAGATCCCTAGAAGAAGCATGAATTTCCTCCAACACAAACTAACCAATGGTGTCTGTATCAGAAATTCAGGCACCCGGCTCTGTTTTATGGGGAGCTCAGCATCCTCCCATTAATTTGGATCCACCTACCTATTACGACAAGAAACACTTTGTTAAAGTAAATGCATAGCAGAACAATAACCCATCTATGTTTCCATCTTTCCATCTCCACCTCCGTTCATTAGATACGACTGGACCCCTTCCCCTGAAATGTGAAAAGCTGCTACATGTTTAAAGAAGAAAGCAGGTTTGCTCAGCAGGAAGGACAGTGAATGCAGAGCCTTTTCTGTTCCCCATCCTCTGTTTCCTGACACTCTGAACTCTCTAAGACAGGAAAAGTCATTTTTATGCATTTCAGCACCCACTGCTCTCTGTTCCTTGTCACTTCGAAGCAAATGGTAATTTTTAATGTCAAGGACTCCATTCTGCAAGGCACAAAGTATATCCTGCAATATACAGCTCCCTGTGGAGCTGGTAGGAGGTAAAAGTCCCCTGTTTCTTGGAAGAAGTTTTCAGGATTACCCTTCTAGTTTATTTTCATAACTGAATAATGGATTATTTTCAGAATCCACACTAGAATTATCTCTCTGTTCTGATGTGATCTTTTGAAATGTGAAATGGTCGACTCAATACATCCTATGGGTCTCTGGCATTCCCTGGCTCTTTAACTTAGGGAACACAGCTTCCCACAAGACATAGTTTGAGACACAAAATCACTGATATTTAGAGCACTGTCACTAACCAAACACATAGTTAAAGTTCATATACAAGCCATATATGAATTTCAGGCCAAAAGCTATGTAGGGCATGCAGCTTGTAGAATTCCTTTTATTTATGGGCACAGTTTGCTGCAATATGCTAAAATATTAAAATGATGCGTGGCAGCCCACAGATGTTCATGATACATCACTTCAGGTTAGCTTCGCTCCGCTGACAGCTGCAAGAATAAGTTGTCCCTTTATCATGTGTAAAAAAGGCTTGTCCAGATGCCAAAGCCACTCCACCTGTAACAGTTTAGGCTGACCAGCTTTCCCAGAAATAAAGGTATTACACATGACAATAACCATGCATGACAAGGTTTACATAGCAAGGACCTATATCCTATCACTTGTACGTAAAGCACAGAGGCAAAAACACATTCCAGAGGATGTGAGGTGCAGGTGTGAAAATTTACATCCCATCTTTCACCTTTAAAACTGAAGGGTCAAGACCAGTACATAACCATCTAGCTTCTCAATATTACCAGTGGAAGAAAGCAGGATCTATAGGATTGTTACCCTGTCTGTCTCAGGACAAGATGAAACACTTCCCAGTGAGGTGACTACCTCCCCCTTAACTATAGTGGGAGTCTGAATCCCAGCCTACACTAAATGTTTAACTGTGAGATGGCTAAAGTTAGAATTCGAGTCCCTGGGAATCATACCCATAGAAAGGTTTCCAAAGACTTCTCTGAGTCTGAAGACTGAGGGGAAAGAGGAGATATATAGATATAGATACAGATATAGATATAGACATAGACATAGATATAGATGTAGAGGTATATATGACCACACTTGTACTTACAGTAGCTTTTGCTAACCAGCACAGGCAACACCAGCAGCTGAGCATGGGGCTTAGAGAGGGATATACATGGAATGGTGTGTCTGTGCTCATACATCTTCCCTGATGTTTAACGTTACCATCTCACCTGCTGCCTCCAGTGCACAGCAGATATAAGATGGTTCATGCTCCTGCTTGGAGCAGATGCCTTCAGCAATAAAAACATCAGTGTCCTCTCAAAGAGGTAAATGTCCCAAATATATGAGGAGAAACTCTTTCTTTTTAGTTATAGTCCTTTAGCAAAGTTGTCTTTCTCAGGAGAGCTGGGACAGTCAGCTATACCCTTCTGTCCCTCTAAAGCCATCCTGCAGCTATTCTGATTTAGGGATATTTTTCTGTCCTTTGGAAACTGCCATTCTTGTGAATGGAAATGAAAAGACATTTGTTAATAGCATCTTAGGGCAGGAAAAAATTGGAGAAAAGAGCTGGGTCAAACCCCTAACTCAGGAATAAATTTTATTTCCTTCCTCCTCTCCTACATCCCCATCATCCACTGTCCCCCCGTCCCCCCGTCCCCCATAACCCCCCTCCTTTTTTTTAATCCTTTCTTTCTTTCTTTTTCTTTGTTTCTGTTACAAGAAAAGTTACCCTGCCTCTGCGGACATCCCCACCACCCCCCCCTGATCCTTCGGGGGCATCTGCACGGCCATCCAGCTGTGAGCAACAGTGTCAGAAACCAGATGTGCTGTGCCCACCTTTCCCCCCCTCCATCTTCCCCCTCACCTCCCGCCCGAGCCCAGGGACCACCGCCGGGCACTCACCAGCGGGAGCAGCAGCCAGCACAAACTTAACATCCTCCGCAGCAGCAGCCGGATGCTCCCTGCTCCTTCTGCCTGTTGTGAAGCTGCCAAAAGCCGAGGCTCTGCCCGCCCCCACCTGCCCAAGACCCGCCCCGGAGAGCCTTGCACCTCCCTTCCCGGACACCCGGGTCCTTTTTGGGGGAGCCCATCATCGATCCCCGCAGGACCAGGCTTACAGCTGGGAAGGAGACTCTCTAGCATCTTCCTGGGATTTTGGATGCACCTGTCCTCTGGTCACTCACCTGCAGAACTGCGGGGAGCTGGAGAACCGGCTGATCTTTTTAAAGGCATTTGGAAGTAGGTATTCTCTGTGCAGGAAGAAATGCTGCATTCATCCTCCTTCTAATGGACCCATATTTGTGGCAGGTGGCAGCAGGTTTTCAAAGGATCTGGGTTTTCAGTGGGTCTGACAGTGTGGTATTCCCTGGGGACTCTTAGAGTTGGGGTTTTGGCATCCCCCTCCTCCCAGATGAAAAAATTTTTAGCAGTGACAGAGGATTTCCTCCACAAACTGCATAAGGTCTTCCTGGACTTTGTCTTCCAAAGGTTCTTGGAATGTAGCTTTATTTCTTGGTGCACTAGGTAAAAACTAAAGCCCTTCTTGCCTATGGATCAGATTTGTAGACAGAAAAAAAGAAGAAGGAAAAAGAAAAGAAGCTAACAAATGACAGTAACTTTTCAAATGTCAGGGTTCGTAGGACCTCGGCACAAGTTCTGAGTTTTGCCAAAGTAAATATTTCACCAAGCTCTTTTCAGGGCCTGGGAGAGCTAGAATTGTGAACATGGCAAAAGCATCTTTTTCTTTATAAGATTTAGGTGCTATTTCATATCCTGTTTATCGTTAGTTATTTCCCCATGGCATTAAATACAAGAGTTCTGTGCAGTCAGAGGAGATCCAGGGCTCACCTAAATTGCCCCAAAGTAGGCAACTAATGCCATTTGAGGAAATATATACATATTTTGCAGCTTACTTCACAGTTTTATAGCTCTCCTACTGCCAAATATAGCAATAATATACCTAAATACTCCAGGTATACAAGGGCACCCCGAGCAGAATTCCTTACCTATGTTTAAGAAACTGAGTCATGTCAAAGGTATCAATGAATTTCTCTCTTAGTCCTGCCCTAATCACTCTGTTGTAATGAGAATCTAGACAACTTCTATATTTGCAGACAGCTGTATTAAAATGCTGAAATGTGGGTGTTTTTTATCCAGATCCTCCCACCTTAGTCCTGCAGATCAAAGAAAATTCAGTCTGAAATCAAATAGTATCCCCAGGCTCATCCTAGAAGAGGCAGTCAGTTCTACAGCCTGTGCAGAACAAAGGTACAGATTTACAAGGTAACATTTGCAACCTAATTCCTATTTACTTCCCCTTTCCTATGTTTTTCTTTCGTTAGTGTGTAATGGCATCTGATCACTTACCTGCACAGATAAGCCTCAAATGCTACTACAAAATCAAGTCTGTTATTAAACAGAGATTAAAACCTAAAAAACCCGTAATTTGAAGTCTGATTTTGACTGTTTTACCCCATCTATAATGGATGAGTTAAAGTTATGGCCAACTCACACTCATCAATATGGCTCATCATGCTGGAGTAAGTTTTAGGATGCCACTACAAGGCAGGCACCACAAGGTATAAGGTAGCTTCTAATTCTAATTCAAAGGAAAAAGCAAAGTAGAGACCTATCAAACACCCCCAGGATAGGAACAGATTGTTGTTCCATAGACTAACAGAATAATTTAGGTCAGAAGGGACCTATGGAGATCTGGCCTCAACCATCTCTCCCCATCAAAATAGGTCAAATTTCAAAGTCAGGTCATGTTGTTCGGGGATTTGGCTGCTGTGCTTAAAAAAAAAAAAACATTCTCAGGAGTCACACTGTAAACACAAAGATGCAGTTAAATTAATATCAGCATGACATTCCAGTCCCCAGTATTTCAACTTGATTCCATTGTTTAAGGCCTCTCAGGTCCCTTTGATGAAGTCTTTTAGGTCATCATAACCAGTCTTCCAGTTTGGAGCAAAACTGAGAACCCTATTATTTTTTTTTGGTAGTTTTTTGTGTAGTTTCTTGACATGGGTGTTCATAACCAGTCCTTAGGAGAAGGCACTGCTTCTTTGATCAGATGTGGTCTCTCAGTGCTTCCTTCTTTATATTTTCTTTCCTCCATCTGCTTTTCCTATCTGATCTCCAGCTGATCTTAATATCAGGCCACATTCCAATCCTTAAACTTTAAATTAATTAGTTGGAAACGCTTCTTGTAAGAGTTTTTGTCCATACTAATAATGAAAATAAAGCCTGCTCTTGTTGGGTTTTTTGTAACATCTTACTGAATTTAATTTTATAAACCCCTTCTGTATTGAAGTCATTGAGTTCCCTAGTCCATATATATCTCTTTGTTACATTAAACAGATCCTTTTGTAGGTTAAAACCTTATTTAGGCTAGAACCTAATTTCTGTTTATTATACTCTTTTAATTTATTCACTCTACTTTTTGTTATTTCTCTATATGCACCCAAAGAAAATCCAACAATGAAATAATAAAGGAAAGTAACTTTTCTTCTCTTAATCTTTTGCATGCTCTGATGCCTTTTGCTATTTTTGTCACAAAACAGTTCCTTGCCTGATAAACTAGATAAAATAGTCTATTATTATTATTATTATTATTATTATTATTATTATTATTATTATTCAGCAACTATAAGATAGCTAATCCAAGATAAGGAACAGGTCTGTTTTCCTACCACTCTACCACACCTATCTGGGCTCAGAATATAACTCTGATGTGCATAAAGGTGTCCTCTGGTTAGCATGAACGAGCAATCTAGCCATCCTGATGGTATGAAACTTAATCAATGAAGCAATAGACCTGAGATTCATCCTAATCCCCATCATGGATATTCTGAATCAATCGATAACATTTAATGAAAATGACTGGACATTTACTGAGCTGCCTAGAATCTTTGTAGAAGCTGGAGAATGGGGTTTGTTGATACCATATGCTGCTTGAATAAGGCAAAAACCTTTCTGAAATACAACTGTTTCCTTTTTGCATATACAAATGCCTCCTTAGACAACAAAAGTGTAGTGTGCCAGCAGCACACTGCAATATGAGCCATCAGCCCAAGAATAAAGGTGAATCTATTGACATTTCTAAACAATCTTTTGATAAATCTGGCTAAAGATGTAAAACACAAAGCCCTGGGAGTTTTGGAAGAAAACTGCAATTACTGAAAGCTCATAATCCAGTGCTGAGATGGAACATGAATATACCGAGAAACATCTTGCAACTATAATTAAAAGCAAAACTCATCTGTATTTTAAAAAGTGGAGAGTATATAAAAAGGATGGAAGCTTTATTCCTAAGGGTGATCTCTGTGTGATGTTTGAGAGAGTGGGATGAAAGTAGGAAGATAAAACAACCAAAGAAATTAACTGGTTTCAAGATACTAAAGAGGTGAGGGACTAAATACCATAAACCAAGTACTTAAAGTTGCAGGAGGAAAGTTTGTCTGGTTCGTTTTCTTTCTTCCACACCAGCTATGTTACCTACTTACTATTTTTCTTGGGTAAAATTGATTCCTACTGTGTCCTGGAGATCTGACTCCATATGGACCTGTATTCTGTTACCGTTACCTGCCCTGACTCCAGGGACACCAGAGAAATATTGACAAAGATGCAGTTCAGTTTTGTCGTGCAGTTGTGGACACTTGGCTCATGTGGATTTAGTCCCCACATGTTTTAATCCGTACACTTAATTCCACCCAAACATCTAAGATGCTTTCTGAATTTAGAAAATATATCCCATCTGTACTTAGCTACCACAAACATACTATTTAGGTTCTTTTAAAAATAAAGTCCTTTAATCTTTTCAGTATTTCTACTTTTAAAAAAAAAAATCTGTCAATGATGCCTTCTCTATTTCCATTGTATCTTTATTCATTGAATAAGAAAGACAATTTTCAAACCTAAGGGAAGTTACTTTTCTCAGTGGCACACAATGCAATCTTCAGTCCTATTAATAGTCTCCAAAGGGTTGACAAACCAGCTGTTCCTGTCCTCAGAAATAGTTCTATGCATTACATTATTAATTTCTTTTCTTGCTTTCCTCTAGCCATTTCAACTCAAATTCATTTCTATTCGTTTTTTGTGAGGAGTAGAACACTGATTTTTATGCTCTAAAATGCAGGTTTAAGGCTAAGCTTGCTCCCCTTGTAAGGATCAAGAAAAGATCCATGTTTCTCCTAGGCATAGGTTGAGCCTGCAAAATAGAAGGTAGGTAAAACATGAGTAACCTATTTTTAACAACATAGAAATCCAGTTAATTGTGTATAATGATCTCTGCTTCTTTTTTGTTCAACAGAGTGAAGGGCATCTTGTGTCCAGACTTTTCTCTTTGACTATGCTAATTTCTCCACTCACTGTAGGAGGGACTAGGACAGCTAGCTCACCCCACACCCCTGTAAATATTGTCTGTCTAATTTCAGACACTAAGAGTGTAAATGTGAACTGATTATTCCAGGTTATTTTCACAGTCACAGACACTGTTGAATGCAATTTGCCTGACATAATTTAGATGTCTACGGAGGAAAAGATAATCAATTCCTCAGGGCATGCTCCTCCCCACCATCTCTACAGGGAGGGTTGGATGATCACTCAGATGAAGATGTTTACTTTAGGGCTGAAACTCCACACACTGGTATGGATACATCTATATAGATGTGTAAGGAAAAGTGAGCTCCCGCTGTGGTTAATAGCCAGTCTAAATTAATTAGCTAGGCTTACAGGAATGACATAGAAAGTTACTGTTAGGAACCCATTTGTGCTATCTTGTGGTGGGACGTACTGAGTCCTAAACTATTCTATCTCTTCTAAGTGATTTCAAAGGGAGATGAAAGGTGGAGGGGTTTTTTAAGACATTGAGAAATTTAGATATCGACAAGCAGATGTTTAGATGCAGATTGGATGTTTAAGCTTCCATTGGGCATCAGTAATCATCTAAAATGGCACCTTCATTTAGACAATTGACTGTATTGGCTAAGATCTATACACACTTCAAGGCTCAATTAAGTTGCCCAGTAAAAGGTGACTAGTGGCAACTGAGATGCCTCAATATATTTAACATTCACGGGAGACTGGCAGAAATGAAACATAGGCACTGAAGGTATGGCAGGTTGAAGGGAAAATTGTAGTAAAATACCCACTCAGAACTGAGTGTAGTAGTTTCTGTGGTGATTTTAAAGATGCATGGATGTTAATACAAGCACTAGCAGCTGAAGTGTAGAGGGTGTAATTCATTTCTGTTATTTCAATCAGTGGAAGACATTACTTCTGCATACTTCTATTGATCCCAGTGCTAGCACAATGCATGAAGGTGGTTTGAAACAAGTTTTGGAAAGGTAAATGATAAGGAGAGCAGACCTGTCACATGAGCTGTATCACATCTGAGGGATATATAGAACTTTTCCAGCAGTGGAAAGGCAGAGTGCTCTGCTGTCAAAAATCATGGCAGAAGAGTTGCTGTTGTGCCTTCCCATGTTACTCTTCACATTAAACATAAGGAAATGTGGTCAACTTTGTTGTAGATATACACCAAGAGATAAACCTTTCTCTGGACAATGAATAGCAGGTTGTCTTTCCTTCACACTTTTTATTCTAAAAAAGAATAAAATGTTCTTGATGTGTTCCAGTTCTTCCTGTCATTTAGCATCTTAGTGATTTTAGTGTCTCTTCCTAGTCTCTTAGGTTTGTAGAAATATCATATCACACTCAGTTCAACCCAAAACCCGCCCCAGTGGGAAGGGCTTTCTGAGAATTGGCTTAGGTCCAAAGATTTCATCTGTGCTAGCAAATCAAAAGGGTCAAGGATCTATTCTGTGGCTGCAAGAGCAAGCGGTGGAGATGGTTCCTGTCCGTATGGCTAGCTTCTCTTTCCTCCAGAAAAAGCCCATCTTCACCCTTACCATCCACTGGAAGCAGTCTGAAAATAAAGGACTGAAAAAGATGCAAAATTATTACATCCTTCAAAGCCTGTGGATGAAAACAGAGGAACACAGTGAGCGCTACAGGAAATGCGTGCTGCTACTAGCTAGCCAAGTAACTCAGAAGAACGAAAACACCCATTTATTTTCAGGAGGCTATAAGGGTGTAAACATATTCACAGAAGTTTCAAATGTCTAGAAGAAGCATCACTTCTAGGAGGAACAGTGTAAAGAAGGTGATACACCTTCTGTATTAGTTTGTCTCACCTTATGTATGGGTTTGATAAGTTAACACAATTTCTCAATAATCATAGGACAGCATAATGAAGAGTAATCTGTGAAGATTATTAGCTAAGAATCGATTACCTTTTAATTAGCTAAGAATTACACACAAAACAAGATTGCAGCATGTAAACACACTGATTTTTTTTTAAATTGCCATTTCTTAGAAAAATAATGACAGATATTTAAATAGCAATAAATACAAAGACACAACTCTGATATATATTCAGCCACCATTCCTAAGTGATGAATGCATGCCTGATCCTAGAAAGTATGAGGTTCTTATCACCCTCTTCAAATTTTTATATTTTAGACAGGTACATCTGAGCTTCTCATGCCATAGCTTTATTTGTAGTGAAAGAAGAAAAGCAGACAAGACTAAGTTTGTTCTGATTTTTTTTCTTATATTTCTATTTTAACATTAGACCAACTGGATCCTGTATGCCATTGTCTATACTGATTAAATGAACCAAACACATAAATCCTTCATGTGGTCTACACTCTGGAGACTCATTATTCTGAGAGTTTGCATTTTGGAAAAGGACAACTAAGGAAACAATAAATCATAACAGGAACCAAAAACTTTACTAGGAGGCAAACTTTGTGTGCTCAAGGCCAAGCACTGCAAGCTATGCGTAGGGGGAAATTTGTTGACTCAATTTCTGGACGTACGAAATACAGTAGCTAAAGATTTCTGAGTCACAACTCTCAACTGGGACAGAATCAAGTCTTACAGGTCTTCCAGATAAAGTCATAGTCATCAGAGCACCAGTATTTGCCCTAAAAAGTAACTACTTCAGCAAAACTGGAGGACCATCAATCTCCAGGATTAGACACAGAATTCTTTTGGTATCTATGTAAAACATATCAACACGCACATAGTCATCTTCAACATATATATTTGGCCTATGGAAGGAGAACTGTGGAATATCTCCATTTACCATCATCTTGCATGAAAGCCTCATACTAGTTTCCTCTGAAGAGACTCGGTTCCCAGGAATCCCAAAGTGAGGATTCTGCTCTGAACTACTTTGTGGAAGAACATCCCTGCCTTTCTCTACTGACTATGGGATACCTAGGGAAGTCTTCCCCTTTAAACTCCCCTAAAGTTCGACAAAGTGAATTTTACAGAGTCTATTCCCTAAATGCTACCCTGAGGAGCACATGTAAGTAACTGCACAATGTAAGCTGCCACGCATCTCAGAAACAGCAATCCCTTCAGATTCTTAGGAGCCGAACAGTTTCCTGCTTCACAAATAACATCTGACAGGCTAATAATGAGAAATGATCAAATATAAAATATATTAAAAAAAATCAACTTTGGCTATGAAAACTACTACCGGGAGAACTTTTTCTCATTTCTTTATTCCCACTTACCTCCCTACCTTTCTTTTTCTTTCCTTTTCTATTACAAAAGACTCGCACCCCCTACCCCAAAGAGATTAAATACATAAAACAAACAAATGAACAAACTTAGGGCTGTCAAAAGGTCTTAAAAAAACCCTGCTTTTTGATTTGATGAAAACTGTATTTCAAGTAACATTAGCTAAAATCACAATCTAAACTAATGATCAATGAAAGGGTCTTTCTGTTAATGTCAAAAATACCTGTTAATGAAAAATTGAAGACAAAAATAGTATGGGATCCTATTTTATTTCTTTAGAAGGAATGTTTAATGGCACCTGATAATTACCTCCTTACCCAATGATACACAAATTTGGGAGGAAAAATCCATGAGCTCCCCCAGGAACACCACCAATGAAACAAAGGCAAGGTTTTATCCTGAAAGATTCCTGAATTTGCAACAGTTTAACTGATCTGCAACAACAGGAAAACTGTAAAAAATTCTATTTTTCACTATCATGGCATTCACAAGAAATTACAAAGAAATCTTGAATTCACTAACGGTGAGAGTATTGTTTATGCTTTTGGCAAACTGTAAAGTTAAAAGTACCAGCTGGGGTCAAAATTAAAGCAGTCATTGCTTAAGTGAGAGTCTTAACCTTTCCAAAGAATAGGCTGTGTATCTTATTGCTGTATCTGGTACAATTTGGGGGCGGGTCATTAAACATTCTTTGTAGTAACTCAAGAAAATGATGTATTTAGGGTAAGTGGGTGCAATTCAGAGTGCTACTTGAAAATCTATATTCTAAGTAGACAGTAGTTCTCGATGTCCCTGGATGGATTTAACTCTGTCAGTGCTTCAGCTTTCCTCACCTGATGCCTGGACACTCCGTTTCTCTGTATTCCTCCCAGGTTACCTGCCCTTGCTTCATCCCTCTCCAGGCTTCCTTTTTGCATTTCAGTTTGCCCAGGAGAATCTTGTTCATCCTTGCAGGCTTCCTGGAGTTTTTGCCTGACTTCTCTTTGTTTTCTAGCTACGGTTTATTGTAGAGATTACCCACTGTTACTCTTATTTTTCTAGGGGCCATTATAAATAACAAAAATAAAACTGTGTGAGAAAAAGCATCAAAACCATTTTCTTTCCATTAAAAAATTCATGCAGTTCAGCTATCAGGTGGGGGTTTTTTTGAGAGAGAAATGTGCAATAGGGAGTATATTGCACAATTGTACTCAGAGAATTAAGCTATTTCCTACAACATAAGTTGAATAGTGTGAGAAAATTCATATTGTAAATAGCCATGAAAAAGAGCTGCATGAAAACCAGCTCAGCATTTGGACTGATCTATACCCGGGAACTCATTAATAGAAACTACATAAAAGCTAAATCAGCATTACAATCGATTTACACACAGGAGAGTAGGAGTAAAAAACAGCACCAGTGTGCCATGGAGCACAGAGAGGGGACAAACTCACCCTTTGGGATTGTGAGGTTTTACCTTTTCAAAGATTCTACCTTATGATCTCATTTTTTTGTCCAAAATTTCTTTGAAACACAGCTGTGATGTTCTTTCTCCAACAATATTTCAGGACTAGTAAAAAAAGTGTGCGTTTATGATAGTCCAGCCAGAGAATATAAAACCATAAAGATCCTCTTAAAGAGGGATAATTCCATTTATACTTTTAATATCTAGTCTTCTATGCTGAACATGGTGAACAGTTTGTCATTTATACAGATCCATGGAATCCCTTTATTTTTATAAACGGATTTTAGTTCTCCCATATTAATTACTTGAAAAGCTGGTGAATAACTCATATGCTGACAAAAAAAAACATTCACTTCGAGCTTCAGACACACTTTTTTAGATTTCCTGATCACACTGCCCCGGCTTAGTTTCCTGATGCAGAAATTACAGTGTTTATTTTAATATTTTGGTGCTTTTTTTCCTGTGCACCTGTAATATTTAATACTCACTTAAAGAGAACATAAAAGCTATTGTTTCCCTATTTTATTTTTTTTTTCTTATCCAGGGAAAATAATTGTGAAATGTGGAAACAGAAAACAAGTCCAGTACAAAATCCTTACAATAATGTTGGTAAAAAAAATAACCTAATGTTGCTCTGATCTGTACAGAGAGCTGTGATTCACACTCAGGCCACCTAAAATACCAGAGACAAGGGAAATACCAGAGATGATAATTATTATGACAACAAAAGCCAAAATCTTTCGTCATCCTTAACAACTATATACTTCCAAGATTGTCAATTTTTAGGGTCGAATGGTTCAGCAGGCATTCAAATGGGACCAGATGAGCCTAATCATTGTGTTCAAAGTGACTAACTTGGGTAACAGATACTTCAACCATTGACCAGTTTGGCCTAGAACATTTTTCAGAAGTTCTAAAGCTGCAGATTGTTGCAAGTTGGCCAGGTATTCTTGAAAGAATCACTGCATTGTTGTGGTGCTCTTGCACCTTTACTGAGCTTCCTGCTACAGCCACTGTCAGAGAAAGGAATCAGCTTAGTGCTGAACCATGCCACTGTGCCACTGCTCGTCTTACTCTTAAGATTTTAAAAAATAACAAACAAAAAAGAACCAACCAACAAGACAGTCTATTGTCTCATTTTAAATATTTCAGGACTGGAAGGTTGATTCCATTATTTAAACCACAGAATCACAGAATCACAGAATCACAGAATTGTAGGGGTTGGAAGGAACCTCAAGAGGTCTTCAAGTCCAACTCCCCTGCCAAAGCAGGGTCCCTAGGACAGGTCGCACAGGTCGGCATCCAGACAGGTCTGGAATATCTCCAGGAAAGGAGAGTCCACACCCCCCTGGGCAGCCTGTCCCAGGGCTCTGACACCCTCACCAGGAAGAGGTTCTTCTGCATATTGGTGTGGAACTTCCTGTGTTCCAACTTGAGGCCATTGCCCCTTGTCCTGTCCCCACAGACACTGAGAAGGGTCTGGTCATTTCCCCCTGTGTCCCACACTTCAGATATTTATAAACATTGATCAGATCTCCTCTCAGGCTTCTTTTCTCCAGGCTGAACAGCCCCAGTTCACTCAGCCTTTCCTCATAGGGGAGATAAATAAAAGGTCTTTGAGCAGTAATGTTTTATTACACTGTTTATCATTAGGAGACCCTAATTTTTTCTCAGATAATTTATTGAGGAAGTAATAAAATGGCACTCCCATTTACACTTGCTACTAAATCTGAAAGTCTTGATGCAAACCTTAGACAGCAAGTCAAATGAGAAAGAAGCAGAAGGTAGGCGAAGGTGAACGCACAGAGCAACGCAGGCTTTTCTGCACTGTTAGCTTATTCTTAGAATTGCTCTTTAGGCAGGCACATGAATCCTGAAAAAATACATGATTACATCCTTGAGTATTGGTCTGGCCTGGGTACAAATCCTCAGCTCTCTTCTTGGAAACATCACCACCTTAATTCAGGTCGAAATGATCAGGTGATTAGTAGGTTATTTCTGCAGCCTCCTTATTACAAGGGATGAAACTATCAATTGCAAATACAATTCTCTTCCGAGAACGATGAAAACAGCTCCTTTGGCCTCTGTTAATTAATAGATGGCAGTGAGCTTTGTATCAAGGACTTAAATGTTTCCTCCTAATGCAGGGTTTGCTGTTATTATTGTTTCTCCTCCTGACAGTGGAGGGCTTATTATAGTGGAAAAGCTACCAAGGTAGAATCACCATAATTAAAAAGACATTTCATGAAACACGAAGCAGCAACAGGAAGACTGTCCTCTTTTGTGTTAGCTTAATATGAAGCTACTTAGTGGCCTGAAGAGTCCAAGGGGCTGGTGGTATGTGCCCAAGCACTGTTTGTGGTGCTATGCTCCCTGCAATGGTGAATTAAAAAGATTCAGGCAGCAAAGGATTCAAGGATCTGCTGAGAAAAAGAAAGCAAACATAGCTGGTGACGTTTAAAGATGCTGGCAATGCCGGCAATCCATGCAGATTCCCTTCACACTACTCAACAATGTACTTTCTCCCCCGTTTGTTGTCTTCTGCAGCGAGATCTGACAAGCAGGTGGGTGGCATCACCTCTCTTTAACAGCTGGGTGCTGTTCTGCGCTCATCTGCCTGTGCAGAGACAAAGGCCCTACCTCAGAGCGGGGGCTGACACCTGAATTTCGAACTAGAAGTGAGCCAGTGTTGTTGGTTAGAAAACAGAGCCTGCAAGTCAGGGCACAACTGAACTGAGATGTTTGAAGTGGAGGAGTGGGAATAATTGATTTTTCAGGCTGCTGTTAATCCTTATGAATGGAAAAGATTTTCAGGCCCACCTGGTTTCTTTATTCCCCTCCAAGTATACAAGTGAGCTAAAAAACAAACCCCAAAACCAGGTTAGAAGAAGTAGAAATAATTTGCTTAGGTTTTAATAACTCCCTATTTTTCAAGTGAAGTTTATGGGAAATCACAGCATGCCAAATGTTGCAGGATAAATGTAAAAATACTGTATATGGAAAAAAGCCAACCCACCACATTAAAAAAAAAAAAAATCCTTGGATATATTTATCACATTAATTTATCTCCTCATATCTTTGAAAAACTAGAACAAGAAAGAAGGGGCCAAATACTGCAAAGTGTTAGAAGGTAAATGTTGCATGCAGGTGCAAAACTGAGGCAAGTCAAGCACTTGGAAAGGTTTTTGAGCTCAGAAAGGTGCAAGAAAATGATTAGATGGCTTGTTAGCATGCACTCACTAACAGATCTCATAGACTAATTTTAAAACTAATAAGCAATCATCTTTATTGTGGAACCCATCACAGAAATGTAAGTACACCAGGAAACAGCTGTGTAATGCACATTTATAAACTTGGTAAATGTTTGTACACGGCCCAGCTCTTTAAAGATCTGCTGGTGCATAAATATTAATGACAATCCCACAGCAAGGGCAGAAAGAACTAATACTGAGTTTTAGGTAAATAATGCCAGACAATATGGTGTTTAGAGCAGCACCAATCAGCCAGATAACATGAGGCGGCAGCGTGCTCTTGCAGCTCAGAAGGCCAATGGGATCCTGGGCTCCATCAGCAGAGGGGTGGCAGCAGGGACAGGGAGGGGATTGTCCCTCTCCACTCTGCCCTGTGAGGCCCCAGCTGGAGTCCTGTGTCCAGAGCTGGGACCCCCAATACAAGGAAGATGTAGAACTGTTGGAGAGGGGTCAGAGGAGCCACGAAGATGATCAGAGGGCTGGAGCACCTGCCCTACGAAGAGAGGCTGAGGGAGCTGGGCTTGTTCAGCCTGGAGAAGAGAAGGCTGTGGGGGGACCTCATTGCAGCCTTCCAGTGCCTGAAGGGACCCAAGAAACAGGAGGGGAATCAACTTTTTAAAAGGGCAGACAATGGCAGGACAAGGGGGACGGAGTGAAGATGAAGGAGGGAAGGTTTAAACGAGATATTAGGGGAAAGTTCTTTACAGAAAGAGTGGTGAGGGGCTGGAACAGGCTGCCCAGAGAGGTGGTAGATGCCCCGTCCCTGGAGGTGTTCAAGGCCAGGTTGGATGGGGCCCTGGGCAACCTTGTATAGTTCCAGGCCTGGAGGTTGGTGGCCCTGCCTGTGGCAGGGGAGTTGGAACTCTGTGATCCTTGGGGTCCCTTCCATCCCAGACCGTTCTATGATTCTATGATAACAAAAATAATCACCAGATCTTATTTTCATCTGGGCTCTTTAGAAGGTGTGTAGGTATCCCATCCATGGAAAGTGTTCACTCATGCTTTGAATCCTGTATTTGCAACCAGACCAACAAAGTGATATTTGGGGGACACTCTATGGACTGTGTTTCGTTGATAACCTCAAAGTATGAACTTTTTTGCAATGAGTATCCAAAGCTAGACCTGAAGGCAGTGGAAATTGTGGGGTTTTTTTTCACCGAATCCAGCAGAATTCCACCAGAAGGCAGTCTGTAACCTAAATTGTGTCCTTTCATCCTCAACCCACTTCCAAAAAAGATCTAATCCAAGAACTGTGCTTTAAAATTAGATTATAAAATTTCCAACTAGATGCAACTTTGCTTTCTTTTCTCTCCAAACTGCTGTAACTTTTTTGTACATGTTTTTTTTTTGTGTGACCTTATTTCTTAGGAAAGTTTAAATGTTTCACTGAAACCCCTCCAAGTCAAAACAAAAAGGAAGTATTCCCACAACAAATCTGACCAAATAATAATTTATTTTTTCTTTTCTCCAGGCAACTACTTAAAAAGCAGTACAAGCTCCTGAGGATGGACATCTGGCTCCATTTGAGATACTCCAAGACATTACGCCTGGCCTCCAGCTGCTGCTGAGGTTTAACAACAGTAGGCAGCTCAACCCCACACAGCTGCTCATTGACCTCAAACACACAGAGTGGGATGAGGAAGAGAACTGGAAGGGTAAATGTATAGAAATTCATAGACATCCACTTTTCACAGAATCACAGAACATTAGGAGTTGGAAGGGACCTTGAAAGATCATCTAGTCCAACACCACTCCCCTTCACCAGACTAAATCACACAGGAACTCATCCAGGCAGGTTTAGAATGCCTCCAGAGAAGGAGACTCCACAACTCCACACCGTGTTCCAGGGCTACGTTACCCTCACAATGAAAAAGTTCCTCCTTATATTCACATGGAACTTCCTCTGCTCCAGCTTGCACTTGCTACCACTTGTCCTATCGCTGACCATCACTGAGAAGAGCCTGGCTCCATCCTTCTACCTCTTGCCCTTTACATATTTACAGACATCAATGAGGTCACCCCTCAGTCTCCTCCAGGCTAAAGAGATCCAGCTCCCTCAGCCTCTCCTCACAAGGAAGGGCTTCCACTCCCTTCATCCCCTTGGTGGCCCTGTGCTGAACTCTTTCACGGAGTTGTATGTCCTTCTTGCACTGAGGGGCCCAGAACTGGACACAATATTCCAGGTGTGGTCCCACCAGGGCAGAGCAGAGGGCGAGAAGGACCTCTCTTGGCCTACTAACCCACCTCTTCTAATACCCCCCAGGATGCCGTTGGCCGCCTTAACCATGAGGGCACATTGCTGGCTCATGGTAATCCTGGTGTCCAGCAGAAGCCCCAGATCCCTCTCCCCTATGCTGCTATCCAACAGGCCAGTCTCTAAATTATACTGGTAGCTGGGGTTGTTCTTCCCCAGACTCCACACTTGCCCTGCACTCCTTTTTCATGCCTGAACTGCTTCTTTACTGAAAAATGTGAAGAAAAATGGCTTTGATTCTCAATAACTGAGAAAAAAAAAATAAATCTGTCTTTAGGGAAGCAGAAATCAGGCCCTCTAATAACTTCCAGGAGCTAGAACAAAATCTTTGAGGTGACAGCAAAATACACTTCCGAAATTAGTGGTATGGACCACTGTGAAATGAAATCACTCTTAACCACTGCAGTGATTTCATGCAAGATGATTGTGTGAGCCCTGCCTACTCGTATGCTCTTACCTCTTTTCCCCAAAAAGATTTGAAATCCCAAGTCCCATGGCAGCCACTGGACCAAGTAACAAAAGCTGAATGGCATTACTTTTTGACTATTTTAATGGAAATAAGACTTCATATACACAAGCATAACCTCTTTAACTAAGGGAAAGAACAGAGCAGGAGACCAAAACTTATTAGAAATCACAGAAACCACATGACAGTTCAAATTTTCAGGCTCATTTTCATTAAACAATAAAATCTTTCACTGTTTCTCCTAGCCTACAGAACCACCTGCATTATTTCAGATCTAAAAGACGTAGACATTGAGTAAAGGGTGATTTTATTTTGACCAGGAGACACTGCTGGCATGAAAAAAGATCACATAGCAGTATCATCTTTATCAGCAAATAAATCTTTGGCTGCAAAGACACCCATGTTATTCACAAAACATGTGGTTACCTAAAAATGTTGGAAATTATTTTATTTGTGTGTTTGCACCAAGGTACTTCTGTTTCCTTTACCAAGTTTGCTGGATATATTTGAAGGGGGAGGCTTGAAGAGTGGACCAAATAAATAATTTTTAAGCCATGCTTTAGGATTAAAAAGGGGTTATTTCTGTCTTTATACTAATGTGTTGTATTCTTGAGATGAATGGTCATTATTTGAAAAATGAAGATTCGGTTTGACTAAACCATTTGGTGAAAAAAAAATGCTGATTTCATATTTTTCTTTCAGCTGAATAAACATACAAATTAAAAATAAAGGATGGAGGGCTTCCACATCCTGAAAGAGATGCCAGGATGTAGAACAGGCTGCCCAGGGAAGGGGTTGAGTCACCATCCCTGGATGTACTTAAGAGAGGGGTAGATTAAGTACTTAGAGATATGGTTTAACAGAAGACAGGTATGGTTGGACTCAGTGATCTTAAAGGTCTCTTCCAACCTTGTGATTCTGTGATTCTAAAAGAAAAAAGTTGTGGGTTATGTTTTCTTTTTAATTCAGAGTAAGTAATTGCTCCAAAAAAATATGTTGTTTTGCTTTGTCTTCTTTAACCTTTGAGGAACTTCAGACCTTTAGATTTGAAGAGACCAAGAACAGCTTCAAATCTAAATGAAACATCATACAAGCCCTCAAATGTGGAAACGAGTATCAAGTACACCCAGACTCAATTTTGACTTTAAAACCAACACTTTTCCTAATTTCTTTAGTAATGAAAACCAAACACAAAGAAGTCAGTTATTTCCATGGCTGTATTTGCATGCACTGAACAAACACTGCTGGGCAGAAACCCAGTTTTGCTTCTCAAGTCCCAAGTGAAGAGAATCTGACCTCTACTGCCTATATGGCTCTCACACGGCCGTAGGCCTCTCTTGTGCTTCTTTGTGAGCACTGGTGGCAACCACAGATTCAGATGTGCCTAAGCTCACATTGAGTACAGTGGCTTGTTCTCTCTCTGTAGAGAACAGAGGGAAAGTGCCCCCAAAGCAAGGCAGCACACAGTCAGCAGGAAACCTGCATCACAGGAGGGGAATCAACTTTTTAAAAGGGTAGACAATGGCAGGAGAAGAGGGAACGGACTAAAGCTATAGGAGGGAAGGGTTAGATGAGATATTAGGGGGAAGTTTTTTACAGAGAGAGTGGTGAGGGGCTGGAACAGGCTGCCCAGAGAGGTGGTGGATGCCCCATCCCTGGGGGCGTTGAAGGCCAGGTTGGATGGGGCCCTGGGCAACCTTGTGTAGCTCCAGGCCTGGAGGTTGGTGGCCCTGCCTGTGGCAGGGGGGTTGGAACTCTGTGATCCTTGGGGTCCCTTGCAGCCTAAACCATTCTATGATTATATGATTCACTGGGAAAGGGTTATTTCCCAAGATGTTTGAAAGCTCTAAAGATCAATTTCCTTGAAGGGACAACCAAACCCTCACAAGTCCTCTGCATCCTGTACTGTTAGGTGACCTCAGAGAACATCTGCAGACCCATTAGAAGCCCCTGAGAAGGATGTCAAAGAAATTCCAGTTTCAAACAGTCACATTTTGGGTCTGGACTGGACTTTGCTATGAGGAAGACTAAAACTCCTTCAACAGATGAAGTCTAAATGTTTCTAGGGACAAAAAGTAGAAGTAAAAGGAAAAAAATAGAACAAAAATAATCATGTGTTTATGGACTTCTGGCCCATTCTGTGCTGAGACTTTTAGAGCTGTAATTCAGACTTTGGTACTTAAATATTTATATTTTTTCTTTGAACTTTAACTCTATGGCACACACCAAAAGTTTTCAACTCTAGAGAAGGAAAGCCAAGTCCTCAGCCTTGTTCCCATTTGCTTCTCATGGCATGCTTTCCTAGAAAGGACCAAAGCTCTGCTGTGGGCTCAGAAAGCTCAGGCCCATCAGTACAGTGCTCCTGAGAGCTATTCAGTACCTCCAGCTGCTGGAGACATCAGTTATCTCTTGCAAAGATGTAAGAAGAAGTCCTGTAGCCTCAATAGGGTGACAAGAGAACCCTTTGCGAAAGAGCTAACCCCTTTCTATTCTTGCTAATACATGCTTCACCCCTCCTAAACAGATTCCTGTCTCTGGTTTCTGTGCATCTGCTCATTCCCTCGCTGTTTGTCTATGTGGCACTAGATGGCGCTGCGGACCTGCTGAAGGCATCCGAATCCATCTCTCCTTCTGCCCGCAGAGGGCACTCAAGATCTTCGCAGGTCCGGTCATTCAGGGAACAGGAAAAGGTGAATTCTGTTCCCTGACAGCCGGGTCAGGGATTTGGAGAGGTCGGACAGGTTGCTTGAGATTCTTGGAACGACGGTTGCCGAGGGGGGATTTTTTTAAATTTTTTTTTTTTAATTGAGTATTGAGCAATCCGGTGCTTGGAAGTAGGCAGAGATGGTGATGGTTAAAATTTGGTGAACAGCAAAAAGTTTAGGAGTGCCGTGTTATTCATGGTGAGCATGGCTTTGGGGTGCTTTCCCAAGCTTAAGATCATAAAAAGGGAAAGCAAAGGCTGGGATATTAAAAGCGGGGGGGTTGAGATTGGTTTTTTGCAGGTGGGCAGGAGACAGATGGATCCTTTCTTGCTTCCCACTACCACCATGTCTGGTGGGACAGCCCAGAAATGCCATCCTGATGCTCCCACCCTCTCTCCTTTCTTTGTCACTTTCCACCAAAACATAGAGCCAACTCATGTAACACTGTGGTTTAACATCCACCTTCAGCTTCTTGACCTGTGCACAAGGTGTCCAGAAATTCCAGGTGCTCTCCCAGCCAAATTTGGAACTATCCCAGGCAGACTGATGTCCCATCCTGACCTTGGTCCTTGCCTCCAACACGCACCTGTGTGGTGCTCTGGGAGCTCCCCAGCTGCCCCCCAGCCTGCCCCCTTCCCTCTCAATGGTGGTGGAACAGGCTCTGGCTGGTGTTTTTAAAGAGTTATAACAGTTGTAAAGCAGGCAGGGGTTTCAGATATTCAACTGTATCAAATATCAATAGCTCCCCAGGGAAGTGGTCACAGCATTGAGCTTGACTGAGGTCAAGAAGCGTCTGGACCATGTGCTCAGTCCCATGATCTCACTTGTCTGGCTCTATGTGGAGCCAGGAGTTGGATTTGATGGTCCTTATGGGACCTTCCAACTGAGGAGGTTCTAGGATTCTATGATTTCCATTTCCAAAAGCAGATTTGTTTACTTGAATATAGATGCTTCTCACTCAGCCCCATTCCTAGTTTTCCTGCCTTGTAGTTAAGGAAACTTGATAAAAATTAGAGCTGGACCTCAAGGTTGTCAAAGCTTCCAGGTCCTGTCCCGCATGATGATAATAATATACAAAATGACAATCCTACAGCAGTGTTCAAAGTTTATTTCCCATCTCCAAAATAAACTAGATAGATGGACTTTCTCCTCAGCATATAAAAGCACCATGAGAAGATTTAATGGCAGATGATGACCCTGGCTACATGCTTTGTGTAAATAGCTCTCCCCTATAAAACCTTTGTAAAATATATGTGTCTCTGTGTGGTCTTGTACAAGTATATGCACATGTTTGTGTATATTTACCTACCAACAAAGACAAAATTTGCCATGTTTACAGCCTGTTCAGTCTAGAAACAGCAGTCACTAATTAGAGGGTGTGTTTGTGGAAGAGAATTAATTGACTCTTTACTGCTCTGTCTATCATAACAATAAAGCTGAGCAAATATGACAGCTTTTGGGGGAGTAATTTTGTTTTCTTATTTTGCTCTTGTTTACTCAGTTTATTTTTGTTTTTGAATAATGGGTAGGAATCCTTCTATTGTAACATTCAGGGCATTTTTTTTTCCACTGACTTCATATGCAACAGGTCTCTGCCTTAATGAGATACGATAGACCTCAGTTTGAAAAGGGCATATCTGTGAGTAAATTTGACTCGTATGTCCATTATCTGCTCTGTGTATGATAGCAACATTAAAAATCTGACCTTCTTCAACAGCGAGATTGCTTCCAGCTTTAATGAAGTGATGTCTGGAGTCTTTCATTAGAATGGAAAATACAACAGGAAAAATCAAAGGTTTTCAGCCAGCTCTCTTTTCTTCAAGTCTGAAAGAGCAGTGGCGATGATGCTCAGCCTAAACAGAGCTTGGGGACAATCATTCCATGTTTAACTTAGTTGTGCTAATCAGCCTTAACATAAGGAGAAGTAGTGGAAAAAAGGGGAAAAATCACGGTTCTCTTTGTAAATCTGTAGGCATTTTTCTGTTCATTTGCTGGTGTATTAGATGCCTGGAGAGTTTCTTTCCTAAAATGCGTTCATTTTTATATTCTATTTAGAAAAGATGCCATCATTAATCATTTTAAATCAACCTAAAGTTGCTCTCCAGGCCAAGCTAGCAGGGCTGGTTTGTACCAACCTGAGTTGTATTTACCTTTCTGTTACATAAAGTCATTTGGACAGGGAAATAATGAGTCACAGAGTTAGTGAAGAAAAAGGAAAAGCGAAAAAAGAGGAAAAGAGGCAGATGCCTTTTAGCAAGGATTCTAACATGTAACCAGGCTTGTTTAAGGTCTTTAACTTCTCTGCCACATCGGACACACAATCTTAAAGGTTTTTTTCCTACCTAAATGATTCTATGATTCTACACATTGCTGAAGGCATCTCAGCAGTACAACTAAAACTGAGTAGTTTTTCCTCTTCCTGAAGCAGTGAAATATGATAACGTGTTCAAAGGAAATGTGGCATGAGAGACCTGAAAAAGAAGGTAAGGGAGATTCAGAAAATCAGGTTTTTGTATTCCTATTGCTCCCAGAGAAAAGAAAAAGCACTTCTGACATGATGTAGCAAAGGCCACTGAAATGTATTGTCTCCCTGCAGTAGGGCTGGTCCGGTGCCTCCAGCTTCTGCCCTTCTGGGGCTGAGCAGATAGCAGTGCCTTAGGCTTTAGTGTGTGTACTGGGAGGTGGTTTGTCTTTGGGACAATTCACCTATGCCTTTTATGTACTAAGCTTGGCTAATATTTGGAGACTGATTGATCTTCCTTACACATCAGGGATCTTTATTTCCCCCGTGAGCATTTTTTTTTCTCCTCCAACCTCCTGAACATTAAACAACAAAACCCAACTCTGACCAGCAAGTCTGACTATGAGTTCATGCTGTGAAGTTAATTAGAGGAATGATTGAACAGAATTCCTCGGGATACACTCAAAATACAAGGATGCTAAAGACTTTGGGGAGAAAAGCCCACCAAAGCAACTGTGCATCAGGGAACGTCTTGGTTTGTTTTAAGTGTAAGGGGCACATCTCTGCCCTGAGTCTGGGTGATGCTCTTAAACCTACCCTCTGATTGCTTTGAATATCTTTTACAGACCTGCTTGCTGACGATGTAGGAAAATACCTTGTTTTAAGAGTTTTCTCTTGCACTAAAAAGGCATTTATGCTTTAATCTAGGATGACCACTGATGGCAGAAGGAGTGGAATTAACGGTCTAATTAGAAGAATCCCATGCTGTGGCAGGCACTGATTTTGCTTGCAAACAAGCCTCTCGGAGATCATTTCTGTTTTCAGTTAGCCTGCTGGTGATTAGGGCCAGGTTGGCAGAAGAAGGAACTGAGAAAGAGATCAGGCTGATGAGCTAAATATGTTAACTACTTGATTAAAAAAGGCCTTTGAGGACTGGTTTCTTTTTTCTTTTTTTAAATTTCGTAGAAATTGCTAAGAAATGTTTCTATTCAACCATTATTATTTTAATGAATTATCTTGTAGGTGCAGCAGTTTTACAACCTTGCTGGGGTTGTTTTCCCTTCACATCTGCCCTGTGTTTTCAGGAAGTTGATATTTTTATGGAGCTGTAACTTTTTTACTGTGTATATTGACATAGAAGGAAAAAAACCTCTTCTATCATATCCAAACACCATCATATCTAAAGCATTATACATCAAAAATGGATCGTCACAGCGTATTTTCTTCCATAGAAAAGCCTCCTTCAGGGTGTTGTCTATATATTGCCAGACTTTAAGTTCCCACAGACATTGAAGGGAGAGTCCCTAGTCCAGACTTGTCTTCCACATCTTTTCTTCTCACTGAACTGAAGCCAAAGAAACCTAAATTTGTCCAACCAACCCAGAACTGAGGATTATTTTTGGGTTTGTATTTTTTTTTGTTCCCAAACAAGACTACATATTTTTGGATTTTGAGAAGTAGAATGGAAAAGCAGAATGAATGTATTTGGAAGTCCTTACTGACAGTCATGGAGGTTCATCTTCTCCTTATCCCCAGGCAGTGTATTTGTCTTTCTCAATGCTTTGATGTTTTCACATGTTCTGTCTCTGTTGCTGACAGTTATTGTATCTCCAAACTAACACAATTCAGATGTTAGCAGGGCTTGAGTCCATCATGTGAAGTGGCCATCAAGCAGCTGCTGTTCCAAAACAAGGGAGGAATTCTTTCTGTCCTGGAGAGTGACCATCAAGAAAAGACAGAAAACAATCAGATTTGTTATGAAAGTAACACAGATACCTCCCACACAGTAAAACTGGGCTGGAGTGGGGGAAATCAGGCCCAATTGATGTCTTTTTTTAAAAAAACAAATATATATTTGGAAGATATTGATCTGTTTACATGTTATTTTTGAAAAATAGAGTTAGGGGAAAAATAGACATTTTCCATCCAAAAAATCACCAGGGATAAATGTCATCCTCTCACATGAATGGAATGAATGAGGACTATCAGATGACATGTTTCAACACTTTGTTTTATAAAATAATAACAGTTTTGCAGCAAGGATAATATCTGGATGCAAGGTCCGTAGGGAAAAGTAGTAGTATTTGTTACTCTAAGTGTGATGAAGAGAGATGGAAGCTTGTCCATTTTTTTTCAGCTTTGTCAGCTGCAGACACTGAAAGCCAGAAGGAAACTTGTCTAATTCTTGTGTCCTTTTTCCTACATACTGGAAACAGATTACTGTGTTAAATGAATGCTTAGTCTGAATGTTTACGCTATTATGGTCCTCCTTGCACTTCTTATTTTATACACTTAAATGGACAAATGCAGTTGTCTTTGAAAGCATGCATATGTCTAAGATAAGCAGTGAGAACAGTGTGTTTCAAATAAAATCCAATTCTACTATTTGCTAAACACAATTCTGTGTCTCCGTATTGAAACCTGGGTCTTGAGATCCTCCTCATTGCTATGTCAAATGTCAAATCCAGTCACAAGTGTCTGGAGAGGATTGACACAGCACTCATTCTGTCCTAGCTGGATGATAGTGAAGTCCATCTCTATCGAATCCATATAACCATTCAGTAAAATCTTGAGTGCTACTTTCCTCTTACACTAGCCTCAGGCATACTTCCTCCAACCAAGACCCATAACTCATCACACAGGAACTGGATGTATACTACTACTGATATCAGAGAGATCAGTAGCCATCAGGGGGATTTTCCTGGCTGTTTTCAAAGCCTCAAAGACAGGTTTCCAGCAACTTGGGCTGAGCATGAAATTTGAAGCACCTTAGGAAGAAGTCATAGGATTGCAAGCCTCATCACTTGTTCATGAGGTGAGAGCAGAATTTATTGATGAAATCACAGAATCACAAAGTCAATAGGTTGGAAAAGACCTTTAAGATCATAAAGTTCAACCATACCTGTCCTCTACTAAACCATATCTCTAAGTACCTCATCGACCCATCTTTTAAACACATCCAGAGTTGGTGACTCAACTCCCTCCCCGGGCAGCCTGTTCCGCATCTCACCAACTCTTTCAGGGAAAAACTTTTTCTTAACATCTAATCTGACCCTGCCCTAGTGCAGCTTCAGGTCATTTCCCCTTGTCCCATCACCTGTCACTGTCCAAAGAGACCATCGTCCACCTCTCTGCACCCTCCTGTCAGGTCAGTGTAGACGGTGATAAGGTCTCCTCTCAGCCTCCCCTTCACCAGAACACCCCCAGCTCCCTCAGCCACTCCTCATAAGATTTGCCCTCCAGCCCCTTCCCCAGCCTGATTGCCCTTCTCTGAACACGCCCCAGGACCTTCAACTGTGTGCCTTCATCTCTCATTTTGAAGACAAAGTCGAATAAGAACTTTCTGGGCTAGAGTCCCTGCTGTGTCCCAGTGAAGAAACCCACGGTGAGGGTTTTGCTCTCTAGCCCGAAAGCTATAGAGATGGACATGTGTCAGCTTGGTCTGAGTGATAAAAGATGCACGCAGGAAAAAAATACAAGACTCTTTAAAAAGCAGAGACTGTTTTTTTCTGGCTTACAGCTTCTAATAACTAAATATTCCTGTCTTGTTTCTATTGCCTGGATAATAAATAGCCTACACTGTTTCTGGTTTGTGCAGTGTTGTTCTCCTAAGAGTCTGTTGCTTTATAAGCACACACAAGTCTACTACGGATTCTTGTGTTCTGAACCCCACAGAGTCAAAAAAAACATCAGAGCTCCGGATAATGGCTCTGCCCTTTTGTTTTGCTCTCATTCACATAGTTCCTGCTACTGTGCCTTTTGCTTTGCAGCATCCCATCTGGTGACCCAGATTAGCTGGCTTTCTCCCAGGTTTATCTCGCTTCTGCCTCACTTGCCTAAAATATCCTGCTATGCTAAGGGCACTGTCTCTGCTTCCAAATGCAGAGTAAGTTTTTTTGCTGAGGGATGCAGTAACTTTCTAGTACTAGCCACATTTTTCTCTCCCCACCCTCAGATTAAATCCAGTAGCCCCTTTCAGAATAATCCTTTCTATCTAACCAGGAGTAATTAAAAAATGAGGAATAACCACCAGGGACAGAATTTATGGAAGAAGACTCTACACTCATGTGCCACTTTGCTTATATTCAGTTCTGGTGTAAAAAAACCCCATGCTTGGATGTGTCTCAGCTGGGTCACTGGTTGAATCTATTCTAAAAGTTAAATATCTTAAACACAGCGTGAAAAGAAGTGTTAATGGCCTGCTAAAAACCTGTTAACCTCCTAGCACTGTAAGAGGATGTCCATGGGACTCTGTAACCCTGGGTCCAGGGATGGGTTAGCACAGTCAGCCCTCTAGCACAGGTTGCTTGGGAACTGTCGGAGACACACAGGAAAAAAGCAATTTATGGTCAACTTATGGCTATATTTAGAGCGTTGTGGCCTCTGAGATAAAATCAAGAAGGAATCCTGTAGAGGAACCACTGAAGGGAGAAATAAAGGCTTATGAAGACTGGTTGAAGCTCCTCGCAGTATGTCAGTGTGGGAGTAGAGTTCGGCACTCGTTCACCACAGTGCTTTAGAATATAAATAATGATATTAAGGAATGATCAGGCCTGACAGTTTGTACCTGTCTCCCAGTGAGTCTGAGGAAGGACACCAATGATTTACACTCTGCCATTGCAACGTGAACACCCTCTTTAATTCAGTCGATGGCTTCAGAATAGGCAGCCTTAAGCAGACATCCACTACTCCATTGGGTGCCAAAGTTCAGCCCCCACATCCATCTTTGGCATTTAGATCCCAGCCTGCTCCTGCTGTGTGCTGCTATTAATATTTCTCTAGCCCCACCATTCTTCTTGCCACCTACTGACCATCCACTTGGAGATGTTAATGGGAGTTTCGGCTGTGGGGAGAGAGAGGGGCTGATTTATTGGGTCATTAGGCTTCTCTTACTGAAGTTCCCTCAGCTGCAAGATCTGCTCCATTTAGAAGATTGTCTCCAGGCTTTTGGTCACACTGGTTTAAGGCACTCAATATTTTAGGGAGAGGAGGCACACGCTGAGCTAGGAGGCAGCTCTAATTACAGCAATTGACATGCAAAAATGTTTCCTGAGGGTTTTATGGTGGGGAGGAGAGGAGGAAGACCCATCAGCTGTATATTGTCATAGTCATTATTTCTTCAGCTAGCTTGTTTAGCCAGTGAATTGGTCTTTGCTGTCCAGGGGATCTTAACAACATTTAATATCTGCTCTATTTATATTATTATTTAATATATTTTTTGTTGACTTGTTCCATTTCCAGTCCTTTATGATTTTTTTTTTTCCCTTCAGTTACAACTTATATTTGCATCTCTTACACAGGAATCTTCCATTTGCAGCTCTCCTTTCTGAACTCAAAAGTTTAGCATTTCCCCTAGCCAGAGACTGAGCTAGTTTCCTTCTAGGTTTGGATATGGTTTATAGCTGCTTAGCACATTACAGAACTGCAGGGGTTGGAAAGGACCCCCAGAGATCATTCAGTCCAACCCCCCTGCAAAAGCAGTTTCCCTAGGGCAGGTCTCACAGGTAAATTGTTTACAGACAAACTCTTGCCATAGTTGTGCTTTTTTGTGCTTGCTTCTTTTTTTTTTTCTTTTTTCTTATTTTCTTCATTCATTCCCTCTGGAGTATCTACTATTACAAATACTGCATATAAGGGAAAAACCTTGTATGAGTCTCGGGAAGACACCAAGGATAAAGAGGACTCTGACCTTGGCCAGGTAAGAGTAGGAGGAACCATTCTAAGGCTTTGACTTAAATTGGCATCCCTCTTAAAGGACTTAAAGGTACCTGCTAAGTTCACAGCACGATGCTAAGTTACTTTATCTAAGATTTTTTTTGTCCTCTTGGAGAAGTGAGTTTACTTTTCTGGAATAAAAATGATAGTAACTGCAGGAATTAAAGGCAGATAATGAAAGCTACTCCAGATGAAGCGTTCTAGCCTGTGTCATAGGGCACACAAGACTGAGCAATGTGCTATTTTCAGCAAATGGTGTTGTCCTGTCAGCTTCTGCAGAGAAAAACAAGCCTGAAGCAAGCTTTTCGGAAGCTGAGACCAGTTAATGAGGGATAGAGAGCTAGCGTTAAGTTAAATTCGCTGCAATGATAGGCACATTTCCCCACCCACTGGCATATTAAATGGCTTTTCTTACACTCTAATTTGGCCCCTAAATGAGGGTCTTACTTGCCCTGCTAGCCTTTGTGGCTTGCATCTGAAACATCTCAGAATTTTATTTATTTATTTCAGTATTACTCTTATTTTTTTATTTCATCTCTCTGAATAGTTGTATGCTTTCTTTTCCTCAGCTGAGATGGTGACCTGCTTGGGAAAAGGCCACAAGTCTCTGTTCAGCATTTCTTTTAATTTGTTTGCTTCTGATTTGCTTTCCCATAGCCTTTACTTTAATTAGCAAATATGAGTTAGCTTGGAATATGCCTGGCTTCTTGTTCAGCCTGTAGAAATAATGTAAGGTTTTCACAGATATGTGATCCACAGGTTGAAAACTATTGTTGCCTGTACTTATAGACTGATAGACTGTTTAACTAGGCTGGAAAGCAAATGTTGACAGAACTAATTATCAATGAATATGGCAACAGAAGTGAGTGCTTAATATTCTGTGATAATGTCCCAACAGGCTGCTTTCACCCTCTTCCAAACAAGATGCAAGCAACTTCTGAGAAAGATGAAGAGCAGAGTTGTTTATCTGTGGTGTGTTGCATGGAAGGAGGTGAAAAAAAGATGAAGGGAGGCCAGTGGAGTGACATACAGTGTGTTTAAAAACCAATTATAGCACGTGCTTACTCCTCCTTCGCCCTTCTCCAGTGGTTTCTACTGGAGGATATCAAAGCAGGTATTCCCCATGTTTCATTAATGGCAAAATTTACAGGGGTTTGGCATATTATTATTAATAATAGTAATGATGCCTTGTCAAAGCCCTGTAAATAATAATAATAATTATTATTATTATTATTGGGGAGGTTGGGGTTTTTTGTTTGTTTGCGGTTTTTTTTCAAGTTTAGAAACATTGATCTGTCTTAGGTGACCCAGAGAGTGCAAAACTTGATAGTGACAATGCCAGCCCTTACCTGCTGCTCTGCACAGAATCACCTTTCAAATTTAATACATATTTAAAAATACAAGATAATTTTAGAAAGCCTAATGGATTTTGGCACCTGGGAGCCAATGAGCATGAAAAATTAGGTGTACATATAAATTTGAGACCTACCTAATGACAACATTACTACACGTTACGTGCATTAGGCACATAAAAGCTTTAGTAAATCTGATATTCAGTGACAAGCTTCAAAATCACATCATCGAGGACCAGAAAAGTTGGAGAACATGTTGCAATATCTTATAGCTGTGGTGTTCTGCAGCAATAGAAGGTTTTTAGGCAAAAGGTTTATTTTAGGTAGCAGTAAAATTTTATTGCATGGTGAGTATAATAAGGAACAATAGAGAAGCACTTCATTACTTCAGTAGGCTTTGCTCTAATAAGAAACGTTAGCTTTATCAGCAGTCTTTTCTTGCATTAGAAGTTATGGTTTCTGCCTTAATCATAAAAATATTTTTATATTGCACTGCATTCTATTCTGTTCTACTCTATTCTGCTCCATTCCATTCTATTCTAAGTATCCAATGTCAAACTGTGTTATGCCATCAAAGAAAGACTCTTAAGAGGCCATCATCTGTTTAGTTACAGGTGTGAAATAATTTTATTCATCAGCTTAGGAACTTGGACACAGGGGTTCTATTTCCACACACACACACACACTGGCAGGTTCCGATCCAGAAGACTGTTTGAGTCTCCATGTGCTCAGGAATGTTGTGTGGGGCTCCTCCTCTGCCGCTAAATTCAAGTAGGATGGAGTATAAGGGTTATGTAGGCCAGGTTGGATGGGGCCCTGGGCAACCTTGTGTAGATCCAGGCCTGGAGGCTGGTGGCCCTGCCTGAGGCAGGGGCTTGGAACTCTATGACCCTTGGAGTCCCTTCCAACCAAGACCATTCTAGGATTCTGTGATTCTATGCAGCATGAACATGGCCTCTAAACTTGATCCAAGTTCCCAAGTCTCACTGGATTCATTATATTTAAAGATTTTATTAAATTCATTCTTTCTTGTATGTATAAAGGCACAAAGACAAGATCTAAACCAAGCGTAGTAAGGCTGTCAGAAAACTGGGCCTGAAAGGTAAGGTAAGAGCAAAAATAAACCTTACTTGTGTGAAAAAATCTGTGGCATGAGCAATTAACATGCCTTTTGATTTGTTTGCCTCTAAGCAGCTGTCAGAATCTGTAAGACAATTATATTCCTTCCCGCTGGTGATTTATATGTAGTCAGACATCCCTAATTAGTGCTTCCTGGAAAACACCAGTAGCCTTGTGCCTATATACAGTTTTCCTGCCCCTGTCAGAAGGAGTGTAGCAGAAAACCTGAACATCTCTGCGAGGGAGCAACTTCAACCCCTGACTGATGCAAATTAAAGACAGTAGGATTGATTGTGCTCCTGGACATAACTGTAAAGATCAAAGGACCTATCAGAAACCTGTGCTAGCTGCCTTGAATAAATCCAGTACTGCTGCTCCAGCCACATTCACAGGGGGAACATCACCCTATCTTATGCAAGGAAAGGTTTGGACTGAGATGTATTAGTTTTTTGTCAGAACATCTGAGATACCTGGGGAGTACAGACAAGGTATTTGATGCTCCTGCCTTGCTGCAGGTCTGAAGAGCAGCAGACTTCAAACTAAGAGCAAGTGCTCTGAGTTTAAGTCAAGTAGGTCAATCAATGAGACATTTTGAAAGGAGAGAGTAGTTGATATCTGAGGGCAGAGAGATGTCACCCAAGGGAGAATTAGAAAGAGAGGAGACCAAGACAGCTAAATAATTGTCATCTCCATAAAAATATTGCTGGTTTTATGAACTGGTAAGAAAGGCCACTTCCATGGAGGGTTCAGAAATCAAGTGGAGTATAAATCATTTGTGGTTATGTGGATGATATGATTAATTTCAGGGATGTGATCCATGAGGACTACTAATGTGCCTTTTTAACCTTTTGGCAAAGTTAAGATCCAAGGGACAGAGTTGAAGTGGGACCTGAACAGCATCAGGATCTCTAGGTTTAAAACTACCACTCTGAAAACACCTGCACATCTGCCACTTAACCTTAATCTACTTTTTAATGCTGAAATGCCTCAGGCACCTACGCTTACCTGCTGTCTGTCTCTGAGCAGCTCATTCTTGACAGCACTAAGAAGAATAGTGCATGTCTTATAACTCCCTTTTCCTTCTGACAGGCTTTTTTGGACAAGAACTTGCTAGAAACACCTATCAGATACTCCCCAGATTTTCCATCACTTGAAATGGTGTCTCAGTTTCACATTCTTCTAAAACAGGGATGTAGCTACTCAAATGTCCCCTTTCCTGGGTTCCCTACTGAGCCTTGGTGAATCTGCCCTCCCACCTCTGTGGCAAATGCTGTGGCCATGAGGATATGAGTTGGAGAAGCTCCTGTGTTTTTGCTATGCAAATGTCCTTTACATCTCTCACAGTACATTAGTGTACTGCTCTGTGGCTCTGCTGCTCTGTGCAAACCTGGGGTGAAGTTTTCAGAGTATGTTAATATAAGCCAAAAATTTCAGCCCTGGAATACCTTGGGGTACAGCCCTGTAAGTTGTGGTTCCTCTGCTTCATATACCCCTGGTTTTACCATGAGGCTAATTCCAAAATAAATTTGTTTCTTCTTTTAATAACTTTTGGTCTCATTATGTCATTCAAGGTACTCTCCGTGTTTGCCTACAATAATTTTCTCCCTCAACAGATGAGCCAATGAAACAACGGAGTTAATTATCACAAGACTGCCTCTTAACCCTATCTAGAGCTGCAGTAATACCTACTTCTCCCCACTGCAATCCCCTATCCATACCTCCCAGGTAATACTAGCATACTAATTGCTAAATACTAGGAAAGCACAACCTCCATGATGGTTAATTCTGAGTTCCATACACATTGATTGGATTGATAGCACTTGTGAATTGGTTGAATACATCAAGTGAAATAAATGAGCCAATCTCACACAGTTTTTATTATTATTCTATTTATTAATAATTAATAATAAATAATAAATATTTTTAGTGCTATAAGGAATGAGTTTGAGTCTTTGTTCTTTACTCAGATTTTATTCCTAACTCTAAGACTACAATTAGGTAAGATTTATGAGTATTCATGAAGAAGATTTAGTAGTGCTTGAGAAGTGGCAGTGTATTATTACGGGTTTCTGAGGGTGGGCTGCAATATTTGTTGGTCTAAAAGATGTGCTCCAGCAGTTATATTTTCTGTATAATCTGTGCATTGTCCATTTGGATATTGGCTGATATTGTCTAAAAGAGTTTTTGGGAATGGTGTCACTGGTTTCTATTATTGCTTCTGTAAGGAGTTGTGGGGCTTCAATCCAGTTTATAAACTGAGGATTTTAGCTACATCTGGTACCTCTATTAACATTGCTACAGTACAGTTATTTTTTTCTGGAAGTTGACAGAAATATTTACATGGTGTTGGATCTTTTGGGCACTGTAAATGAACATACTGACTGTCCCAGGTGAGGCTGCTGTCAGTGAAGATAAGTTAGATGAATTTGACAGCACAAAAGGCTCAGGAATCTGAGTGCAGTTCTTGTTCCTGCAGGACTTAGTTTATTGCTATGCCTATGCCATTCCCTGCTCCCTCCACTGGAGCTAACAGCCTCAAGAGTTTCTGATATTACTACACCCCCCCAGGCGTGAAACACTTTTTGTTTTGAAGCAACTATCTAGCACAGTGAAATTGCACACCGATTGCACAATTACACTCTTCTCTCTCTCTATAGGGCTGGAAATGTATTGGTTCTGCTTCAGATCCACTTTGCTTTGCCAAAAGTTACGAAACATAAGTTGGACCTGGCTTTTTTTTTTTAAACAAGATTTAGTGATTTGTTGCTTTCACGAACTTTTTTAATGTTACAAGGCAGAAATTGAATGTCCTTTTCCTATTCTGTCTTTCATTTGAATATCGCTACCGATACTGATGTGGATCCAAGTAATTTAAACTCAGTTTGATCTTGTTAGATTGATTTTTTTTTTTTTTTTTCTATTTACTGAGAGTAACACCAGGAAAAATATTTGTATAGCTTAAATAGATCTGTAGAGACATACTGGAATATCCATACAATATTTATATAATTTATCAACATTGTCAGTTCTTCTTATCTATTTCTGACACTTACATGAACCCATTATTCAGAGATCTGAGCATTTCTGTCTTTTTTTATCTTGACAGCTCTCGAAGAGATAGGGATATAATATATTCTTTTTTTTTTTTCCTTTTTCTACTGTTGGCTGAAACCCGCTAAGATAAAGCCTGGATTTATTAATTTCTTTTAAGCAATGTTCAATCTAATGTGTTTGACTCAGCTGTTCATTCATTTAAGGAACACAGTCCAACTGAGGAGCAGATTCCTAAAGGTAAATAGATTTTCAAAAGATGCTACAGTGAAATATTTACATGGAGTTTACTGGAAATAAGGCTTTGTAAGGATTGTCTGTCTCAGAGTTCCACAAACAGGTTTTGGCAATGTCTAGCCCATCAGGTGACTCATGGAGGGGCTGCAAATGCGATTTAGCCTTGGATTGCCTTGAGGCCCCATCTCCCCAGAGACAACTCCTGGGGAGCTGTGTATATAGTTCAAGCTTGAGTTGACCTGTAAGCCCAGACTAAACAGGGCAGCGCTTCGTAATTAAGGGAACTGAAACCTGTGCTGAGCTTTGGAATTCCTTCAACAAAACAATATACCCTGAGTGCCAATCAAGCTGCTATTCAGCTCTTTAGCAGTAAGATAGAGGCTAGCCAGAGGGTCCGCATTTGGCTTCAATGGGCCCAGACAATACAAAGATGTACAACAGATAGGGAGGGCATGAGATAAGATGAGACACTGCTAATGACACACATGGAAGGTGGCATTGTCCACTCCGGACACAGTCCTGCCCACTGTCTCGTACATCAGACATAAAACCAAATAAAACCCCTGGGATTCAGTCTGAGAAGCGGGAGCCGCTTCTCCAACTCTGCAAGGAGATGCTTCCCCCTTGGCCAGGATGCTGCCTGAGGGAACGGATGGAGAATCCTTACCTGGAGAGATGGGTAAGTGAATATTTGATATGCTTTAAGTTTGTAGTCTTGGGTGATTGACTGACACACGTGTTGTATTTACTAGGTTTGTGAGTTGTGATGGTGTTAGTGTGTTCCCTGAATCTACTGTGGTTGTCATATTGAACCTTGTGGGCAGTAGTAGTGAGTGATGTGGTTCTGTGGAGGTCGCAACACACCGCATTTCGGGACTGGTGTGTTGGCAGCAGCGCATTTTGTGAATCAGTTGTGGTTGTGGTAAGTACAGTCGTACTTCTAACCTGCAATAGTGCATTGCTCCCTTGTATCCATGAAACCTGCAATAGTGACGTATTGAATCTGCTCGTGGGTTTAAAATAATTTATTCCTTTTTTTTTTATTTTTAAAACCCTGCAGTCGAGTGTCTTTCTATCACAGGCTCTAAATCTTAAAAAGGGAAAGGGAAGCAAAGGAAAGCAAAGGGGAAAGGAAAAATTGCATTTAGGAAACGGTATTTAAGCATTTTGATTACTCAGGCCTTCTACTACAACATGAAGAAGCATTGTGTATCCTCTTTAAGAACCTAATCCCAACTGGCTTGCACACAAATTCTGCTGAAACCTAAATTCTTGTTCCATAAAGATTAATCCAAATGTTCAGAATACCTGAAAAAAAAGTGATTGGACTTCCTCTCCTGAATAAACTATTTAAATAAAAAGAGGCAACTGTCTTGACTTGTTCTCCTTAACTGTGTAATTTCATGGACAGAAGCAATGAAGAGAGTGAGAAACATGGCTCAGAAGGAAGCCTTCATTACTCTTTCTATTTTGAGATATGGACATCAAACCCTCCTGTCTGTGCCATGATACATCCACATGCCAACCATGGATGCTCAGTCTCTTGATAACACAAAAACAGGGTTTACAACTATGTCTGACTGTCTCACTGAAACAGTAGTTATTAACTATTTAAAGCAGTTTACTGTTGACCTGACCAGAGTCAGTACACATTTTTATCTAGTATCTTGCCTCATCTAATGTCTTTAGAATGTGAACTTCTGTAAGAAACACTTCTTACTGTATGTTTTCAGTACTTGCACAGTGGAGTTCAAACCAAGTTTTGATGCCTCCTGCAAATCATCATCATTGCAGGGTTAACAGTGGAGGTTTGATTGGATCTTTTATTCTTGATAAGAAACTCGGATTTCTACATGCTACTTTTACCACTCTCTTAAGAAAAGTGCTTAAACCCAACCTTACAATTTTGAGAAAATTGAGACTATGCAGCTTCTGGAGCTGACAGTGTCTGACAAATACTTTTCCTTCGGGGTTATGTCAATTATGCTGTTACAGAACATGCTGAGCCTGGATTCCCTCCTGTCTCTTTCTTTTTTCCATAGGAGTTGTCATTCACAATGATGGATGAAATGGTTACATTCAGGCAGCATTTTAGTAAGTTGTTTCCGAAGAAAGATCAGTGTTTAATTGCAGGATGGAACCATTGTAGGGTTTTGTTTTGGGTTTTTTTTGTCATTAAGTAATCTGGTAATTGAATAAACAAGCCTCTTTACATCTATGACTGCGTAGCTGCACTAAATGAGGTTCAGAAAGCTGGAGTCCTTTTTCCACCTTGAAGCTATTTAGTTCTATGGTTTTGTCTTTGGTGGGGTTTTTTTTTGTTGTTTCTTTTTGATTTTTTAAAACATTTTTTGGTGGAGTTTTTGTCTGGTTTTTGGCTTATTTTATTTTTCTTTTTACAGGCTTTTTTGATTGTCTAGATTTCTGTTACATAATACTCTTAAGATAAACGCACAGGGCTTGATCCAATGGCTTCTTTCATTGAGCTTCCTTTGTTTTTTATTGGTTATAGGACTTTATTGGTTCTAGGATCAGAAACACCCAATTGTTAAGTCAGATGTGCCAGTTTCTGCCTAGCAGACTTTCCACAGCCAGGCTAGAACCCAAGCCTGGCAGGTTTTATTACTTGTGCAGTTTAATTACAGTGGGTTCGGGCATGGGTTTGGCCAGGCTTTTCATGCAGTTCCTGGATATGTTCACATTAATTAGCACAAGCCATTGTTTTTTTTTTTCCAAGAAGCAGTTTGGATGAGGCCATGTGCCCTGAGGGAAGGGAAAGGATTTACCGGTGAGCAGTGCTGTGCCAGCATGCTGAAGAACAGTCCATGTGCTGTTTTTGGTATAGTACAAGATACAGCAAATCAAATGTACAGGAGCCCAAAGAAATCTTAACAGGCCTTAAAGAAAGTTAAGAAATTTTAGGATCAAGGTAAGGGGCAGGATTCCTTTCTTCTGCCTTTAAACAATCACAGGTATCTCCACCAATGCTAGTCATGTTGACTTCATATTCAGTGGAGAGAAACGGGCACCTTCAGGCCATACTTTGCTTGATTTATTGTATACTTCTGTTATTAGGATGAAGGAAACCACACATGCAAAGCTTTATAGCTCAGACATGAGTGTTGGAAGGGACCCACCAGAGCTCCTGTAGTGGTGTGACTGTCTCCCTACTGAGGATCTGTAGCTGTTTGGATGACACAAATTGCACCCAAAAAAAGTTTGTTTCTCAACAGTTTTTGGATAGTAAGTGGGATGACTCTCTCTGATGCAGCCTTCTGTTTGGAATTTGAGCCATAGGTTTTTAGGAAAGTGTTTCTTTAATGATAATGGGTTAGCTGCTTCATTCAAAAAAATCCCTGCATTTGGAGTTGGAAAAAGTAACGACACATGCCTTTGTTAAAAGGGATTTCTGAGGCTGTGCATTCAGTTTAAAGACAGGCTTAAATATTTTATTCCTTCTGGATCTCTGATATTATTGTTATAAAACATACACAGCACTATCTCAGACCACCAGAGTGAAGGCAATTCAGCATCAAACCCTGTGAAAAGAAAAACTATTGCAAAATGTACAGTTGTTGGATTCAACCTTACATTGAAGTTATTAGTCATCTCCACATGTAACGACTTATAGGTTATTGTATTATGTCTGTGCTCTTTTCAGATGTTCACCACCTGTTTAAAATGTTCTTAGGTTGCTCCCTCTGAAATTCTGCTAAGTGCAAAAAATTGAATCCAAAATCCAGTGTTGTATCAATCAATTTCTTGGCATCTTTATTCTAACCACAAGGTACAAGAGTTTTGCAACTCCTCGTGACACATCCCATCATGCTATTTGTTGTCTCTATTTGATCTATTCTGTTTGCATTTCCACTTAACTTTCTGGCTACATGATGGTATATTTAACCCTACTTGCAACATTAAAGGTGTAAAAGAAGAAGAATTCTGCTCTGATTTTGGTAGTATTATACTGGTTCCTGATGTAAACAAACATCACAGACATTTTCTGTGTAGAACCTTTCCCTCCATGGACCAATGAAACAATATGAAAACATAGTGCTACTGTTTACAGATATTTGGAATGCTAGAGCATGCCAAATCTGTGAGAAAAGTGAATTTCACAGTCAACTCAAATTCAGTTAATCAAACGAAAATACAGAGGCTTCTAAAAAGCCAAATTTGTGATCCCTGTTTCTTTGGAGAAAGGAACTTCTATCCTTAAAGGGATAGTCCATAATTCTAAGGAGTTTCACATTATTTTTTCTGTGCTTACAGTAGTGTCCTGTGACATCTGTTGTATTACCAACATTGTAAGCCCTAGTCTCTCTTTTACTTCTATTTTTATAACTTCACCAGGAAAGCCTTTTAAACACAAAGACCACTTCAGTACCTGTATGCTACCTTAACAAGGATCATAGAAACATAGAATCATAGGGGTTGGAAGGGACCTTGAGAGACCATTGGGTCCAACCCCCCTGCGAAAGAATACCAGCTTCATAATAAATGCACCTAAGAGTTTCATAAATTTCTCCATGCCATTGCACATCCCACTGTAGATCAGGATAAACAGTTGGGAAAGTTTAATGAAAGCAGAAGAGTGTGTGTCTTTAATCATATATACATACACACTTCTTATCTCTGAGACCACCCAAAAAGTGCCTCACTACCCTCATAGTAAATACTAGGCAATACTGTAAACACAGTAAACACTGGAACAGGTTGCCCAGAGAGGTTGTGGAAGCCCCACCCCTGGAGGTGTTTAAGGCCAAGGTAGATGGGGCTTTAGGCAACCTGGTTTAGTGAGAGGTGTCCCTACCCATGGCAGAGGGGTTGGAACTAGATGATCGTTGAGGTCCCTTCCAACCCAAAGCATTCTATGATTCTGTGATTCTATGATTCTGTATTCAGGTTGGATAATTTGCTAAAGCTTCTAAGTAGTGATGCTATAGTCCCTCCTGTTGCTCTTGCATAGGCATCTGTTGGAGTCATGAAACACAAAATATCACAAAGAAGGAATAAGAAGAAAAGTAATTCTTCTTGAAGCAGATTCTTCTGTAAAGATCTAAACATGAACCATGATGTCCAACACAGGTGGTTTACAACTCTTCTTCGTAACCAGCCAGCAAGTACTGAACCTGACCCCTCTCTTAGCTTGGCTGAAATGGCATACATTTAAACACTTTCCCAAAGCTGGGACAGCTGAGACTGATGGCTGGCTGTTGGGGGTGACTGCCACTCCATCTGCACCAATGCATGCCTTGGCAATGGCAGTCACCTCATTTTACCTCTCCATGAGTAAAGCTGGTAGTGATGTCCTGAGCATTTCACTGACACTGTCTGCTCTCAGGTGACAATCTGCTTTGCCTTTTGGACTTTGGTTGCTTGCTGTTATGGCCAGTTAGTGAGACTTCATGATCAAGAGGGTATTATAAAGTGGATCTTGGGCTATGATGTTGTAGTTTTCCAGCTTCCAGAACAGAGCTGCTTCATGTTTGACCAGCTCAGATATGTAAGCAGAAGAGCTCACGTCCATCTGCTCCTGCCTGTTGGTGCCTATCCAAAGTCCAGCCTGGGGACATTACATGACTTGGAAAGAAAATTAAAACAACAAAGCTTAATCAACATATCTGACAGCCAACAGCATGGTTAACATAAAAATTGAACTTGAAAATTAAACTGGTAAGGAAATTTTTTTTTCCAGTTACGTTTATTACATAGTAGGTAAACAAATATGGGTTGTCCAATAACTGTCACCCATCTGCTTTCAGAGAAAACTCACCCCTGCAGACAAATAATTTAATTATACCAATTTATCTGGCAATCTTCTTTGTAGTATACAAGGCCAAGATTCAGATAACAAAGTCATATTAAGAGATAACAAACTGCATATGACTTGAACAGGCCATTTCAAGAAAAATGGTATAACCACTGCAAAGCATGCAGGTGTCCTCAAATGGACTCTAAGATAATAAATCTGTATCAGGAACTGGCTCATGGTAACCCCCTGTATGCTTCCTAGGATCCATGTCAGAGCAAGGTAATTCCAGGCATGAGTGAGGAAAGCTCTGTAAGCTAAGTGGAGTCAGAATTAAGGTTTCTATGACATGTTGTCATCAGTAAATCCCAGCAAATGTTCATGAACTGCTTCATTTCTTCTGGCAACCTAATTATTGATCAAGTTCTAGGCAATTTAGGACACGGTAGTTGAGACTATAACATGCTATATAAACGCCCGTCATGTATAGATCTAGTGAGGAAAGCTCTTTGATAAAGCAAATTATGAGATTTAAATGTTGTGGGTAAGTTGTTAGTTTTAGACATCTGCTGTTGATATCTCAGCTGTTTGCCCTGAGAAACTCTCAGTCAGCAGAAAGAAATGAGTGCTTCCAGAGTGATCCAACATGCCTTTTCAGATGGTAAAGTGAATTGTGCCATAAACTCCACTGATGGTGTTGATTAGGTCTCCCATGAAGAGTGCCCGGGGTCAAAAATTAACTTTATATCTACATAGGCATTTGCATTTAGTCAAATACTTTTCCCTTTTAAGGCTTCATAGCTATTAAATAGTAGAATTTACATGTCTGAAAGGAAGATGCTGTTTCAGTGCTCATGGCTTCAATCACCTCTGAATTCAGGGAACACAGTTTCAGCTTGTTTCACTCAGAAATTAGTTGTAGTTTTGCCTCACGGTTGAATGCTGTGATTACCAGGTTGTAGGATATTCTTGAGGGTGAGCTTCTGAAAAGAGAAATCCAGCCTGCATTTCTAAAGCTATCTTTATAAAAAACATTTTTTTTTGGCATAGAAATAGTCCCACAGAAGTCTGCCTTTACCAAGAAAAAGCTGGATGTGAAGGGGGTGAGGAGACCCTGATTTCCTTGCTTAGTTGTCCCTTTTATAAAGTTCCCAGTACAGATATTCCATTTATCTGTCCATTGGCACTGGTATTTACTTAGAAACAGTAGGCAAAAAGAAAAAATAATCCAGTAGTTCATCCATTCAAGATGTTTATTTTACTTCAGTTTGGAAGCCACTCAGACTGTAGGGTATTAAAGGGCTTGATGTTATCATTTTATAACACAGGAATAATGAATGTTTGTGCAGGGTAAATATGCTCATCTGAGCCTATCGTTTTCTTCCACCATGCTTGCAGCTTGCTTTCGGACTACGTTGCAACATCTTATTCTAGTTCACCTATGGAAAATTCCTATGAAGTCTACATGACCGATAGAAACCCCCAGTTATAACTGTTGATATTTGTTTAGCTGCTATTTGCTCTGTAGGAAACTTAGACCTAGACCTTTCGTAAGTACAAATCATATCTTCATTTTAGTCCTATTTCTCTTTGCAAATTGACTTGATGACCAAATCTGGTCTAGTGTTAATTGATTCTTTTCTCCATCAGTTACTGCTTAAACCAATGCTTAGCATCACTGAGGCGATCAGATTTCATTTATATCTGGAATGTTTGCTTAACAGAAGTTTTCTCTATGTTTCTTTCATAGTCATACTCTACATATCTAAAGATATAAAACCAGACCCTTGTGGTCTCTTCTCCATCATGTATTTCATCCTCCTAACCTGCCTTAGAAAACTTTGCCGCTGGAGAAGAGACGGGTCTGTTTCTTTTGAAAGGCAAATTAATTCCTATAACTGTAATAGATGGTGATTGAAAAAAATCTGTTTATTCCTTAAGAACCTTTGAAAATGTTGAAGATCTTAGGCAAAGACTTCCCACTTAATTAACTGAAACCCCAAATTGATCCCTATAAGTAATTCAATCAGTAGCAATTAAACTCTTTGGATGACCCACACAAGTCTGCTCAGTGGTTTGGAACAGAAAGAGAAGGGCCCAGAGGATAGAACACATTTATTATTCCTTATCAAGTTTACATCCTATATTTACCAGTCAGAGTAAACTGTGGGAATCTACCCATTTCTAGTTTCTGCTCTTAAGTGAGTACTAGATCTCAGAAATTTAAGCACGACATGTTTCTGAGTACCTGGACTAGAAATCTTTCCCAGAAGTTATGATGACAGTAATATTGAAGGAAATCTGCATTGTTCCATCTGATAAGTTTTTTGCCTCATTGATCTCAAGAATAGAACAGAGCTTTCTGGAAATTTGGTCCAAAAATGAACACAACTTCTCACAAAGTATTCCTGCGTTCTAATTGTAATAGCTATTAGATATCTTGCCAGCATATTTACCAGTCTTAGAGGATGTCATAATGGCAGGGACTGTTATTTTTCACAGACTGCATACATAGGCATACTGGAGCTCAAAACTCTAGAGAGTCATGCATTTACCTAGTGCACATTATTACAGGCAGCCAACTATAACCATTGCCACCATACTGCCCAGAGCAAAAAAGGACATAGGTTGTCATGAGACAGCTCAAGGGTTTCACAGCTCTGCCTAAGTCAACATGACCAAATGGCTGTAAGCTACAATTAACTCTGTCTCCCAAAGTCTGAGGGAATAATGCACCCCATACCTGGGAATCCCAACCAGTGGTCACTTTTCTTGGTAATTGAAGGCTTCCTCCATAGCTGTTCAACTCACCTGCTCATTTAAGGCAAAGTGGTTTGAAAACACATTCAAGACGATGTCAAGACTCTTGGCTCCTTTGGCCATGAGCTCACAGTGTGTCAGATGAACCATTTCCATTCTGCTGTACAACCAACCTGGAGAGAGAAAAAGTCCGTTAGGGATAAGCTACCTCCTGATTTCTCCCAGCTGCCCCATGATAGAAACTAACTTGGAAATTGCTTCACATTAAAGCCAGATTGCTGGAGTCAGTGTTGTCAGGGAAAAGACAGCATCATTTTCTAAATAATGAAACACCCTCACTTATGGGATGAGGGAATGAAGCTGTGTAGCCAATTTAATCCTTGCAGAGCTCTTACTTTATCAGCCTACACACTATTATCCCTTTCACCGCTGGCTAGAGCCTGCATTATAGACTTGTCACTCCAGCAAGGACCTGGAGGGATTATATTAACTCTTGGGCTGCTGCCAGGCTTCCCACTGCAGAACTCCCACTGACCTTGGGTTTTCAGCTTCCTTCTGGACTTGTAAAAGCAGGTTCTGCTGTAACCAAAGACCTTGTCCAGTGGTCCCATGTGTGACATCTCTGTTGGGAAAGCAGCAGCAGGGATTGGATTCACCCTTAAAAATTAATCTCACATTCCGAACTCAGAAAATTATTTTCTACTTCTTGCAGCAACCCAAACTCAGAGTTTAGGGTTTTATAACTTGCTGAATGGTAAGAACTTAAGTTGTACAGGTCTGTTGGTGTTCTTTTTTCCATAAGCTTTTCCCACTCCTCCAGCTGTTCCTGTTGGCCATGCCTCACATTGCTCATTGCTCCCACTTACCTGCACTACAGGCAATGTCCTTTTTCTGCTGAACACCTCTTAGATGGACTTCTCTCTCTGGCTGGGATAGCTGCTCTAAATTCAGAAACTTTACTAACCATTAATGTTTCAGGTAATAGACAAAGAATTAAACTGTATCTCAAGTCACAAGAAACATGTAAACCACTTTTTCCCATCCTCCTACTTAACTTGAAAAAGTTTCTCATTTACATCTGTTTTCATTCTGTATTTTATAAACTTTGAAACTAAACTTGACATCTCTATGCATTACAAGGCATGAAGTAACTTGTCATCTAATGCACACGTAGATGGTGATAACTGCTCTGAACTTCTAAATGTAACTCTAACTGTGCAATTACAATTATTCAACTCATCTGCTCATTTGAGGCAAAGTGGTTTAAAAACACATTAGAGACAATGTCAGGACTCTTGGCTCCTGTGGCCATGAGCTCACAGTGTGTCAAATGTCCCCACCTGTAGCTCTTAGGGTTTGCTTTGCCTTGATGCATCTGGCTTGCATATAGCTATCTGCTCCAAATAATATCTCCATATTAGATGTACTGTTGAGTCAGCCTCCAGCACAAGAAGGGCAGAGGACAATCTGACTTCTCCTTTCTATGCCTGATCTGTGAAACTGCCTTGTCTGTAACACTTGCCTCCAAAACCAACAGAAGACTTGGAGAATAGGGGATGGAGGCAGAAGCATGGTTGAGAGGTCATTAGGAGACATCAAGGGCTGTGTGCAGAAAGAAGGGGAATAACATTTATTGATATTGGTCTGTGAAGATGGGGAGGAGCTTAGGTGAGCAATGTCCCCAGTGCAGGGCTATTTTAAAACTACTAGTTTAACTTCATTGTGGAGCAAGAATTACTGCAGAGAGACTTACTACTCTAATAAATGTTGTATTTAGTAGTCTAGTTAAAGGTTAAAAAATAAATTAAACTTTTAGCACTTTATCACATAACTTTAATTGTATTAGAGATTGTCTAGAGTGTGTAACTCAGTATTGTGTAGACCACAGGTTAAGGTGACTGGCCTGGTCTGATGATCCCAGCCTAGACAAATGTTTATATTTGCATACATATTACTTTTATTTCTACATTTAGGAAAAAACCCCAAACCTGCAAACATTTATTGCAGCTCCAGATGGACAGAATCTAGCCCTCTTCCCAGGGTATTATTTAACTCCATGTTTGGTCACATTTCCTAACTGGAGTTGCAGTTCCCTACTAGTGTAAGTCAATAGAGACTCACCCCAGTAACCAGGGCTCCAGATTTATGCCAGTTCAGGATGTGATTACTTCTCCTCTGAGCTTTTACATTTTTTTTCCCCTCCTCATCATGCCAATTTAAAGCAGTGCCAATCTATCAGTGTTAATGGAGTTGTGTCTGCTTTATATAATGTTGAGACACTAAATCTGAAAACCCATAAAACTTTTAATTAATCATTTCAACATGCAGTAATCAATGTAACCTACTTTCATGCAAATCATTTTACTTAGAGAAATAGATCAGCATGAATTAATTCTGTATTTCTTCAAGATAAAAATGCCTGCAAGGTATTTACTCTGTGCCACAGCACTGAAGGACTCTGCAACATTTTACATATTCCTTATCTGTGACAATTGCTTTTATTCAGATTTTTGTACTTCCTGCAATCTACAATAATTTATTTAAAATGTCACTAGCCTGAGTAATTCAAACTACATGTTTCAGCTTCCTTGGCATTAACCTTTCAGCCTCATTCTCCCATTTTTGGCATCCACTCAAAGAGAAGAGATACCTGATGGACTGAGAATGAAAATAATAATAAGCATTTGGGATCAAATGGTGAGAGACGAAAAATTGTGTTTGGACTTTGTCCTTCAGCCTTGATAGTCTTCTAATTTTTTTCAGACTAGCTGAATCCATGTCACAGAGGTCAATGTTGGCAGGCTACATAATTTGTCCCAAAAGAATATGTACCTTGAAGTTTGGCAGGTTCACTATACACTACTACAAGGCAGTTAGTTGGGAAGCTTCATCACCTTGTAGGATGGTGGTTGCCATCATCCAGGCTTCCCAGATATGTACATATGATGTGGCATTGCACTGAGAGTACATCTGACCAAGTCCCTCTGCTTCTGAAATGGACTCTTCAGTCACAAGAATAAACCAGATGAATTCAGCTAATTGGTAAATATTACCCTGATATTTGGTTCTTTTTCAATGTTTAATTTCACGCGTCTGCACACACACATTTTTCCTCACTGAGATCCCAATATTGTTTCACCTTAGCTAGTGAATTCATGGTGAGCAACTAAAAATATCCTAATAGCAGAGTGGAGACAAATGTGCATTATTAAATTACAACCAGCACGTCCTTTCCAACCCCCAGTAAAGACATGAATCCCTATCTCTTCTTCACAGTTGTCATTATAGTGGATGCTTTATTTTCCCTCCTGAAAAGACAGAAGCTTCCAGGTCACCTTCCCATCTATGAATTGTTGCTGTTAGAATGAGGGCTGTGATTTTGCTCTGTTAATTCCACTCCACAATTCCCAGCTGCAGTTTTTGTTATTGCTGTAATCCTTTTCACCAGTGGACAATACACTTTATTTACCCCTTGCCCTCCTTACACGGAAAGTGGGGAAAATGCCAACAGTTCTTCTGGAGAATCTTCTCAGGCCATGGCATTTCATAAAAATCATTCAAGAACATCATCTGTCTAATGTTTATGCAAAAATTAGTGGTCTACTGTAAGAGAAGCAGAAGGTACCAGAGCAGTAATGTGAAAGGAACACTCCTAATCACCCATGGCAGTTCTCCAAACCTACCAGATACCTTGCCTCACTCTAAAATTTCCTGTATATGTAGAAATGTGCTTCCAGGTGAGCACCCTAGTGCTTGCACCACCCCTACCTGTGTACAAGCATCTTCCCTCTACCTTGAATACAGAAATAGCCTTATCTCCTAGGTATGTATAAAGCATATCTAAAACATATCTTTCAAAACCAGACTGCCTGCAAACTAATTTATGGCCTATTTATTTTAAAACACACTCAGGCTAGAATGTGTTCTTACAGCTTAATGAGCAGCAAGAATTACTGGGAAAGGCAAAATCTCAAGTCTCTCCTCTCAGATGGACTTGGGCTACAGTTGTGGTTTTTCTAAGGTAGATCCTTCCTTACCTGTGGGGAGGGTTCCTCAGTCGTGCTACACCTTAGCAGTGGCTTTTCAATCAGCATCACCTGCTGATAGCTGAAGCATTTTTGCAGACTAAGTGGTGTTTGTTTATAACAAACACACAGAAGAGTAATAGCAGGCAGAGTAATCACTGTAACCTGATAAGAGAAATGAGCCTCAGCAGCTCCCAGGGTTGTCCCAGGAGAGCCTTGGATCCATGGGTTGGGGTTGAGACCCGTCACCATGAATTAATAGGAGAGGGCCCTGGATTGTCGTACAGACTGAAGGGGGTTTAATGCTCAGGAAGAGATGTAGGGAAAAAGTGTGCTGAGATGGTACAAAACTTATGGGCTGGTATGGGGAAGGACAAAAGGGAGGGAATGAGAAGCCTAGGGGAGGAGCAATAGTTGGAAAATAGATATTGAGATAAAACAGGCCAGTCACATGAAAATAGTGTACATTCTGTAGAATTGCCTGGCCATGCCCAATTCCTGATTAATGCAGTCTGTCCTGTCTCCTCATTCAACTCCATTTATCATCGTTTTCCTGGGTGAGGCACCCCCTGTTCTGTGTGCACATTCATCTGTGAAGCTCTGAGTGCAGCAACCAGAGTTATACCATGGGTTGGATGGCCTGTGTGTCTATGGTGCCAGCAGCTAGAGAGACCAGAGTGTATGCATGTTGTACAGATTGTGTCTATATATGAACATCATTCCAGACTAGCTCCTGAGGGAGATACATGGCTTTGAAGCCAGGTATTGGGATGGACAGAAGTCCAGACCAAATACTGGAGAGATGTGAGGCTGGTGAGTTGGCTACTGGAGGGACAAGGGGATCGAAGCTACCTTCCTGCAGAGACCATGGGGTGGCAGGGTTGTCTGAGCCCAGCTGCATGTGACTGTGAGGAAAGTTGGGGATCAAGGACCAGGTAGACCGAGTGTCAAGGCCAGTTACTGGAGGGATCCACAGTGTGTGCATGAGCACATGCAAAGTGGTCCAGCAACTGGGGTGGCTCTGTAGGCTTTGAGACCTCATGCACCCAAGTGCCAGCAGATCCTTAGGCAGTCCAAGGACCCACAGATTGTTTTTTGGATAGACTGAAAGTCTAAGGCTGGGTACTGAAAAGATCTATACTCTGTATTTGCCTTCTAACTGACCTTATCCTTGGTTAGCCAGCAAGGGGAGCAGGATGAGGCTATCAGTACTGTTTATGCTTACATGAGTGTTATGTTTTCTCTTCATGTTGATCAGTGTGGATTCCACATGCTTTACACATGTGTGTGCCTATTGGGAGTGCATGACCAGCCTTGCAGCTGGCTGGACCTGGGGGCATGGGGCTGCGGCAGCTTCACTTCTAGGAGCTACCAGATTTAGCAGCTCCCTGGCAGACAATCCAATTGCAGTCAATTGTATTTCTGGAGTGGTCCACAGGAGCCTGTTATATATAATAGCGAGGCATAGCAGGCAGAAGGAAATTTGAAGCTGGACCAGAATATTAAATTTGAGAGGTATGAATACTGAAAGAGGTAGGAATGTAAATGAATCCTTAATACATTCTTTTACCCAGCTTCTGTGCCACCTGGTAATCTTATTTCTTGGGGAAACAGTCATAAAATTAATGTGCCAATAAATAGCAAAAGGTCATTTCGTAATTATTACGATCATTTTCATTAAATTACCCCTATCTAAACAACTCTGGTGTGATTGCTCCAAAATGAATTACCTTTTATAAATTACTTCTGCCAAAAGCTAAAGAGAGTCATATAAAGCCACAGTGAAAATTAATATTAGAAGAGATTTTGAATGGTTTGAATACTGTTGTGATTAGCAGGTTTGGGACAATGTGGCCCATTTGGACCTGCAATATAATTTTAAGTGCAAGTTGTCCTAACAAAGGTAAACAACTGGCAGTCCAGGGAAGCACTTCTCAATCATCTTCTCAAATCCACCCCTCTATAACATGTAGTGCAGCTCTGCATTAATTTGCACTTTACTGAGAGAGGAGGAAGAAAAGCCACACAAGTGGCAAACTCCTTGATGAGAGTGTTGCACAAAGTAGCAAAATTCAGATGCTGCAGAAAGCGAGAGGCAATAAATCTATAAACCATATGGGAACTAGGACCAGGAACCATGATGAGAGCTCTGTTATTATTATTACTTTTTTAGCAGTAAGAGATCACAAGCATTTACAATTTGAGCTAGAGGAAACATTTACAGGTTTATGCACAGTAAACACGATTTATTCCCTGTGTTTCAGAAGTAATTTTCCTTGACACATGCACTCTTTTGAAGGTACATATATTGCTATAAGGTGAATAATGTGGTTATAAGATGGTGAACTGAGACATAGAAACCTAGTCTACAGTTCTAGAAAGAGTATTTCTACTAGTGAATTCAGCAAATGTTTTAAAACAAATTCCCAGTAATCCAGTGTATTCAGTAGGTGATTTCCATGGAAATAGTGGGGTTTAGTAGCACTAGTGGAATCTATCAACAAAGTTTAAGTCCCAGCTTACTCATGTTGGTTGACACTAGTCTTCATAGAATTGTAGAATACTCAGGGTTGGAAGTGACCTTTAAAGGTCACTTAATCCATGCCCTCTGCGAGAAGCAGGGACATCTTCAAATAGTTCAGGTATCTCAGACCCCATCCAACCAGGCCTTTAATGTTCCCAGGGATGGGGCATCTAACACCTCTCTGGGTAACCTGCCCCAGTGTTTTACCACCCTCACCATAAACAATTTCTTCCTTACATCTAGTCTGAATGCACCTTCTTTGATTTTAAAATATTCACCCCTTATCCTATTACAACAGGGCCTACTAAAAAGTTTGTCTCATTTTTCTTATAAGCCCCCTTTAAATATTGAAAGGCCACAATAATGTCCCCCTTGAGCCTTCTCTTCTCCAAGCTGAAAAACCCCACTCTGTTAGCCTGTCTTCATAATAGAGGTGCTTCAGCCCTCCAGCAGGTCCATGTCTTTCCTGCGCTGAGGACTCCATCAATCTTCCTTCTTCAGATTTCAAGGACTATAGCAGTAATCTTCGTGGTGGTCTACTGTGATGCCAATTACTCTGTTGCTTCCTAAAGTAGGTGAATGTTTCCCCATGCTTTCTGAGCTCCTGTGCTCTTTGTGGTCCCTCTTCTGCTGTGGGCCAGGACAGTATCACTGAAGTCAATGACCTAAAGAAGACAAGTTGTCCTAGATAGTTCAATACTGGCCACCTTCTGCCATGTCTGCTTTGTTGTCTCTTTTTTGGGTTCCTTAGGAAGCGTACAGAGACAGAGTGATTCATGTGGAGGTGAATGTGCCATGCAAGCCCAGGTGGAAATCTTCCTAAGCAAAATTTCTTCTTTACTTTAAAAATAAAAAAATAAGATCAGAACTTACTTTTCATATTTCCTATCTGTGCAATATGAGGTAGGGAGCCTGCTTTGGCAGGGGGGTTGGACCCGATGATCTCTCGAGGTCCCTTTCAACCCCTACAATTCTGTGATTCTGTGATTCTGTGATATTATGTTTTTCCCCAAAATCAGAATTTGAAATGTTTAATGGGGATTACTACTTCATGCAGGGCTGAGATATTTTGTCATGTAACATATGTGGCTGTATCTGTTAGGATTTCCTCATATTTGCACAGAACTCCCTTACATAAGTGTTGGAAAGAATTGAAAAAATAGGGACCAGTATGTGTTAATTTGGGTCCATTCCTGAGAACTCTCCAAATTATTCTTCAAAATGCCAACACAGGGACTTCCACCTGCATGTAAGGAGGTCAGAACTGCTCTTTTTTATCATTCTCCTTAATGCCATTGAACTTATATCTGTTTATTATTCTTTCTGCAGTGCACCTTTCTCTAAGCTCTCCCGGCTCCCCTGCCCCAGGCTGTTATCATACAGTGTAGCTCATACTTTTTGGTCTACGCAAGTTTCTAGTTCCAGTAGTATTTTTGTGACAGGCACTATCATGTACCTAATCCTTGACAGATGAAAGCTTTAACTTCTGTGGAGATATGGCCAAGTTATTAATTACTATACATGGGTGATCCCCTCTGATACGTGTCTGTTCTGCCAGAAGGCAAATCCACTGCCACACATGGGTTCAAACATTTGCACTGGATATATAAAATTGGTGTCCTGGACCATGAAAGATGTTAATTATCTCCAAGTGCTTTTTGCTACATATTGCTGATGGCCTGATCGTCACATATGCTAAAAGCATTAGACAGCCCTGCAACTTCTTTTGCAAGAGAAATTCTCCCCGCAAGTAGCTCTCTCCCAACAAGTATCTGAAGACTCAGATGGGTGAGAGAAGGAAATGACACTTGAGCAGCCTTTTGCTAAGAAATTGTGTATAAATAACTGGAGAAGCAGAGGAAATTCAAAGGGTTTCAGTCCATACATTCATATGGTAGAAAATTACAAAATCACTAGGTTGGAAAAGAGCTTTGAAATCATTGAGTCTGACCATCCTCATCAACTTGAGGTCTCTTAGAACACACCTAATACAACTTTATTATGTATTGGTCTGTTGTGTCTATGGGTTACTGTAGGAAGACCAAAAAAAAAATGATTTGAGATCATGAGGAAACTAATGCATTGTACTAGCAGTGCCATGATACATGGGGAAGATCAAAATAACCTGTGTGAGGTAACCCTTTGCTTAAACCTTTCAAGGCTCTGCTCTAGTAAGGAGACCAAAGACATCACGTGGACACTCATAGACTTTTTTGTATGCAAGAAGGAAAGAGTCTAAAAGATGTGCAAGAGGGATTCTGGGAGGCAGACCTCACTGCTGAAGAAAGACATTAAAAACCCAAAAAGTTTGCATCAAATCAATCTTTAATATTTACTTAATGGTAGAGTAATAGTAGTTCTCCAGCAATTGGCATGTCCATGTCATAGAAATGTCAATACTGTTACCTACACCCAAACTGAGATAAGTGAGTCCTTCTGTTCCAACTCTTGTGTTTTATAGAAATTAGCTTATCTTGATAGCTAAACAGCAGAGAAGAGCAGATTTTGCACCCATGGTGGTGATGTGTAGTGATCACAGATGTTGGATGTTTTTTGTACAGTTGAGCTTTGCTTCTCAGCATAGTTTTTATTTGTAAATTAGTCTGGGTCTCTGTTGAGCTGGTACTTCAGTCTACATCCTTCAGTAATGCAGTAGAAATTATCAGTGCAAATACATGCATGTTCTTTCTCCTCCCGCAAAGCATTGCCGAGCCATTTTACCTCCTATCTGCGATCTTATCATGCACTTTCAAAGGATAACAGTTAAGACACCAAGTAAATTTGTATCAGTTAGGTTCAAAGAGTCAAGTCTGAGTTGGCGAAGTCTGGGACTTTCAAAGGATTCTAAATAAAGAATACAGTTTCCTTGGTATTTCAGTGAGACTTGGAGAGTCTGAAATTTCCAGATCCTCTGAGCACAGATATGGTCCACCACACCCTCAGCAAACATTGGAATCTTCTGTTCTGTTATTTCATGTTGAGAAATGTAATAACAGTATTGCCATTGCTTGCCAAGCTATCCACTATACTACAGGGAATTTTGCTGAGGAAATTCTCTCACTGGTTTATTTGTTTTAAGCTGTAGATGAGGATGCTCTCTATACCCTGAAAGTAAGGAAAGTAAATCTTCAGTATGGTCACACTGACTGGTAGTTCCACTCTACTGAGCTATTCTTGCAGGCAGACAACTTTATAGTCCTGGGAGTCTTCAGTTTTTGAAAGAGGCTTTCCAGCTCTGGGGATGAAAGAGAATGAAGCCTGTTAAAACTGTGCATGATTAATAACATGCATTAATTACCATGAAGATGCATACTTTGTATTCTGTAGTTCCATGCATGTTAGAGTTTTTTGTCTGCTTTAATTCATTCCATATCATCCACTCATTAGAATATTAAATTTCCATTACTTTAATGCTACATATAGTACCTACATGTCTGTGTTGTCAACTCTCTTTTCAAAGAGCTCTTTTCAGAACTGTTTTCAGCTGAACTGCTTGATTGGAGGAGGACTAATTTCTCTCTGGGTCTAATCAGTTTCTAACAAACCATGTAAAAACAGTTAGGGATGCACAGACTTGTAGGGAGATTTTTCTTATAGAAACACATGGGGACAGCAAGATTTTATTTGAATCCTACAAGACAGCAAAGAATGAAATGAAATGTTAGTAATGCATGGAATTTAGATCACATTATTTATTTTCAAAGCACTTGGCAAGTCTTGCAGTTAATTGCATTTATAAATCCATTAATACCACTTGGAGTTTGGGAGTAAATATTGTTGTGCTGAGGACATGTTGAGGGTACATGAAGGCAAGATTAGGGGAATGCTGCTGAAGGATGGCAAAGCCCCAGACCTGAACTGGCAGCTCTGACATGTCCCTCTTTCTCACAGAAATCCAACAGGAACAAAAGGCAGGAAAATTATTTCACAGTTCAGTGTACTGTGCCCTGTTATCTTAAATAACAGCACTTCATCAGAGCTGTGTGGTAGCAGTCAAAAAGACCGTCGTAGAAAGTGAAAGCTAAACTGCTTCAAAGTTCAGACCCCAACCCCAGAGCAAGGTCCTTTGAAGTTGGCTCAAGAAGCTGAAGACCTCAGGGTGGTGTTAGAGCTCAGGGGTTGGTGTTGGTACACAGGTCTGCACGTCACATCAATGTGGAAGAGGTTACAGGGATGAAAATCAATCAGGACCACCATTAGTATGTACTTCAGAAAGGTTAAGGTGAATATTTGACCCTAAAGTTAGAAAGAATGAAAGCAGGACTTCTAAAATGGCAGCTACAGAGGCTTCTTGGAGACTGTTCTTAAACAGGCTATTCATAAATTTCCCTTGTTACTACTGCTAACTTTGGCTAGAACTCCCATTCTCTGCTGTTTGCATGTAGAATTGCAATGTACAACTTGCAAACAGCACGATAGTACTCTAGCATTGAAACAGGTGTTGTGTTGAAGCTAGAACAGAAGTAGGCAATGAAAGATTGGTTCTCAGGAAGCAACCTGGCTCTCACTACAAAGACATAGTTTGGAGGGGTGTTTGAGGGTTTTAGCAGTAAAGACTTTAAGTCCAGTCAATGTTTTTTTTAATTATTTTGTTTTAAGAAAGACAACATAAGTGATCAATGGCTGTTTGTTTTTAAAATTTAGTCAGAAGGTCCTTGAAAAAAGTTGCTGCTGCCTTTTGTTGCAAGCTGGAGCATAGGAAGTTCCATGTGAATATAAGGAGGAACTTTTTCCCTGTGAGGGTCACAGAGCACTGGGACAGGCTGCCCAGAGAGATTGTGGAGTCTTCTCTGGAGACATTCAAACCTGCTTGGAAATGTTCTTGTGTGACCTAATCTAGGTGATCCTGCTCTGGCAGGGGTGTTGGACTAGATGATCTTTTGAGGTCCCTTCCAACTCCTAACGTTCTGTGATTTTGTGATATAAAAGCATTGCCTGTCACTAATGGGTAGAAATCCATGGATGACTGATGATTTCCTAGGAGGAAAGTGATATATAAAAAAGCAACCCTTTATTTTTACAGCTCTCCAGTGCTGTGATCTATCCAGGCCCTAACCTAACCTGTTTGAAAAGAAAGGTGACTTTTAGGGGGAGTAATGTGATATGCCTCCCTTCTCCATACCAAAGCCAATCCTTTGCAGGTTCAGTTTGCTGTGCAGTAGTTTTCTCTTAACTGTTACATTAAAGAGATATTATGAATACAATGAAGCCATTCTTTGCATTGCTTTCTGTTGAGCTTCCTCATTGCCGAGGGGCACTTTTTTGGGGGCATTTTTTTCTTTTTTCTTCTTTTTTCCCTTTTTCTTTTTCCCCCTTCTCCTCAAAAAACAGAAGTTTGTTGTCAGGACAGTCAGATAACTGCAGCTCATCACAGCTTTTCTTGCAGCTGGATGTCAGCATCTTTCAACCAACATTCAGTAACTGGCTGTGGATGAGCTCTTAACCTATTGTAATGCTAAGCAAATTGGATTCATTGAAACCTCTTGTGGTGGCATAGTCAAGAAGATTGTTACTTGCAGTGGATGACAATGCTGTACACACAGTTACTGTGCTGCAGCTCAAGGCAATTTTTTCCAATGGAGGGCTGACAATGCCCTCAAACATACTTCCTTCTGAGTATACATTGAGTTATTGGGGTACAAGAGAAATTACCCACCTTCTTCATCCCATCTGTAGTGATTTACAGCCTAAATACCGGGTCAGTAGGGACTGCTTTCCATGTTGGACACCAAACACCCTACAACACAATATATCAATAATACTCAAGCTAATGAGTTTTCAATCCAAGATTAAATAAGGAGAGGAACATGAGAGATTTTGATAAGGAAGGTCCATGCTTTGGTTTCCCTAACCAAATTCTGTATGACTTTACCTTTGATCACTAGGGCTTTTTAATGACTTTACCTTTGATCACCAGATCACGTTTAACAAAGATATTCAGATATGTCAGGGCTAGGTGTCCAAGAACATTCAAAACCATTTCAAATATAGTTTAGCTGTCAAAATTGTAAAGAATACTAAAATTTTCTGTGGGCTTAAAAAGTGAGTGCAATATTTAATGGATAAAATGTCCTGCAAAGGGTATTAAATTCAAAGTTGCTGAATTTAAATTCAGACACTGAAAAGTGATGTTGTTGGGTTGGTACATTCTGGGGATATTGCTGAGATTGGTTCTTTCACAATGGTCTGCTGTGGTAGCATTGCTTTAACAGAGTGATAGGTGACATATACTTCTTGTTCCATTATGCCAAAAATGAAGACTTGTTATAACTTTAAGTTATAACTATAACTTGTTATAACTTTTTGCTATAACCAAAAGAACTGGTGATTCTTAAAAACAAGTTGCAAGTAAAAACTCACAGACCTGATACATGCCAAATCCACACAAGAAAACCCTTTACATCCCTCAAGGCATGTGCAACGAAAACCTAAAGCTTCACATGAAGTTTCACAACTCTTTCATGTGAATTAAAGGATAATGGACTACGTAATCCTTTACTGGACTGATAAGAGATTAATTCATTAATAGATACAAATGCATAATGTAACTATCTCACAATCAAATAAAATACCACACAGCTACAGTATCTGAAGGTCTTATGTCTGCTACTACATATATCACTCCCATGAGACAGAGGACCCACCCACAGGCACAGTGAGATGAAGGGACTTCCATATAGCAGGTTAGATGGATTTGGGGGACCACCACCACCTCCTTTGAACATAGAGTAGGTGAAACATTTGGACTCCTATCTCTGTAGAGGTCCAGAACTAGCCTTGTGCTTATGGCCTTGAGCAAACCAGTGTCTCACTTATATTGTGGTGGCAGGTTTTGCCTTTTGCTTACATGAAACAACCTAACAGGCACTCCTGGTCAAAGCAAGCTGTACTCTCTCTGTAATCTCTCTGTAATATCTTTATTTGTGTGATGCACACAGGACTCCCATCCTGGTTAATGTGCTCTACTTCAGAAGTTGGTGGATCTTAGAAAAAGATTTTAAAAACCCTAACATTATGAACACAAGCCACAGAACCTTTGGCTGCCACTGGGAAGCCTAGTGCTTATTGGTGCAAGGTGAAACAGAGGAATACCTCCTCTCCCTCTATTTTCCCACTATCTTCTTGAACAGTTTGGATAGGACACAGTGTGTGTTTATCCACCTCACATGCCTTCCACACCTCATCTGTAAAAGTGTACAAATGTATCCCTTGCTTATGTGTGGAAAAAAACCCAAACCTACATGAAACAAATAAAGAAAAACCAAAAAAGCCCCACCCCAAAATAACTGAAGCAAATTTACACCAGGTTTAGTCATTTGGGGTAGAAACATAGGACTTTCTTTGGATACTGATACATGATCTTCTGTTCTTATACATCTGGAGTGAGTGGGAGATACATTTGCTCATTTATTTTAGGAGAATTAATAGCATGATTAATATAGCTGATTGGGGTGGCTCTTGAAAACTGAGGAATATATTAAAATTTTTAAATAATGGAGTAATCTTGAGATAGCAGCTATTCAAATCCTGTCCTGTGGTCCATTGTAGCCTTCTGGTTCTGAATCTGAAAGATTAAAAATAAGTACGAGAAATTTTCAGAACTTATAGATTGTGACCTCATGCTCTCAGGGGTTTTGGAGAAGGATTTTTTGTTGCTGGTTTGTTGTTTTTTAAAATCTTTTTCTGTTGCAAATAACGTGAATAACATAAGCTACTGAAACAAACTACTCTAAAATAAGTAATCTGTAATCAAAGCTAAAAGCAGAGGGTCATAAATGTTGCATCTTCCTACATTCCATTTTGGGCTGGTTTACCTAATCTATTAAACTGAATAATTAGAGCTTTTTGATTGACAGGCTTCTCAAGACTGTGTTTTATTTCTGTTCATATTTTCATATTGTGAGTACTCTCACATCACCGGGACACAAAGAATTTCACTTTTAGCTGTGCTTCAACACTGCTGAATCATAGCAGCCAAATACTACCTTCAAACCCATCTGTCGAAGGAGAACAAGAATCAATATGAAGTTTATCTGTGCACAAACTGTTCATAAATCACTGAGTTATAGGAAGCACCATCTCAGCTTCAGCTATTGTTCGGAATGTTGAGAAACATCATTTCAGCAGCAGCAGCAGCTACCATTTTGTCAGTCACAAACACTAAAAATATATGAAGTTTAAAGAACAATGTTTTTTGGGGAGCTTTTGTAAATAAATCATGGGATTTTTGTGCTTAATACTCCCTTGTTAACACTTAAGGGTTTTATTACACTCTAATACTTCTCAAGCTTGTCACTAAAATAGCAAAAGCTGAAAGTTTTGTTGTTTGGTTGATTTTGTTGTTGGGTTTTTTTTTTTTCCCAAGGAAAAGTTACTGGTTCACATTTATTTCATGATTTCAGAAACTGATGCTTCAAGAAACACAACAGTTTTCAAGCCTTGAGGAAACAGTTTCATTTAATGGCAAAAGCTGAAGCATGTGATGCTCTGCTCTACTTGATCTCTTGCAGTGTCTTCAGTTTCATGGTTGCAGGACTGCAGACTTTGTCACACAGCACCCAGAGAAAGAGCAAAGACCCCTAATGAAGGGAGTGGCAGATGTCAGCAATGCAAATCCTAGTGCCAGGGTTCACAACATGGATTTGCAGCAGATAAATGAATTAGGGATATTATGTGGACTTCCCTTGACCCTTGGTTTCAGTGGACCCTCCATGGTAGTAGATGGTGTTCATACAGCACAAAAGTCTCTTCCCAATCTACCTCATCTTACAGTGATGAGCCACACACTGAATCCATTAATCACTGTGTTAAAGCATGATGCTGTGGAAACATTAGTTCACTCCACTGTAAGGAAAGCTCTGAGCCCTCTGCAAAATACTTTTCAGAGAGCGTTAGGAGTTGGAAGGGATCTCGACAGATCATCTAGTCCAACCCCCCTGCCAGAGCACGATCACCCAGACTAAATCACACAGGAACGTGTCCAAGTGGGTTTGAATGTCTCCAGAGAAGGAGACTCCACAATCTCTCTGGGCAGCCTGTCCCAGGGCTCCATCACCCTCACAGTGAAAAAGTTCCTCCTTACATTCACATGGAACTTCCTATGCTCCAGCTTGCACGTGTCCTATAGCTGGCCATCACTGAGAGCCTGGCTCTATCCTCCTGACTCTTGCCCTTTACATATGTATAGACATGAATAAGGTCACCCATCGGTCTCCTCTTCTCCAAGCTAGAGAGGCCCAGCTCCCCCAGCCTTTCTTCATAAGGAAGGTGTTCCACTCCCTCAATCACCTTGGTCGCCCTGTGCTGGACTCTTTCCAGAGTTCTCTGTCCTTCTTGAACTGAGGGCCCCAGAAGTGGATGCAATATTCCAGGTGTAGTCTCACCAGGGCAGGGCAGAGGGGAAAATGGACCTCTCTTGGCCTACTAACCACCACCCTTCTAATACACTCCAGGATGCCATCGGCCTTCTTAGCCACGAGGGTACATTGCTGGCTCACAGTCAACCTGCTGTCCCCAGGATCTCCAGATCCCTCTCACCTACTCTGCTTTCCAACAGGCCAGTCCCCAACCTATACTGGTACCTGGGGTTGTTCTTCCCTAGATGCAAGACCCTACACTTGCTCTTGTTAAATCTCATTAAACTTCTCCCCGCCCAACTCTCCAGCCTGTTTAAGTCTTGTTGAATGGAAGCACAGCCCTCTGGCATCAGCCACCTCTCCCAGGTGACTGTACACTCTATTCCCTTATCCAGGTCATCAATTAATATATTGAATAGTGCAGGTCCCAGTACCAACCCCTGAGGGACTCCACTAGATATAGGCCTCCAGATAGACTCTGTCCCATTGATCAAAACTCACTGACTTCTTCCCTTCAACCAGCTTTCAATCCACCTCACTACTCGACCTTCCAGATTACACTTCCTCAGTTTAACCACAAGGATGTTGTGGGAGAAGGTGTCAAATGCTTTATTGGGGTCAATGTGGACCACATCTACTGCCCTACCATCATCTATCCACCTGGTTATATCCTCATAAAAGGCTACTAGTCAAAGATGACTTCCCTTGATAAAACCATGTTGACTGCTCCTAAAAGCCCTCTTATCTTTGATGTGCCTAATGACAGTACCAAGGATAAGTCTTTCCCTCACCAATTTTTTTTTTGATTTTTGAGTATCACAGGCTATTCCACTAAAAGAATAGAAAATTAAATAATGCAAACCCTGCAACATAACATGGCTCTGCTTTCATGAGAATTTCTTTACTAAATAAAGTTTTGAAACTTTCAAAACCTGTAGTTTTACAAGAATACATTTGAGGGAACTTCCACTGTCTTAAATTTGGATTAATTATAAAGTACATTATTCCCAAGATCTTGGTGACTGACCTTTATGACTCTGCTGAGTAGGTGGAGAGGGGGAAGCTGCAGGCAGGGAATATTCTTACAAGTTTAAGAAACATAACTCCTGGCACATTAGGCCATCAAACAGTTCAGGACTGATTTTCCAAGCATTCACTATCTTCCTTTATCAGGTCTTTCTGTAGCCTGGAGAAGTAAAATAAATTTTCAGACCTAGGATGCTGTGAAATGTATTTATACTCATTTACTGTTGCTATACATCATTGGAAAAAAACACAGAAAAACATTGACAGAAAGATTTGCATCACCAGAAGCAGCTTGGTATATGCTAATTATGCTATATTTTAGGTACAGAGGACAAGAAACTTCAGAACTGAAGACATAACTGTATATTGTTTTTACAATTCTATTTAATCCTACTTTATTGAAATTCATAACTAAGGCGTGCAGTGAACTTAAGGTATTAAAATAAAGTGTTTGGTGTTTGAAAAATTATACTCTATCTCTACTTTTTCATTTAGTGAGATCAGTTAATCCACATGACCGATGCCACCAAGTACACTTGTGATAGCTGTATGAAGACGTTTCGGTTTTAAATAGTGCTGAACACAGTGGAATTTTTCAGCTTTCATATTGACATTAATAAACCTCTCTAGGCCATGCTAAATTATGTTTTAAAAGCTATTGTGTAGGAACAAAAATAGGCTTGATAAATTGAAAGGCAGCATACTCAAAAGAAAAGGATGAACTTTTGGTACTGTATATCCTAGACTGCCATGGAGCCCATGGGGGCTGCTTCATCAGCTTTTTCACTGTTTCTTAAAATGTTAATTTTTCAAAATTATATGGATGGAATTTATCTGGCCGCACATGTCTAGTACTGGGTCTTGGATGTGCAGCAGTAGTAGAGCTTGCCACCCACTGCTACTTTCTGGTCAACAGAGATCTAATCATTATAATTACTGGAGTCTTCAGTGAAACACCTTTCATTGTAAAATAGGTATTTTGTACAGATGCTTAAATGCTGAATGCTTGTTAAAATGAAAAAAAATATTAATTTGTTAGTATCTTCCCACAGGAAAATGTGAAATAAGATCACTCAAACTGAGCCGTTGGTTCTTCTCCTGTGGTCACAGAGGTCTCTGTTGTAAGAGACTTTGCAACAGTACCTTCAGCTGAATCTGGCGAGGCACCTCAAACCACTCTTAGATTGACTTCTTACGACCTAGTTGTGGTCCTGCATGAACACTTCATCTTCTCTACAACCCTTCTTTCTTGATAATACTAACCATGTACAAAACATCTCCTAAATCTCTTAACCACCTATAACAGACTGTCTTGTGTGGTTATTTCTGTTTCCACTGGAAAGTTTGTGTTTGTTTATAAATGACTGTGTACAATTCAATAACTTCTGTAAGGAACTGCCTGGAAATCAATGAGTCACTTTACCCACGATATTAATCAACACATTTAAGCATGCAAATTGGACTGGGCTGAGCAGGCTGTACCTGGGGGAATTCCCACCTGGGGAGCTCCTGTAACACTCAGTTAAGTGCCTGATTGTTCAGTCAGTCCCCTCACTTCAGTTCTCTCCTCCAGTGCCTCAGAACAGTCCATTATCTCATCAACGCAGACAACTGCCTGGGCAGCTCCTGAAACACTGGGGGAATTAATGGCTTAAGTGCACTGAGCAAGAAGAGGCACAATCCTCATACCCAGCTACACTACAACTGTAACTAAAGAACAAATTGCATTTTCATACCTACAAGCCGTTTGTAACTGAAGTCCCATAGCTCTTGCCACCTGGGTAGATGAATCACCCCCACAAAGTGCTTCTTTCTCAACACTTATCCTAGGGAGTCCAGAATAACTGCTTCAGCTGTTTCATGTCTACACTTGGCCTTGGCTCCCAGACACTGTTACTTTCAGGCATGACTCACTGTTATGACAATTCTGAACCATATGGTAACGTCCATTAGAACTTAAGATGGAAGTATGACAGTTTTGAACACAGAAGGAAATAGCTGGGACAGCTTTCTGATCAGAGCAGTGCAAGATAAAAAACTGACTGAATTATCATTCTTATTTTGTGATGAACTTTATATACTTTTAATGTATGGTCACCTATGAAGTGGGAGTCAGAATGTGATAATTACTTCAATCCAAGAAAAAACTGTTTTGAGGTGCTAGGACATAATCATCATTGTTGCTAAACTGCTAGAATGATCCTTGGCATACCTTCCTCCTGGGTTGAAAAATACACTCTCAATCCATTCACTGGCACAAGAGTCAAGAATCAATGTCTATGTCTATACCAGTGAGTTGCTCAACTCAGTAGAAATGATCATGTAAACAGAAATAGTTGTGATGGGAATCCAGCAGCTAAACTCTCCCACTGTGGGGGACAGATTGAGTCTGTCTTGGTCCCATGGATTGCACCACCCTTTAGTGAGAGGAGAACATTACTTGCCCTCTTGGAGTCCTCCAATTTTACTTCTATCTGCAAGGATAACAGCTCAAAGGTTTCCAGAACACTACACAGCATAAAGCAAAGCACAGGCAATGGGGATGATCAAGACTTTCAGGTCTCAAGTAAATGCCTGGGCCAGGGGTAGTTTGAATGACTATTGCCAAAAAGGCACTTTGGATGAAAACATTCTCTTTTGGAAGCCAAAGGAATCAACAGCACACATGCAGGTATTGCTGTGCAAGGCGATCTTGATTCCCAAGGTCTTTTGTCAGGCACTCACAACATACCAGCGCAGACTCAGCCCGGCCCTGACAGGCCTTTCCAGTTTTACATTGATACAAATTGAAGACATGTTCTTTAAATCCATGATTTCTGCTACAGAAATTGAAAGTATCACTTGAAATCTGAACTTGTGAATGGTCCCACAGTGATCCAGGGTAGATTTCTGGTTTAATGTATGGGTAAGTATAGTTTGATTTGCTCATTTAGTTCTCTCACAGGAAAAGAAGATAGAAATTTTTATACAGTCTCCATTCGAGAAGACAGAGTACCTCAGGGAGTACAAGTGCTGGAAAAAGAGGGGAATAAAAAGGGAAACAAAGTCTCCAATAGTCTTCTTTGTCATTCAGACATTCACTACAAGAAGCAGAGTTACAAAGGCGTTTGAAATACCTAGAGGTGAAGCAGCTAGCAGGAAAGAAGGCAGAGGCATGACTGAAGGTTTATAATTCAATGTTAAGAACAACTTTAGTAATCCTAGACTGATAAACCTACAGTTGTCCCCTTAAATTCTCTATTGTGCAAGTAGTGCTTTATCAAAAGTCTTCGTAGGCTTCTGACATATATGTTCTCAGTTATTAGAAAACAGGCTTAACATGATGGATGTTCATTGCCTCTGATTCTGTCCAGGCATTTGTCAGCCCCCAGAGAGATCAATGATAAAAAATTTGCTACAATATAGTGAAAAGAAAACACTCCAGTTTTGCTCTCCCTTGTCAGTCATGTACTGCATGACATCCAAGGAATGATCACTGTATCATTGGGTTTTGTTTCTTTTTTAATGATTTTCTTTTATTGCTTTGCCGGAAGGTTCCAACAGGAAAACAGAACTAGAAGACTAAAGAGCATCAGAAGTTTGACAAAGACAAAGGATACATAAAAGCAGTGATCAAAGAAAGTCCAATCTTAGTCTTTGATGATGGCAATGCCATAATAAGAGGACCTCGTTCTCTCTGGGGTTTCATTTATCATTTTAATTCATGTCAAGAGAAGAAATGTTAAGATGTATTATGCCTGGATTTGCCAGTTGAGATCCCCACTCGGTTAATCCACAATGCCAACACCTCTCTGAGACTAACAAAATCCATACTTCTTGGTTTCAGCCAGGAGGCAACAGAGGAATATTTGAGAAACATTATGTGCAAGTATTTCATATCCACTAGATTTGGATGTCCTAGTTTTAAATATGACACCAAAACTCAAAACAAACTCCAGCTGAATCTACTGAAGTTTACCTCATTTCTAGTCCAAACATTAAAGAACTCTGGATTCTTAGTGTTTCTTTGAAAATAAATCAATTCTTTTTTCCACTAAGATTGATTTCATAAGTCTTTTATTAGCCATGAATACATAATTTAATATATAATTCAGCCTTTCTAAGATATAGGTGACCAAAGACTACTGAGAAAGGAGGATAACTAGAAACTCTCCAAGGATCCAAAAATAGTGGCAGGTGTAGAGCACCTAAAATGGATTGCTTGCTACCTGGAAAATGTGGCAAGTTCTCTAACCTCAAGAGTTTCTCCAAGTGCCTCAGTGAAGAGTTTGTATCTATCAATAACACAGAGATGGTAACAGCCACTTACCCCAAAAGCAATTTAGGCAATTTAGGAGCCACACATTGAAAATGTGAAAGGCAAGATAGAGTATATGTCATAAAGGACAGCCAGCTGCATCTGTTGTATTTAGGTACGGATTTCCAGAGTGTCATTGTCTGTAGGCTGACTGTTGGTATACAGGCTCTTTACCTGACATTAAATAAGAAGGGGTTTTGCCTCTTGGTCGAAAATAAAATTGCTACAATTAGAAGTAAACAGATCCCTGTTGCCAAGTAACTAATGCACTCTAAATTCACAGCTGAAGTGGTTCGGTGGCAAATCACTGGGGGGAGTCCAGGCTTCCGTATTATTGGTACAGTATTTTCAGACCTCACAGAGGAACCTCACTGTGTTTGGGCTTTTTACTGTTTTTATTAGGGTATGAAAGAAGCATGACAACTGGGAAGACAGGGTGTTTCTGGATAATCACCCCTCAGAGAAGTCCACAGGAAATGCATCTGAGGGTACCTGTACCCTCCCTGCAGCCACTGAAGTCTGTCTAGGTCCTAACCTTCATGGTAACCCTATTTCTAGATTTCCTTTCTTCACAGAATCACAGAATCACAAGGTTGGAAAAGACCTTTTAAGATCATCAAGTCCAACCATTCCCATCCTATGCTAAGCCATATCTCTAAGTACCTCATCTACCCGTCTGTTAAACACATCCAGGGTCAGTGACTCAACCCCCTCCCTGGGCAGCCTGTTCCAGTCCCTGATAACTCTTTCAGTGAAGAATTTTTTCCTAATATCTAGTTTCATGGTGCAGTTTTCTGCCATTTCCCCCTGTCCCATCTCCTGTCACTTGGCTGAAGAGACCATCGTCCACCTCTCTACAACCTCCTTTCAGGTAGTTGTAGGTGTTTTTAACAAAACCATCACACAGATATGAATGATGTGACCTTCATGTCTTTGGGGATAATTTTTTTGTTCTTTCTTCTTCTTCTTTAGCTTGTTCTGCCCATCGAGTCATTAAACAAGATTCAAATTAGAACTAAGAAATGCAGAAGAGTTATTTTGTGTCTACAAATTACCAGCAATTTTTCTGAGCCTTCTAGGAAAAGTAGCACCTGCATGAAATGTAGAGCAGGTATTTCATGCTTTCCTACTACTTTTGATTCCAAGTGACTGCAAGGTTTGTTTTTCCTCATCAGCCAATTTGTGAAAAAGGGAAGAAAATAGAGACAGGCTTGAGAGCATTGCCTTTTACTGGATAATGATTCCTACAGAATCATGAGTAATGCTTGTGAGAAAAAAAAAAAAAAAAGAAGAGAAGAAGAGGTGTCAACATCTCTAATGCCAGTAGCATGGCAAGCATTAGCACAGGGTGTTTTTTCTGCTTTTGTAGCAATAATTGTTACTCTGAGATGACGCCACCATGCCAGCTGAGGCAGAGGAGGGGAACTTTCCATGTCCTGGGGTATTACTTCTGTATTACATTATACATACTTGGGAAAGCTTATGTTTTAAGCAGAAAACACTAGGTGAAGCACTTCTGTGAAGCGAATGACGTAAAACTTGCCTCCCCCATAACACGACTTAACCTTTGCCTTCAAAGATGATGTACATTGCGCCAACGTGTTTTCATCTGGCGTTCCATGGGGTGACAAAACTCACGTACTTGGTGTTTCCTTCACAATTTCTCTTCTGGTGCAAACACAAAGGAGCTGCAATAAAGACAAGACATAACGTAGGAAAATCAGATCCTTTGTCTACTAAATGGAGCTACTTCTGATCATGTCCATCCCTTCCTGGCCATGCCTGTGGGAGGGGGGTTGGAACTCTGTGATCCTTGGGGTCCCTTCCAACCCAGACCATTCTATGATTCTATGATTCTTTATAGTGCTTACAGTTACCCAGCTGTGGAACTGGGAGGGACTGGAGCTAGCTGAAGAACCTTCATTGAAATCATGCTGTGGAAAATTGGGTTGTTTTATTTTTCAGTGATACAATATTGCTCTCAGAAAAAAAGGAATATGTGTCTGCCCTCAGTAATAACACTTCACACTTCATGCAAGGAGAATAAACTTGAAAACTACAGTATTTCTCCTATGATTTTGGTAGTTCCTGAGCAAAACAAAACAGTGAGGAGAAATTACTTTTATTCTGAGGGAGCCTGTCCTGATACAGCTGTGATCCGAAAGCCATGAGGTTCAGCTGCACTAATATTTGCTGTCTCTCAACAGTGTGTGGAATATCATTAGAATGAGACTCCAAGTCCTCTGATTTATCATGGTCAGAGACAGTCTTTCTTAATCCCCGCTTTGTAAAATTATAGAATTATGCAAGATGTAACAGGCAGATTTCTCCTGCAGAATGCAAAAAGAGTAACTTTGAATGCTGTTTTGTCTCTTGGAAAATACTTTAATTCAATATTTGATTAAGAAGTCAGTGATTTCTCTCCCAACGTAAGTTCCTTCTGGCTGTTTCCATGACAAAGACAGAGACACGCAGTCACCGATGACTAAGGGGTACATTTAGCCAGCTCACTTCATTGTTTGAGCAAGTTGCCTATTGTAAGGTGTTTAACTGTTTGTCAGAATTTTTTGAAAGGGAACTCAAATTGATCAAATGAATTTGCATCATGTCGAAGAAAAAGGTGGGGAAAAAAAAGGAGGAAAGCAGAAGGTACAGATCATGACATTTTCTCATCTTCAGTGCTTCCTAGATTTTGAGCAGAAAAGAAATATTAACAATTCTTGATTGATATTCTCATCTTGCAAAAAATGCCAACAAATTTATTTACAGTGCCTGTAGAACAATTATGTGAGTACTTTTACAATAATTATGTGATTACTTTTACAATTACTTTTTCTTCCTGCTTATAATGTGATTCTAATACAATAGAATGACTTTCCCCTCCTCCCCCAATTTTCTTTTTCTCTGCTTATCCACTGACATTTCTCAATTTTCATCTCAGTATCATATTGTTGTCAAACTTCACAGCCATCCTGCTTCATGTATTATGCCTCAAGGAAACAGCCTCAAGTTTTGCCAGGGGAGGTTTTGTTGGATATTAGGCAAAATTTCTTCACCAAAAGGGTTGTCAATCATTGGCACAGGCTGCCAAAGGGAAGCAGTGGAGTCTCCATCCCTGGAGGTATTTAAAAGGCATGTCGATGTGGCACTTAGAGACATGGTTTAGTGGTGGGCCTGGCAGTGCTAAATTAATGGACTTGATCTCAAAGGTCTTTTCTAATTTCCAACTTCAGTGTATATTATTCATTTTTGTAGATGTCAAGGTGTCCTCTCAACTTTGCCATAACCGTTACTCTAACATTAAATTATATACTCTGTATTTAGGCAAATAAAAAAGCTGATTTTTGTTAGACCTGAAAAACTTGTCTTCCTGGGTTCTTTATTCATATTATTTATTCAGAACTGTTTTTCAAAACGAGTTTATTTTTATCACACCAAAGTATGCATGCATTCAAACTTTAAAAAAGAGCAATTACAGCTCAAGTTCAAGTCTCAAAAAAGTTTTGATTCAGACACTGCACAGTTCTGAGAGATAAGTTTTCTCTTAGCAAAACGCCACTCACGTTAACAATTGATTTTGCTCATTTTTCTTTCTTTAATGCATTTGTCATTCATATCAATAAATGTCTATTCATTTTCATCAGAGATGAGCCATCAAATGCACTGGTAATTCAGCTAATGTTTACGTGGCAATCTGTTGACTAGAAAAATATGATCTTTTAGTGAATGCATTAAGGGAATGGGGACATAAAGCTGTTAAATAAAATGTTATTACTCAATGTGATACAACTGGGATTTACTAAGATTCTTTGTTTAGGGGGAAAAAAAAAAGGAAAAAAAAAAGGATAAAAAAGAGTTATTCAAGACTGATAATCTCCCTGAGGGGTTTTGTACTGGAAAAGAGACAACTGTTTTTGAAACCTCAGCATGAATATGATTGCTGTCCTGCAGACCTCCATAATCCAGGCTGGACCACATACATCACTTTTTGTGGTGTTGTAAATTCAAGTAGTATGCAGTATCTTGTAACATGGGGAAATATCTTTAAATAAATCACTTAGAACTATCTCCACACATATATTATTTGTGCCATGCTGTATGCAACACAGGTTTTCATTCTTCTTTTCCAAGCTACTTAATCCAGGCTCAAGTTAAACCCAGATTGGGGACTATCTCAGCACCCTGAATGCTACCAATAGAGAACAAGAAGTCCTATCAGGACCAGGCCTCAACCGTCAAAAAATTTTATATTTTATGACTTTTTAATCATTCATTTCCTGCTCAGTATGAACATTCTCTGTTTCAGGATGCCAGATAGTGTCAGAAATAAGATCATTAAAACAAAACAAAAAGACTGTGCTACCCTTTTTATTTATGTACACTGATGGACTGGGCAGTGTTAAGTTTACGATTGGACTTGGTGATCTTCAGGATCTTTTCTAACCTAAGTGATTCTCTGATTATTTGTCTGTAGTTTACATGTCCTATAATTATTACATCTTCAGCATGGGTAGAAAATAATTGTCCATCATGCTAACTAATGCTAACTAATATATTGGCTTGAATATTTTTTTTTTTTAATTCTCCACACTCTGGTAATTGTTTCAGCTCACAAGAGATATATGGAGTTTCTGACTTGTTGCTCAGAGAAGTTGTGGACATCCCCTCCATGGCAGTGTTCAAGGCCAGGTTGAATGGGGCCTTGGGCAACCTGGTCTAATGGAGGGTGTCCCTGCCCATGGTAGGAAGGGTAGAAATGGATGGACTTTGAGGTCTTTTCCAACACAAAACAGTCTGTGATCCTATGATTCTATGACTTTCTCCCTCTTTTTCTCTACCTCCTTTATTCCATGATCTCTGAATTGCAAACCATGCTGTTGATGTAGAACTAAGTCTTTTGAGAGGAGGAAATAATTCTTTCAGCAAGTTAAGAGTTGGGTTGTTGCTTGGATATTTGGTTGGTTTTGTTTGATTTTAAGGGGGGTTGTTTTCCAGATTTTATGTGCCATTCTAGAGGCCAAAACCAAAATTTTTCCACAATATCATTCTAATAGAAAGATTTATTTTTGTGTGAACCAAACAGATCAAGTGCCTAAGTAAAAAAGTCTTTTAGCACATGCCAGTATTATATTTGCAGTAAGTAAACGTCTCTTTTAATTACTATGGATGTACTGCAGGTGTTCAGAAGACAAGCTAGAGAGATTTGAATTGCTCTACGCTTGAATGCCTTTGTGACTGAGAACACCAGTTTATGTCCCTGGATCTCAGATTTGAACAACTTATGCTAAAGGATCTCTTAATTTGGCAGCATTTACTGTCTTTTCTCTCATTAGGACTCTCACATTTGAATGGGCCTGGCATAACTTCACCAAATAATTTAATAAAAATTAAAAGGAAAATGGTAAATGTCCTTTTTAAACAATTGTTAAGGTCACACATCAGCTGCTAATCCAGACCCAATCCTTAAATCTAGCCCAGCATTCTTAGCCTACAATGATGACAAGCAAACTCACAATTTAGACCTAAAACCACAGCAAAATATAAACATTGCCATGAAATTCCAGTAATCAGGGATATTTACGTGCTCTTCTGGACTTTTCAACTGAGTCTGTAGTTGCAGGCCAACTGGAACAGGCCATAGCTGAGATGACCAGGTTGGCCAGAGGAATGGGAGTGAGAGAGCACGTAGCAGTGTGGTGCATTCTGCCTTGCAAATTGAAGATTGAGAGGGAGCAGGCTGGGTGTAAACAGAGAGGGCTGTGATTTGTCTGCAAAGCCAGTGAGAATCAGGATAAAACAGGTAGAAATGGAATTTTGAATCCTTGTAAAATGGAAATTAGAAGGTTTTTGGCTTTCAGGGCAATCAGGTTTTCTAACAGCCTCTCAAGAAGATGAGGAGGAACAAAGGCCAACTACATTCAAAACAGAGCACAATAAGTTTTTGAAGATAATTGCATGGTATCAAGGTTGTGACAGAGAGAGCTTGATATGGATTCTTGAGTGGTTTCTTATTTTCATCTTTCCATAAGCTCAAATGAACATTCAAGAATCATTTTAGGGATAAACGTGTATATATATGGAGTGTGACTAGCTTATGTCAGGTTAAAAAGATATCCTAGCTGCTATGGAAATGTAAGCTGCTACCCAACCACGTTGTGTATCAGAGCATGATGTGTACTTCCTAATGAATGTGAGTATGCAGGTAGTATTCACAGTACCTCAAACAGAAAGATGACAGAGAGCAAAATGCCTCAGGATTTCTTCAAAACTATCTCAGAAAATGAGGACTGATAATGGCTGTGTTTCCACCCTGTTTCTGCTACAGAGATCTATTATTCAGTTTTAAAGCAAATCATTGGGATCTATGATAGGTATTGAACTGTGAATATATAGAAACAGAGATTAATTAAAGACAAACAGTCTGATTTTAAGGTAATAAAAGTCCTGAATGCAGCCCTCAAGAAGCCTTTGGACAAATAGGTTGCAACAATCCTTCAGCACATTAGAGCCCGAGATTTCTAGTGAAATATTAGCTGTCTGCTGTATAATAATGTTTGGCAACACTGATATGGTATTAAATGTAACATCTTTCATCTAACAAAGGAATAGCATTTAGAAGCAATTAATTGGGATTCACCAGATGGCTTAGAGGTGGGGAAATATTTCTGTCCTGTTTTCAAAATGTGAGATTTCATGTGTATGCCCATGATGTTTAAATACAAACTGAGTCACAAAAGCAATGAGACCAATTGAACCACAGCACTGTTCCTAAGTCCAGCTCCAGCCTCTAAGCAGCTAAAATCCCACTGATGTGAAACACAGTGTGAATACATTCCCAGGAGAACATGTTGCAAGGTTCCCAATCCACACTGCACAAATGAGCAGCAGGTAGGATATGGAGAACTGGCTTCCTGTAGCTAAATTGCAGTATGAATATAATTACCAGAAACATCCCACTGTTTTACAGGAAATGGAAATACTTCAGCTTAGAATAGTGTCTGCCAGGGATCACTGTGTCCCCATTCTTCTTGACAGATCAAAATGTACCTTTCCTTACCCCGTAAAGCCCTTCGTCTTGAAGAAGCCATAATCCAGGGAAAAGCTTTGCAGCCAAGATACACTAAGGGAAGAGAAAAAAAAAAAGAGGAAAATAATAAGTCTTAGTGGAGAAGAGGATCTTGAGGTGATGAATCTAGACCTTTCAAATTGTGGAGTGTGAAGTAATAATTTTTAAAAAATATAGAATCATAGAATCATCAAGGTTGGAAAAGACCTTCAGATCAAGTCCAACCATCCGCCCTACACCACCAGAGCCCCTAAACCATCTCCTGAAGTGAGACAAACACTCATGATTTATTTTTTTTTATTAGAAGTCCTTACTTTGTTTTAGCACACAATTTCAGTAAGAATCCTACAAATGAGGGTTTTTTTTTGGTTCTGGGTTTGGTTCTGACTTTTCAAATACAGGGCAAAAGAGAGTTAAATATTCTAAATTATTTCAATACCATTTTTTATTACATTTTCACCTTTCCCAATATAAATTAAGGGTTGTCACAGTAAATGTACTTCATCTGAAAACAGCTCAGAGCAAATCTGGGTCACTGATTTGTGGAAATATCTGTTCTCTGTCTTCATGTTTTTGATATTTTTATAAATAAGACCAGACTATTGAAATTATATATTTCAAACTAATAGATGAAAGCTTTAGAAAATAGGAGTAGCCAGATGAAGAAAAACAGGAACAATTGAAATACAAGATCAATGTTATAGGTAGAAATGGGATCTGTAAAATGTAAGATATTCAGCTGTGGAGCAAAAACTGACAAATGAAAGAAGACACTGAAAAAAAATGAAAAGAAAATAAGTAGAACAAAACAAGATACTTCATGGGTGACTGAAGAAAAATGGAAAGGAAAAAGTAAAACTTTTGTAGAGAAAGAACTGAAGTGGAAAAATATAAAATTTGTAAGTACTAAATCCTACTTCCTTCAAAGTCAGTGTCAAACCTACTGTTGATCATGCCCAGAACGAACTATAAAAACCTCTGGCTATTTATAAAGAATAAATATATAGTAATTTCAAGAGGAGTTTTTATGGGAGATGAGGGAGTTGTGTGGGAGTAGATATTTTAATTAAAGTCAGTAACAATCCCTACTATATCAATCCTTGTTTGCAAGAAGGTGTTCCACTTTCAGCACTGACTTTCAGCTATTTTAGTTTAGACTAAAAATATCACTGTAGAACAATATTCGTTATTGCTCTGATCCATGGAGTTTGAAGTTGTCAAACATTTGTTTTCTGTGTATTAAACATCTGAAGTTGCTATGAACTCTGGAGACCGGGGTGCTGTTCTACTTTGAGGCTGCTGTAGTCTTTTATGAGAAGACACATGCACACACACATGCTGTTTTGTTGGGTTTTTCCTTGCATTTCATGCTTCAACCTTAAATACCTTATTTAAAACTTAAAATGTATCAACCTCCATTGCATTGTGTCAGACCAAGGACATTCAGAGGTTTTATTCAGGCGGTCATCACCCATAACTCTTGCTCATGCATTTTTATGGCTACACTTCAAATTCCAGTAAGTTTACCCCATAATATACAAGGAGATAAAACAGAGAATGTGGGAAGTATCCCTTTTATTGTTACAAATAACATCATAGTGTTTAGCAACCTTTTTTAAATCTGCAACTTTTTTAGCTCATGGATTTTTTTTTCCCCAATCTGAATCTTTCACACTCCTGAGAGATTAATGTTCCACTCCCCATTTTGCAAGTGGGTAAAGTGAGGTAGAACCAGATCAGACAATTTGTCTTTCTATGCAGAAGCAGTGCCTAAAGCTGAGGAACTCAAAAATGGTTCCTGTGTCTTGGGATCAGGTACATTGCCTGGCTGTGTCCTCTCTTCAAACTTGGGTCCTGGTGCCCACTATCCTTTCCTGCAGTCTCACTCCCTTCTCACAGGAAGACAGAATACAAAGACCAGAAGGAAAACATGGGATGCTAGAACAGTGGTCACAGAAGAGCAAATAGAGTTCTTCGAGGATTTGCCTTCTTATGTCACCTTTCTGTCACCATATCACCTACCTTTCATAACAGCCTTTTAGGAGTTGGTGCATAGAGGAGATGGAATTTGTGGTAGCACAATTTTGTTTCCTACCTGAGACCCAAAAAGTAAGAACACAGTTTGTCAGTTTTGCACAGTTTGCCTCTTACAGTGTAGAAATTGGAGTAACTTTAGATTTGTAGAGTTTAAGGGGGTCAGGAGCTGGCAAGCAATCTGGCAAAGTAAATCAAGATATTCTCTTCTGTGCATAAGAACTGAGAATCTGCCTAAAGCAATATCCTGTTCTGACAGGGATCGGGAAAAGATGCTTAATACAGGAAGCAAGGCAGCCTGGATCAAAAGATATTGAGAGGGGAAGGGACAAGGTGTTTTTCTTTCCTACAGCTCTTTGCTTCATCTCCTGTGGAAAGAAAACTTTCCTCTCCTGTGCACGCTTATCAGTATATGCACAGATGCTGACATACAGACATTGGTGCCAGGTGATGCATTTCAAGTTGCTAAGGATAGTAGACATGAATGTAGAGTATATTCTGATGCTTTCAAGAGTATATTGAGGAGGTATTTTGTTAGTGATTGCTAATGAGGCTGTGAAAAGTGAGTCTGCTTTGGTATTAACGGCTATTTTGGTGTAGGCAGTGCCAGGTAGGCCTGGTATAGTCACATAAATTTGTTTTAGCTTGCATCCTATATGAAAAGTCAGCCAGACTTTAATACCAAAAGGCTTGCTGGAGCAACACTCTCTAAGTGCAACATGGCACATGGGTGTGAACCATCTGTGTTGTCTTGCAGTGACCAGAACAGAGGTGACGAATACATGTGATCAAAAAATAAGCCACATTTCCACATGGCAACCACTAGCTTTAGGCCCCAGTCTCACAGAAATTAACTTCCCTGAGGGTTCTTGTACTAGGGAAGGCAAGAAAACTTGCATCCAGAGATTGTGCCAATTGCTTCTTTTCCCCTTCCCTCCCATTATCTTTGCTCAGTTGAGTGCAGGTTGGGGTTTAGACACATTACTCACTTTGGTCGATGTAGCGCCTTAGCATCCACACAGTACAATCCTAGGAATATCTGGTACAAGTTACTATCTGTATTTTCCTCTTTTATACTCCTGGCTTGGCTTACATCCATAAACCTTTTTAGGTTGAAAGCGACATCTGAAGATTATTTGATCCAATACCACACTCAAATCATGGTCAAGTCCCAGTGTGGTTTCTTGCAGGGCCCAGGATGAAGGATTCTTACAAAAAGTAGAAGAAAGCAGAAATAAAAACCTAACTCTACTAGATAAAGGTGAGATCTAGCCTGAAAAAGACCACTAAATAGGAATACACAGAAACTGTCAAAGCAGCAAACTAGCCTCAAACAGTGGCAGATGAAGGCTTTCTCCCCCAGTCCAGTATGAACTTCTTAAACCATTTGCCTGGTAGGATACAGTCTTGCACATTTTCACAGGTCAAGACAACTTTCTCTCTGCTCTCTTGGAGCAGAACCTCTTCTACAGAATTCCTTTGGATTCTGTGGGGTCATTCAAGGAGTAAGCTGTCACTCACTTTCCCCAAGGTGTCAAATGCTGGCTCAGACTCTACAAAGAAAACACCTGAAGACAAGGAGAGCCATTGTCTGACAGCCTTCATCGCAGTCTTGTGCAATACCTTCTACCTTTATGCAACGTCAGTGCATTATGTGCTGCTAGGAACAGTGCTCTGTTTTTCTTTGAATCAAGTGAGAGAAAATATGAAAGTTCATACTGACAGTGAAACCCTTTCAAGCATGAAGAATAAAATAGAGGTGTGTCTGTGCTTTGAAAAGCAAACCAGCGTAAGCACACACATGCTCACACAGAAAAAAACCCCAACATCCTGATCAAAACACCACCCTAGAAACAGCATAGCTCCTTCTGCTCAATGCACTGTGGAGTCTTGTAATTTCTTATAACTTTAAGTCATTTTAAAAATATTGTACTAAATAATGAAGGCAGTGGGAGGGGGAGTAGGTGCACCAGAGCTTCATGTCCCTCCTTAGGTTTCAATTCAGTGATGATAAATGTGGACTGGAACAATTTTCCTCAAAGATGAAAAGTGCTTGAAGAAAATGGTAGCATCAAAAATGAGTCTGATGATCAGTAAAATGGACTGGATCAAGCTTTCAAGACTCAGGTAATTCCAAGAAACAGAAAAAAGGATAATTTAGTTTCTGTAAGGAAGTTCAATAATAATTTCTTTACCTTTATGTATATTGTCTCTGATTTCTAGCAGACGACTCAGTTCCAGTCCCTGGAAGGTGTATGAGCATTTGCTTCCTTTTAGAATACATTAAAGCCAAAATGAATTAGGTAAAGAAATTAACTTCAACACCTGAGTATTTTCTGTCCCTGAATAGAAGGAAAACTGCAAGCTTTTTGTAATCATAGATCCACAGACTAGTTTGGGTTGGAAGGGATCTCAAAGCCCATCTAGTTCCAACTCCCTGCCATGGGCAGGGACACTGTCCCTAGCCCAGGTTGCTCAACCAGTAATCCTTTCATTCTACAGATTTTCCTTAGAGGAATTAGTTAAATACTGAAAGCTGGAATATGTTAATGTTCTTGCCTCAGGCAAGTCTACATTTGCAACATCCTATTTCTCTAAAGTTTAGAGAACCTTGCTTTATCAGGGTGGTTGGACTCAATGATCTTTTGAGGTCCCTTCCAACCCCCAGAATTCTGTGATTGTTGGTTTAGGTTTTGGGGTTTGGGGTTCAGGGGTTTTTTTGCTTTTGTGTTACTTTTGAGTATAGAATGAAAGCCATTCACTTTCTTTCCTTTGCTCTCAGAAGAAATACTAAAATAAATCATACTGATGACTTAAACAATCCAACACAGAACTGGAAACCTAAGAAATAATCTCTGCATTCCCCTCAGCTGTCAACATCACCACACCATTTCTCATGCAATATATTGGTTCATGAAATTTTACATTCCAGAAAAAAATAAATCTTTATAAGTGAAGAATAACTTCATGTTTCCTTAAAAAAACCCAAAACCAAAACAGCACCAAGAAACAACAACAAAAAAAAACCCAACCAAAAAAGACTTTCAGCACAGCCACCCCTCCACCCCCCCCACAAATGATTCCACCCCCTCAAAAAACCCACAACCCATCCTGAAATTAACATCCTTACAGTAGAAGAAATATGTAGAAATTAAACTGTAAGGATGAAATTGATTTCACCTTGCTTCAGTCATTGGAAAATAACATGCTTTGACCATTTTAAATTGCCTAAACTTTCTGTGTAGACAGAGGAAAAAAAGAGACACCCCTTGCAGATATAGGGTCATCCATTTTCAGGGATGAAACTTTCTGTGTTACTTTTTTAACCAGTTTAATTGTCATTAAAAACTTCTAATCAATGACAAAAATTAGGCTTCATAAGGATTTGAGGGAAGAATAATACAATCTCTGAATCTATGATTTTCTGAAGATCTGAAAAACTGTGACCTGCTGTACAGACCATCTGCAGGGCAACACGTTATGCAGAAGAGAGCAGATGGTGGGAGAGCCACAAAGGACATTGGTTTCTCTGAGCAGGGACTAGGTGGAACTTTCTGCAGATACAGACCTGAATAAATAAATCCGCAACTAATGGACAATCATTACTTTTTTTTTCATTGAAAGGGGATGCTGAGATTCCTGGAAAGCATCCAGTAAAACATTTTTCATCAAAAGAGAAAATTTGAAACAAATCCAAACATTTCATGGAACTACACAGACTTGACAAAAAGGGAAATGCAAGGAGAAGATGGTAAAGGCAATAATTTTGGACCAACTGTTTCTGTAATGTCAAAATATTTATGGTTCATTTTAACTGTTAACTTTTGGTTCTTTTTTTTTAATGTAAACATATACTGTATACATTTTATACAAGTAGTATATTATTTTATGGCTTGCATTAATATAAATAAAGTTTTGAATATTGCAATAGTTGGGGATTAAAATGTTGCATTTGAAATCTAAAACAAGTCGTATTTTTCTTGTTCAAAAAACCATTTTGCTCATAGAAATTCCAGAGAAAATAGGTTTCTGTTTTCACCTAGTTCTTATGTAAAATCTCAACTATGACTTAAGAGTGCTAAGTACAGAGCACTTTAGAACGCAGACAAAAATGGATTACATGGCATTTCATTCCATTACTGCTGGAGTAGTCTTTATTTTTAGCAGCCTCAGAGACATTCCCACATCCTTAACAAGCACTAAAAGCAGCTGTGATAGAAGACAGTTAGGCTGGAAACCTTATATGTGTAGCTACCTCAGTCTTGCCTTTGTTTCTTTCAGATACTTTCTTTTTCTTTTTGGTTCTTAAAAAAAAGGACTTTTTGCAGAGATGAACAAAGTGTAGAAACTTCTTTTTTTGGGGGAGAAAAAAGAAAGGCCTATTTTTGACTTCTCTTTATATCTGCTCTTGTTCAGTTGCCTATTTCGTTTTCCTCGTTGAGGGCAAGAAGTCTCGTCTCCCTTCAGTTTTGGGGAGAAGAGCATCAGATGATGCATGGTGGCCCTGGGCAACAGGCTGACTTTCTGCATGGTGCTGGAGCACAGCCCAGGGGACAGCTCAGATATTAGGGTTGTCACAGGTGACGAGGCACAGCCATGTCATGTGGTGTTGGATGAAGTTATAAGCATCCATAAAGGATATCATTACAAGTAGAGAGACTTATTCTTGGTTTAACTCCCCAAAAGGTATTTTGCCTTTTCAGGATTATAATGGATTATATATATATATATATACACATATTTTAAAAATATATATACATATATAAAATATGTGTATATATATATAAAATCCACTATAATATATATACAAATTTTTAATATATATATATGATATATATATACACATCCTTTTCAGGATTATAATGGATTTTATATATATGCATATTTTTTATATATGTGTGTATATATGTATATGTATATATGTATATATGTGTGTATATACATGTATATATATGGATTTATTTTCTATATATATATAAAATATATAAAATATATATTATATATATAAATGGATTATATATATAATGGATATATTTTATATATATATAAACTATGTGTGTATATATATATATTTAATAAATCCATTCTAGGTTTTGAAGCAATAACTATTCTTCTGTTATTACCTCAAAACCTACCTTTTCCCTGCCCTTCCTGCTACCTACCACTTTGGCAGTTGAAAATCTTTCTCATTTAATATAATTTTAATTGTTCCATTCCAGAATGCAGCAATAAAAAAAAAAAAAAGTTGTTGAAAAGTTCTACCTGCACTTTTTGCAACAGTTGATGAGGAACACAGAAGAAAAATGTCTCTTAAAAAAACACTGCTTGTAATTGCATAGACATAGGTTTCTTGTTTTGTGATTACATCTTCCAGGGCTGGGAAAAGCCAAATTCAGAACTCCATAGCCTTGGCGACTCTGAAGCAGGTATTTATTGCAGTGCTGGGCAGCACAGCTCCTCTTCATGTGTGCCCTGTAAAGCATCACTGACACAGCTTTTATACAAGGCATATATTAATGATATATGCATAATCGTAGGGTTTCCAAGGAATGGTTATTTTTTGCCTTTATGAGAACCCCTTATCACCCACTCCCACATGAGCAGTATAACCTCTTGGTGGACTTCAAAGACATTGAATGGCCATTTACTTCATTTACTCCTCTTCCTTACGGGTCCTTTTGGTGAGCTTTGGTTTTTGTCTTGCTGGTTCTGCAGCCTTGAGGAGCCTCCTCTCCTTTCTCCCTCTTCCTCTCTATCACTCCCTTCTCAGAGATAAGTGGTTTCTTGCCACAATGCACACAATGTTAGCATGTTGTGGTCCATCAGGCAGAACTTTGCACATCCTAAAGGATGTGTAGGTCGTTGCTGACCAACTAGTATTTATCATGTGCCCACTTCAGTAAATATATCGAGTTTTCTTTATTAGTACAGCTGCCACAAAGCAGTGTATCAGTCCCAGACAAACTGTTTTGGTTTTCTACAAAGATGCTTTGAAGTGTATGGAAGCAGAGTGAGGAATTTGTTGACTCCAGACTTGCATGTGTACAGAAGAAATGGCATCCCTAGGTTAAATGTTTTCCACTTGCTCATTCTGGTCTGACAAGCTGTTGATACGGTCCCTTGAAGTCTGATGTTCCTACCACATCTCATGCTGTTGTGTTGTCTGATGTGCTCATTCCCATGAGCACAGAGGCAAACTGCAGGCAGAGGAGCACCAGTCACCCAGCCAGAACCAAGGGATCCCCTGCCCAAACTTTTGCCAGGGCTGTTGGATGAAGGTCAGTCCATGGCCCAGGGTGACATGGGTCACTGTAAGTCATCTGAGAGGCTCCATGAAGCACCCCACAGACTGAGAGGGGGGCTACTGGGGAGGGAGGGAGGGTTGAAGCTTGTTATGGGATACAGGGGAAAAGCATCTTGGGATTGTGCAAGACATATTGTCAGATGTTTAGGGCAGGAAAAAGGTGGGGAGAGGAAGGGATAGAGGTGACTTGGGGGCATGCTGAGGTAGAACTTACGGGTTTTTCTGCAGTTGTTTTTTTCATGTCATAGAGTCATAGAATCAGAGAATACCTGGTTCAAAGAGACCTCAAGGTCTCTTGGCAAAAGCTCCATCTAACCAAAAGCACCCTCTAGACAAGACAATCCAGCACCCTGTCCAAGTGAATCTTGAAAGTGTCCAATGTTTCGGAAAGAACATCTAATGTTGGAGTAAAATTTCAGAGCACAGTGTTGTTAAGTCACCCAAACTGTTTTTATAGCACAGCAGTGAGGGCATTTCATTCCTTGGTTTAAGTCAGGCAGGTTTGTAGGTGAGAGAAGAATTCAAATTTGACCAAATATGAATATACAAATCTTGCTGGGATGGTGGTAAAGGACTACATCAGATGAAAGGGAACAAAATTAGACATGGTTTGCATCCATAACTATTTGAGGCCAGATGTCTGGAGTCAGGTTTATCTTGCCAATTCCTTCTGGATGTTTTCCTGAAGGGAACTTGCTGGCTTGTTCAGACAAGGAGCCCAGGAGATTGTGCGTAGCATAGATGATCTTATGACTCAGACCCACAAGGAAGCAAGGCAGAAAAAGTCTCAACCGGTCCACATAATTTCCTGTAGGTCCCCTAAAAAGAATCCTGAAGAGGGAATTGAATGGGAAGGTTGCAGGATGTATGCTGACATAATAACCACTGAAACCCCTTATTATTTACTGTAGATGTCTGAACTGATTTTAAATCACAGTTCTAATCACTGCACATATAAATGATTTACTGTAGCATGACAGTGTTCTATATTAAGTCATGACAAGAGAATCCTTATTTCTCTTTGATTTTATTTACAAGGCACAGAAGTGCAGAATTCAAGATTTATTAGCAACCTGCAGACAACTTTCCTGTTTACTGCCTTTCCTGGAAACACAGAACACTGAGCAGTCTCAGGAAATGCCTTTGGGGCTGTACTGGAGGTCCCACATTTTTGAAAGGAAAGTCCTGCTAGTTTTTGTGTGGAAAAGGAATGTTCCTCAGAATGACTGTACCTTCCTGGGAAAGGACAAGGAATGAAATTATAGGAAAGAATTTAAATTTCACTGAACGTGAATAGTATATTTCCATAGCTGAGATCTAATTTGGTGAATTCTGTGAAAAGAACCCATGAGGTCAATGGGGACCTCTTCGATGACACACTGGGGAAAGACCTATGAAATGCAAGAGTCTGTGTTAATTTAACCCCATTACAATGGTAGCTAACTTCTATTTTTGTTTCTCCCAATGGAGATTTAGGGAACCAAGGCTTCTAGGGAACAAGCTACCCTTTTTTAACCTTCAGACCAAAAACACCAGCAGCGTCATAAATCAGAAGTCCAACCACAAAGGCTCAAGCAATTCCTTGAGATAACAAATACTGTAAATTTGGCAGTGAGCAAGTGAGCTAAACCCACATCTCTCCAGGTAATTGTTGGATGAGATTCCCACACACAATGTCAACAGACTGCAGCACTGATTGCCTTACAAGAATGAATTGAAAGAGGTGGTGGAAGGAAGCGAGGAAGACAATATTTGTTGGAGTTTCTGGGGCTGGAGTCTGAAGATTTTGAGGGAAGACGATAGGCAAACAGGTCACCATATGGAACTCTGGAGTCATGGAGGAAACAGGGAAAAGAGACAGGCTCTTCTTTTTTTCTTTTTTTCTGTAGAAGTCAAGGTTTAAAGTGCATCGTCGAGTCTGTTTGAAGAGCACTTATAAGGCATGCTGAAATTCTGGACTTTCAAAGTCATCAGGAAAATTTTGTTTTACTTAATAGAAGAGGGTGTCCTCCCAGCATTTTTTTTTTTTTTTGAGGGCTTGTTCAAGGACTTTTTAGGAGTCATCAATCTGCCAACACTATAATCGAGTCCTATGAAAAAAACAGCTGTCATAATCTTGTCCTCTCTCTGCAAATAAAGGCAATAAAGAAACAGAATGTTAAAACATCAATAGATGCTTGGCTCTTGTCCTCTCATTTCCTTTTTTTTTTTTAATTAACTATATGAAAAATTATTTTTGTATCTGAAAAATACAAATACTCAAGAGGATGCCAGGAACATGTAATACTTTTCCAGTGCGAGGAGTATTATTTTTTCCTTTCCTTAAAGATAAATGAACAAAGCAAATCAACAAGCAAACAAACAAACAAAATACTTGGCTTCTTTTTAGGGGAAAATTGTGTATGAGAAGTTATAAGGAAATCTTGTGGTTTAATATACCTGTTTCACCATGAGCCATAAACCTTGTGGTCATAAATTAAAATGCTTTGCAGGAAAACAAGACACAGAAGGAGAAAAGGAAGCATTAGGGAAAAGGGTGGAAATCATGGGTAAGATAACATGGATCTGTTGAGAGAAGGATGTCTCTGTAAAGACCAGTCCCATGTGATATGGCAAGTTTGGATTAAAGATGGAGAGATGCACATGGTGGTATAGGTGGTTAAAACTCACTGATCCATTGCATGCTCCTGAAGAGCTGGTGGTCAGTGCTGTGTCTGGATTTGAGCCAACCGTGAAGCACTAAACTACTTATTGTAACATCTAATCCATGATTTGATCACTTTCTTTGCTATCAATCAATCTTCAAGTCTAAGGTCTCTTCCAGCTGTCTTTGGACAAGAATTCTAGAGCACTTCTGTTGATCTGTAGCTTGGTTTTTGTTGCCCTGGAGAGGATCCCAAGCAGATTTAGATCATTTCCACTGATCTCCACTGCTCTCTACCAGACGAGGCTCTGGAACTGTCACCTCATGGTAGTGACACTTGTTTCATTCCAAACCACATTTCCTTATGTCCTGGTAGAGCTCTAATGCTTTAACCTGATGAAATATAAGTAGGTGGGTGCAGCAGAATGTGCCTAGGGTGGCTTTTCAGAGTTTTCATTTGCCATTTGTATTCTTGTTATTCAGCAAGTCATATTGTTATAAATACAGAGCCTCATTAAATAAACAAAGAACTGAGGAATGGCAGGAAGCCTTGGTAAGGCCCTCTTCTTAAAAGACTGTGAAGGGGAACTAATTTGTTTCTATCACAGAAGCATCCAGACAAATTTCACTATGTCTTGATCCAATTATGAAAACAAAATGAGAACTAAATCCACATTTACTCAGAATCAGAGTTGTGTACTCTAATTCTGGCTAATTCTGTCAAGTGGTTTTTTCACAGCTGGAGGAATTGCTGCAGTTTGTTCATTTTTACACTGGATGACACTTGGTTCTCTGGAAAGATGCTGTTCTGATGTTTACTTGGCTAAAATTGCGTAGTTCTTAGGAAATAGAATAGTTCCTAGCTATTCAAATGAGGCCATGGCATAGGATCAAGAGCTTGTGTGTGAAACTCAACACCATTTGCATGTTGACATACTTCTTGGAGGGATTTCTCCTCTGCTTCCATCAATGTCCCAGACCAAATGGTCCTTTGAATATCACCATCCATTTCACAGGGAGGTTAAGGGGAGGACATTGTTTAGTCAAATGCCTAGATGTCCACACACACTTCAACTGCAACCTGCAGACTTAGTTTTTTGCTTTTTTTTGCCTCACAGACTTCCCAGACACCCGAATACTTTTCCTGGTAACATCAAGCCTGTTTTAACCCTGATTCTACTAGCAAACAACTTATTTTCACTCTGAGATCAAGAGATTAAGAGTAGGATATTGGTGTCATATATTTTAACTCTGCTTAACTGAAAACAAAAAAAAGATTAGTATGCAAATGTGATTAAGTATGACCTTCCTTAATAGATAAAGTAGTAAATATATTTTGCATACTAATGTGTTTAATTTTCTAAATTTCACTTCCTTGTCTCAGAAGACTATGTGTTCATTGCTTATTATTGCAACACCCAGAGTTCATTTTACCTCTTTTTTGTCAAGAAAATCACATTTAATGAAAGTCTTCTTTAATTATTCAAATAACTTTAAATGGTAAAGAAACATAATAAATAAATATTGGGTTACACTGAGAAGGGCACTACAGAAGTTTCTAGGCAGCATTTTATCACCTATAGCTACAAACTAGATAAACACAGTAACAGAGAAATGACTGCAAAATACTTTGGTTTATATTTCAGGGCTTGTAACGATAAACTTCTGTTAATTTACCTTTAAGCTAAGGCATGGTGTTCTTTATAAAAAGAAAGAGTAAAAAGAAGAATAAAATTGTCACCTTGAGGTAGATTGTGTTGATATTAGTTATTCCTAGTTTCCTCTGCTTTAGTTGAATGTACACCTACTTTTGGGATAGAAGGGATGTCAAACAGTATAGATTATGAAGCAAAAAGAAAAATTTCTAGTTTATGTAAGAGTCAGAGGAATATCTTTGAAGAAGAGCTTGCAACTCACAGTGTTGAACTTGCTGATATAGCAGTCTTCATCCATATAAGTCCTGAGGAAAAAAACAAAACCACAAAACAACACACCAGAAAAGCCCCTGATCAATGTTCTTTACAAGTGCTTTATTTTGTTTAAAGTGACAACATTCATTACTGCTCCCCTTATAAATCACTTTACACATTAACATAGCACAACTAAATTGCTTCTCATTCTGTTTGAGAATCATTAGTAACTCTCCAAATCTCAGATAATTATACCTTAGGTTTTTTTTAAACAACACCTGTTGTTTAAAAAGGAATCAACCTTTCAAGTCATATGCATATGATTGCCATTGTTCTCCAAGAATAAAATTGAAATACAGCAAGAAAGTGCCTTAACACTCACAGATTTATTGGAATTCTCCCTCCAATTACAGGAGTAAAAACACTATCTGTATTACATTCCTGCATTATAAGGATGTCTTTCAGTCTTATGCATTTTGTTTTGGGTTTAAGGTTTGCAGTGGAAAGAAATCTTTCCACTTAAAGCTTTCTTGGCTTCTGTGCTGCTCTTGTTAGGTCTGGCTTCTGTTTCTGAAAACTTGGAAAAATCCCCTTGGCTACTGAGCTCATACAACAAAATATAAATTTATAGCTAATTATAAGCATCCAGAAATGGAATTAGGTCAACTTCTAAATTTCTGGGTGGCTTTGATTGGCTGAATTTCATATACCTAGACATCCATTAGTGTAACCATTTTTATAAATATGTTTGTCTTTCCACAGTGAAAAGGAATCAGGTTGGAAAAGAAATCTAAGAGAAAATGTTAATGGTAATGGCATCAATTTGAATAAAACTGGTTAAGGAACAATTTACACAAAGCAGTGGAAAGGGCAAAAGAGGTTGGGTAAGAGCTGAAACCAGGATGGAGAAAGAACATGAATGAACTTAATCATATCTGATTTCAGCATCATTCAATCTTCTGCTAATCCAAGGGTCTATAAAATAGACTTTAAATTAATAGGAGTGAATTCCCAACTATTTTATTTCAAAGGGATCACATAAAAATTGTTCTTTCAAATTCCTGTCCTAGGGACCCTGCTTTGACAGGAGGGGTTGGACTCGCTGATCTCTGGAGGTCCCTTCCAACCCCTACAATTCTTTGAATCGGTGGGTCTGTTTCTCTAACCAAATACCCCCTTAAATGCAAACATAAACAAACATATTATTTGGAAAAAAAAATTAAACTGTTTTATTTTTTATTTCTTTTTCAGCAATTAGAAACAAAATGCAGAAGTGCTCTGTCAATTCCAGCTGCTTTTCACCAATTACTTTATGATGGGAACTTTGTACTGACATACTTAGCTATAAAAATACCTTAGAAAGCCTTGATCAATATCTATGAGATGTTTTAAAACAGTTGTATGAAAGGTGCTATAAAAAATTAAAATATTATCCTTATTTGTACTCAGACACTAATATTTATCTTTAAACTTGGACTTTTGGCAGAGTTTTCAACTCCATTCCCATTTAAGGAAAACAATTACGCACAGCTTTCTAGCTGGGAAGAAACAGAGTGAATGTTCTCCATTTCCTTGTTCTTGTTAGTTATACATTATTCCCTATCAACATCTTGACCTTCTCAGTAGAGCCAGAGAAGCATAATGCATCACAATAAGATTTTGTATGCTACCATATAATTAAGCTCATTGTAAGGGGGAAGAAGTAATACTTTAGAGAGAGAAAAAGCAGGTACTTAACTGTCCTGAAGAATATATTACTAAACATGTTAAAAATTTCCCCTTGTCCCTTTCATCCAATCCACAATAACAAAAGAGGCATTTCATACACAAACTCAATGTTCAAAGTAAATATAAAACCAGGAATATTTTACAATCTCTGTTCACTCTTGAATACAAGGAAGAAATGGGTGTAGTGGCAAGAACAAATAGTTCAGCTGGGCTTTCTCATTTCTGCCAGCATTTTCTTACAGAATTACTAATTTTTTTCAGTGCTCCAGCTTCCCTGTCTGAACAACAGAGAAATCAGTTTCCACCCTCTTGGCAACGGTTTTATGAGGGTGATTTGGCATTTGAAATATGCTCATCTATGGGAGTCTTTTAAAATGTAAAATATGCCTTCTCTTGTTCCTGACTCATTTTGTTAATGCATTAGCCTTTCACCTCTGTGTTCTGTGATGTAACGAGAATAACCCTGCATCCATTTGGAATGCAATAGAGGTTTAGTTACGCTGGTTTGCAAGCTGCACATGGGTTTATCAGGATTCAAAATTCATCTAGCAGAGACAAGCCGAATTCCTTCATGGTTTAGGATGACTGTCACAGTTAAACATAATCTTGTCTAAACCCTCCTGGTTTTGTCCTCAACTTTGTCACACAGATTCTGCCAAAATCAACCTTTCCTCCATTAATCTGCCATTTCACGGGGAGTCTTGCTAAATCCAGTTGCTTTTCCTCCCCTCAAAAACTTCTAAATTCCAATCATATCTATAGCTCCATTAAGCCCAGATGTAGATGTTTGTTGTCCCTCATCACTGCTGTCTCAAGCATTAATGCTCTTTAATTTCATTAGCGCTTTCAGGTAACTTTACTTCTAAAAAAAGTTGCAGTATCATTTCTCACCCTCTGGTTTGATGAGCCATCCATGGAGGTGATCAAAGATGACTGTGATAGATTTGGTTTCATTCAAACTTCATTCTCCACAGAATCACAGACTGGTCAAGGGTTGCAGGAACATCTGGAAATCATCTAGTCCAAACCCCCTGCCAGAGCAAGCTGCATAGGACAGCATCCAGGAAGGTTTTGAATGTCTCCAGAGATGGAGGGTCCACAGTCTGTCCCAGTGCTTTGTCACCCTCACAATGACAATGTTCCTCCACAAGTTTAGGTGGAACTTCCTATATTCAAGTTTGTGCCCACTGTCTTGTCATTGGGAACCACTGACAAAAGACTGACACCATCCTCCTGACCCCACTCTTTAAGTATTTATCAGCATTGATAAGATCCCTCCTCAGTCTTCTCTAGGCTAAAAAGTCCCAAGTCCCTCAGCTTTTCTTCATAGGATAGATGTTCTCATCACCTCGTCATCTTCGTAGCCCTTTATTGTACCCTTTCTGGTAGCTCCCTGTCCTTCTTGAGCTGGGGAGCACAGCACACAATATTCCAGATGAGGCCTCACCTGTGCAGGTAGAGGGGGAGGAGGACCTCCCTTGATCTGCTGGCCACACTTTTCTTGATACACCCCAGGATGCCATTGGCTTTCTTGGCCATCAGGGCACATTACTGGCTCATGGTCAAAATGCTGTTCTAGGTCTTTTTCCACAGAGCTGCTTTCCAGCAGGTCAGCTCCTAACCTTTACTGGTGCCTGGGGTTATTCCTCCCTAGGTGCAGGACCCTACACTTGCCCTTGTTGAATTTCATAAGATTCCTTTCTGCCCAACTCTCTGGCCTGTCCAGATCTTTCACCTTTATTTCTGAATTCAAAGCACACCACCTGCACCCACTCACCTTGCAGCCTTTCTCCAGCTCCATTCTCAGCACTTCTCCTCTTTCTCCCTCTCTTTGCCCACACATCTCCCAAGGCATGGAGTGAATTTGGAGCTGGAAAAGAAGAGTGAAGCAGTGAGGAAAAGGATTGAGGAGTCAACTACAACTCAAGAGTATGAGTGTGCTGTACAATGGGTAATGTTAACATTCCTAAATCCACCATTGGAGTAATGAACCATGACTGTGGTCAGGAGATTAAAATCAAAGCAGTGTATTTCTCCATGTTTATCAGCTAGCCTCTCCGCAGGAATTTTGCTATCCCCAAAAATCTGCCCAGTTTGAATCACTTTTTCTTCTCTACCCAAAGTGATTCAATGAAATGTAATGTAGATGTAGCTTAAGAGACAATTAATATAACTTTAATATAAGAATTTTCACGTTTTTAAGAATAGATTAGTTCTGGGTTTTAGTAGAATAGGGGAAGGAAATGCAGTTTAACATGCAGCAAAGGAAGGCAGAGAGGGGTAGTGTGAATTCTGGCTGCAAGGAAGCAATCAAGCATTCATAAAAAAATTCAATGTTGTACAAACATGAAACACCAGAGAAGTGAGAGAGATTAATGTGGTTCCTGGTAATCAGGCCAGGCAAGACGAATGTCATGGATTTTGGATGGCTCCCACAGTGGTTAGAATTTTTTGAAACTTTGAAGTGTGTCAACAAATGTGACTTTTCTTCACCTTGCAACCAGAGATGTAGCTGTGAGTTGATCTGAGCAGTCGTTGCTCTGGCGAAAACTTCTGAGGGATGGTGAACACATTTTTAGGTATTTTAAAGACATAACAATGTAGAGGGAGCATGTCTGTAAGTAGGGCTTCTGGCAGTGGTTGTACTGCTGAGACCTTTTGAGGAAGAGCTGTCTTTCACTGAGAAACACAAAATCACAAATGCAAAGCTCCTCCACTCTCATTGCCAACTACTTTATTCCGCCACACTTATTTTACGGATTATATGAGATGCTTTTCTTGAAGCTGGCAAAAGCACCAGACTGTGGCTGTGGACACTGTAGGAGATTATACTTTTATTTTTTCTCAGTTCTGTGTTCTGTCTCATATGCCTACAGCAATTAAGCTGTTCTGCCATTCACCCTCATAGACATCCACATCTTTAGTCCATGTATCAATGAGAGGACGAGGCTTCTTGGGCACATGGCTTGGACAGACTGGGAACATAAAAATAACCAGAATCCCTGCAAAGTTATAAATTCCAAACACCCCCCAACTTATAGCAAAGTGAATACATTTAGAGGAAGGGGTAGAAATAGTGTGACTAAAATTTAATTAGCAAAGCCATAATATTGAACTTGCAATAACAAGCCAAATCACTCACAACCGGCTGTGAGAGAAGAATCCTTAGACTATAACTACAGAAGTAAATAATAAAATAAGCCAGAGAGCTTTCTCTGGCCTCAAAAATGAGTAACATATCATGGTTTGCATATCTATATGACTTAATTCAGTTCTTCCCCTCCAAATGAAAACGGTCACATCATCCATCCTGCCTGCTGGCAACAGCTTCAGGACTGTGCTGCTCCTTAGGTCATGACTGGATGTAGCCTGGGAATAATTTGTATTGGACCCAACCAATCCAGGAAGAGAGATAAGAAATTAATGGTGCTGGCTGTCATATGACCTAAACCTGAAGCCTAACTCTAAAGCCTAGATGTGTTAGAAGGGGTGTGGTTAGTAGGCCAAGAGAGGTCCTTCTCCCCCTCTACTCTGCCCTGGTGAGACCACACCTGGAATATTGTGTCCAGTTCTCGCCCCTCAGTTCAAGAAAGACATGGAACTTCTTGAAAGAGTCCAGCACAGGCCCACCAAGGTGATGAAGGGAGTGGAACACCTTCCTTACGAGGACAGACTGAGGGAGTTGGACCTCTTTAGCTTGGAGAAGAGGACACTGATGTGTGACCTTATTAATGGTTATAAATACATAAAGGGCAAGAGGCAGGAGGACTGAGCCAGGCTCTTCTCAGGGATGACAGCGACAGGACAAGGGGCAATGGGTACAAGCTGGAGCAGAAGAAGTTCCACGTGAATGTGAGGAGAAACTTTTTCACTGTGAGGGTGATGGAGTCCTAGAACATACATGCCCAGACAGGCTGTGGAGTCTCCTTCTCTGGAGACATCCAAACCTGCCCGGATGTGTTCCTGTGTGATTTAGTGTAGGTGATCCTGCTCTGGCAGGGCAGCTGGGCTAGATGATATTTTGAGGTCCTTCCAACTCCTAACATTCTGAGATTAGTACACTAAATAAATAAGTAAATAAATAAATAACTTCCCATTAGTGTGCACTGTTCTATCCATGTGTAACTATGATCAGACCAATATTTTCCGGTGTCATACAGATGTTTCTCTTTTGCTTCCATCAATCATGTTACATATAATTTATTTCCTAATTAGTCTATGCCAGCTCACAAATGTTTTTGTGCTCTATTTCTCAGTCATACTTGTTTTCACATGACAGAGAAGACTAATTCTGCCCACCCCAGGAGTTACTACATGAAATGTTTCAGTTTGGGCTCAACCAGAGTTTAGCCTATATGACTACAATGGTCACTCAAAGGTGTGTAAGTAAAAAAATTTTCTTGCGATATCTCTTGAAATGACCTTGCAGAGTTTTTTACTAATTATATATTTACAATATAGTGTTTTTGAAGAACAATAGTAAAAATGTCCTTGAGTTAAATGAATACTTGTTTATTATTACCCAGTATATTTTCTTTTTGATGCTGAGCAGAATGATTTATAGTGCATCGTCAGTAAGTACAGTAGATTATCTCAGCTTGGAAGAATGAAAATAAAAAATGAATAAATGCATGCAATATTTTGCAGTATAATAAGAACTACTATTTAAATAGCTTGATTTAATCAGGCACAGGCTATCCTGGTTTCAGATGAACACTATGTTCTTTCCTGAGGCATATAAAAATAATCCCTGTAATGTAAAAAAAAAAAAATGAAGCAGTAAAAGCAAATATCTCCTTAAGCAAGCACTTTTGTGATTTCTGGTCTACTTACACTCAGCTTTATATTTAGAATTAAACAAAGCTATTTTATTTAAAAAAAAATTAGTTGAAGTACAACACTGAAATTACCAAAGAAAAATATATAGGCTAATACGAACGTTTTTCTTAAGATTTCACAAATGAGAACCATGAAAACGCCACCTTTTGGATCAGATTTGGGCTGAGAGATGTTTTTGTGCCAAAAAGTTAATTTTTTTTTATTCAGAAGGAAATTCTATTTCATAGAATTAGGCTTAAGGATGTTTTGCTTTATATATGCAGTAGACACACCACATTTCATATAGCAAAGATAGATAACCTCAGTTATGCATGAGAGTTTGCATCTATAGTAACAGTGTATATATTCTCCAGGCATTAAATACAGCTAGTAACACATCTGAAGTAAAAAAAGGTCTCACTGAATTTTTTCACCTAAATCAGTGCTGATGGCCCCAAAGGAGAGAACTGTTTGTCTCCAGAAGGTATTCCACATAATCTCTCTTGGATGACCTTTCTAGGGTAATATGATTTACTCCCTGGAGATGCCTTATTCTCTCCTTCAACAAAAAAGGGTGGCAAGGCTGACAAGACAAATTGGGTAGTTGATTTCAGACACCTGTTTTATGGAGGCAACGCCTAAGGAAGAAGTAAAAATTTAAGTTAGAAGTAGAAATTTAAGTTAGAAGTAGAAATTGAATTTCTCTTCCTTTATGTCACATAGGATATTCGACACAGGTATGATTGGTCACGTGGAAGGAAATTACAAGGAGGGGAGGAAGGCTGTAATTCCAATGTTTTCCTGTCACAAAGATACTTCTCTTAGATAAACATCCACCTGAAGGAGCAGGATTCCACTTCCTTCTTTGCACATATTAAATGGGACCACAACTAAACACTAAATATTTCTGGAAGAAACAGTTGAGGCTCTGCAGTGTGTACTGTTCGTAGATTATTTGGAGGTCAAAAGCAATCAATTTCAAATTACCAATACACATGCTACGTTACATAAGATGCAAAATGCCTGAAATAGCACTATCACAGTGACTCCATGAAACTGTTGTATAGAGAAAGCTATATAAAGGGAAAGCATTATTTATTTACAGCGTTGATTCCGCCTGATTCTGCCTCAATTTCTTTTCAAAATAAGGACAAGAAGGTAAGTGCAAGAAAAAAACAATCCAAGCCACCTACTCTGCAGTCCTTCGGAGGAAGCAGTTTCTCTCCCTTGCCAAGGGCAGTGATCTATGTTCATTCCTCATTATATGGACAATTTTAAGGGGACAGGGCTTAACCCAGAGCTGTTAGAGTACAATACTGAAATGGGTGTAACTGTGCCTGGAATCTCTGCGCAAACGGTGTAGATTTCACTAAAAAGCAACAGATATTCTGCTTATAGCAAGGTGGAATGACAGAATCATAGGGATTAGAAGGGACCTCCAGAGATCATCAAGTCCAACCCCCTGCCAAAGCAGGCTCCCTAGCTCATATTGCACAGGCAGGCATCCAGACGGGTCTGGAATACCTCCAGAGAAGGAGACACCACAACTCCCCTGGGCAGCCTGTCCCAGGGCTCTGTCACCCTCACTGGGAAAAAGTTCTTCCACATGTTGGTGTGGAACTTCCTGTGCTCCAACTTGAGGTCATTGCCCCTTGTCCTGTCCCCACAGACCACTCAGAAGAGACTGCCCATTTCCCCCTGTGTCCCACACTTCAGATACTTACAAACATTGATCAAATCCCCTCTCAGTCTTCTTTTCTTGAAGCTGAACAGCCCCAGCTCACTCAGCCTTTCCTCACAGGGGAGATGCTCCAGGCTTTCATCATCTTTCTAGCCCTCTGTTGGACTCTGTTCAGGAGATCCCTGTCTTTTTTATATGAGGGAGCCCAGCACTGGACACAACACTCCAGGTACAGCCTGACCAGGGCAGAGTAGAGGGGGAGGATCACCTCCTTTGACCTGCTGGCCAGACTTCTCTTGATGCACCTCAGGATCCCATTGGCTCTCTTAGCCACCAGGTCACACTGCTGGCTCATGGCCAACCTGTCATCCACCAGGACCCCCAGGACCATCTCTGCAGAAGATGAGCTACAATATCACACCTAGTAAAGGTCTACTAAAACTGTACCCTAAATGGGTATGTTCTGCTGTGTAAGTCCAGGACATCTGCATAGTGCATATGCAGTGGGAGAGCTGGACAGGAGTATCTCAAACAGCAAAACCACATTAATTTGCTATGACCTGTGACATTTTGCAACATCCCTACTGGGAAGTGAGCTCCTTCCTTGCCTCACTGAGAATTAGTCATTTAAATAGCTATGCTCTGCTTTTATTCTTCCTCTTATTGTATTTTGTCCTCCCTGACAGCAGCATTACAAAATTCAGATTTCTGGTCTGTGTACCTGTAAAAACCTCATACCTTTAAGGACAAGGCCAAGACAGTCTTAAGGTAAGAGACATGGCAATCACAGCAGGACTTTTCCTGCTACACAGAAAGAAAAAATGGACCTGCATTTCCCTTCTGAATTACTGTCACTGGGTATGACTGAGGTCTTTGTTTCCTCAGCCTCTTCTGCCTCACCTGTGTGGAACTTACGAGAAACTCAACCCAAACACACAGAAATGTCCTTTAGTTCAAAGATTCTAGAACCTACACTGCCTGTGAGGAAAGCAAGTTCAAGGGTTCATTTCTGCACAGCTGCTGGAGTGGTCAATGGAAAGTAGAAACTTATGTGGATAAATTGTGCTTAGTATCTTTCCAGTACTCCCAGCAGAGTATAAGGGAAATAGCACAAAAGCAAGATCAATGTGATGACTCACAAGATTAAATTTTCTTCAAAGCAAAAAAAAAAAAAGGCAGAACATTAAAAAAAAAAGAAAAAAGAAGAAGAAAATATACTTTTTTCTACTAAAATCATGGAGAAACACAAAGGCTCTGTTATATAAAAAATTAGTTTAGCATAAAGTCATTCTAAGATAATTAAGACTTTGAGTTGTCTCGTCTTGTAGATGTATGCAGCAGAGATACTTTCAGTAACTGAAATGTTGGTCAGTCTTTCTGGAATCTTTATGAAGGAAAAGTCACCTTAAAGATGAACTTCACGGAACATGTTTTGGATATCTACCTTAGGACCAGCTAAATCATCCTACATTTTGCTAGATTAATTTCAAATTGCAAATCTTTTGTGAAGGTTCCAACAAAAACCTCGAGGCAATGTATTGGAAGAACAGCTTTCTCCACAAAATGCCATTGTTTGCTTTGCGGTGATTCCAAAAAAAAACCAAGCATGAAAAAAAATGTTAGTAATGGACTGAATCATCCTCTGAAAACAAGAGAGAGCATCAGTCAGTGCAGCCTCTCTGTTTGCCAAATGTGTGCAGAGTGATGTAGTAAGCCCTGAAGGAAGGCAACTGGGTGACAGTATTTGGAGGGTATATTGGGTATGCAATGCATCTTCCTCCTTTACAGAACCTGACATTAATCTAAAGTGAGTCACTTGTAAGAAATAAGCTTGTGTGCGGTAAGATCAACTTCATATTGACTTGCTAATTGAGATTTTTTATGATTATTGAATTGTCTTGGGTGATAGGGACACTTTAGATCATCATCATCACCTTAACCTGCCAAAACCACCACTAAACCATGTGCCTAAGCACCACATCTGTCTTTCAAATACTTCCAGGGATGGAGACTCCATCATACTGATTTGCTGATGTGAAGGTCTTCAGCCCTGAAATAGTGACAACATGAAGGCCACACAGCAGGGGTGCTGTGGATGGAGTAGGTAGATGAACATCTCCGATTTGACAGGAGTATTTTCTGGGTATAATATTGAAGATAGTGTTGTGGGGGTTTTTTTTATTTCTTTTCTTTAACCAGAGCTGTCAACATTTTTCATGTTCAGTGGTGTTTTGGACACAAGGAAGAAGTCAGAGCTGTGGATGCTGAAATGTTTAAAAAGAAGATTTAATGCTTTCGCCATAATATAGGTACATAAAACTACCTGTCCTTGACATAATAAAGCTTCTTTCCAACTCTCTCCTAAAGAATCAAAACTGTCAATGCCTATCACTGGGAAATCTTTGGTAAAAAAGAGGGACTGGAAGCTTGTTTGGGAAGATTAACGATGCTTCATCACAGTGAGCCCATCAGTCAAGGAGACAAAACTTCTAAGTGTTAAACATGGACACAACATCCCTTAGACCCAAAACCACCATAGTTCACTATCAGGAAAACCCCCCACTTTACTCTAAAACAGTGATTTGAATTTAAATATATCTTTCAACTATTAGATACTGAGAACACGAGTTCAAGTAAATTGATAGGAATTCCGTTCCATAGTATAAACATTACTGGTTATCTGCCTTTCACCAGGAAAAAGGAAAAGAGTTGTTGGGGATTTAAGCCAAAAAATATTGGCTCCACAATTTATGAGGGGCATAGGAGTATTCAAATATGATGCAAACACTCAAGCAAAACATGAATCACATTTAAATCACATCATCCACAGCTGGGATTATACTCGCTCTTCTTCTCTTTAGCTTGTTTCTCTTTGCTAGCTGTTACCCTCTTGATGATATCATGTCGTTGAGCTGAAGGCCTCCCATGTCTATTCAACATATTTTGCTGCTGCATCAGTCTGGCAGCATAGGAATGAATATTTGAGGATGGACAATTACTTTGACCTTACTGTGGTAATGGAAAAATATGTCAAACGTATTGATCTGACTGCTTTCCTGTCGTAGTTCCAGGGAACAAGCCAACTATGGCAAGCATTTTAACTGCACTAATAGATGGTACAATGTGTTCTAGTACTAGATAAGAGCTTTACCTGCTGTGAAACTTGAGTGCACGTCCTGCTAGATGCAATCAATATTCAATGCTCATTCTCATTTTAACAGAATCCACAAAGTTTGTACCACATTCTGAGTGGTTTGAAACCATTAGCTAACCAAGGTACAAAGCATTCCAAAGAGGAACTGTGCTGCAGAAATGCACCTAGGAAAATTCAGAGACAAGAATCACTATAAGGATTGAGTTTGGCAGTACACTGGTAAGGACAGATCGCAAGAGGTGCTGGTACCTATGTCTGTATGCAGACCACTGTTCTGAACTAGATGACTAAGGCTGGTTACTGTGAATGTGAGGTGGCCATTCATGACATTTCAGAGGCTCAGTTACTATATTAATAGAATTCTTCCTGACACATACTTCCCAAAAGTCCGTTAGGTGCAATGGAAACAGTCTGAAGATGCTGTAAGGCATGCATTAGTGTCTTAATAGACTGTCTTGACCAAATTTCTCCCTTGTACCTGCAATAGATCAAGCCCAGAATTAGACTTGAAATTCTCAGATGCAGAATTCTTTTCAATGTGATGATGTGGTCCATATGAAATGAGATGAAAATTTCAGCTCAGTTACCAGTGGACATGGAGGAAAATGGACAATGAATTCTAGCTGGTATTTAATCTTTTAAAATTGTAATCTGGAATCTGAAAAAAAAAGTTATTCAAAACCCAGCAGAAAGTTTATTAACATTTAGGTGTCAAAATATAAAGAATCCCTGAGTCACGTAATCATTAAGGTTGGAAAAGACCTCCAAGATCATCTAGTCCAACTATCCCGCTACCACCTATAATTACTAACTAAACCATGTCCCTAAGTATCTCATCTAAGCTTTCCTTGAACACCCTGAGGGACTGTGACTCCACCACCTCCTTGGACAACCCGTTCCAATGCCCAATCATTCTTTCTGAGAAGAAATTTCTCCTGATTTCTAACCTGAACCTCCCCTGGTGCAACTTGCAGCCATTCCCTCTTATCCCATTGCTAGTTATCTGCAAGAAAAGGCTGACCCCCAGCTCACCACAACCTCCTTTCAGGTAGTTGTAGAGAGCAATAAGGTCTCCCCTGAGCCTTCTCTTTTCCAGGCTAAACAGTCCCAGTTCCCTCAGCCACTCCTCATCAGATTTGTGTTTCAGACCCTTCACCAACTTTGTTTCCCTTCTCTAGAAATGCTCCAGGGCCTTGATGTCTTTCTTGTAGTGAGGGACCCAAAACTGAACACAGTATTTGAGGTGCAGCCTCACCAAAGCTGAGTACAAGAGGATGATCACCTCCCTGGTCCTGCTGACGATACTATTCCTCACACAAGCCAGGATGCCATTGGCCTTCTTGGCCATCTGGGCACACTGCTGGCTCATGTTTGGGCACACTGCTGGCTCATGTTTGGGAAAACTCCAGATCGTTTTCCTCTGTGCAGCTTTCCAGCCACTCTGCCTCAAGCCTGTGGCGTTGCCAGGAGTTGTTATGACCAAAGTGCAGGAACTGGAAATTTGCCATGTCGAACTTCATCCCATTGGCCTCTGTCCATTGATCCAACCTGTCTAGGTCCTTCTGGTGGGTCTTCCTACCCTTTGTCAGATCGACACTTTCCCCCATGGATGAGGATGTGGAGCGGATCTCTGAAGATTTAAATGACAGATAGAAACATCTTTGTTAAGCTGCAGCAGAGTCAAAATAATGCAATCTCAGAAGGACCATTGTAGTGAAACAGACTGCTTGACTTGGCAGAGACACTTTAACATCACTATAACATGTCATATATGTTGTCCTTCCATTGACTTCAATTCATGGAATTTCAGGGGTACCATTAAAACGAATTTTACAATAATACTTCTGGCACTCTGATGTACTGTAAGATATTTTTTAAAAAATGAGCACAGATGCAGAAATATATATTTCTCCTTTGCAGTTCAGAATTAAGGGTTGGATCAGACTATCTATCAAGAAGGAAAAAATGAACAGACATAGGAATGTTATGTGAGAGAAGTAAAAGTTATGTGAGAGACATAACAGCAGCTAAAAAAAGTCAAAAGTCCTCCTCAGCACTGTTTGTTCAAGAGAAAGCATACCAGTTTCAGTAGTCAGCAGTACTCTAATGGAGTGTGGTAGCTAGTGTTATACTCAGCCACCTTTGCCCACTCTCCACTTTAAATGAACAAGTATCCACTTGTAGTTCGGTTGACTGAAGTAGTCTTTGACATAAATCAGTGATGCAAACTTGGCTCCCACTTGCATTTTTTGCACAGTCAGACAGTTTAATCACCAGTCCTTCACCTTCCAGAGAGATTCAGAAATGCAGGAATAGTTTGTTAGACTATAATGAAGCAGATAGCAGATCTCATCACCTCAGGAAACTGGGAAGCAGAAGTTTTAAAGAATCAAAAATGAGCTGGAAGTACACATGTATTTCAGAAATGGTCAGTGTTCTCGGAGTGTGTGTTGAGTAATAATGTAATAACGAAGAATAGATTTAAGAATGATGATTAACATGCTTTGAGACTCAAACTTCTACAGAGGCATCAAAAAGGCCTGTTTGTAGAGATGTCAAAAAGATCTCATGCAAGGGGTATAATATACCCAAGGTGCCAGACGAAGGGTGTTTTGCCTTGTACAGTGAACGAACCAAGACGTTTATGCTGCTGTTGGAGGCACTATCAGGGTCACAAGCACAACTTCCCTTTCCTGTAGCAGCTCAAAATGTTCCCCTGCAGCAAAGATAGCAGGGCAAGAGTACAAAGTCGCCTCTTCCACTTGCAATTCTTTTTGCAGGGTTTCATCTGCAAATGAGAAATTGGTTTCAGCTATTAGAGGGGGAATGTGCATTCACATCCTTTTCAGCTGGGAATGAAGGGCACCTCCACCTCATTCCTGCTGCTCTTGACAGCACTCTTCACCAATAATTACTTGGGAAAGCTAGCTTATTAAAGCAGCATTCAAAATCAGAAGTCCATCAAGCATTAATTAAAAAATGAGAGTGTCAGTTATGATCTGATAATTGTCAGGTGTAAAAAGGATGCATATTCTGTGGGGAAAAAATCCCACCCCAAAACCCCCATCCCAAAACTCAGAACTTACTGTACAGGTTATATCAGCAAGAACCTGGTGTGAGGTGGGAGGGGATTGCATGGTCTGAGATCACTCTTTCCCATCTTCAGCAGCTTGAAAAGCATTAATGCTTCCTGACACTGATAGAAACAGCTGAACGGTGAGTCACTGAGGTTGAATTTCATAGAATGAGTAGCAGGGAACACAGAATTATAGAATCATAGAAAATTTTGAGTTGAAGGGACACTAAAGATCATCTAGTGCCAACCCCCTGCCATGGGCAGGGACAACACACCCCTTACTAGACCAGGTTGCCCAAAGCCCCATCCAGCCTGGGCTTGAACTCTGCCAGGGATCCAGGGGCAGCCACAACTTTTCTGGGCTCCCTGTGCCAGGGCCTCACCACCCTCACAGGGAAGGGAATATTTTCCTTATAACCTAAGTCAACCCTCCTTCAGCTGGAGGTCATTACTCCTTGCCTTATCACTACATGCCCTTGTAAAAAGTCCCTGTTACACTCAGAGCTCTTTTTCCTTCACAAAAAAAAAAATAAAAAAATAAACAAATAAATAAAAGTCATGTAAGCTATTTGAAGGGACACCACTCACCACTCTCACAGGGCAGAGGGATCTTGAAAAAATCTTAATTATTTCTACATCAAGTTTAAGGCCTCTTTCGTTAGTCAGAATGTACTCACAGAGCACCTTTTGCCTAAGAGTCATAGTTTATGGCTGCGAAGCCATAAAGTCCCATACTCTGGGACTTCAATGAAGAGGTCATTTAGCCCAGCAGTAATGAAAGAGCATAGGGAAGCTGGGATAAAGTCATGGTCAGTATCATAGTGAGGACCAATTTATAGTGAAGACAAGAGACTTCACTGTGGAAATATAAATGGAATGTTTGGCCCTAAAGCTTCAAAAAATGGATGTCCATCAACAAATTGGGGGCATACAGGCCACTAAAGAGGGGCAAACTATTTTGACCTACACCTCTGGTTTTAATAAATTAGGAAAACCCTATCAAAATATTCTGGATCAATCATAGAATTCATCTTGATTCACTCTAAAGTTGTTATTCAGTTGCCTACAATAGATACTTTAGTACTGAAAATCTCCATGGATACATGCAGCGTCTACATGGGACTGACAGGTAGAAGACAGGACCCGGAGGAGACCCTAGAGCATTGTTGGCAAGCATGTGGAGGACCCAGAGGGATATAGTGGAACAAGATGCCTATTTTAAGCAAATTAATCCATCCATAGATGTATGTAGTATAGACATGCATCTCTGAATTATACCACCTACCTTTTTGTTAGGAACAAGACAATGAACAAAAACTCTTTTGTTTTAATAATCAAAATTTTTATATTGTGCTTCACCTGCCATGTTTTATTTGTCTACCTTAGGATGAGAAAAAATCATGCAATGAACTCAACCTGCCTCTGCACAAATTGGATTTGGAGGTCATTGGTTATGTGCAAAATGTATTGAACAAGATACAGGAAGCAGATGGTATATTTCTTTGCAAAGATGTGTGGAGCTCTTACAAAGCCATTCTGTGGTTGATTTTATCTGCTTTTCTTTTACTAGATGACATGGCTGTCCAAACAATACCTAGTAAATAATTTATAATTTTTACTGATGATGCGAAAGCGAACCAGACTCTTCACTCTTGGGGTTAGGAGTTACACATAAGAAATAAAGGATCTTATTTTCCCTGCTTTAAAGGCTGCATACAAGCTCAGTATGAAACAGTAGTTTGAAAGGGTGGAAAGCAGCTATGAAAGAAGAGCTGGAACACAAGATTCACTGATCGGATTAGTTTCCTAATCCTTAGGCCAGAGCAAAAGTTGTCAATGTTTTTCAGTTTGCAAATCCCTAAATAACATCCTTGTGGAAGAGCAAAGTAGTGCCTGAGGAATTTAAGCAGGCTTGGATTTCTTAGTTGGCTTTTTCAGATCTCTAGGATACAGTAGCTGGAACCCCTAGTAGGCCACTGTTTGAAAATTATTGACCTAGAGCAGTCTTCATTCTCACTTACTCATTCACCAAACTAATGTGCCATGATTTTTTCACAGGAAGGAATTATATCACTATGACGACTTGAATGCTACTTCCCTTCTCAGGTTACTAAGTGTCAGAAATATGTATAGAGAAGGTGGGGGCTCGTAAGCTACAGGCAGAGGAAAGAAACTGAGTTCATCTCCCACCTCCTGTGAGATGAAAATCAAATCAACACTTCACACCAGTGGCCTAGCCAGTATTTTTCCTTTCCTCTCAGACTGAGATCTTTCATTGAAATTGTGCATTAACAGAGCTCTCTTCATTGCATTATTAAATAGAAGAGGAAGATTATTTTGCTATATTTTGTGCTGAGTTCCTTGGAGAGCACAGGCTAGTTGAATCAATCAAGAGAGATGTTTGAAGGAAAGCCCATCCTGCAGCTCTATTCTGGTTATAGGAGTGAGAAAAACAAATCTGCTTGAACCTCACACTAGTAGGACACTTGAAAGCCCACTAAGTAGAAAAGATTAGGCACCTGTGAAACAGAAGCACTACAACGCTTGGCTTCCTTGGACCTAAAGACTTCAGTGGGATGGCAAGTGCTTGAGTGGGAATTTTTAAAGGTTATTTATACTTTCACAAATATAAATCACACCTACCTCCCACATACAAGAATTTACATACTTGTGTGAATCCAGTCAGAAGAGGGAGACTTGAAAGCCCCTTGCTATTTGTATCCTCAAAGACTTACAGGTTTACAAACCTTGTCCCCTACCATATTGCATTGTATACATGCAATATGTACCATCCCGCTCCCTGAAGAAGAATCAGGCTTCAATTAGTCAAGCAGATAATACCTTGTGCTTTTAACAAGCTCAATTAACAAAAGTCTGTAATTTTGGGTGAGTTACCCTGCTAAGATATAAATCAGCATAACAATGAAAAAAACACAACTTGATCAAACATGTAAAATGGTTATATTTGGAGTTATATTGTAAAAAATGAACCTCCAAGAGTAGGTAAAACATAAAAATAATTTTAAAATAACCATTTAATTAGTGTGTTTGTTTAAAAGAAAAGGTCATCAATTCATCAATCGCTCTTCTCCTTTGGTCATGCAAGAGGTACCTTTCTGGGCATTCATTTTATCAAATAAATAAGCAGGGGAAAGGCTATAAATAACATCAAGGTTAAAGCAGCACCAGTGTAGAAATTTGTTCTGAAAGGACTTTCTGAAGTCCACCTTTTTGGATAAAGGTGCCTTTTTTGTACAAAGTGGATCTCGATACCACTTGAAACAACTAATGTTTGGGTGTGGGAGACTTCAAGCATGCAAAAAAGGATTTTGTTTTCCCCAATATTTTTTTCCCTTAAAAAATAAATATTAATTGAACAGGAGTTAGTTTGGGAAACAGCAATGGTATATGCCATGTGGAATATTAAATAAGATTATTTCCATGGCCCTTTTGGTTTGATAATCTGTGAAAAAGATTGTGCTACACACATACAATGTTTGAAATAGTCAAGCATATGAGATAACAGCCATTCAAAGAAATATTCCAGCACTTCTTGAGGCTGGGAAGTGAAAGCTCATAATAGCATATGTTATCTGTCACACTATCTGGCATGTCAGATTTCTACACCCATCACATGATGCAGTATGTGTGTGCTTGAGAGCAGAGGAAAAAAATCTGATGTGTCAGAAGCTTGCAAGCTGCTGCTTTTCCTCAAATGCATACGTGATAATACAAAGTATGTATGTTGCGAAGGTAGTGAGAAACAGAGGGATTTATTGCTCAGCTCTGCTCAGCAATAAGAATATTCAGATGCAGTATAACAAAGGACATGGAGCGCATCCAGAGGAGGGACACAAAATTATCCAAGGGCTGGAGCACCTCTCCTATGAACACAGGCTGAGAGATTTGGGCTTGTTCAGTCTGGAGAAGAGAAGGCTCTGGGGACACCTCATCGCAGCCTTCCATTACCTGAAAGGTGCCTATAAGAAAGCTGGGGAAGAACTGTTCCCAAAGGCATGGTGCAATAGGACCATGGTTTGAATAGGTAATGGTTTGAAACTAGAAAAGGGAGGATTTTAGGTTGGATATTAGGAAAAAGTTCTTCACTATGAGGGTGGTGGATCATTAGCACAGGTTACCCTGAGACGTAGTGGTAACCCCCCTCCCTGGAGATCTTCAATGTCAGGCTTGATGGGGCTCTGAGATCCGATCTAGCGAAGATGTCCCTGCTCACTGCAGCGGGTTGGACTAGGCGGCCTTTAAAGGTCCCTTCCAACCTAACACATTCTATGATTCTATAAGAGAGGAGATACATCCTGCAGACCCTACAACAAAACCTCCAGAATTTAAAAGGCTCTGTTGCATTGGTCATGCCTTCTCTAGAAAGCAGCTGAGCACTCTCACCTATTGTCTTCCACTGCAGAAAAGGGGAGATCTGATTTTCACAGCACCTACATAAATACCAAAACATTCTGTGAAGTCAATTGTGATACAAGCTTCTTGTCCCAGCGTGTTTGGTGAAGAGGCTGACCTCCTTGTCCATACTGTAATCAAGCCTCTGTCAGATATTTTCTATAGCAAGTGATAGAGAAACAATGTGTAGTGCCCATGTTAGTCTGAATTTCTGTATGAGCACCCTCACGCATCCTGGCTCTGAGGGGTTAATAGCTTCTGCTTGGTGAAAACCATTCCTGATGGAACTGAGTCCAGGTGAAGCCCTGGTTGAATTCCCATCCCACATTTGTTTGCCAACTGGCAGTAACTTGTTCCTCTTGGTTTATAATTATGCCAGATCCTGGCAACTGGCAAAGCCTATCTGTCTCAGGGCTTTACCCCTTTGTTCTGTTGCATCAGCTGAAGCTCTCCTGAAACTCAGCACGCTTCTGCTCCTACGAAGCACCCTCAGCAATTCTCCTGTGCACAGATGGATACTGCTCATGGGAAGTTTTTCCTAACTTACTGTATAACTAGGAAAAAACATAGATACCTGTAGTCTTTCCTAGTAACCCCCTCACTTTCAACTCCTTAACTCTTGATTTAAAGCTGGTTTAGATATTGAAATGTATGATTTCAAAATAGACATGTGATGTTCACATGTCTACTGGGTTTTCAATCACTGTTTACTCAGCATGAGGCAATAATGGAGTATTTAATTCTCTGATAAAAAGCCTACCACATGTATTGGTAATAAAAATTAGGGTGGAGGTGTAGCATGGGTCATAGCAAGTTCCTATGCATGTTCTCTGTCAATATTTGTTCATGTGTAGGTATGAGCAAGTAATTACTAACAACCCAGTTCTGCGACAGTTTTAGGATCATTAGGGTGATTTTAAGAAAAATAAAATAATTCAGAGATTGAGAGAAAAATAAGACGAAATTGGACATTTCATGGGAATTTGAAATGTCATGCCTCTCAGCTTTAATTTTGTTTTTATTTTTTCTTTGAGTCCCTAATGGCTCCCTTGTGTCCAGGGCCAAATGGTATCAGGATGGGGAATGTTACTACCAACAACTTCAACACCTATTTTAGCATCAGTTAGTAGTTAATTTTCCAAATTGGCCCTTCCTGTTTGTGCTCCATCGTGTTCAGTCCTTGACCTTTTTGTACTAACCAAATAAGGACCATTAATTTTAAATTTGTCAGTGTTGCTATAGCTACTAAATTGTGTATGCCAGTTAATATTATGAAGATATGAATAACAAAAGATATATAATGTATTTTCCAGTGTTTGCTATTATCATGACAATAAATTCACATGCCACAGCAAATAGTCATACAGCAATTTGTAGATAGGAATGATTTAAATTAATGGTTCTTATTTTTATCCTTTTGGATGACTTGGTAGGTGTTTTCTATAATCAAGGGCGAGAACTTATCATTTCTAGAAAGTGTTTCACAGAATCTGATCTGCTAGGTGTATAGAGAAAGCCAAGGAGGATTATTCTCTTAAATTAGCTGTGAAATGAGGTAAAGTCCCCATCCCCAAGTGTTACACGTGTGGATTAGAGACTTCAGGACAACTGCTTGAGAAATCTAAGGAAACATTAAGTAGTTACACAGAACATCAGTTGAGGAAAACAAGCGGACAAAGCAAGAAGGTATTTTCTATACAGTGAAGACAGGGACCTCTTAAAAGCTTTAAAGAAATTGGAAGCATGGGGAGTTGCCTGTTCTGGTCTATTTTCATAGTAGACTATGTTTCATAGGAGACAACCACATTCACGTCTTCTCTCTGTATATATCTGTGCAACACAGTTACCCCTTACATACATTAAATAAATGAATGAATGAACGAACAAACAAACAAACAAATAAATAAATGCCGCTGCTGGCACAGACCTTCATATTGTAATTGTCATTTTCTGATAGATTTCTTTGGAAACAGTATATTTTGACAGGTGGTCCTCTGCATACTCCAGTAACTGTGTGTTACATGCTTTAATTTTGGTTTAAAATAGTTGGTTTAACTATTCAGATCCATGGGCTTTCCTCACAGCATTCTGTCACAGACATTTCCACTTCTCACAGCTAGCATGTTAGGTACTAATCATACTCTGCCTGTACTCTGGATGTTAGAGCACTGCAAATTTGTTTGAAATGCTGACAAGGAGATCTCTATAGACTTCAGCTTGATAACTTCATCATTTTCCAAGAGCTCAATTGAGTAGCTATTTATTATGTTGGTTTTCTGCAACAGCACTTATGACTTATACAAACTTTATAGAGCAAAGTCTATGTTAGCTCCTTAGCAGATGAGGCATGGTAAGATAAAGCTCAAATATGCTCCTAGCTAGAGGTATTCCTTTTACACAGTGTTGTTTTGTTTTCTTTTTTAATTGGGGGAGCTAAGAGAAAGTAACTTTGGATGACATAATAATCACAATTGTGTGTGCAGGCATATAATTTTAATTGCATTATGTCATATATATAAACTCTTCTATTGCTTTATGATTCTGGTGATAGAAGATAAAGGCTAATATTCCTCTATTAGGAATTGAAAGACATCAGAGTGGTTTTCCTCAGAAAGTTTTAGATGTTGCTAGAGGGAATGGGGAGTCTGGAAGAATTTCTATGTTTTATTTCCATACCAAATTGTTTGACACTTAACACTTCCTTCACTAGAGGGAAATTGTACAGCCTGCACTAAAGGTAGCATGCAACTGCACGTCTGTCTGGATGAAAAATGTCTTGTTATCTGAAAATAGTCTATTATCACCTTGCTTCCAAGGCATCACTGTCTAACAGGTGGCCCATGGGCTGTTTCTACCAAATGTTGGTTTTGTTTTGTGGGTTTTGAGGGGTTTTTTCCCAGAATATAGGAAACAACTTTTAATGAAGGAAAAGCAGTCCAGAAGGCTGAATTTCTCCTCTCACCTGGCATTGCGGCTGCAGCTACTACCATATCAGGTTATTTAGGACTGGAGACATGCTCCACCTTGATCATGGTAGTCAAGGGCAGAAGGGAGATAGACTGCAAAACTGCTTTCTAGCTTGTACAGGTACCATAACCAGACCAGACCTGCAGTGAAAGGAGGTATTTCATTTGTAAATAGAGAAGAATACTCAAAGCTTCCTCAGTTAGAGCAAGGTCAGTCCTACATACCCAGTAGGAAGCCCATAGCCATCTATCATACATAAGGCTAGATGAAGAAAAGATGAAACAAAATCTCTGTGAAAAGGAGGATTCAAAGATACTCTTTAAAAGATGCCACATCATGATTTTAGAAGTGGCACTTTATTGATTAACAGTAAGGAATTTGCTTGTTCATTCTTCCCACATCTTGCAGAGTTTCCGCACAATCATTAAATGTGGTGTTTAATAGACTTAAAACCAAACCAATACCTACATGTAGAGCTACACATCTTGTTTTGTTATTTACCTAGAGCATAAATAATCCAAGTAGATCCAGGGACAGCCACCATAGTGAAATATGGACAAAGAGATTGGCTTTTAAAAAAGAATTAATTTCTGTGTTGAATTATTAAAATGGAGATCCATTTAAATTTGAAGAAATGGGATTTATTTCTAAGGGTTAAAGAAGGCATTTACACATCTCAATGCTCTTCTAGTTCTCAGCTATTTTTTGCTATTTGGCTTCAGATAAATTGCAAAAGGTGGGTTTAATCATAATTGATTTGGATATCTTCAGTAATGATATTTACAGCTGAACTACTTACACTGAGTTCCCTTTATAAGCTTATCATTAAGGTGCAAATCAGCTAACAGACACTGGCCATCTACTTTTCTATGAATGAACTCTGCTTTTCAAGCTCCTTTTGCTCTCTGCTCACAATAAGGAGATCCAAATAACAAGCCCATGAGAGCTGTCTACATTGCAGATACCTACATTTGGTCAGATGAATTTCATCCTTATCTTTAAATTGTGCCTCTTCAATGGTGGTTTAATAAATGTAACTGCAATTAATTGACAATACATTCTACCCACACTCTTATTTCTTATCATGCCTCACCTTGCTCTTTGTTGCTATTTCTTTCATATATCTTTTTATGCATGGAACAGCTTCTCTGAATTAATTTAAAAGGTCACAGGCATTTCTTTTTCAATATTTCTTTCTGGTACTTTTCTCTCAGGAAATCCACACGAAGATACTCCAAGTTCATGAAGCATTTTACCACAAATGTTATACAAAATCCTACCTTCAAGAAGGGCTGTCAAGGTTTACCCCATTTCCCTGTAACGAAATCATGAGGTTATTATATTTGTATTCATTGTCCAGAACATGACATTCATTTTCTGTGTCTTTTTGCAGGCAAAGTCCTGATCCTGCTACCAGTTACCCTTGTGTTTAGCTGTGTAGTCCAGCAACTGTCAAGAACCTGGCTCGCATATTGTTCTCTTTATTCCCTCTTCTAGTACACAAAATTACACTCTTTCCATTTTAAATTGGTGTTTTTCATTACTATCAAGGGTAAGATTTATTGTAGAGCATCATATGCTAGATAAAAATGCAGCATTTCTGAGCCAGCTACTACCAACTCAGGACAGAGGTTGTTCAGGAAAATAGAGCATTGAACAGATTTACCAGTTTTCTTTCACACAAGATACTGAGATGGGAAAACCAGCAACAACAAACATTTCTCAAGAAATAATAGCATGTAAGATACAATTCATGTGCTTCTACTTATTTGTTGAGGTTTTTGTTATGATCTCACTGCTGTGCCATTACCATCCACACCCTTTACAGCAGATACTGGAACAGGCTGCCCAGGGAGGGGGTTGAGTCACCTTCCCTGGATGTGTTCAAAAAAAGGGTAGATGAGGTACTTAGGGATATGATTTAGTTTAGGAAGAGAATGGTTGGACTTGATGATCTTAAAGGTCTTTTCCAACCTTGTGATTCTGTGATTCTGTGAGATAGCAGACCTTGTAATACACAAGACGTGCATCACCTCTTCACTGGGCTGCCCTTGGCAGTATAGGCAGCTGAGTATTTCAAGGGTGCTTCAACAATAGCCTTCTGCCCTGTAGACTTCATCTCACCCAAATTTAGATGTCTATGGTTTAGATGTCAACAGATGAGCAAATAATATTCCTTGTCATTGGGAAGACATAGATATTTTTAAAATGTGAGTCATCTGCCTGGTTATAGACATCTGCTTTAGGATGAGAGGTTTTTCATCTTAGATTCTATTGACTATATTAAGTAGACCTTCAGGAAAGAGAAATTAATAATATAGTAATAAGCTCAGGTGTAGTTCTGGTGGGCAGAGAGTCTTTCCTCCAAGAGGCAATTCAGTACTTTCTTCCCACTCTATACTTCTTCCTTGTGCTGAAGAAAAAGAAAAATGAGAGGTGTGGGAATGATGGTACTTAAAGGCAGCATACTGCTTTTAAATAACTACAAAGATAATATAAGTGTACAAAGTAACATAGTAACATTAAATCCTCTTGGATGAATAGAGATGAATGGATCATTAAAGCTTCATTAAACAAAGCTGCTTGTAGCAAAGAGAGGGTCAATGAGTGATTTGCTGTTATACAGATCTTCTTTCTCCCTCTTGAAGTGCATGTACAGCTACAGTAAACCTCAACAAGCTGAGATTCTTTTTTGAAAAAAAAAGTTCTTTTCACAGTCTCTGTGTTTACTATTGTTTCTGGTCAGAACTATTGCATTACCTCTCTTTAACTGTTTGCAATTTAAATAGTTTTTTAAGGATGAAAGTTGGGGAAAACACAGTTTATTCAATTTTGCTTACTCACCCGGAAAGACAGACTTGTGAGAGAACAATGGTGATAACAGTATAACCTTATGTACTCATTTTATCAGGATGTTTACAACACCAAGTAGGGATGAAATGATTTGCACAAGTTCATCTTGTGGACCGTCAGAATAACCAAAGATAGAAATCCACTCTTCTGAGTCTTTTTTTTTTTTTTGCAGTTCTTCATCCATTGCATCATTCTGTACTTGTATGATTTTAAGTAGCATAAGACAGCTATGGATGGGTTTAGGTTCCCTTGAACTTGTCATGTTGAGCTTATGCTCTCAACTAGCCTTCATTAGTGTCACACCACAGATCCAAAAGTTATTTTATGATGATCTTCAGCCATCCTGCTGTGGAAAGACCACATTTTCCTGAACAGTATGTCATCATATAAGGTTTAATCAGGCATAATGCCTAATTCTAGAATTATAAAATTTGTAGAAGAGCAGGAGCTGAAATACAAAGAAGGCAGGTTATGCCAGCTAGAGAAAGCTCAGGACTGTGAAGGGCTAGGAACTCCCATGTAGGATGCCAGGGAGCAATTGTGGGAACACACAGTGGCTAATAAACTCAGTGAGTACACGTCCCTGAAATTTGACCAGTAGCTTAAACACCTTCAGCACTGAAATTTCTACCTTCCTCCTGAAGGACTATCCAGACTGAGAACAAAGCTCAACTTGTCTCTGGTTGGCAGTTGGTGGTATAGATGGCAATCGGGTGAAGGGTAGTGCCAATGTTACTTGTGGTGTTGGATTTCCTCTGGTGGAAAAGACAGGTTGCTGAATGGGGAATTCTCTGGATGAAACAGAAAAGTAGAGAGCTCAGTTTCCTAATCTCTCCACAGAGGTCCCTTTATTATTTAGATCATCTGGCCAAGCCCATGGGGATCTTCTTCAGCCTGAATTCATTTTTGCCACTTCTAGATGTAAAGACAAGGATAAGAAATGGAAATCATGAAGCACCCAACCACTCTGAAGAAAAATTAGACCAGTGTCTAAGGAAGTGACAAGAGTTAACATTTTCTCAATACACATATCATTTAAAGAATGGTTGCTGTTTTCAGCTAGACCATCCATCCACCTAGACCTAATACAGCCTTCCTTTTAAAATCAGGACTGGGAGGTAATTCATCTTCAAAGACAGTATGAACTGCAAGATCTAAAAGAATCATTCCTTTATATAAGGATTGAGCTTTTAAACATCAAAAGATCACCTAAGCACATGTTTAACAATAGAGATGCCACTCCTCATCTCCCTATTCATCAAATCTTTTCTGCTTATGTCTTGTTAACCACACAGCCATGCATGGAATAGTTTTGATCCACTAGGACTTCAGGCATAAGGACATAGTCCATACCCTTCTGACTTATAAGAGAAGGCATTGTCTATATTACAAAGATATTTTTAAAGTACATGGGGCAAGGAGTGTTAAAAAACCACTAGAGCATCCTTGCCTTCATTGGCAATTGTGTGAAGGAAAGAGTAGAGGCAATATGGCAAAAAGCACCTGGCAGCGTAGCAATTAAAAAAAAAAGGCAATAATTACTTGCAAGAAGATGACTGAAATTGAGATCAACTTTTAGAAGTAATGGGGATTTTTTTTTTTTTTTGGCTTTTGTTTGGACTTTTTTCAAGTAATTTTTAAAACATTCCAGATCTGCTTGGAATCCCGTGGGCTGCGTTTGGGAAAGTAAATGACTAACCTTCTGAAAAACTTAAGACCAACTGAAATGTGGGCTTTTAAGAGACACATTCCTGTGGCAGAACATTTAATGCTGTACTTAAGTGTGGTTTTACTTTGAAGGACATTTATTAGTCCTGAACCTTATCTTCACAAGGTTCTAGACATTGAGAAAGAGATATCAGCATGAATTCTCAGAGCAATACCACTATGTCATTCTGCTATGGTTATTGAAAACCTGCAGTCAGATTCTCCACTAATTTTAAAGGATACTGATCCATGTGCAGAAGTGCTACTTCCATAAGTGTATGAGAGCTTCTCTTTTCTCTCCTGACATCTTTCCTCCTTCTTATTTTCCTGTAGCAGTGCTGCAAGTCTGTCTTGTTTCGACACTCTGATTCTGGTACTTAAGACCTATAAATGCTCCAAATGTTCTCTGTTTAAAAATAATCCAATCTTATATTTAAATCAAGGGGCAGGGTAACCTGGACCAATTTCTTTAGTTCGGAACAGACTTAGAGTTTGCAGACAGCAGTGTTTGCCACTTCTGCAACCCCACTGCTTCTTCAACTCTGCCAGTGAAGCTCTGCATGTGACTGCTCCCTACCTAATCCAGTTGAGGAGGAATGAGAAGAGAAGAGTCCTGGTCTTTTCTGAATCATCTCTTCTTGACTGAAAAAGGTTAAGGAGTACTTGGACAACTAGACCTGCTAACAGATCTGAGGGCAAGAAAACCTCCAGAAAAGGAGAGGCCTGACCATGCATCCACTGCTGTTAGAGGGAACACAGAGATAGAAGTTCACCTGTGTGAAGATGGAGATGATGAGAATAAAGAAGAAAGAAAAGGACATCAATCCATGGCATCTATACCACTACTGTATTTTCAAGCATATCTTGTCTCACACTGTTTTTTAGGTAAAGTATAGAGTAGTATTTCTTAGTGCAGAGTGCTGCATTTCCTTCCTTTGCTTCCTCCCAAGTCTTGAGGTAAAGTATATGTTCTATTTTCCAGTTTCTTGATCCTTTTATCCAGAAATATCTCCAAAAAAAACTTGGTTCAAGAGTTAATGTTCTGAAGAAAAATGCCAGAGGCTGTTGCACTTCCCAAGCATTTTGTGTCTCCTGGCTTGTAATTACTTTTAGTGTACAGTTCTTTCCTACTTATTGATTAGAGTGTCTGTAATTGCTGGTCTATGTGTATATGACACAGCTTTTATAGCCAACACATTCTTTTCATGCAGCAGCTAGGAACAGAGAGTGGGGATATTGGATAATTAAGTAGATGATTTACGGTAAAAGTCCTTAGAACGCTTCCACTGTTTTCTTTCAGGTTTGGGGCCACAGTGTTCACAGTGATGTTGAATTGAACACCTCATTTTCTTAAAAGACTGCTTACTGCTTACTTTTGCCTCTGTACCCTGGAACTTCTGATCGAATACAGCATGGAATATTTACCAGTATCAGTCTTGTTAACCATCCATCTCATCCCCATTACCCCCTCCAGTTTTAGTTAGCACATATCATTCTTGTGTTCTCCCAGACCTAGGAATCTCCATCTGCATGCTATATCTGTCAGCATGGCTTTGATTCTCGAACTTATCTTCTTTAGCTTCAGCTGTTTTATGTAATTTGGAAATTTATTGAGCAATGTAGAGAAGGATGAACATCTCAAGATATATCAGCAGGATGTTCAATATGCAGGCTGACTTATCTCCTGGTTCCCAGCAAACAGAGATATCTGGTCAATGGAGACAGCAAGACAGCAATACCAACTGAACCCTTATCTGGTACCAAGTTGTTAGCCCAAAATAGTTGAAGGATTTTTCAGATCTGATAAAGATTCTAAGAAAGATTGTAGGCTTATTCCTTCTTGTTGAGTATTATCTCTATCACATCTATGGGCTACAGACATTCCCGTTTGTTTGTTTTGCAGTTAGACATGGACAATCTTTTTTTCTGGCAGATAGTAAAATAACTACAAAATGTAGCTGGGAGGAGAGGGATGAGACTCAGACAATTTCCCTAATAGTCTAAAACTGTGAAGGAAATGTAAAACATTTGTTAAAAGTCAAGTATTTTATTTTGACATTTTGAGTTCAAAACCAATTATCTCTGGTTTTAAAGCCATTATTTGCTTAGAAACAGATCTTTAAAAAAAAGGGGGGGGGTTTAACGGTGCCTTTATAGATTCCATTTTAAGCTGTGTTTCATTTTGGATGAACTTCAGCTGCAGTTTCATGGCTTTTATTTATATTTTGTTGATTTCTCAACAAAGCATAAAATAAAACTGTTTCTCTCTGCAGACAAGACAGATTAAGGACTTGGAAAAAATTACTGCAACAATTTTGAGGAGATTTAGGAGGTAGAGCTGTGAAGTAAGCAAACTGAATTATGCCTGACTATATATAACATCTAAAGTGTGGGTGTTTAGTGAAATAGTCACCCTGGTCTCACTTTGCTGTCAATAGAGGTCAAATCTTTATAAATACTGCTTTCTAGAGAGTAGTGTGTCTCTTCATCAGGGAGACCTCTAACATAGGATGTTCAGATAATTACCTCCCATTTCTCTCCAGTCACTGCTTCAAGGGTTTGTTACAAAACCTTGAAGGCAAGAATAGGGAGGAATAATCCCAGGTACCAGTACAGGTTAGGGACTGACCTGCTGGAAAGCAGCTCTGTGGAAAAAGACCTGGGAGTCATGGTGAACAACTGGTTGACCATGAACCAGAAATGTGCCTTCATGGCCAATAAAGCTAATGACATCCTGGGGTGTATCAAGAAAAGTGTGGCCAGCAGATAAAGGGAGGTTCTCCTCCCCCTCACTGAAGAGGAGGCTGAGGGGAGACCTTATTGACATCTGAAAGGAGGGTGTAGAGAGGTGAGCGTTGGTCTCTTCAGCCAGGTGACAGGAGATAGGACAAGGGGAAATGGCTTCAAGCTGCACCAGGGCAGTCAGATCAGATGTTAGGGAAAAGTTCTTCCCTGAAAGAGTTGTGGGGATGTGGAACAGGCTGCCCAGTCACGAACCCTGGATGTGTTTAAAAGGCAGGTAGATGAGGTACTTTAGAGATATGGTTTAGTAGAGGACAAGTATGGTTGGATTTTATGATCTTAAAGGTCTTTTCCAACCTAGTGATTCTCTGATTCTCTGATTCCTCTACCGACACTGGTAAGGCCTCATCTGGAATACTATGTGTGGTGCTGGGCTCCCTGGACAGGTGGCTACTGGAGAAGGTAGGAAAAATGGCTACAAAGGGCTGATTAGGGGACTAGAAGGGATGATTAGGATGATTAGGATGATTAGGGGACTAGAACATCTCTCTTTTGGAGAGGCTGAGTGACTTGGGAATTTTTAGCCTAGAGAAAAGAAGACTGAGGGGGAAATCTTATCAATGTTGATAAATACTTGAAGGATGGGGGTCAGGAGGATGAGGTCAGTCTTTTTCACTGGTGCCCAGGACAGGGCAAGAGGCAATGGGCACAAACTTGAATATAGGAAGTTCCATATGAGGAGGAATGTCTTCACTGTGAGTGGCAGAGCCCTGGGACAGGCTGTGGAGCCTCCATCTCTGGAAATATTCAAAATCCACCTGGTCACTGTCCTCTGGATCCTGCTCTGGCAGGGGGGTTGGACTAGATGATCTCCGGGGGTTCCTTCCACCCCTAATATTCTGTGATTCTGTGAGATGCTGCTTCCACACTTACCTCTAACTGCCAAACCAGCAGTGAGCAATATAACAAGGCATGACCACCTGATGAGGAATACCAAGTTGAATGCCAATTGGCAGGAATAAGGCAGTTACTTTTTGTAAGGATACAAAAATAAGGACAGAAATAAGACATAAGCAAATAAACACCACCTTGTGTCAGGACACAGTAGGAAGGGGGACAACTAGACATTGGAAACCAAAATCCAGTGCTGAGAAACAGATTTTCTTTCCTGTACTTTGGTATCTTATTCCTTTAACTGCATCAGATGTGCCTTGCAAAACTACAGGGGAATCTGATTCCATGGAGTAGAAATGACTAATTTAGGAAAAGAAAAATGGCCATTATTAATGGGGAAATAAGTTTTACAAGAAATCTTGCAACTTCTCCTGTGAAAGATTGTGTAATTGCCCACTGATTTGTTTTTATAAGACATGTTATGGTTCCTTGTGAGTTTAAAGACAAAACTTTGATTGCCTGTGATATAAATGTATTTTCAGGAACTGTTTGCATGCTGATATTTCATGTGCTAAATATGCTGCAATGACTCATTCTGAAGATATTAGTTTGGGCAGACAGTAACTTTTAGAAACATTTAGTATTTCTTAGTCTCTAGTGAAAGTTGGCCATTAAATGCCTCAGATGTGGAAATGGATGCATATTTAATAATTGATGGTAAGTTCTAATCATTAAATATTAATTACATTCTTCTTCTGAGAAGTGTGTATATTATTGGACACCATATATATGTATGTTAAAGTTTTAAAACGTATTAACTTCCATTTTTTTAGACTATAATATATTGCTATATATTGGAATAACACGACAAATTGATGCATTTCTGCTCTAATGTATATTTGATATGAGAAATTATTCAAAAGAAAGAAGCTTGTGGATGAGATTTCCAAGTTTCTTCCACCCCAGATACCATTTCAGTTGTCTAGTACAAGTGTGAATTCAACTCCCACTCAAAGTCAAGAGAGATGATGTCAGCCTCACCTTAAAGAAGTCTAAGAGGGGATCTTATTAATGTTTATAAATACCTCAAGGGAAAATAGCCAGCCTCTTTTCAATGGTCTGTGGGGACAGGACAAGGGGCAATGGCCCCAAGTTGGAGCACAGGAAGTTCCACACCAATATGTGAAAGAACTTTTTCACAGTGAGGGTGACAGAGCCCTGGGACAGGCTGCCCAGGGGGGTGTGGAGTCTCCTTCTCTGGAGATATTCAAGACCCACCTGGATGCCAACCTGTGCGACCTGTCCTAGGGACCCTGCTTTGGCAGGGGGGTTGGACTTGATGATCTCTCAAGTTCCCTTCCAACCACCGTGATTCTGTGATTCTGTGGTTCTGTGATTAACCATCTGAAAAATGCATTTCTATTTAACCTGAAATCTGACATTCTTCTGATTTTATATCTTTCTACTTAAGTAATAACTTATTTTGGTTTAGTTTTCAGATTCTAATCTGCATGTACCTATTTTTTCCACTGGACACTTTAAAAAGTTCAGCTTGTGCATACATATTCACAGGAATAACACTTAATGATCAGAAAATCATCATTTATTTCCATTCAAGAAAATGCCTGCATTATTTTGAACATTTTCATAAAATGTAAGAGATCACCTTTTCCTAGAAGTATTTTGTATATTCATATGCATTTTTATTATTTTTGGCCTTTTGGCATTAGTACTGCCTTCCAGAGCAGAAACCTGCATTCAGTTGAAATGCCAGAATGTAAGTGTGTTTTCTGTGTTGAGAGGTGCATTTTAGGCAGTTTATGCTTCTTGATAAGCTAGACTGGCCTCCAGAGACAGTCCTGGAAAATCACCACTCTCAGGCCTTCAAAATACTTTCTTGATCATGCCCAATATGGCACCCTTTCTCTTTTGCCCCATATTATTAAGAAGTTTTTCAGATGCATCTTTTCTCCCCAGCATGATCTACCATGGCCAGATACTGGGCTCAGACACAACTGCAACTCAACTAGCCACTGTGTGCTGTGGGTAGCTGGCTGCAGACATGGTCTCCTTCTCAGTCCCAATGATGTTGTGTTTATGTACATCCTGATCTTGAAAACAGCCAAACAAATTGCAGGTCATGAGATATTGGAGAAAATCACCCTTCATCTTTTCATCATCCCTTTAGAGCTGATATACATCTAGCCAATGTATTCAATCTTGCCAACAGGCAAAGATCAGCACCAATGCACACACTTTTCAAAACTTTTATTGACTTAATTCTTATGATTTCTGAACAAAAGCTATGAGATGTTGTACTATTATTTAGTTTAGTACTGTCAACTGTATAAAAAACACTATGTCATGGAATATAAATTCCTGGTAGAATAATGCTCCCAAGAACAGCTGAGTTTTTAATCATTTATGTTAATAAAACTTCCTGCTCTAGACATTGAATACTGTAGACAATAAACAATGGAAAATGGGAACTCAGCAATATGAACTCAGCAATATGTAGGAGAGCAGAGTAACATATTCCAAAGGATTATATTTTTTCCCTCACTATTCTTGGCACTATTTGCATTTCAGATACACCTACAATTTGAATATGTTATAATTGTAGATCATGGGGATTTAGTCAATGATGTTTGCCTGGTTAAACTTCTTCACAGCTATGTGTATTTCACTTGAACAAAAGGAATAGGGCACAAAGGTATAGGGAAATATTCCTGTAAGCACATGTATGGCTCTAATGATGGCTGTCTTCGTTTCAGCTGAGACAGAGTTAATTGTCTTTCTAGCATATGGTGTAGTGCTGTGTTTCTGGATTTGGTATGAGAATAAAGTTGATAACACACTGATGTTTTTAATTGCCACTGGGTAGCTGTAGAGCTTATGCTAAGTCAAGGACTTCTCACGCCCTGCCAGTTACACAAGAAGTTGGGAGAGCACAGCCAGGACAGCTAACCCGGTCTGGCCCAAGGGATATTCCTTGTTGCACAACAAATTGCTCCATATATAACTGAAGAAGCTATCTGGGAGGCAGGATCACTGCTTGCAAACAAACTAGGCATTGAATTGTTGGGTTTTTTCTTCCACATATGGTAAACAATTGTGTCTCTGCATCACTTGTTGTATATATTACAATTGTTATTGTTATTCTATTCCCTTGTTATCCAACTAAACTGTCTTTATCTCAACCCATGAGTTTTTGGCTTTTTTTTCCAATCTCCTTTACATCTCCTTTGGGGGGGAGAGGGGAGAGCGAGCATCTGCATGATGATGCTTAGTTACCAGCTGGGCTTAAAACTGTGACAAAAGTATATGCCATTTATTATGATCTGTGTAGCTGTTGTGGCTCTACGTTGCTTTAAGACTGATTGGAATGTTATGCCTCAGTAGCTTGGTGTTAATTTTTAGGAGGAAAAGTAGTTTTAAAAAATTTAAAAGTTTAATAGCTCCACAAAGCCAAGGAAAGTCATAAGTTACTCTGCAACATTTGACAGTCAATTGGATTCATACACAAGGTGTTTCAGATTTCAGTGGAGCTAAAAAAACTAGTGTGAGACTCCAGTGCAGGTATAACTGGTGTGGCATTAATTAATTATGTTGCAAGCAAAAGGTACCTGTGACCCTGTGTCCCCTCACTCCTGTTACCATTTTGGAGCATTTTCACAATGAGGACAAGCAAGCATCCCACCTGAGGCTGGGCACATATCTCATTAGGTTTCATACCGATCTTAGGTTACTCATTTATTGCCATTAAAAATAAAGAGACTCAGTTCTAAACTCCTGTCATAATCAGAGACAAATTTCTTCTGTATTTAAAAAGAAATAAATCATCCAGCTACTAAGAATCACTATTTATAATTAAAGAAAAATTACTACATCCCAGACAAAAAAAAAGGTTCTTTTCTCAAAAAAATGAAATGTTTTTGCTAAAATGTCATCTTTTGATATTTTACTCATTCTGTTATAGGCTGTTTCAAAGAGAAGTAGCAGGAGCTGGACTTGATGATCCTTATGGGTCCCTTCCAACTCAGTATATTCTATGAAAATAATGATTCCAACAAATCCTCTAAACAGAAGAAGGGTGTTTGTTGTTGTGGGTCTTTGCATTCTTTGAACTATTAAGGCAAGCATAAATAACTGGGCAAGAAGTTTCCTAAGTAGTCAACAGAAGCAGCCAATCATAGTGCAAGCTTTCCAGATTTCCAAACACATTGTAAGAGTTTCTGTATCACAGAATCACAAGGTTGGAAAAGACCTTTAAGATCATCAAGTCCAACTGTACCTGTCCTCTACTAAACCTTATCCCTAAGTACTTCATGTACCCTTTTTTTGAACACATCCAGGGATGATGACTCAACCCCCTCCCTGGGCAGCCTGTTCCAGGCCCTGAAAATTCTTTCAGTGAAAAATTTTTTCCTAACATCTGATCTGACCCTGCCCTGGCACAGCTTGAGGCCATTTCCCTTTGTCCTATCTCCTGGCTGAAGAGACCATCACCCACCTTTCTACACCCTCCTTTCAGGTAATTGTAGGCAGTGATAAGGTCTCCCCTCAGCCTCTTGTTCTCAAGGTTGAACATCCCCAGCTCCCTCAGCTGCTTCTCATAGGATTTGCCCTCCAGCAAATCATCACTGCTTACACTTGGGATTCAAGCAAGACCTTGTGCATGTCCCCACAGTATTGTCATGGTTTAACCCAGCTGACAGCTAAAACAAACTCACAGCCCTTCACTCATTGTGCCCCACACAGTGGGATGGGAGAGAGAATCAAAAAGGAGGAAAAAGAAGAGTAACACATGTGGGTTGAGATAAAGACAGTTTAAGAGGACAGAAAAGAAATAATAATAATAATACACAAAAATATATAATAAAATATACAAGAATACACAAGAATATCCAAAACAATTGATGCACAGCACAATTGCTCACCACCTGAAGCTGATGCTCAGCTAGTTCCCCAGCTGCCTTCTAGGCAACTCACAGTTATAAACTGTGAGTGATGTCATGTGGTACAGCATATCCCTTTGGTCAACTGTCCTGCCCATGTACCTTCCCAGTCTCTTGGGTGCCTGCCCCTTCTCATGAGAAGCTGGAAAGTCCTTGACTGCTTGGCAACAACCTAAACATCAGTGTGTTATCGACAGGTTTCTCATACTAACTCCAAACCACAGCACTATACCAGGTGCTAGGAAGAAAATTAATTCTGTTTGTGCTAAAAATGGTTTGCATACGTTTTTCAAATGCAAATAGCAATTGGTGGGTGTCAGCACAAACAACTTTCCTCCAGCACGCAAAGATCCTACATATATACCCTACATGACTGAGTTTGTCTTTCTACCATCATTTTGTCAGGAAGAAAGCTCTGATGGAAGCCATTCGGGAACAGGTACATGAATTAGATCAGTCTTATCGAATTTGTTTCCATATTTGAGAGCATATGGTATTTTGATCATCAGAGCTCCACAATATGCCAGCAGAAATTGCCACTGACACTACAGTGAACCCATCGTAATGACAAGCAAGCCCAACTTCAGATAAATCATCTTATTAGCAATAGATTGTTTCTGAGATGAGGGAGGCATTTGATACAGCACCTGGATTGCTAAAGATGTGTGAAATGTGGATGTTTATTTCTCAGATGCATGTCCTTTATACAATAACAGTTGCACACCTCCAGTTCTGAAGTCAAGCTGAAGTGTTTTACCACTTCATGTGGTATCTGTATATAAGAGGGGGTATTAGAAAAAGAAAACAAAAATAAAAGCTATCTCCATGTCTGACTGTAATTCTTTAAGACTTAAAAAATTATGAACAGAAATAAAATTCAACAGTTTGCCAGATTGAGATACTGAGTCTTGGAATTCTCCAAATATCATAAATTATCCTTACAGACCCACTTCAGGCATTTTGTTCTCAGACCCATACCTGTCCCCAGACTCACATATCTAAAAGCTAAGCATTTGTTCAGGTCTGTTTTTCTCAATTCCCTGCCTCATAAATAAAGTGTTACTAAGATTTTTCAGTCAGAAATTGAACTCCTCCTAACATAGCATCTAGAACAGCCTAAAATCACCATGTAAAGCTGCCTCGCTCTCTTACCTGTAGAGACAACTGAGACAGATAACTGATACTAACCGCCTGGCTTTTGTATGACTTTCTTTTGTTGGAATAATACATTAATAAAAAGCTCATTGTAAATCTTAGAGTCAGAAAGTTTCTACTATCCCATGGGAAATCTGTTTTGTAACATTTTCTGGACCTCCTGACCCATTGTGTTGTGATCCACTATCCACAGTTTATATGACAACTGTTGAAAACTTCAACAGTTTATAAAATACTGTAACATTGAATAATAGACAGTCTGGCTATTATTTTACTTGGAAGCTTATCGTGATAGACAAACCCCCATACAGTTAAAACTAAAAATGAGACAATAGTAAGAATGCTTAGTCACTTAAATGAATTACCTAGTAGTGGATTCTGTGATTTTGTTTCTCTTGGAGTCTTATGCCTTCACTTGAAATTTTATGACTGCAGAAAATATGTTGTAACTACACTCATATCAGCTGGCCAAATAGAAATTTGTGGAATTTCCTTGCTTCTCTTATCCAAAGGACTAGAGGAATCCAGAAGAGAAGAGATCTTGTTGGGGAACAGCTAGAAGTTGTGAGACTGAAAGGAAAGTATCCTGTCTGGAGTGTATCAGAGCTCAAGTAAATATATGCACAGAACAGTGAGGGATTGTGGTCTGTATGTGTAGGCAGCTGCAGATCCAATAAATCTGATGTTCCAGGAAGTATTTGAATCCAAGTACACACATACCAATTTTTCATACCTCTGTAGTGACTCCAAGCCTTTTCCCAATTCTTTAAGAAAACAGCTTTTTTTTGCTTGTGTGTTGAGAATAGGAGAGAGATGGAGTTCAAGTCCCAGTTTAAGACACCTTTTCATATTATCAACATGTGAACTGTCCAAATTGCCATTAATCAATGGAGCTTTAGGGTTTAACTTCTTTACTGAAACAAGAACACCTAGAACCTGTACAGATAGAACTGTTAAGGATATCTGCAGATAGGAGCCCAGATGTTCAAAGGTCTTTGTTCACTGAATGCCACAGCTGAGGACACCTACATATATGGTATTTCAGATGACATTAGACACCTTTGTGTCAACAGCCGAAGTAGGATGTTTACTGTCAGGTGGTATATTGGATGCTTAAATATCCAGCTAACATCTAGACATCTCCATCTAGACAGTCAACTCCAGACAACTTATTCTATAGGTAAAATCCCTTACTAAGCATTTTATCATTTAATACTATGGCAAGTAAAATATATCCCAAGAGTCTGGGCATAAAGAGGTGATTTCAATACCTTAGATTTTAATGTCTCTCACCAGTGCCAGAAGCTTTACTGATGTCCTAAAAATTAAAATCAAAGTTTTAATAAGCACTAGCCCTTTTTCAGAGTTGTTGACACCTTTGAGACTGCCAGAGCAGGTTGAATGACTATTCTCATCCCAACAGAGACTTGTGCTGCTGTAGAAATATGCTCCCAGCACACAAGACCATTTGTGCTGCTAAACTGAGACCTGATCTCAAGTGCCATTACATTGTTTGTCAGGTGAAAAAGTTTCTTGGCACCTGCCTTGGGCCATCAGTCATCTTGACTGAAGTGCTTTTGTGCAAGTTCAGCAGTACAGGAGAAGACTGAACAAAGTAATTTCTCAACACGTTTCTGCTCAATCAGTATAGCAAGATAGCCCTAGGCTGAAGAGTGAGACCTTGGCCTTGAATGATACACTGTAAAGGCACTGATCACCACTTTCAGTGCTTCCTTCCCCACATGCACTAAAGTCAATAGGATTGATCCTTGTTCCTGCGCTCTTTATGTCTGCATTATAGATTTGATGTTTATTATGCTGTTCCCTGCCTTCAGAGTTTTTCTGTGGTATCTCAGAGATAACATCTCCACGAATGCTTTTGAGTTCTCTTACATAAGCCCATCTACCCTCTTGGACAGAAACTGAGAAAGTAGTTTCCCTTCCCTGCCCCCAAACTCTTATATTTACCATCTTAGCCTAATTATTTCTCATTCTTGCCATGCACACTTACAATGATACTCAAAACTGACAATGCTATAAGGACTCCTTAGACTGTTGTTATTATGATCTTTGAGACTACTTATCATCTTTGGATCTTGTTTTGGGTTGTTTGGTCTCAAAGACAGAGTGTTATTGCAGTTCTTGTATTTGGATGAGTGTTCAAGTGCTAGCACCTCTTAAGACATATTTGCTGCTGCTTCAGTATTTTCAACCATAAAAACTCTGCAAAGAGAACGTCCAAATTGTCACATGAAACTGGCCACAGAAATGGGGCAAAACTTCATCTAAAATACCAACAATTATTTTAGTATGACTAGAATGCTGATAATGCATAGATTATATCTCTACTGACAGATTAAGCTGCAGAGTCAGGTGAAAAACATCAAATATTAAAAAAACAGTTCAGTCTCAGTGCCACAACCTGTTCTTTCCTTATCCTGTGCCATCCAAGTGAAACACAATGAGTGACACCACCAGAAGTTCATTCCTGTATGTTTAATTATGTGGACGAGACGAGGAAATCATATTGGTTTGAGCAATGTCCTGTCCCACTAATGCTTTGACCTGTCATAAGTAACACAGGTCCCAAAGAAAGCTTTGTCCAGGCTGAGGAGCAAACATGTACTAACAACTTTTCCCAAAAGACTGTTGTAGGGAGGATGGGAAAAAGGACTGGGGGAATGTGATCACAGAATGGTATGGGTTGGAAGGGACCCCAAGGATCATAGAGTTCCAACCTCCCTGCCACAGGCAGGGTCACCAACCTCCATTTGATGGGCACATTCCTCTGTTACTTCACCTTAAGGCACAGAGAAATCCCTGATCCAGGGCCTGGAGCACACCACCTCCATCCTAAGAAAACTACTGGTTGTGCTCAAGGCCAGCTCTCTGATGAAAGAGAGTTCTTTGACAGACTTTGGCCAGCACTGAAGCAGTTAGAGAGAAAGCTGGAAGAAGCCTTGACATTGCTAAGAACAGATCTTAAGCTGCTGCGTGGTAAGAGAGACACAGATGGAATAAACAAGGTTCATACTCAGTCCAGCACTTGGGGTTAGTCTTTAAAGACCAGCCAAAACAGGGTGAGGCAAGACTCCTATTTAAGAGTGTACAAACCGCCTGGCAAGACTTGGTGGGTCCTAGGCCCACATATATAATTATGGAAAGGTATAAGATACCATGGGTCATTCTTATTCAAGCCAAAATTTAGTTCACCCTAGCTATATAACATTTAGGTTTACATGCTCACTGTGGAAATAAAAGCATTTCCTAAAATGGAATTATTACAATATAGACATGCTGGAAACACACCTTTATTATTTTGTCTTCATCCATTGCAGCCAAAAGGCCACTTGCTGTTAGAGTATAACTTCTTGTTTTAAAGACCTTCATTCTTTTTTGCTCTCTGCTAATGTATTTGGGGTTTGTTCTCTTTGTCTTTTTAGGGTTTTAATTGCATTTCTTTTCATTTCCTTGCTTGTTTGCTTTCTGTGAGTAAAATAACAGGTTTCTTCCTTACATGGAAGATAACCACAGAAAAAGTAGAAGAAAACGCCAGCTGCAAAATCCTGGATCTCCAGCAGTCATGCAGTCTATAGTATTCCTCAAATGAAAGGACATAAGAAAAAATAAAAACAGAAACCACACAGTACCTGCTGGCAGGCTTCTTTAGCTGGGACCCAAGAAAATATCTTTAAAATGAAGTGAGAAAAAAGCGTTTTTTAAAACACATTTTGATTAACACCATGATAAACATTGCTTTTGTTCAACTTGGAACCCATAGGGCTTAATCCAAACAGTGACTGTCAACATAAGCCCAACTAAACAAACAGTATCCTAACAGCGCTTTTCTTTTTCTCTTTATTTTTTTAATTCAAAGAAATGGCTCCACACGTGTGAGTCTGTGCATGTGTGAGAGAGTTTTCCCTTGCCTTACAGCCTTATCTTTTCCAGCAGTTGAAAAAAACTTAGAGGATCAGTGCTATTTTTAGTTTAGTGTTTTGAAACATTGAGCAATCTTGAGGGTTAACTCTTAGTGGAGCTGATCTGAGGAGGAGATTTTATTATTTTTTATATTTGTATCGTTATCCTAGGTGGGGCTGGTCACAGTGTTCATGATCATAACAGCCTAATCTTTCCATTTATACAGACCCAGACTTCATAGTTCATAGCTTTGTAAGACCTAGCCATGTCCAGTCCAGGTTTCTTCTTCATGATGATTTATCTTTTTCAAATGATTTAAAATAAAATAAAATTAACCCCTCTCTCAGAACAGTAACAGAAAATTAATTGCTTTGTTCATGTAAAAATAAAAATTAAAGAAATCTTCCCCTTTGTTCTCTTGCATCTCTGATGCAAAAGATGGTATTGAAAACTGGAGAGCATGAAAGGTCAGAAAGACCACCTTTTCTTTAAGATGCAGCTTTTTGTCTTTCTTCTGAATAATGCCCTGGTTTGGGAAACATAAAACGTTCTGCAATATCACCAGCTGCACACAGGCAGTGAAAGCATTCAGCAATCTGCTTGGATGCCTTAAATGCTACAACTAGGAATCTAAGGACCCTAAATTCAGAAGGACAGTTCAGTGAACGCTCACTCAATCTAATTTATCATGCAAGGCATTCCAGACACCAAAGGAAGCAGCTCTTCTTCAACTCCATCTGTCTCAAGCTTTTCTAATTTTTTTAAGGACCTGGGGGTGCTGCTGGTGGATGAGAAGCTTGACATAAGACAACAGTGCGTGCTCATAGCCCAGAAGGCCAACACAGGTCATGCTTGTCCTTGGTTTAGGGCAAAAGCCTGGACTCCCTGTGGTGTATCTAGAAAGAACAAATACTGTATGTCATTGATTTAAGGAAAAAAATCTCTGAGGTTCTGTGAACTCTCTTCTTGATGGACCTTTTTAATTAATAAGATGTCCCTAGTTGGTTGCCAAATATGGATATCCTTCAGGAGTTCAGCCTCACTCCAACTTCTGGCCATGGACCTGGGGTGTCTTAGCCCCATGTTAAACACAGATGAGAAGCAAATGACTTTCCAGTGTAGGGTGTTGAACTGCACTTTTCCATGGGGCCATGCTATGGACAATCTTCTTTTGTCTTTTCAGATCTCAAGTCCTTTGACCAGCACATTGTCAACATCTTTTTCCAACACAGGTGCGTTTCAATATCTCCCTCAGTTCCTGACCTGACCTGTGTTAGTTTATAAAAGCTGAAAACTGTTTCTTTTTATGTATTCTCAAAGTGAGAATGTATTTGTTTTGAAGCAGAACATGTTTTTCTCTCAGGTTTGGGAAGGGGTCCATCCACTGACTCTGAACTATCAGTAACCTAGCAGCTAGCTTTGGTGGCAGAGCTCATGTGCTGCAATGCAAGAGTATTTTCCTGCAGATAAGTTAAAGAAAGGATTGTCAGAGGTTTAGTATAGTTTACTGCTAGGAAAAAAATACGTGCACATAAGTTTGGACTTTAGTGATAAACTTATTTTTCACAGTTAATCTTATTATATCTCTAGCTGCAAGTTTACAGGAGGATTATTATATATGTTATTGGAAACAAAGCATCAGCCTTCCTACTTCTCAGGGTTCTTTTAAGAAGCTCTGCTTATTCTATTATTATAATTATATATATGTATGACAAGTAGTATTTTAATACTGCTCAATATGATATTCAAAAGAATGCAGTGCCAAAAAAAAAAGATGAAAACTAAATCAGCAGAAGTTAAATTTTTATATACATTCTCATTTGGGGGAAAAAAAACCCAGAACAAATGGTCTTGCAGTTAATTTGTGACATTCAACTAAATAATTAAAAGACATTTATACATTTTTCTAATACAAAACATTTCATGATTTTTCACACTGCTAAACATCAGGGGTTAAGTACAGGTAATTTTTCCTGGTGTCTCTGGTGAACAGAAGCTGCCCCAGGTGAGCCAGTTAGATTAGATGTCTCTTCTCATTCCATCTCTGAAGGAGCTTCTCTTTTTCTGTGCAGACCAGGCAGTTTAGCCATCTGCCTGGGGTTACAACGATAGCTGGGATGAATATTCCCAGCTGCTGCTCCACAGGAAGACTAGATTATTGCATAGGAAAAATTAAAAGATCATGAAACCCTGAGAGCATGAAAGAAAATGGAATGCAAAGCCATAGATTCAAGTAACCTAGCTAGAGCCATTACAATTATAATGTTTAATGTAAGCTGCCTGTCTAGGTGCAGCTTACAGTAAGCATAGACAGATGGCATCTCCAAAGGAGGAGTTACCTCCACTGTTACAGACATTTATATTAGAATGCAGTAAATAGAAGGATGTGGAACTGTTGGAGAGGGTTCAGAGGAGGGCCACAAAGATGATTAGAGGCCTGGAGCACCTGCCCTACGAAGAGAGGCTGAGGGAGCTGGGCTTGTTCAGTCTGGAGAAGAGAAGGCTGCGGGGAGACCTCATTGCAGCCTTCCAGTGCCTGAAGGGAGCAGAGAAACAGGAGGCGAATCAACGTTTTAAAAGGGTAGACAATGGCAGGACAAGGGGGATGGATTAAAGCTAAAGGAACGAAGGGTTAGATTAGATATTAGGGGGAAGTTTTTTACAGAAAGAGTGGTGAGGTGCTGGAACAGGCTGTCCAGAGAGGTAGTGGATGCCCTGTCCCTGGAAGTGTTCAAGGCCAGGTTGGATGGGGCCCTGGGCAACCTTGTGTAGATCCAGGCCTGAGGTTGGTGGCCCTGCCTGTGGCAGGGGGGTTGGAGCTCTGTGATCCTTGGGGTCCCTTCCAACTCATATCATTCCATGATTCTATGATTCTATGATAAATAGTCTTGGTTTTCATCAGCTCCAGAAAAGATCAAGGATCAGTAGTCAGGCTTGAATAGTAACCCCAAATTGCCCGTGCCACTGATGTGCTGGAAAGGCTTTGATACAGATTTGATCCCTGCTTTCTCTCCTGCTCTCGTGCACTACTTACTCATAGTTTGGAGCCAACAGGCAGTAGGATCCAAGTGTCAGATATAGGGGAGGAAGCTATGGGGATGCAAGCTGTACTGCTGTAACCCTCCACAGGTATGCAGAAAGGTACTGGTTCACTTCCTAAGCTTGTATAGGACAGCTGTTGGGAGTATGGCAATAAAGAACAATAAATCTAAATTTATATACGACTCAGGACTAATCATTAACCCACTTTACAGGTTCTTATCTGTATCCCTATAGCAATTGTGCCTTGACGGCAACATGAGGAAGCAATAAATTACACTAAAATTACATAATAATTGTCAATAATTAATCAAACTAACAAACTGTTATTCCAGGCTCCACTGGACAAATATTTAATCCCCACTGGACTCATTTCTCCTCCTTAGACTGAAAATAGAAAAGTTTCTTTCTACTGTATGTTCTGTTTCTAATTTCTAGGAAAGATCAGTTCTTCAGGTAAGGAGCCTGTGGTACCTGGCACAACAGGGACACGGTGGCTGATTAATTTTTCCAACTACTGCTTCAGTGTACATAAAGGAGCAATACTAACAATGGTGTTTGTAGAGGTGATAGCCCATGCACATCTGAATTACATATTTTCTAGATGGGTCAGATTTATTCCATTTGCTTCATTGATTTGTTAAGCCTTGTATGAAGAATGCAAATAATAGGACTCTGATTTATGATTTAACAGAACATAGAGGAGTCTTTAGCAACATACAGGTTTAAGAAGACCCCTGGCAAGAAATCTGTGGGTTAAATACACTCTAGTTTCATAATGTGCTATGGAGATACATCTCTTCTGGTTTGTCCTAGTAAAGTAAGCAAGATTAGGCCCCATTTTCTATTTTTCAGTCCAAGCATCATGCAGAAGCCCTTGTCTTTACAACTGAACTCCTTCAATGATCAGAACAACAGTGACAAATACAAACCACCCTGTTGGGAATGACACCTGTAGTGCTGTAACTTCTGAGCCACTGCCAGGAGCTATTTTGGGGAGTGCTGCTGGAGGCTGCTGACCCAGAAGGGCTGTTGCTCACACTGGAGAAAATCTTTATAAGTTTACAAATATACCAATAAAGTTCCTTGCAATATTCCTTGCCTCTCTTTAATTCACTAGTATAGACATAACTCCCTGAGAAGGAATTTCTTGCAATAGAGAAAGGAAAATCGTGTTATTTGATACGTGGGATAAGCATTACAGATCCCAGGTGTTTTGATCCATTAATATGTAATTTGATTAGTTCTTCGTTATTTATCAGAAAAAATAAAGATAAAATTAATGGCAAATGTTTCACAGGCACATGCTATTTCATATACTCAAATGTTAAGCCATAGAAGCTGAGGACTTTGATGAAGGACAGAATTCTCAGCAGCACCAGGCTGATACTAGATTTCATGCCAAGCAAAAGCAAAACTGCAAAGGTTGCACTTCACAAAGTTTGAAAGAACATAAAGCACATAAACTCAGAGACAGAAATAGAAAAGAAAGGAAAATGGAGTTTTTCTGTACTGCTTGCTGTATTTCAAACAGGCTCAGATCTCTCTTTAACAATATAAACTGCACTTCAGCCCTAAGTGAGTGAATGCAGTCTGCTTTAGATCAAAATGGATGATATTTTCTGGCCTTAACATCAACAAATCCTTTAAATAAATGCAGATTTGCACCCAGACCTTTGCAGCTCTCTGTTTCTCCCTGTGTATATAGTGGCTGGTTATAGGTCTAGCTATTAAATGGTTATTCCATATAATGAATTTCCTATGGTGATTTTTAAAATCATAGAATTTAAACATACCTGGACTTTTGCAAAGCATTTGACACCATTCTGCATGACATCCTTGCCTCTAAATTGGAGAAAAATGGATTTGACTGATGGATGACTCAGTGGATAAGGAATTAGCTTGATGGTCACATTCAAAGAGTTATGTTCAGTGGCTTGATGTCCACACCAAGCTGTGTGCTATAGTCAAGATGCCAGAGGGAAGGGATGCCAGCCAGAGAGTAAGGATGGCAGCCAGAGGGTTTTTGATAGGTTTGAGAGGTGGGCCTGTGTAAACAGCATGAAGTTAAACAAGGGCACCAGCAAGGTCCTGCCCATGGGTTGGGGAAGTGCTGATCACAGCTACAAGCTGGGTGGAGAATGAATTGAAAGCAGCCCTGGGGAGAAGGACTTTGGGGTGTTTGTGGGTGAGAAGTTCATTGTGACCCAGCAATGTGTGCTTACAGCCCAGAAAGCCACCCATGTCCTTGGGCTGCATTAAAAACAGTGTGACCAGCAGGTCAAGGGAGGGGATTCTGCCTCTCTGCTCTGCTCTGGTGAGATCCCATCTAGAGTACTGTATCTAGCTCTGGGGTCCTCATAGTAAGAAGGACAGGAAAGTCTAGGATGGTTGAAGGTGGGAAATTATCCATTGCTCTTTTTTTTTTCTTTTTAGATGTTTTAATTTACACAAGTCTGTAATCCCAGGAGAGATGGGAAAGGAATTAAGAAAAGGGCAGAAGCCCAAGAGTTTGTATAATGAGTTACACATCCTTAACTTGAGACAACTTGCAACTTGATACTGACCTAAGACAGACAAGCTGCATAACTTTTCCTGATTTTTTTCTTCAAGGTTAAGGGGTTTATTAAAATCCAAATGCTCAGAGGTATATTACAGATGACCAAAAAAACCAAAACAAACAAAAAATTCTCTGGCAAATCCAAATACTCTGCATTTCATGCAGAAGTCATTATTGTCAGGTTAAAGAATCACTGTAGCCCAGAATCATACAACCAAGACCTGTTAATGGAATAAAAGCACCAGATGTGTCAATGCTAAAATATTTTATTGTGGGGGAGAGCAAAGACAGGCATGACATCTTTGCTTTGCCTCCAGTGTAAATGTGAAACTATGTGCCCCAAAGGGAGAACGTAATAGGCTCAATTAAGACCTAATTGAGCCTTTTTATGATTTTTAAAGAAATAATCTTTTGCCACTTGCCTGCAGAAAACTCACGGACCATAAACAGCTGATGCTGTTATTAAAATGTGCTGAGAGGCATCTGCTTTCTCTAGGTGGCATTTTTATTGTGGTTTACATGCTATTAAGCATACAAAGGGCTGTGTATTTTAAATGATTAAGACATGATATTTAGAAGTTAACACATTTATTTTTAAAATAGAAGTGAGATCTTGACGTGTCAACTTGTCGGCAGCCTTACTACCTCAATCCATCATGGGAGAGTATTCTTACTCTATAATAGCTTCTAATTAAATTTCCTTTTAGTGCCAAACTCTTCAAACCCATGCTTTTTCTTAACAATGTCAGACCTGTCAAAATATATGAAGGTTTGATGGGAATAAATCCAAAGCAGCGTTGCACAGACGGATGTGTCACAGCTAGAAATTTATTTCTGCTTTGTAATATGGACAGAAACAACAATTTTTTTTTGTGGTGGCACCCTGCATACAAACCTCACTCAAAATACTGCTATGTCCAGCAATATTCATGATGTTAATGATTATTTTTACTTAGTAATAATTTCCTTAATATAAATATTGTTATAGACATCTGATATTCCATTGTGTTCTTTTTATGATGCCATAGAAATAACTCTGAAAATAAAATGAAATAGAATATTATGTTAACAGAAAGAAATTGGAGACTGAGTATTCCCAAAGACACAAGGAAACTACATCCCTGGGTCTGAAGTAAAGAGGTAAAAAACACTCTGAATCAAGGACTGTTTGCCAGGGCAGGGAACTACAGGACAAGGGGTAATGTGTTCAAACTAAAAGAGCATAGATTTAGACTACACATTAGGAAGAAATTCTTCCCTGTGAGGGTGGTGAAGCCATGGCACAGGGTGCCCAGAGAAGCTGAGGCTGCCCCTGGATCCCTGGCAGGGTTCAAGGCCAGGTTGGATGGGGCTTTGGGCACCCTGGGCTAGTGGAGGCTGTTCCTGCCCATGGCAGAGTAGTGGAACTAGGTGATTTTTGAGGTCCTATCCAGCTCAAACCATTGTATGCATGATTGTGTGATTCATCTCTACAAAGAGCAGGTATACTAGCACAATGGTGGAGGAATAGAATTGTTTAAGGTTGCAAAAGGAAGACAAAGTGAAAATGCTTTATACAACGCAGGTTAATCAAGTGGAATGTCTTTTAGATGGGGAAATCTCATATAAGCCTACAGCTGGCTTTGGGATGGAGCCATTGAAGGAATTCAGATATTTAAATACAAGTGTCTGCATGTGGGTTTTTACAGATGAGCCTGGTCAGTAATGTCCCATTACAGACAGTGGAGCGCTGGTGCCAACAGTGAGATAGGAAGAACCATTCAGTTCAATCTACAGTGAAGACCCACGTTTGGTCAGTTATTAATTCTCTCCATTGACTCACTTTGATCTTCATTGACAACAGTGGCTGCTTGGGTACTTAGCTCAAATACAGAGGTAAATCCCTTACCTCTTACCTGATTTACACCTTCAAATATAAGTAGGTGAATCTGAATCTAAGTGGCGTTTCTTCACCTTTCCTATCAGCTTCCTCTTATTTTGCCTTATCCACTTGGATTTCAAGGTCCTGAGGGCAGGCTTGCCCTTGCTCTGTTTCTTGAAGGCCTTGTTTAGGGCAAAGCTCATCAGCTCTGGCTGTACTGTTCAGCTGCTATGAAATGGAGATAGTAAAAATTTGTTTAGTTTTTAAGAAACATAAGTACTTGGTCATAGTTTTCTCAAAAATTTAAATTAATTTTGGGGTTTCCTTGAAACTGATCTCAAATTAGTTAAATTAGGAAAAAGAAAATTTCTTGCAAAGATGGAATGGGGAGTAGTTTGTTGTACTGGTGAAAAATTAAGAAGCTTGTGGAATTATTTGGAAGCACTTATCAGCTGATTTTTTTTTGACAGAGGATGCTTTATTAATACAAGTGTCAGGTAATGCTCGTTCATCTCTTCATCATGCAAAGAACCTCAGAACAGGAGCTGAACACAGGTCAAGAATGACTTTGTAATTCAGATGCCTTAAGCAGCTGCTTACAGTATGCTTGAAGTCAGATATTCCATTATTCAATATTCTACAGAAAGTTTTGGTTGACATTATCAGTTGGTATTTATTTTGATGCTAATGTGAAGGGCAGACACCTGAATGATTGTTCTGAACTGTTTATAGGAGCAGTCCAAAAATATATCCTGATCAACGTCCAAATTAGAAGCCTGGGAGCAATTATCTTTTTTCCATTCATACACAGTCACTTCAGAGCCAATGTGCATTTTCCCTACATTGAGGCTATGTCCCATTAGTATGTACTAGCTGTAGTGCAGAAACACCTTGAAACTCCAGACTGAAGTCACTTGTGTTAAGTGCTGTTTATCCATAAATTATGAGCTGGTTCTTGTCCCAAAAAATGATTTGACTATAGTGGTTTGACCCTGGCTGGAGGCCAGACACCCACCAATGCCGCTCTATCGCTCCCCTTTTCAGCTGGGCGGGGGAGAAAATAGATATTGAGAGGCTCAGGAGTGGAGGTAAGGACAGGGAGAGATCATTCCACAATCAGTGTCATGGGCAGAGCAGACTCAGCACAGAATAAAGGAAAGAAAACTCTCTAATTGATGACGCTGCCCTGCACCCCCAGTGACACCAGAGTCGGGTGGTGAGAAATGCAACCAGATCTCCACATGCTGCTGGGGCATCTTTCTCTGTGGCACCTGGGGGGGCCTCCTCCCCTCCTTCCTGGCCTTGATGCCTGCACGGTTTCTTACATCTTCTCACTCCCTTCTCTGGGGGTACAAAGTGGCTGCTTGTGGGGTTTTGTCCTCACTGTGATTCCCAGGGGCGCTGTGACCATCACCGATGGGCTCTTGGTCAACAACAGCTCCGGCATTGAGCCAGCTGGTGGTTGCTCTGTGGGGCCTGCAGAGAGCTTCTGGATGCTCCTTGCACCAGCCACCCCTGCAGCCCCCATCCTCGACCAGAACCCAGCCATGCAAAAGTACAACATTGTAAAAATTGGATGTTTTGAGAAAAAGTGTGGGAAGATGAAAGGTGGATGATGCAATTAATATTTTTCGTAAAGGTGACAGAACAGGTGAAAAGCAAAAGCAAACATAACCCAGCCATCTCCATCCTGAGACAGTTCTAGACCTGTGTCTAATACAACAGTTATCAGTTTGCAGTCCTGTAGAATGAACTACAACAAAAACAATTTATCAAACTGATATTTTGATTAATAATGCTAATAAATGCTATCAAAGTAAACAATGAAATTGCATGTAATTTATTAATTGCATCCTCCTGTTATTTCAGGAGCCTAATCAAAAATTATGAAAAACAAGAAGAAATTTATTTGAACAACGAATTATTTCTTATTTGTATTCAATTACATGAGTAACTGAGATATACTGATACAACCATCACTATGTAGTTATATACAGATTATATGACAGCACTAAATTCATGTAAATATATAAAGAGAGAAAACAGCTGAAAATAAACCTCAGACTCTTTTCTCTTTTTTTCTCCTTTTTTCTTGCAGAATTCAGGGGGTGTTATAGTTTTTATTTTAGAATAAAGTGACAAATCACTGTTTTATCCCATTTAACTTTCCCCCCTCACCAGGTTTTTGCAAAGAATAGGAAAGAGGAGCCTTCTCAATCATGGATTTACAGTGGTAATTTTAACCTGAACAGATTAAAAAGCAACAGGCTTTATTTGGGTTGGGCTGGTGGCACTTTTCATAAACCTGCTGAATGTTTTCAATCAGATAATGTCAATTGCTTTGATAACAAGGCATGAAATGGCCTTTGGGGATTTAAAAATAGCATCAGTGCTTTTGGTGTCCAGTTTCACCATTTAACTATCAAACCCAGGCAATTCTCAAATGTAAACAATGCTGCAAAATCCAAACATCCATAAAACACTTTCCAAGCAGAAATAAAAAGGATAGTTATCATCCTCTGTGGGTCTTGTTTAAACTGAAGGGAATTTGCCCCTGTATTTTCAATGCTGGATTCAAATTTACAATTAGGCTTTGATATTTAATCAGTCACTAGAACAGCACAGATGTCGTGACATAAAAACTCAGGGTTTTGGGTTATGACTCCAAAGCACATAAACCAATTTGCTTTTTATTGGTGAAAGAGAAAAATCGGTTTGTGACAATGGTGTTGAACTGATTTGAAGCAAAACGTAATCAGGTACATAAAATCAATCAAGCAGAATAAAGAGTAAACCCCTAGCTAAAATTACTCCTATTATATCCAGTCCATTAAAAATGGGATAACAGTGATATAATAAGGTAAGAAGAAATATGATCGTCGGGGTAAAGAAAATATTGATTCTTTTTAAGAGTTCTCTTTGTGGTTGGAAAGAAGGCAATTTAGAGCTATTGTAATTGCTAAAGTTAACTGTGCAGCCCAAAATGCTTCATAGTGTAATGACAACATTTTATTAAACTGTAAAAAATTGATGTACAATATATTGGTCTTTTCCAGTAGAGATAAAAAATTAGTAACATGGACTTTAGTGCAGAGTAAAACCAAAAAGCATGTAGAAACCTAACCAGGCAGGCATGCCAGGAGCACGCAGGTCTTACTAATTCTAGGCTACCCTCATGTTTGTGAGGAAAGGAACAACAAAAATGTTACACATGTGGAACAAGGAAGTTTTATACAGCAGTGAATGGATGAATGGAGTCCACATTGCTCTTGCAATTCATGTCAGATCGATATTTAGGAAAAAGAAGTTTGTGTCATCACATTAGGCAACCAAGTCTATATTAGTCAAAGGAAGTTGGATGTAAAATTAGTCACTAAGACACCATGCATTTTTCAGAAGGCTGCATTTAAGAGAACTAAATCTATGTGATAATCTCTTTTTTTTTTCCTTAGTATGTCTTCTAAAGAAACCTGCATAAGACTAGTTAAGGAGAATATGGGGCTTTTTATACTTTTGGTTTTGGTTTTTTTAAAGGTAGTTTAGCTAGAAAAACTAGACTTACTCTGGAAATTGACTAAATAGTTCATTTGAGGTTAAGATTTTTCTCATGACCAGTGAGAAATATAGAATATATTTCTAGAATATAGAAATATAGAAAATTAAATACAAAATAAGAAACATAAACGTGGTTGTGAAGCATAGCTAGAATATAGAATTTAAATATAAATAGAAAATTACATAGGACAACCATGAATATTTGGAAAGAGCTCTGGTATACAGAAGAGAAGAAAAAAAGAAAAATAAGAAAACTTAAAAATATGGAATAAGAAAGTTTTAGGACATCTTTACAACTACTGAGCATTCACTGGTTTTACTTTCAAAGACTTAAAGCGCTGATGTCTGTGTCTGAGATCATCACCCACGCATCTGTAAGAGTGACTGGAGAACAGTCAATTAATGTAGATGGAATCCACCCCAAATGTCCATGTATCAGCTCAGAAGAGCTCAGTTGTGCTTTCCTGCAATTAGAAAAAGAGCATCACTTGCCTCAGAGCCTGGCCTGCAGGATTGTACCCGAGGACTAGCTTAAATCACGTTGTCTTAGAACCAGGCAAGCTGTTGACATACAGCAAGAATAAATTGCCAGACTCCAGACTCACACAAGATTATTAAGAGAAATTAAGATTGGTTACTTTGCTGCACTTTATTCACTATATTTGATTCATTAACTGCTGTTCATCATAAAAACATCCCCCCCCCACCCCCCTTGAAAGCAGTACAACTCTGGTCTTCTCCTTATGCAAAGAAAGGAGCACAGAAATGTCCCCAAACACCTATTTTCAGCAGACATGTCTGTTAGGCCACAGTTTCTCAGAGTAGGGATAGAAACACCTTTGCAGGTGTGGGAAGGCTCCTACGTGGTCTTCAGGAAGGTGTCACTGCAATGAAGGAAGTTAAAGTACCTTTCTCCTGCTACAAAGCCAGGAGATGACAACTCCCTGGGGACTCCTGACAACCAGCTAGCAGTCTCGTATGTAAGGTTGCTTAGACAACAGGTTAGTGTTCAGTACCTTCACCTGGCTTTGAATGAACAGCTTACATAGTAGGCTGTAACTCTCATCCACTAAATGTTTAGTCTGGTTTGAATATTCCATCTGCCTCCTCTGAATTTTGGCTGGATGCTAATAATTTTAATTGAAAACATACTTACAGGCTTTAATTATTTACTCTGAATCCCCAAAGAAAAAGACAATTTAATCTTGAAGAGTCTCTGTGGACAGTTAGTATGTCCAGGAAAATTGATAAAACCTAATCAGCAGGAAGTGTCCCGCTGATAATTGGGTGGGTTTTATGGATGTTTTTTAATATCTCTATAAAATGTACAAAGTGTGGATTGCTTTCTCCTGCTTTAATTTGGCAGTCAGTATTATAATGGGAAAGCTTAGTTTTGTTTGCTCAATTCAACATGAGCAAAGGCAGTGGTGAAACAGTTTTATCCTGTCTTGGGTGTGAAATCAGTCAACAGTTCAATTCCTCACCTGCTGGGCATGACATTCTTAGGTAAATCTTATACCTGGAAGACATGAAAAAAGAAATTTATCTCTCAAGACAAATGTTTACTACACTACATTTATTTATCTGCTAAGTATTTATTATCATTATTATTTGAAGGGCTACGAAGATGATTAAAGGACTGGAGCATCTGCCCTATGAGGAAAGGCTGAAAAACTGGGGCTGTTCAGTCTGGAGAAAAGAAGCCTGAGAGGGGATCTGCTCAGTGGTTCTCAAGATCTGAAGTGTGGGACCCAGAGGGAAATGGCCAGCCTGTTCTCAGTGTCTGTGGGGACAGGACAAGGGGCGATGGCCTCAAGTTGGAGCACAGGAAGTTCCACACCAACCTGGGGAAGAACTTTTTCCCAGTGAGGGTGACAGAGCCCTGGGACAGGCTGCCCAGGGGGGTGTGGAGTCTCCTTCTCTGGAGATATTCAAGACCCATTCGAGACCTGTGTGACCTGTCCTAGGGACCCTGCTTTGGCAGGGGGGTTGAACCCGATGATCTCTGGAGGTGCCTTCCAATCCCTACGATTTTGTGATTCTGTGATTTACTTTTCTTACTAATGCCCATGAGCTCATAGGAAGTTTTTCATTCTTTTTATTTAAAAAGCTATTTGTTGTGAATTTTTCAGGTTCTGTTCATAAGATCCCAGAAATAATCTTCAGTATATTTCTACCCACATTCAAAATGGCAAAGACAAGCAACTCTAGACATTGACACCTATCTTGCAGCAGGGTGAATGGCTTTCCACTGATTAGAGAGATAACTGTTAAGAGGTTTAATGTTAGATGACAGAAAATGCCTAGAGCCAGCAACCACAGAATAGATAAACCAGTTAAACTCAGTGTATTCCACAGAAAGAAAGTGCTAGCATGTGATCCTAAAGTCAGGATTCCAAAGGAGCCTATCAGTATTTTTCTTAATATCAGACATTCCTAAACCAGTTATTTTTGGAACTGAAATTGCTTCCATATGGTACCTGCCTGAAAGAAATACAATTCAGTTTTTAATCTGGAGCAAAATCTGAGGTTGGGGATTGGTTACAAATAAATATATTTGCCATTCTCATGTTAATAAAACCCAAAGAACAAAAAACAACCCCACAAACTAAACCAAACACTTTTTCCTTCACTTCTTCAAATATAATGGAACTTCTAGACTTAGGGATCTGTGTCAGAGACCACATTTCATTGTTCTGTGTTTGAGCTGGGGTACTGATGTGGAGCTGAAGGTCATGCAACAACAATATCACTTATAAAGGGACTGTATTTAAGGTACCACACTGGTATCAGTCCTCTTTAGCTTTTGGACAAGTAATTGAATCTGTGCTTCATGCCACTTATCTGTAACCATCAGAAGGTTGGTATTTAAGATGTCCCTCCCAGGAGAAAAATGTACCAGCTTCATCTCATCTAATGGAGACAACTCACACCCTGTCCTCTGAGTAGAAGAGCATCTCAGACTGCTTACCAACTATCTGGTGGCCAGAGCTATCTGAGATGAATCTCGCCCTATGGGTAGGAGCAAGTCAAGACCCAAGCTGGCCTCACTTTCACTTAATTGAAGCTTGGGGAAAGCAGGGCACAGAGAATGGGTACATCAGGACACAAACCTCTTGGATGTAGAAGCAATCCACTGGATTCACTTCATCTCCCTTGCCTGTGGGGAAGAGCTAGTGTGGATACAGAGCCATGTCCTGAAGCATGCAACTACAAATAAAATATACATAGAAATGTGAATCTTTAGGAAGATTTATGAGTAATATGTACCAGGCTCCTAAAAGGATAATAAATAAATACAAATAAAAGTGGAATAAGCAACACCAAAGCAGCAGACTTTACTATATGTGCCCTCAAAAAAAAGAGTATTCAAATTTAAAAAATCTTCAGATATCTCCACTGCTTCTATTTGTTCCCTTCTCCCTCTTTTTCATGGGTCTTCTGGCAAAAAGAACCACTAAAGGTGCCCTTTTCAAAGCCTTCAATTATTTTATATAGTTTTCCATTTACTCTGTCATCTCGCTTAGGCAGTTGCAATTTTCCTCTAAAAGTTATTTTTATATAGGAGCAGGGAAAATCTCATTATTACATCAGTAGAGGGAAACTGGCAGGAGTGATGTCCCAGTTCTTTTTGGACAGAGCTCAATTCTTACCTACTCTTATTTTTGTTATGCACACAACCAGTTGCAAGTTATTTCTTTCTGAGTGATGAGTTATCTCAAAGTACAGTTGCTCTCCACATTGGCAGACTATTGTCATACCTTAGCACCCTAATAAATCCACAGAGCTTCATGCAGTAGTAGCATTGCCCATTCTAGTTCGTCTCCCAGTCTTTCTAACTTATTTTATGTATTAAACTTACTCTTTCCTCTTAATTTTTTCCCCCATTAGTCTATTGCATTCAGGGATTGGTGGAATTGAAATTTTGTTGACTCATTCTCTAGGGAAATATAGAATTCTTACTTGTTTCCTTGTTTGTTTGTTCCCCCTGGGGCTCATTTTGGGATTTGGTAAGCTTGTATGTGTGTAAAACAAATAAACAAAAGGATAAAAGAATCCTTTAGAAAGATATTCAAATAATCAGTTTCCTTCACTGATTCCACTGTTTCTCAAGATTGTCCTGGCTCAGTTGTCATTTTGAAAGTTTGTATATGTCAGCCTTTCCAATTGACATGTTTGGGCTTTATTAAATGAAGAGACTCAGTAAACATCTCAACAGCCCTAAAACTGCCTCTCCCATTCTGATTGCAAATAAAGGAAAGAACTGGAAAGGGCTATTTGGAAAGGAACTGCTTTGCCCCTTTCATTCACATTTCTTTCTCTTGTGTTTCTCAAACAGTTCATACATGACCTGGACATATCACAGAATCATAAGGTTGGAAAAGACCTTTGAGATCATTGAGTCCAACCACACCTGTCCTCTACTAAACCATATCCCTGAGCAATTTATTTATCCATCTTTTGAATACATCCAGGGTCGGTGACTCAATCCCATCCCTGGGCAGTCAGTTTCAATGCCTGATAACCCTTTTAGTGAAGAACTTTTTTCTAATGTCTAATCTGAACCTGCCCTGGTGCAGCCTGAGGCCATTCCCTCTCATCCTATCACCTGTTGCTTGGGTGAAGAGACCAGCAACCATCTCTCTACAATGCCCTTTCAGGTAACTGCACATTGTGATAAAGTTTCCCCTCAGCGTCCTCTTCTCCAGGTTAAACAACTCTAGCTCCCTCAGCCACTCCTCATAAGGTTTGCTCTCCAGCCCCATCACCAGCCTGGTTGCCCCTCTGGACACGCTCGAGGACCTCAATGTCTTTCTTGTAGTGAGAGGTCCAAAACTGAACACAGTACCATACATTGTAGATAGACTTAGGTAGCATTTTAAGAATGTGCAGGCCTATGTATACAGAATTTGCCTCAAAAAGATCAACACATCTATCAGGACAAGTTTAAAGATGTGAAAGAGGAATTTGAGAAAAACATAGCTGAGTTAAGTAAGATTATTAACCATTGCATGGGCAGGTAGGAGACAAGAGTTTCCACAGTTGAGCTCGGGAGACCAGTGTTTCTATGCATTAAATTTGGCATATGTGACCTACAGCACAGGCATGATGCTGTGATTGTGCACATAGGGATGGGAACCTACTCAGAGTGGTGGTGGCATCACCTAGACCTGGTGCTAAAGTTGAGCATGCACTTCGCAGGTGTGAGCTCGAGAAGCTCCATTAAGTCTTTCTGGTTTAATATACTCCTTTTCCTGGTTGCTTGGAGGAAAAGCCATTGTCCTGGAATGAATTGTATGGCTGATAGCTTCATGGAAGGTTAATACTGCTTCATATGAGATCAAAATGACTGTAAGTTCTTACACAACAACTTATGTACTTGGATACCAGAGGTACCAAAGCAATTCTCCCCCAAAATAAATATATGCAAACATCTATCTTATTCTTCTCCATGAACTATCCCACATTTTAGAAATGTATAGCTGTAAAGAACACATGAAGGTAGTAATATAACAATATTTCAAGTCCCTCAGGATAAGAACTGATTGAGCAGCATTTGTCTGAAGCTAAAAAAAAAAGACTGCAACACTGGGTGAGTCATGGACAAATCTGTAAACTACACTGGATAAATCTAACGTTAATCTTCTAATTTAGGCACTGATGTTATGAGCCTTACTCTTTCTTAGTAATCCCCAAGACTGGAACTCCAATGAATATGGGACATAAGCAATGTTCTCTTTAATCTCTCACTCATCCATCCATCTCTATTTCTCTCCCTCAAGCTTGCCAGCTCCAAATCCTTGCTGTAAGTTAATTAGAAACCTTACTGGGTTAGAAATCCTAAGACAGACTCTATCATCCTCAAAAAAAACCCCAAAACCCACAAAAAATACCCCAAAACACCCAAGCCCTTGCAGGATCAGAAAACTTTTGATTCTTCCTAGGAGTTAAAATTATCTTCAGATCTTTGTTTATAAGCATCTGTGTCAAAAAACAAATAATAAGGCAAAGTAATAAACTGTGAAACTGAAAAAATAAAAGATATATTCAGTTTGGGCTTGACATGATTTTAAGCTTTAGGAGAGGAACAGGAAATCGTGTTTATTCAAGTTTATTTCTTAAAGGAAAGAAAAAGTGAGATCAGAGCTGTTTGATAAGCTCAGGCCTCTGGAAGGACATTCACTCTCAGAAATTTTACAAAGCTGGAGAAGTAAACAAAATTGACAGGGTTTTTCTATGGTTTTCCATTTTTGGTTTTTTTTTATTAGTTTGTTATACTCACATACTACAAAGAAATATGTATGATGTCTGTTCAGTTTTGTCTTATGCTAACTTTTGAGTTTGGGATTTGATTTTTCCCATTCTTGTGGACATGAGAATACAGTGTTTGTGCAATAATTTCTGCTACTCCTTTTTAGTTATAAAACCACAACAGAAGATTTATGTCTTCCTCTTCATAACTGCAGGAATCTGACAGTAGCTACCCATTGTCTCTCCCACTAACATGCTAATTGCCTAGAAAAGCAATTTGTACAGATACAGTATGATAATATTCACACATTTTGTCTCTTGCAAAATTGAGGCAAATCTCAGTTGATAGTAAAATGAAAAATGCTCAGAATTTACACATATTAAAGGCTTGAAATTTTTATGCCCTCATTATAAATCCAAAAGAAGACAAGAGAACTTCAGAAAATTTCTGAAATACATTAAAAATATATATATAATTAATTATTTTCCTTGTCCATGGCTGACCAGAGAAACAGATTCTGTTTTGCCTGCAGTGATGAAATGAGTCAATTGCTTTGTCCATAAGATAGCTCAGAAAAGTGGCATGTTGATATATTTTTAGAGCACCATCGTCATATGAATAAGGAAACTATGATAATCCAATGCATTTTTCATTCTCTGACATTTAATAGGGAATAGCATTAATGTGGATCATCAGCATTTGCATACTGTAATTGTTTTTGCATAGGTTTGGGAGGGCTGAGTTAACAGGGACCTGTCAGTTCTATCAGCTTCTTAATTAGTTTATTTCAGTACCATTTTCGAGCATCTAAGCCAGTGAACTTTAAAGTAGCTTCAGAATAGATTTGTGCCTTAAACTAAAATATGAACACAATAAGATATATATCAGCAAAATAAACTTGCTCGTATTTCTTAACCCTGACAGCACTTTTAGCTGCTCACATTTCATAGATTGGTTAACTGAGAATAACAGAAGCATATTGGCTTATAGTCAATGAAATAAATATGAACCAGGGCAACTAAGAAGGAATTAATCTTTCCAGACTGTAGTTCATTCAGTGTTTAGGCATAAAACATAAGCTAGTCATATAAAATGACCCATTTCTCTCTTAAAATTGAAGATGAGTGGTGTGGACTAGATGATCATGTTAGGTTTCTTCTAACTGAACTACTCTATTCTACCATAGAATCATAGAATTCTTAGGGTTGGAAAATAACTTGAAGATCATTGAATTCAACTGTAAACCACTAAACCATGTCCCTGTGAGGATGCATGCTTCAGATATCCAGTCAGATAAATCCCACCTTGTAAATCAGTGATTGGAGGAAGGGTGGGGGAGAAATAACTGATGTGTGTGATATATAGTCTTCATCTTGTATCCCCTTTTTTTGGGTGTAGAAGGACCCATAACTATGCCTGACTGTAGGAGAATGTCAGCAACCAGTTTATGTCATATGCCAACTACTAGACAATAGACATTGTTGGAGATGAATCCCAGCTTCTGATAACAGGGTTTGTGCCTTAACCTTGAAATGTCCTTCTTCCATCTCCTCTAAAAGACTGTCCTTCAGGGATGAATCTGAAAAACAGTGCTGGATATGGGCCATGTTGTAAGCATATTTACCTGTAAAAGGAAAAATAAACACTTATCATGTTTGGGCTTGAGATATTAACAATTGTCTGAAAGGTTTATCTTAAAAATTGTGATCTTATTTAAAAATCAAAGAAAGTACCAGGAAAAAAAGAAATCAAAGGGATAAACTATACAATATTAGAAAGAGAGGAATTATCATAAAAGAGTAGAGGTAGGTCTGGTATTGTATGATACCCATGGTAATGGAATGGCACTCAATAAGATGGGAAGAAGAAAACCAGTATATCCTTGCAGAATATCTATACCCTGCGTGTCCTGACTCTACATTTACATGAGGAGAAGGAAGCCCAAGATGTCCATGTCCACTCTGCCCTTCTTCTAAAGTCTTCAAAGAGATGTGGCAGAGTGGAAGACAGGTCTGTTCTTTTACTGCATTTCATATTCTAGCTCATAAACAGAAACCCAAATTAATGCTAGGTATGTATCACATCCTGCTGCTTCCACCATGGGGACAAAACCAACTGCTAAAGGCATGAAGCATACACCTGGGACCTGCAGTATCTTAAATCAAATTAGAATAAGCCTCATTATTTTGGAAGTTGAAGCTTCCTTCGAGATGTATATCATATTTTCAAGCACTGCTTTCCACCAGAAAACAATAGCTGTCCTTGTAAGTACATGGACGTGCCTGTTGTGACAAGACACCGATTGTGCTACAACAGCAGCAAACGTGTCTTCTCCACTTGATATTCACAACTCTGTCATTTGTATGCTGTAGTTTCAATGTTTTGTAGAGTTTCATGTAATGCTCCTTTATGCTTGTGATACTAGACAGCTCTCTGCCTGTAACTCTGCCTAAATATTCTTAGCACTAGCCAACCTCTACAAGGTACAGTTTTAATTGCTTGCCTAAGTCTGTACTTCTTCCCCCATGATCTTCATACAAGACAAAGCTAAATTAATTTAGCATCCGAAAGAAATCTTGAAGACTGCCAAGAGTTCAGAAGACAGATTTTAATAAATAGGGGGGGAATTTAGGTGTTCATTTGTTTGTTTCCCAGAAAGGTCTTGTTATCTGTTTTTATTGTCTGGTGATTTTCCAAATCATTTACTTATTTCCTGCTTGTGACCTGCTATTCAAAAAGCAATAAGTGATCTGGTCTCCTGCAAGAGATGCTTTTATTGATAGTCTGGAGGTTGGCTCTGAATGTCATTTCATTACTTTCATGCAGTCTCATTCCCTCTATATCCCTCCTCCTTCACTAAGCTTTACAATACCTAAAGCATGTAGCTGTTGCCCTGTTAAATTTATACTGCCATGAGTTTACACTCACTTCAGCTTCAATTTCTTTGTTATTGCCACCTTTTCTGAAGGTCTGTAACTAATCTTCAGTGACCTTCTCTTCTCCTCCAAAATGGGTGTTGTCAGAAACACAGGGAAGCTCCTTACAGGAGTGGAGGAGAGAGAAAGGGACTATAAACACGATGCACATGGTCCTGAAGAGTCTGTGCATCATGGCAATGGACATAGGAGAAAATGCAGATATATATTCAGCACCTTTCTTACACAGGTTTATTGCTTCTGGGACACAAAGTATTCCTGAAAAGTGCTTTTCTGTGCTGCAGACAGTGGGCCAAGATCCCTTTATTTGGTTCTCATGTTCACATTAGAATTGTGTGTTGTTGCTAGATCTAAGTAATGAAGCCAGGTCTTCAAAACCATGATGCCAGATTAAGATGAAGGAGATTTTAGAACAGGAATATTTTAATTAATTTTATTTACCTTCTCATGTTGAGGGCTCACAGTGTATCTTTGTTGCCTTTTTGGCTGTGACCAAGGGATCAGAGAGATTTTCTTTAGGCAAAAACAAGCGAGACCACAAGATGAGTTTCTCACATGTTTGTGTGACTTAAAAAACTACAGATCCTTGCAAGGCAAGCATTAAAACCTAAGCATTCAAAGGCCTTAATGTCTTCAAACTTTTTGTCTTTGACTGACCAATCCGCTTTTATTTACATTTCATTCAGAAGACAAATAACAAGAATAAACCCTGATATTGCCAAGGCTGGGAGTGAAAATGCTAAGGAACATTTTATTAGAAAGTGACTCTTTCATAAGCTTTCACATTTTCTTTATCAGTTTGAGACATGATGGGAATGATTAAATATTTGTCCTGTTGTGAATAACTGCCAGATAATGGGTTATTCAATACAGATCACCAATGCTTTGAGCTCATCAGGCTTTTGCTGCAGTTGATTGAGGTGCAATGATTGAAGTCACCTGTCATGTTCAAGAAACATTCATTGCTCTTTGAGAAATAAGGTCAAGATTTCCTCCATGGCAGCACAAATCTTTGAGCCTGCCAATTATGATATACCCTCCGCCAATATATTAATTACTACTATTATTATAAGCAATCTAAATGGTTTGATCTCATTTTCAGCATTAGCTTACATACCCAGGCCACAGGTTTAATACATAAACATTTTGACAGAAGCAATGCTTAAAAATTATAAATTAAATCCTGAAAGGATTTCTTTTAAATTGCCAGCCACCAACTCAAGTCAAGCTTGTCAGAGAAGGACTTAAGGAATAGTGGGAACCACACCCAACAAATCTCTTGCTATCACAAAACAAATCATTGTCTTTGGGTAAGTTAAGCATTGAGTGGTTAGCTCAGTGTAATTTTCTTCCACAATGAGCAGAGAGGAAGGGGTAGTTATCTCTTGAAGTCCTGGATCCATTTGTCAAAAAGGTTAATACAATTTTTCCCACTAACTGGAGCAACTGGAGAAGCTTTAATTGGTACTGATTGCCTGGTGGAATTATAGTAAATAATTCTTCTTACCTTAGTGGGAACAGGAAGATAAGCGTTGGATTGTCCCAAGTGTTAATTATTGCAGCAAACTTAACAAGTAAGAAAAATAAGAACAAGGAAGAAGAATAAGCCTTATTAATTGCTTCATAAAAGTATGGTTGCACAGAGCCCTGGAGGGGTGTTGAAAATAACATACCGAAAACAAGCAGGCTTTTGTATTTCTTTAAGGACATTCAGGATATTCCCTTCAGGCACACATAAATAATGGATTGCCTTGGCTTTATTGCTTCTTTGGCATGATTTGTCCTTCTGCCAGGTCTGCACTTCTTAAAATGACATTTGCAATTTTACCATTTTCCATGGTGGTGCTGGTTCCCTCCTCCCAGCAGCAGGCGTTTGCTTATAATGTTTATTGCACCGTCCTCGGGGCCTGTTTTCTTCTGGTCCCTGCAATCTAATGAAAGGTCCGCTACATTATTACAGGCTCACTGATTTCCAACCAGTTCTTGTTCCACAGATCAGTGCTTTCAATGTGATGACTCAGCAGGCAGTGCCTCAGTCCTACAAATACAGGTTTTGATAACGAGTTCAAACCAGATCAGTAGTTCAATATTTAAGGTCCCTTCCAGCCCAAACCATTCTGCTTCTGGGATTCCAAAAAGGCTGCCCTGCTGTTCAGTCAGCACAGATGGGGACATTGATGTGAGAGCAGCCCTGCAGAGAAGGACATAGGGGTGCTGGTGCATGAGAAGCTCAACCTAAGCCACCAGTGTATGCTCACAGCCCTGAAGGCCAATCGTATCCTGGGCTGCACCAAAAGGAGAGTGGCCAGCAGGTCAAGGGAGGGGATTCTGCCCCTCTACTCCACTCTTGTGAGATCTCACCTGGGGTACTGTGTCCAGTTCTGGAGATCCCAACATAAGGACACGGAACTGTTGGAACAGATCCAGAAGAGGGCCACAAAGGTGATTGGAAAGCTGGAGCACCTCTCCTCTGAAGCCAGGCTGAGAGAGTTGGGGCTGTTCAGCCTGGAGAAGAGAAGGTTCTGGGGAGAACTTATAGAGGCCTTCCAGTACCTGAAGGGGCTACAGGAAAGCTGGGGATTGACTTTTTAGAAGGGCATGGAGTGATAGGATGAGGGAGAATGGTTTTAAATTGTAAGGGAGTAGATTTAGATTGGATATTAGGAAGAAATTCTTCACTACGAGTGTGGTGAGACACTGGCACAGGTTGCCCAGGGAAGTGGTGGCTGGTCCCTCCCTGGAGGTGTTCAAGGTCAGGTCGGATGGGGCCTTGAGCAGCCTCATCTGGTAAGAGGTGTCCCCGCCCATGGCAGGGGGGTGGAACTTGATGATCTTTAAGATCCTTCCGACCCTCAGCATTCTATGATTCTATGATTCACTGATCTATCTAAAAGAAGCACAGAAAGAGAAAGGGGGGGAGTTGAAGTAAATATCATCATGAATGTTACAAGGTAAAAGGGTGCCACAATGAAGCAAAGCAACCCTGATATATTTAAGGGACAAGAGTGTCCATGCTGATTACACTGTTATGGCCCCACCTTCAGCTCAGACACCAGCCATCCTCTGTAAAACCAAATGCCTTTCATCTAACTTTCTCAGTTTTGAAGAATATCTTGACAAGACTTGAAAATCTCATCACTGTGCTCTGTGTTCCTCACTGTTGCACAGCTACCTGTTTTAGGATCCACAGGAGGACCTGTGAATCTCTCAAAAAAGAAATGTAAATGCTAAGCTAAAATAACAGACCTAATCCCACACACTTTTCAAGCAAGGCAAAGTATAGACTTGGCTGCATGCTTTCAATACCTAATTTGGGTCCTGATTATAAAATAAAATGAGGTATATAAACCAGGGACATTTTATTTACTCACGCTAATGTTAAGTAAATTCACCTCCCTCACTTTCGCTTTCCTTGCACAAACACATTCAATCACCAAGACATAGAAAATTGTCCCTGGCTTCTCTTGGTCAGAGGTTAGGTGTTCTTTTAATTAGATGTAATTAAGAAATGCAGTCAAGTATCGTAGCATTCTCCTAAGGAAATGGCATATCTTTGTTGAATATGCTTAATGAAAATAACATTCTTTTTTTCACTACAGCGAATGTATAAACTATTCCTTTTCTGGATTATAATTAATTGCTGAATGTCAGTAATTAATTCATTTGTTTTACAAGGTAGGCTGCACTTAACTGCACTGAGGCATAGTGGCAGAGAGGCCTACATACAATAAGGTTTTATCAGGCATTGTGTGCAGGAGGAATTTTCCTATGCATGGGTAGCACCCAGCTGCTAATGAGACCCAACTGCCTCATTTAAATAGGTCCCCTGGAAACCTCAGAGCAGACTATCATATTTTCACAGACCTCCACCAGACATGAAAAGAGGTCTTTTCTTGAATAGGCATTTCAGGAGCAGGTCAGAATTCACAACCTGGTACCATTGTGTTTCCTTCTATTGTCCTGGGATGGTGCCAGCCCATGCACTCAAAATCTTTTTTCTCCACTTCTCAGATACGTGTTAACTGCTGATGTGGGAAAAATAAGCAGTGTGAAATGTGAATTCCCTCTCTCAGAAAAAAAAAGTTAAAAAAATAAAGAGTTGGAAGAGTTGCTACTTGAATCTCATTCTGGAAATAATGTCTGCTTGAAATACCTTTATCTCTACAATGAAATAATACTGAGAGCTTCCACACTTCCACAACAATTTGCAGTGCACTTTTTTTGCATGAATGAAAGCAAAGGACTTGGGTTTGGCTCTAAAGTTGATGACTGTAATTTGCTTTCTTACATCCTCGATTTTTTCAAGCTGATACAGTTCACTATGTACACATGAAATAATTAGAACACTTACAGTGTTTTCACAAGAAAATCTGAGAGATTTTGACTACTTCTGGGGTCTTGAATGTCCAATATAATGTTTGTTTCTAACTCCAAAAGTTGTCACCCTCTTGGTGTTGTCAATTTTTAATGCTTGTTTCTAGCATGCAGAAAGCTTCATGAGTTTCTAGTTTGCAAGGTGTGCTCTGGAATGGCCAAAAACCCACCCCTAAACCTCAAACAACAACAAAAGGCACATACTCCACCACTCCTGCAAATACTGCAGGAGGTGTGGGTTAAGCAATGTCTTTTGTTTAGAAATAGGAAGTCAGTGAAAACATGCATTGTAGTGCTGCCAAAAAAGATGTTGACTGTGCAAACAGAGCAGAATTCTCCACAACCAGCAGCTCATAACCTCACCACCTCAGCAAGTTTTCCTCACCTGCAAGGACTGATTCAGCTTTCAGGGCAGATGGGAGTTACACCATCTGACTTCATACTGTACTTTTCCAAGGTGGATTAACCAAGCCACATTACTTCTTAAGACCTTCTGACTGTCCATGGAGACTAACTAAGGCTGAGAAGTTTGCAGCCCCTGCTGTTTGGTCCAGATGTATGCCCAGCATAGCCATACTCCAGATATCTACTAGGAGATACACCATTAAAACCTTTTTGGACCAATTCCTGTAAAGAGGTGGCATAGTTGGATAAATACACACACTCAAATATTTCAAAGTGTGGAGGGAAATCAAATAATGAATGGTACATGTGATCCAGATTTACTCCATGAGTAATCATACTGTAAAAGCACATGCCTGGGTAATTAGCCAACGGAACAGATGATTGTGGCCTCTTTTCTCACACTGTGCTAAATACTTGCCTCTCCTGAACTTCTATTAGAGCAAAAAATTTAGTGTGTGCTCATGTTTCTATTCTCTTATGTGTTTTCTCCCCCCCCCTTTTTTTATTCTCCCTTGGCATATTTTTAGCTCCCAGTTACATTACTAAAAAAAAGAAAATAGATCCCACCCCACCAAAATTATTCTGCCTTAAAATGGCTTTTGTGTCCTGAGAAATTATGTTTCAGAAACAAATATTCATTCTGATTTTAAACACAGAGTCATGAAGAAGATGATTCTCTACTAAAAACCATGGGTATTTTGCCATAAGGGGAATGGGAAGAAGAAGTCACAGAAGAAATAGTCCTCCAGCAAACCCTTCTGCTCTCTGAAATGTGTCACTTCTATAATTCATTCTGTGCTCTGGGTAATACACATGACTGTACTGGAAATGAGCATTTAATTAGCGCTCTAGTACAAATACCAACCACCTCCTGTGTTAATAACTAACATTTGGGGCTGTAAATGTTTATCAGGTAAATATCACGTAATTATAAGGATCCCTCTGACCTCAGGCATGGAAAATGAGTGTGATGAATTTGCTGGCTCTGTCACCCAGTGAACCAGGGAGATCAATTTGTGGCTTAACATAGTGCTCACAGAAGATGCCAGAGGTCAAGGAAAGGCCATAAAACTGGTTCATGGGGGAATGAGCCTCAGGCATGACAGTGATAAAGCACAACAGTGATTTTGTTATGCAGTTAAAAGTCACAAAAAAGTGTTTTGCATAACCACACAGTGAATTTTATTGGAAACATAGTGGTTGGTAGCCTAAGCTCAGTTCACTCCACTAGGAATTTGGAGGCTTGTCCTCCCAGAGCGGCTCAGGGCACTGTTTCTGGAACCACCAGCTTTTAAGTGTGGTGTGAACATAGACAAGACCCCATGTAGGCAGGAGTGCAAGGCTCAGGAGCCCTGAGAGACACGTTTTGAGGAAGAGCTTGATTCTGTGCCAGCAGTAGCTTTGGAGGCTGATAAATTTATATGTGTTTTCAGATGGATTTTTAACATGTACTGTAAAGAAATTACTGAAGGTAAATCTCCCTCTTCCCTAACCAGAATTCTTTAACCAGGAGATCACTATACCACTGGTGGTAATGGATTTATACAGTTATTTAGGCAAATAAACTGAATTTACACAAAGTGTTCAAATAAACTTAAGCATAGTCTCAGGGTGCAAATTACACATAATTTACACTGTATTTGTATATCACTCACTTTTGGCAGCTGTCTGTAGCCATATCTGAGTCTGAGGGACTCCAGCACTGCAAAACCTCTTCAACAATCAAGTTCCCCATTCCTGACTTCCAGTTCTTCTTCAAATTACCAGAGGCAAATTTTGAAGGACCAACAAGACAGATATATAGAAAATGTTTTGCACCACCATGGGCCTGACACTCTTAAAGCTAAATTGAAGGTAAAGCAGCACACATTTGTGAGGAATGGTTGAGAATGACTCCTAGGATGAACCCTAAATATTGCTGTAGACCCAACTTAAGGCCACCAAATATGAAAAGCTGATTTCTTCTTCTGAGACATCCTTTCAGGACACCTGTCTTAGGACACATGTCAGCACAGAATCACAGAATCACAGAATTATCAAGGTTGGAAAAGACCTAGAAGATCATCCAGTCCAACCATTCACCTATTACTACTAGCTCCCACTAAACCATATCCCTCAATACAACATCCAGTCTTTCCTTGAACACCCCCAGGGTTGGTGACTCCACCACCTCCCTGGGCAGTGCATTCCAGTGCCTGACTACCCTTTCTGAGAAGTAGTGCTTCCTAATGTCGAGCCTGAATCTCCCCTGGCGCAGCTTGCTACCATTCCCTCTAGTTCTGTCACTGCCTACACGGGAGAAGAGGCCGACCCCCAGCTCACTACAACCTCCCTTCAGGAAGTTATAGAGAGCTATAAGGTCTCCCCTAAGCCTCCTCTTCTCCAGGCTGAACAATCCCAGCTTCCTCAGACGCTCCTCGTAAGGCCTGTGTTCCAGACCCCTCACCAGCTTAGTAGCCCTCCTCTGAACGCGTTCCAGAGCCTCAATGTCTTTCCTGTAGTGAGGGGCCCAAAACTGAACACAGTACTCGAGATGCGGCCTCACAAGTGCTGAGTACAGGGGGACAATTACCTCCCTGCTCCTACTAGTAACACTATTTTTGATGCAAGCCAGGATGCCGTTGGCCTTCTTGGCCACCCGCACACACTGTCGGCTCATGTTCAGCCGTGCATCAATCAGTACCCCCAGGTCCATCTCCTCCACACAGTCCTCCAGCCACTCCGCCCCAAGCCTATAGCGCTGCCTGGGGTTGTTGTGGCCAAAGTGCAGGACTCGGCATTTGCTCTTGTTGAACCTCATGCCATTGGCTTCAGCCCAGCTCTCCAGCCTGTCCAGATCCCTCTGTAGGGCCTCGCTACCCCCAGGCAGATCCACACTCCCAGCCAATTTAGTGTCATCTGCAAACTTACTGAGGGTGCACTCAATGCCCTCATCTAGGTCATCAATAAAGATATTGAAGAGGACAGGCCCCAGCACCGACCCCTGGGGAACACCACTCGTGACCGGTCGCCAGCTGGATTTAACTCCATTTACTACCACTCTCTGAGCCCGGCCCTCCAGCCAGCTCCTTACCCAGCCGAGGGTGTACCCATCCAAGCCACGGGCTGCCAGCTTCTGCAGGAGAATACTGTGGGAGACAGTGTCAAAGGCTTTGCTGAAGCCTAGGTAGACCACATCAACAGCACGTACCTGTAGGAACCCCTGCCCTTTACTATGCCCTTGTTGGGTGGATGAACCACTCAAATAAATGTGGCTCCCAATAGGGAATACAGAACTTGATTGCCAGGAAAGCCATGTGAACTTGGGCTGGGCTCTTTATGCTGCTCATCTTTGTCAGGTTTAAAACCAAGAAAAGAATCCATAGGAAAGACAGGGAGAATAAATCCCCCTCAGTGCTGCTGCAGAGGGAATGTTTCAACCATTACAACTAGATCCTGTTCTGCCTAAATATCTGTACAGACATGAGGTGCAGCTTCCTATATAACACAGCCCAGTTTTGCTGGACATAAAAACTCCGTATATATTATATAAGGAAAATTTGGCACCTCAGAATGGAGACTAAAATATGCCTGTGTATTCTAAGAGCTGTAGTGTCAGCTAATAAGACAATATAGACTGACTGGAGGTAGGAGAGTTTAAACTCTTGTTCATCTCTAGACATCAGCACTTCACACAATGCCGTAAGGAAGCGATTTTGACACTGTGATCTCCAGGGCTGGGAATCCTTTTCTCAGAAGAGGCAGTGACAAGACAACCACACCTTTCACACAGTCAGGAACGATCAAGCCAACCATGCTGGAGCCCACCTCATATGCAATAGCCTCATATACAGAGCAGGCAGTGGGCTCCCAGGTCCTTCTTTTTTCCACGGCCTCAAATACACGTCTTCTGAAAAAGTGCTCTGGCCACCAGACTGTAATGAGTGTCTGGATTAGGGGACTGCAGCCTTCTATTTTCATCAAAGACTTAAAAATTAATCTGGAGAAGAAAATGGGCTTATAAAACAGTCTGACTGTCCTGAGCTGAGGATCTGAGTTTTAACAGTCCTAGGTTCCGGTTCGAAGATATTCAGTGCCCACAGTGAACCACACTGAGGGTAAGAGAGTTTGTATAGACACATAGACTGTTCTCTGGGATGTTTTGTTCCTTCACTTAGCTGAATTCACCTGAACAGATGTTGGCATCTATAAATCTGTATATCTGAAAAAGGGAACATAAAGAAATAATTTTTAGAGTCAATGGAGGTGGACAGCACGGAGGCACAGAGGAATATATTGCCAGTCAGGGTGTCCAAAATTCAACACCTAAAATATGTCAGAAGAGTCATTTTGTCTTCAGACTTTGGAGGGTTTGAGAAGTGTAAAATAAAGAAGACAGGGAGCTATGGCAAAAAGTATGGTAAAACCCAATGCTGATGAGTTTCCCACTTGAAAGAGTAGCAGTATGCTGAATAAGAGCACTGTGCTACTGGGAAAAGTACTAATGAAATCAAAAAATCTTGCAGAAATTTAGAAGGGAAACTAAGCTTGCACAAGCAAATACAATGTTTTCCAACATCTAAATGATTTTAACTGCAGCCTCAATGTTACTTTAAATATTTTTCTTCAGATGCAACTCACACCATATATTCAGGACTAGATATTTCAAATTAAGGCATCACTATCTTATCAAATGAAAAAACCAAATCCTGTTGCTGCACTGAAGATTTTGAAAACCATTTTCTGATTGCAAGTTAGAACATAAATTTTCACCATCTGCAGTGAATCAAGAATTGTGAAAAACAGCTCTATTTCAGTATACAAGTTTGTAGCTTGAACTGTAGGTTTTTAAAACACAAAAATTAAAATTAACTCTTTAGAAAGGAAATGGAATTTTGGGAAGAAAAAAAAAATTACTTAATTTTAAACAAAATAAAAGTAACAATTAGATTGTTTATTCCTCAATGATAAATGCTGGGGATAAAAAAAACTCTATCAAATATGTTTACTTGTCATTGATCTTCATCTTTATTTCATAGTGAAGTAGATTTGAGTTTTTATTTCCCTTTGAAGGGATTGGAAAAATGCTTGTTGATTTAGTTGGATCAAAATATAACCCAACATATATATGCCCAAGTAAGCTTTACATCATATTGCTAAAAGATTTTTGTTGACTGAACATATGCTACTGAACAAATACTACACAAAATTACATTCCTGGTAGGATACAGCTTGCAGTGAAAATATGTCTGAATCATAACAGGAGAGAAAGATTCTGTACCATGATTTTAAATCCAATCTGCTACACTGAATCTTGGCAGGAATCCTCAAATTTTGTCAAGTTCAGTGCTCTTGGAGCACAGAGAAGAAACACATGTATCACATGAAATGTTTATTCCAAAAAGTGCTATTTTAAAGGTCAAAGCAAGACCTTAAAGGCTGGTGATGGCTGGGAATTAACTAAGACATGTAGCGGACACGTGCCTCATTGACAGTTTATGGGATGCAATCCCAGTCTGCAACTGGCTCTGTCCATCTGAGCAACTGGTGTTGGCAGAAGCAGCAGGTACTTTGGAATCCAGGTATCTAATGCTTCCTGGGGTGCTCACAGATGTGCAGGTCCAGGATCATTTTCAGATACCTCCTGCCAGATTAGTTGCTGTTGTTCCATTCCTGCTGTGGGAGATATTCCCTCCCTCCGAGTGTGAGAAATGTGTCCTTTGACATAGAACCACTCTGCACACAAGAGCTGAAAATCAACATTATCATTCCAGCTTCTCTACCTGGCAACCTTTTCTGTGATATGGAGAGAATATTTATTTTTATGGGATATGTGAGGTGCCCTCTGGCATTGTTTCTGATAATTATGCTGCATGGGAGAAACTGTCCCTGTTACTAATTAGCCAGCTGGCATTAAAGGAATGTTTTGCTTCATTAAAACCAGGTTGGGGGATTACTTTTCTCCCCCCCTCTCCATCTCCACACACTGTGCTTCTGTCATTTCAGTAGGATCTCCTCCTGTCAGACAGGACTTATGCAAGATGTTTGGTAATTAAAAAAAAAAAAAAGACAAGATAGAGAGAGGGAAAGCAGAATGTTTAATTAAAAACCATCTCTGAGGAGTTTCCATTCCTCAACTTAATATTTGTTCTTAAATAGGAATGTTCTTACTTAAAAATTGAATTACTTCTCTTTTTGTTCTTCACTATGAAGGACACAGACTGTTCACGGCCTTTGACTGAGGACATGACAGTCCAGTTTGATTGAACAGTCATTCCCATCACCAAGAAGTTACCAAGTGGATGTATTTTTATGTTGTCCTGCAGTATAAATTTGTTTTCAGGATCATAAAAGCACAAACCTTTGGTAACTTCTTGTGAACTTCAGCCACGGAGCCATAGCTCATAATGATATTCTCTGCAAGACTCCTTTTCCCCAGTAAACTCACGCTGTCTGAACTGACATAAACTTTCTGCTTGCTCTCATCAGATCAGCAGTCAGTAATCACGCCTCTTAGTGATACCCAAGAGGTATTCAAGCACTTGTAGTGACATCAAAGTTCAGGACAACAACAAGTGTTTTATCCTGTGTGCTATCCGTGCTTGTCAGAGTCTGGTTTTCCTGTATACTGAATGGAGAGATGTAAAGGTTGTATCCAGATAATCTATTCAGATGACGTGCTTATTCATCTCCTTTGATTACTTAAAGCATCCCTGACTACAGTGGTTAGATTCAACTCATGTATCATTTACCAGTTGTAATAGACATTTACCCATGAAGCAGCCACCTCAGTCTCCTCTGTGGTCAGCCGGTGGGAAGGAATATAAACCTTGAGGATGCAGTTCAGTGTGTCTATTTTGGATGTCCATTTTGGGATGGGATGGGATGAATTGTGCTCCAGACCCCATTCACAGCACTAGGGACTTCCAAAGTAGCCCCAAACAGCTTAGATACACCACCTCTATCACCAACATCTGTTGCTTGACCAATACACCAAATATGTCAATCATTCATCAATCATTCATCCTTCTCTTAATTTCATATACTTTGGCTGTTCCTGGTTTTGTTTGAAGCACTGTGTCAGGAGGGCTGAACATGGCCAACTTGGACTTACACCTGTAGTGCCTGTTCAACTGGACTTCAGCAAAGCCTGATCTGAAACATGCTGCCTCACACAAACAATCCACCATCTAAGAAGCCCAGGCTCAGCCAGTTCCTTTAAATAAACCCATGACTGAGTCTTATCTGTACAGTATTTATGAAGATCTCAAAACTAAGCCCTTTTCCTATTTCTTCAGATGAACATGCAACCTGTGAGACCTCTGTTTTGAGAACCCATTCCTCAGCACAGAAGCCTCATCTCCATTTCATCATCTGCTGAATGTCATTAGCTAGTTGTCTCCTGTCTCACACCTAGTCTCCATTGTGGTAGCAGCTGGATTAAGCTAACACGGGCCCAACAGGTTCCTCTTGATTTGAAGCCTCAAAATAGAAGCCTCCTGGTGGAAAACTGTTGATTTGTGTCATTAAATCAAAGGTTATTTCCCATCCTGGGATCTGCCTGGTGCATTAAAGCTTTCCCTGGCAAGAGGTGTGGACTAAAGTAGCAACAGTTTTATTTTAATTGCTTGGGAAAGAGGGTGGTGAGAACCCAGACACAGCAAAATGTAGTGAGATATTTTTTTCTTTGCAAGCAAAGCCACAATGCAAACAGGGTCTTGTGTTCTGGTCATTGCAGCTACAGAAGTGACCTCCAGCAAGGACTAATAGAAAGTGTTATTCCCTTTCGTTTCATCATTTTTCCACCTTAGCCTTGAGCACACTTTTAATGCTTTAGGTTTGTTGCTGCTTGAAAGCAATTCAGTGGAGCAGCCACTGATGAGAACACAGTGTCAGAACAAGAGTGATCACTCTCAGAGGTGACCTTGTTGGAAGTGAACAAGAGATATGGTAGCTGGTTGGGGAGCATAGGCTTCCTGCCCACACTCACTCTGTCCTACACACTTGCAACCCACACAAAGCTCCTCAACATCTCACAGTTGCTGAAGGTTTTGGCAGGAAGCACAATTATCCATTTTTTTCTGATTTTAGAGATTAACATGAACACCCCTGTGAAAGTCTGGGGTAAGCATATACACTGTGAAAGTGTTAGGGTAAGGGAAAGTGGAGGCTTTTTGCCACCAGCAAGGAAATTATGATGAACCTAAAGAAGTAGCAGATCAGTTTATATGTAAAACTGTGCAATATGAGCTTTTGCCAAAACATAGGTTGCCCACGGAGGCGGTTGAGTCACCATCCCTGGATGTATTTAAAACATGGGTAGATGAGGTGCTCAGGGATATGGTTTAGCATAGGACAGGTATGGTTGGACTCAATGATCTCAAAGGTCTTTTCTAACCTTGTGATTCTATGATTATACACAAGCATTTTTTGAAAAATCTATTTTCTCTCTACTCCTTTTATCTTGTCTTCAATGCCTATGGAGTCATGACAAAGACACAATGTACACTAAGACATGGGTTTGGTTGTTCCCAAGGTTCTTTCAAAACACAGGGCACCTTTACGTCAGCTGCTGTGCACAGTCAAGTCTACAAAACAGTTTGGGGAATGAATCTTTAAGCGAATTTTTCAATGCCACATTATGTGTGTTGCATAAACAAGACTTCAAGCTCCAACTCCATGCCCTAAATCTGCTCTCAAAAGCTAGCTAAACTCTCCATAGACTATGGTCAAATAAATTCAGCCCCTACCAAGTTAGGTTTTACCTATAAGGAAATCTGCAGTCATACACAGAAATAAATTTGAAGGGAAATTCCATTTTATCCAGTGATTTCATGTTTCAAAGAAGATGATTTTGAAATAACAAGAATACAAGATTTTTTTTGTCAGAAAACAACCCCTATATCTCAGCCATCTTCTGAACCTTTCTCCCCACTTTAGTCTTTCCCGAACAATTTAATCTCTCTTTTTTATTGTGCTTCACTCAAAGGGGAAGCATGCAAATGCCAGGTTATTGCAGTATCTACAATAATCTGCTTTATTTTCCTTTAGGGGTTTTCTGAAACTGTTTTAAACGCAGAAATAAATAAAAACCACTGTATGATCTTTTACTAGAGCATATTGTGATACCAGAACAGTGCCATTGCTTCATGGGAAAAAGCTGTGACAGCGCTTAAAAATATGATTGCTTGTATAATAGTCTCCCCTGTGTCACCTAGAGGGTACATTTTTATGCAATGCAGATGTGGAAAAATTGTGTCCCAGCTTCTTTTGTGGCTCTCTTTCCCTTAATCTTGCCCGACCTGCCTTTCAGACCAAGAGATCTGTACAAATCATCAATGAAGGGAGCAAAAATAAAAGGGAAAGATTGAAAAACAAAAGATGTAAAGCAACAGAAGGGAATGGTATGTCAGAGATGTGTGGTAAAAGGCACTTTTTCCTGCTCAGTGGGGTTTTCAAGCACAACATTAACCTTGAAATTTTACTTTGCTGGTAGTGAGTGAAAGATGCATAGGTTTTTTTATTTTTTTCCCCCCCTCTCTCTCTCAAAACATCTTCTGGCAACAAAATTATAAAAACACAGGATAAGGTCAGGCTTTCTGAGATTTAAGGTCACTTCATTCAAGAACTTCTACCATAATTATTTTTTAAGCATTATCAACCTGTCAGGTTGAAGTTTCTTTCACAACACCACTTCCAATTGGTATGTGGTACAAGGTGTAAGAAAGGGAAGAAATAAGCTACTACCAAGATGGCCAGTAAGGTGACACCAGGTGCATCAAAACAGATTTTGGGCCCATGTAAAGAGTTTTTTGTCTCTAAGCCTCACATTTTAGGCTTTCAGTCAAAAAGGACAAAGGATTTGAATTGCAGTTCAGAATGATATTACCTGGTATATCCAGGCTACCAAAAATGAAATTTCTGGCTAGACAAGATATAATCTGTATAGCTGCTTTAAATCTGCAACCATCGTTAGGACAGTCTTTAAAAATATTCTAAATCTTGATCAAAATAAAATAATTTGTTTGGTTTTTTTTATAATATTTCCTGCTTATAGTGCCTTCAGTGGACTTCAGTGAAGATGCCTCTTCAAGACTATACGTAGTCTGCTTCAAATTGGACAGGACAAAAGGGTTCTGTGTAGTGCTTATCAGTCCTTCATGTCTGAAATGAGGAAATCTAGAAAACTGGGCTGCTTTGTGTCAGTCAACATATATAATGCATCTGGTTTGTGGGTAACTTCCATGCAATAAACAGCTTTCCTGGATAAACATGTATAGAGAGAAAGATGCTGCATTGTAAACCCCAGCAAGGCTCTCACATTTCTCATTCACTGCTGTACCAATTCTGTTTAATACAACCATGTACTGACTGGGTTCCCATAGACATCACCTTTGGGAAGTAGGACCAAGCCTATCACCTCCTGATCTCAGCCACATCCTGTGTCTTTGTACTGATGCTATATACAGTTGATCTGTGAACCAGATTAGGATCATAGAATCATAGAATCATAGAATGGCATGGGTTGGAAGGGACCCCAAAGATCATAGATCTCCAACCCCCCTGCCACAGGCAGGGCCACCAACCTCAGGCCTGGATCTGCACAAGGTTGCCCAGAGCCCCATCCAACCTGGCCTTGAACACTTCCAGGGACGGGGCATCCACCACCTCTCTGGGCAGCCTGTTCCTGATCTAGCTGAAAATAACTTTTTCCCCTAACCTCTTCTGGTGAGTTGATTTTTTTAGCTAGCTCAATTCCTTGGTCCAAGTCATTATATACAAACACATCTCCTTGCAAAGACAGGGGCAGATCTGGGGACTCTTTCTGCTGTAATGTGTTCATATAACAACAGCTTTAGGGTACGTCTAGTCAACGGTATCACTCCTGCTTATGGAGATGCGTGACAGATTTTGGTGCAACTAGCTCAAGGACAGCAAGTAGATCAATCTTAGAAACATTGACCTCCATGTGAAAGAACCTGCATCCCAAAATGTTAATGTTGCAGCCCTGTTTTGGTAGAGACTGACGAGCCAATAAGCAGATGTCTGCAAGATGTTATTCCATGTTTTACCTTATATGTTAATAAACATTCATTAATTTATTGAGAAGGCTAGGAAGACCATAATCTTTTTAATTCTGACCAGTTTTTTCACTCTCATAAGCAGAGAACAGGACTCTATAGAAGCAATGTCTCTCTTGCTGTGAAACAAGGCAGAACACAACCTGGGCTGAACATCTTATCTAGGTACTTGCAAAGTTTTAAAGGTGTCAGGCACCATAAATGCAGAGAAGCCAAGCTGTCCCTGGCAACCTGGTCTCTTGGGTTTGCTGCAGAACAGGCCCTCAGAATTATGTCTTGAACGAGAAATATAGCACTGCACTATGGGAAGTGAATAATCAAAACCAAACCAAGCAACCAAACAAAAAGTCTTGCAATCTATTAATTTGATTTAGCATATTTTGGGATTATCCTGCATGTTCTGATTACTCCTCTATATCAGTTTGTGCTGCAATTTGAGTTTTAGAGGAAAACCTATTACCACCCTGTCCATAAATATCAGTGATTGAGGGACATTCTTCAGTGTTATTTCATTGTGCTACATTGATTAATATTCTTTTTAGCCTTAATAGGTTATTTTTTCATCTTAATGCATCCAGTTTTACACTTGCCAGAGTAAATATTGTTTCCCGTGTCTCTTACAGACTACTGGTCTTTCCAGGTCTCTTGGATAAAGGATAAGGGCAAAAATCATGCTGTGAATGTCCAGTGATTCACAAGACAAACAGAAGGTGGTTACATGCTGTTTTTCCTTAAACAACGATTTCTGGAGCCACTTTGCTTGTCACAATGCAAAGAAATTTTTGAAGTTTGCTCAGCTGCTGGCCAATGTGTTAGCTGATCTTTTACTTTCACGTTGCTTAGCATTTCCAGCAGCATCTTGTTACCCTCTTTTACCCCAAGGGAGACCTGATTTGAGCTGTTGGCTCTATCCAAATACAAACAAAATTTAGTTTAAAGATGGAGAGAATTGCAGTTACTGTCCACTTTTTCAATCCTGGAGATCTTAAAAGGACAATGGAAGTCAGTAGGCCAGTGAAAAGACAAAGATGGGTGGTCTATGGGTGACATTGCGTGCTCAATGGAAGACAGTGGACCTGTTACAGAAACTAGTGTAGATTCCTTGAGATCTTTTGGGTGCTTAGAACAGCCTTGTTTTGCCTGGGTCTGGAACTACTGGATGGATGTCAGATTTTCTTTACGTGGGACAAATATCAAGGAAGTCTGGAATACAAGTGTTGGCTGTGCCTCTGCAGCACTCCATCAGATTTAGCAAATCATGCTATAGGACTATGTGTCAGTTCCTCAGCTTGTAATTTAAGGATATGAAGTCCCACCCACAGCTTGAAAATACTTTTGGATTTAGAAAAAATGGTAGATGTACAAATCTAATTTAAACGAAACAGACTTTTGATGAAATGACTCATACTCACCTGTGCACACATGCTAATTACTGTCTTCTAATGTAAGACTAATTAAGGAAGTTCTTAAAATTCAGTAATACTAGCCTGACATCTGAATTGTCTTGATTTTCAACAGCAGACAGGTGCTTTGGTTTTTCCTGTGTCTCTTCTTCAGTTCCCCCTTCCCAACTGTTTTAGGAATAATAAGTAAATGAGAACTAGAAAGTGCTACTGAGTTCTGCAAGATGTCTTGCCTGTATTTCAGTTCAAGTTGAAGATATGCTTGATATAGATATTTTTTTGTAGGTTGAGTGTTTAAGGTTGTAAGCTCAGTAAAGAACTAGACAGTGCAGCATAGAGACCCATTTTGTTGACAAAATACAGGGATAGTATTCAATTAACTAATACAGATTTATAGTATCATCTGAAATCTCTAGGATACCCAAGACATCTGCACAAAGTTGGCAGAGATGACCAAGGTTTAAGGGGTCCCCCTCTTCTGTGGCAGCTGGAGGCAAAGTAAAACAGTCTCAAACTGTGGAGGAATGGCTCCCTGAGAATGGCCACATATTCCCACTCTCTATCCCTGCGAACAAAACAGCCAGAATGAAATATCACTTTAAAGGAATGTGGAGCTAGCAGGAAAGTCAGATAATGGGTTAAGGAGTTTGGACTGTGAATAGAAGCTCCTAATTCTGAAACATTCCTCTGAGACAAGATAAGATATAGGCCTTGCACAGGTGTCCGCTCTATCGCCTTCACTGTTTTCACTTCCCTTCCCCCGTGGTTCCCAGCCATGCTTTATTAAGCTTGCTAGAGAGTATATAATCATGCTGCTCTGTAGAATAAAGTGAACTGACTGCTTTTAGCCATATTGGTGTGCGGTCTGATTCCTAGCGCCGTCCCGCTCTTTCGAAGCCCCTGGACCTAAAAGTTTCCCAAGATCTGGATTAGGACACGGGGAACACTCGACATCAAACTTCCCAAATGTCACCAAATGTTTATCTTCAGGCAACTCTACTCAGGGAGTCTACTCAGGATGAGCTAAATCAAACTCTGTGCTTCACTAATTGCACTGACTAGCAGTAGACTATAATGGGAGATTGGACATCTGCTCATGTGGAGGCATCTATTGGCTAGATTGATTAAGGTAGGGGTCACGCTTCTGTTTCACATGCCAACACCAAAATTTCAGCATCTTAAACTATGAACTGAATCATATACTAAAACTGGGTCTCATCTCCCCAGGCATTAGTGGCCTCATCTGTCCAACTCATCTTCTATTAAGTTACAACATTCGGTGCAAAGTCAAGAGCTCGCACATAGCCAATTATTTTATGACAATCACTTGGTAATACTGCATAAAATAATAGCTCATATCTATGGCACTGAGAACAATATAACATGTTAAAACTGTCAGGACCTGCCCTTTGGAAGAAATGGAGGAGTTACGGGCTGCAGGCAGAAATAAGCTGAAAGAATGTAAAGGTTCTCAGCCTAGAAAACTCTGTAGACTAACTCAGGCCTTATATGTAAATTTTGCTAAGGATTGTAAGAAGCACTATGGCTTTCTCTAATGTCTTTATATTGCACTAATTGCTTTTTTAAATCCTCCTCTTTCAACTCCTGCTTGTATTGAGTACTGCTGAGGGGCAGAATAGTTTCCATATACAGCAACAAAAGGGTGCCTGTCAGATACCAGAGCAAAGGATGCTCTCAGTTGACAATTACCAGTCCAACAATAATAAATAACTTGTGCATTGATATCATTCTCATAAAGGCCTCTGCTGTAACAGACTAAATTTTTGTCCTGTGGCACCTTCAATGCTCATGCTTGCATATTGGCAGGAAAAAGCTTATAAAAATGGAGATGATAGATTCTAAATAGGTTGTCTGATACTATCTGCTTGATAAATTATTAGCAGCAGGGGTTTTTTTTGCCACTGTCCAAAAAGACTAATGATTAAATTGCCTGGATTCTTAAAATGAGCTTTATTATTAGAGTATGTGAGATTTACAAAAGAATTACAGAATCATAGAACATTAATAGTTGGAAGGGACCTCAAAAGATCATCTAGCCCAATCCCCCTGCCAGACAAGGATCACTAAATCATACAGGAACTCATCCAGATGGGTTCTGAATGTCTCCAGAGAAGGAGACTACAACATCTCTGGGCAGCCTGTTCCAGTGCTCCGTCACCCTCACAGAAAAAAGTTTGTCCTTACATTCACATGGAACTTCCTCTGCTCCAGCTTGCACCCGTTGCCCCTTGTCCTATCATTGGAAATCACTGAGAAGAGATGGCTCCGTCCTCCTGACTTTCACACTTTACATATTTATAAACATTAATAAGGTCACCCTTCATTCAACATACAACTACTTACCTATAAAACCCCATAATGTCTCTTGACTTGTACAGAACTTTTGGTGTTAGGAAGAAAAGGGCTTTCCTCAGTTCCTAAAGATTTCCAGTTAAAAGACCAATAAGGTAATGGTATCACTACATATCTTCTAAGTGAACAGTCAGGCAAAGAGAATACTGGCACAGTCTCCACAAAACAGCTTCTAACAGATCCAGAGGTGTTTCCACAGCCTGACCACCCAGAGGGAACATGAAACTGTACAAGCTTTTTGGAAGCTAGGAGATTTTGCTTGCAAATATGGGATTTAAAGGTCCAAAGAAAATATTCTATCTCCCTGCAGAACCCTTTGGGAGGCTGCTGAGAACAGTAGATCTGTCCACGATTTGCCCCATGACATCTCTTGGCATAAACACCCAAATGCTAATGCCTGTGTCTGACTTGCCACAGTGCCAAGGGAATCATGTTGATGGATTTCTTTTTGTGAAAGCTCAGAAAGGAAAGGTCCTGAGCTTTCTATACATGTGAGGTCCAAAGCAAGAGAAAACTCATTATGGCACAGAGGGCACTAGGCCCACCTACAGTATTTTAAACTATGATAACACTGAAAGATCAGAGCTGTGTTCAATATTCTATCTTCTTTAAGTCCCTTAGGTTCTGTACCTTCAATCTATTCCTGTCTTCGCATCTTCCAAAATTTTAATACTTATTTTTAAAACCTTCAGAAGGATAATGGGGTTCAGTGTGTGATTCAACGTGCACGTTAATGGCATGTATTTTTTATTCTTCTCCCACATATCAAGTATTAATGAAAACTTGTTAATATGAAGAAGGTGTGCCCTGACCTTAATGATGTTACAAATATCCTTTGATATAGCAATTATATTTATTAATTTTTCAGTGAGTATGAAACAGCATCACACTTTTTCTGTAGCAGTAGCTGAGGAGTAGTTAGATTCAATACTTTGCTAATATTCCATGCATCAACCTTTTAAATACTTATCAATAGTGGGATCAATTCTTATTAGTAAACTTTGTAGGGCAGGTCTCCCTGGCAATTGTATCCAATCAGAAGATTAGTGTCTAACATTCAAGGACAGCTCTTTGCTTACTCAGTAAATTGAGCTATCCATCATGTTGCTGAACTCAGGCCCAATGGGCATTAGAAAGACACTATGGCAATTTACACAAAGTTCAGTGAGACCTATCTACACTGTCTCTAAATAAATGAAGTTTCAGCATGCAATTAAATATTTCAGATGCTTGCTTGTGATTATCCTCTTCTTTGTTATTCATTTGACCCTGATGTTGTAAGGTCCTTTATCCTTTTGCTGCAGCTGTGTTCAACAAAGGTCTTCACATTGCTTCCAGGTTCACCTGGGAGCTCTGTGTTTCCTGCTCTACAGAAAATGACTACCTGAATTGGGGCAATTAAATGTTGCTTAGTTCAAAGGTCAAGTAAAAGTCACTGTGGTATGTTGAACATTCCATAGTTCCCAGTGTTTTTTCATTAAATTATTTAGGTTGGAAAATACCTTTAAGAACATCAAATCCAGCTGTTAACCTAACAGTATCAAGTCCACTACTAAACCATGTTCCTAACCACCACATCTACATCTCTTTTAAATACCTTCAGGGATGGTGACTTCCCTGGGCACCTGTTCCACTGCTAGGTAATCCTTTAGGTGATTTTATTTTTTTTCTAATATCCTATCTAAACCTCCCCTGGCACAACTCAGGGCCATTTCTTCTTGCCCTATTGCTTGTGACTTGGGAGAAAAGACCTGGCTATAAGCTCCTTTCAGGGAATTGTAGAGAGCAATAAGGTGTGCCCCTCAGCCTCCTTTTCTCCAGACTAAACAACCCCAGTTCCCTCAGATGCTCCCTATAGCACCCTTAGACCCTTCACCACTTTTGTTGCCCTTTGGACAAGCTCCAGCACTATCCCAGCTGTCTGGGCAGGTGCATGATACACTGAGTTTTGCTAGGCTGCTGTCTCTGGTAGGCAATGGCTACCAACTAGCAGCACAGTATATAAAGAGAAATGTACTCAAGACAGAGCAGAAGGAGAGTCAGCAGTATAACAGGATTAATGAGGAAGAAGCGCATGATCGCATCTGTGTTTTCAAAAGTAGCCACACTTTCTAGATGATAAAGCACCACTAAATGTCAAAAAGCTTCTCCTCAACAAAGTGACTCATCTGCTCTTTTTCCTGCATCCTACACAGCTGCCGTGTGTTTATGATTAACTATGAACTGCCATTTGGGCACTTTCAATACACACATCTGAAGTGTTCAATCAAAGAGGATCATAGGAAGAACTGATTAAAAAAAATCTACTAACAAGCAAAGAACAAGGTCCTAGATTTGTCCTCCCATAGCAGCCTCTCAGTCATGACAGTGTCCACATCCATCCAACCATCAGGACTTACTGCCCAGGCAGAACTCCACATGGGCCTAGGATTGGAGAGGTTTTCGCTCTTTTCAATGTGCACTGGCTTTGGCTGGGATATAGTTGATTCTCTTCATAGTAGCTTGCATGGGGCTGTGTTTTGGGTTTCTTTTCTGAAAAGAGTCTTGATAATATAGAGATGTTTCCATTACTGCTGAGTAGTGCTTACACAGGGCCAAGGCCTTTTCTGCTTCTCATACAGCCGCACCAATGAGTAGCCTGGGGATGCATGAGAAGTTGAGAAGGAAAGCAGCCAAGATACCTGACCCCAACTGACCAAAGGGATGCTCCATATCATATGACATCATACTCAGCAATAAAACTTTGGGTGAAGTCTAGCAAGATGGTCACTGCTTGGGAACTGGTTGCTCATTGATCTGTTAGTGGTGAACAATTGTTTTCATTTGCATCACAGAATCACAGAATCACAGAATTGTAGGGGTTGGAAGGGACCTCAAGAGATCGGGTCCAACCCCCCTGCCAAAGCAGGCTCACTAGCACATATTGCACAGATAGGCGTCCAGACGAGTCTTGAATATCTCCAGAGAAGGAGACTCCACCACCTCCCTGGGCAGCCTGTCCCAGGGCTCTGTCACCCTCACTGTGGAAAAGTTCTTCCGCATGTTGGTGCGGAACTTCCTGTGCTCCAATTTGCAGCCATTGCCCCTTGTCCTGTCCCCACAGACCACTGAAAAGGGGTTGGCCAATTCCCCCTGTATCCCATATTTAAGATATTTATAAACATTAATTAGGTCCCCCCTCAATCTTCTTTTCTCTAGGCTGAACAGCCCCAGCTCACTCAGCCTTTCCTCATACAGGAGATGTTCCAGGCCCTCAATCATCTTCGGAGCCCTTCTCTGGACTCTCTCAAGGAGATTCCTGTCTTTTTTATACCAGGGAGCCCAGAACTGGACACAATACTCCAGGTGGGGCCTGACCAGGGCAGAGTAGAGGGGGAGGATCACCTCCTTCGACCTGCTGGCCACACTCTTCCTGATGCATCCCAGGATCCCATTGGCCCTCTTAGCCACCAGGGCACACTGCTGGCTCATAGCCAACCTGTCATCAACCAGGACCCCCTGGTCCTTCTCCACAGAGCTCTTCTCCAGCAGGTCATCCCCCAGCCTGTACTGATACTGACGGTTATTCCTCCCCAGGTGCAAGACTTTACACTTGCTTTTATTAAACCTCATCTGGTTTCTCCCTGCCCAGCTCTCCAGCCTGTCCAGGTCTCGCTGGATGGCAGTGCAGTGTTCCTGCGTGTCAGCCACCCCTCCCAGCTTTGTATCATCGGCGTACTTGCTGAGGGTGGATGCTATTCCCTCATCAAGGTCGTCGATGAAGATATTAAACAGGACTGGACCCAACACCGAGCCCTGGGGAACACTGCTAGTCACAGGCCTCCATTCAGATTCTGTTCCACTGATCACGATCCTCTGAGCCCGGTCCAACAGCCAGTTCTCAACCCACCTCACTGTCCACTCATCTATCCCATGATCTCTCAGCTTTTCTATCAGGATGTCATGGTCTTGGTTTTTATTTCTTTATTTCTAGTGATAGTCAATGTCAATAGACAATTGGGATGTAAAACTGGGGGAGAGCTTTGAAAGATAGGCATGCAGTTTTTGAAAGATAAGCATACAGTGCTATTCTAATGTCTCTGAGTACTGGGCATGTGCAGAGGATATATGAATGCAAAATGACCTAAGAGAAACTCATTCACTTCTGAAGGCCAAGTGGGATATATTCTTTGGGAAGAACTTAATTCACTGCCTCTGAACTAACTTCACTGCTACTGCCATAGCTGATGCATCTCACGGTTTAATCACAGCATCCTCTTCCTGCCAACTCAAACCAATATGTTCCAAGTCATTGTGTTCCTCTTTAGCTGTAATTGCACGTTGCTCTAGGGAATTTTTCCAAAGCTTATTGTAATGAAAGGTGTCACTTCTGAAGTACATATGAGTCTTTTGTGCTAAATATGACATGAACAAAGAGCAAAAGACAAACGCTTCTTTTGGAAACTTAACTGTTCCAGTCATAAGACAAAGAGAGATAGAAAAGAAGCAGCAGAGCCCATATTAGACATAATGATGGATCGAGGTCTTAGTGCCTCCTTCACATTGCTAACCTTTTGGAGACACTAAAGAGAAGACACTTACTGAGAATTATTCAAATCTATTAGGGAAGTCAGAAGAATCTCAGTAAAAACCTTTAGTTTATGTTCAAATTTATACAGTTAATATGAACACTGATTTTAATTCTAGTTCTTTTCTACTACCTTTAATCATACAAAACTACAAGTTAAAAAAAAAAATTCTACATAGGGAGACCTCAAAGTTGTTTGTTTTTTTTTTTACCTGCAGCAGAACTCAACCATTCCTGTTGAAAGATTTAATGTAATAGGTTGACTTAAGTTTCATGGGTTTGAGTTTTCATAGAATTCAGAGGTCAAAGCTTTCAGTCCTTAAAAGTATTGGTCAATAATAATTCATGAAGTCATTATTGATTGATTTTTGGAGTTGAATTCTTAGGTTGCATTGATATGTTTATGGCTTCCAATTATTATTTATTTTCATAAATAAAACAAGAATAAACCACAGAAATCCTGATAGGCAATACATATTTTACAGTATAAACAGGAAAACCTAGAGCAAATGCCTAGAAGCGTAATCTCTTTATATTGTTGACAGTGCACAAACAGGTCATTTAGCTCTCACTTATTAAGGCAATTTAAATAACTCATATACTCAAAACAAGTTTTTAAGACTTTTAGGAACTTAGAGAAAAAAATGCTATAAATTTTAATTATATTAATTTGAGGTGTGTTTGCAGAAAGTAACGTCAGGCCTCTAACTAATGACTAGCTGGCCTGGTATGACAAACCTTGATTACCTTTGGTCTGCTAAGTCCATCTAGAGCTTTAGCGTTTGCACTACTGTGGTCACTAAAAGCTGTTGTGGGTCTTGCTGGGAAATAAGGTAAAGAACTACTAACCAGAAGTGGCTCAGCATCCTGTGACAGAGATGGGATATAAACATCTGGATGAGGGTGCAAATGTAATCTAACACAGACTTGTTCTGACATCTGTATAAAAACAGAATGAGTAACTGTGTGTGTTTTGATTCAGTTAGAAGAGCTGGGACTGTATTGTAGCAGTGCCATGTCACAGATACACAAGTGCTAACGCCTCATGTAGTAGGTGCTGAATATAAGTATTTGCTCTAGAAAACAAATCCATCTTCTGGAGATAAAAATGTGTCTTTGGTGTTTCTTATTAGAGAGTTTGGTAGCCCAGATGTTTCTAAGATTATCAGTTTGCTCTACAAGTATTGTAAACTCAAAAGACAGAAAAAAAAGTGTTCTGCTTATTTCTTAGGATTCTTTAAGTTCAGATTGATCTATGAAAAACCTTTGCACGTTGTCTTTCTTTATATTCATGCTGCTTCTTAAACAGAAGTTACTCCTCTAAAACAAATAAACCTGGAGGCAAGGGTGGAAATGAAGATAGGAAGAAGAGAATTTCTAGGCATTTTTGTCATTGCCAGTCATGTCTCGTCCAATTGGACTTTGAGAACAAGATCCTTCTGTGCTTCTGAAGGATTATTACAATAAAATAAAAGCACTAAACAAAGATCCTGAGTAAGGAAATGTCACAGGTCAACGTCAGCTGGCCCTACACAGTTCTTCAGAGTTAATGTTGTGTTGGTCCTAACGGGCTTGTCACAAAATAATTGCATTGGGCTTTACATCTGTATAAGTACATTAAAAATAAAATAATCAAGTGCCTAGGAGCTAAAAATCAAAAAAGGACCCTAGACACTTCTTGTCTTGACACATGCATATCCCTGTTAATAAAAAGAAGAGAGGTTATGAAAGATAAACGTGATGAAGGGCTGCCATAACACAAGGCTCACAGCATGTACCCAGATCTACAGTACCATACACTGCAATCATGTTATCACTGAGGTTAATGTTTTGACAGCAATTCAGAGGCAAACAAGTCATTCTGAAAATCAGTGGGCTATGGCCATTTTCCTCGAAAATCCTGCAGTTGTTCTTCAAACCTGCCTAACTGAGGTTTGAGGCAATCAAGATTTCCCAGAAATGTATGACCGGTACACAAAGTAAGCAGAGAATTACTTAGTGGTTGGAACATGAGCCTTACTGATTAAAAATATCCTTCCCCAGGTGTTATGCACCCCATTCACACTGAGTCACTTGCAAATAAAACACTAGTGTAGCAGAATAGAGGCAGCAGATTCAAGGCTAGCTCTTTAGCTAGCATAAATTAGGGCAGCTCTTCCAACAGTGCATTGTATTGAATATTCTCCCCCTTGAGTGACTGAAAATGTGGGCTTGAAACACAATTTTGTGGTGGACACTGGAATATCTCTGAAATGGTGGCATCACATGCACTAGTGAATATTATGTGCTGCTGTGTTTAGATCAACTCAATATTGGTGAAAGTACAACCCAAAAGTCACATTAATCTGGACTCACTATTTGTTTTATAAATAATTATTGCTGTTGCTGAGAGTTGAAATTCTACCTGTTCCAAGAGGTATCTGTCATGTTAGCACTGCAGATCTCAGTGCTCCTATTCACTGATCATGACAGATATCTATTAGATGACATTCCTTTGAAACAAAGGTGACATCAGTAAAACTGGATTGCTTAGTCTGTCTCATGCCAACTCCAACAATTCTTCTAGACTTAGTAATTTGTAACAGACACACTTTTAATTGAGGTTGGCCTAAAACTGCTTGAAGACAGTTCTACTAGTGCAGAGTTTTGAATAGACATTAATTTGATGCTCCACTGAGGTCCATCACACCATATGACTGTTGGTAAAACTAAGAAAATTAAGCATTGAAGAAGCAATTTTGATCTCAAGAAATGCAAGAAAACTGTCTTGGACTAGAAGCATCCTAAGCAATACAAATGCATGGAGTCCTGTATGCATCAAGGAAACCATACTTTAGTCTCCCCTGGATTGTCCTAATTATATTTGGATATTTGACAGCAAAGGGAAGGAGAAGAGTACTACTGACAGAGTAAGCAATTCTTGTCTCTAGCAATGTTCATTTCTCCCTGACAGTGAAACTATTTCTTTCTCTGTTGTCCTATATAATGTCTCCAAATTTGTTTTGAAGGGCTTACTAAATTAGATTGTTTTTTTAAATATATATAAAGTATTTTACATAAAACCAGCTACCAATACCATCAATGTGATAACATCACATTTATAATAAACCAAACCCTACTTAATTTAATGAATTTTCCAAAGTTTTTTGTTTCAATTACTTTTGCAGGGGTCATAATAAATACTGATATGACACATATTTCAACATAAGCTGTCTCAGATAAAAGCCGAATGATTCATTTGATGATCAGTTTAGTAATGATTTAGAAGGGGGATTCATTATTTATTTAGTATTTTGAAACATTTTGAGCAAGGTTCCTGGAGTGCTTTGGAAACAAAAGGCCAGTGTTTCCCTGGAGTGAATTCATGGTGAATTGCAGTTGATGACTACACAGAACCAAGTGAGGGGGCTTCAGAATACTTCCATGAAATAATTGGGAGATAGTTCAAAGAAAGCAAAGGGATGAAATAATTTGTTTGCCAGTACAAAAAAGAATCTTCCTCCAAGCAGGAGTTTAGGAACAGATTCCCTTGATTGCCAGCCAACAGTTTTCCCCATATGTAGAAGTCGACTCTTTTACATATCTAAACAAGCAGTCTGGACACAAAATACAGACACTGAATCTTAGTCTTCAGAGATGTAATTTCCACCCACCTGTATCCCATGTTTCAGGGCTATCAGGCTGCTGTTTGTCTGCAGTGGGCTGACAGTTGTAGCTCAGAAGGTGAAATTTGCTCTTCTCACCCTCCAGAGTCCCTGAATGTGTTCTGACTGCTGCCCTCAAACTGTCTTCAGATGTTAGGAAAGGACACAGTTTAAACAAGGTGAAGTATCTCTGTGTACGCATGGAAGGAGAATAGAAATATGAAATTGAAAGATGCTGAGAAAGCAAAAAAAACACCCACAACTGTATGCACTTGTACTGACTTCTGTCCAAATCCAAGAGAGGTGTTTTTAGGGTGCAATAGTTCACCAGTACACTAAACATTTCAGTTATGTAAAATAGAAAAAAAAATGGGATGGCCATACAGTTAAAGACTTAGGAGATCAACACCCTCTTGAAGAGATGTATGAACTGACCATAAGAGCTCTCAAGGACCATTTCAACGAGAAGTTAAGCAGACTGGCTAAAACTTGGACACACTCAAGCACAGACTGATTTAGGCCTAACTAAAAACCTTCTGTTCTTGTCATTTGGTTTGCATCTGTGTTTTGTTGTTTGGTTTCTTATTATTTGGAGGGAATGATTTCTGAAAATCATCAAATCACAGAATACCAGGTTGGAAGAGACCTCAAGGATTGTCTGGTCCAACCTTTCTTGGCAAAAGCTCCATCTAGACAAAAGCACCATTTAGACAAATGAATAAATTTGTTTCTCAGCCTAATTTATTGTGTGAGTATTATTAAACATGAAGTTGGGACTAGGTACTTGCAGCACACTCATATCTTAGAGACAGGCATTCACTTCTTGCCATGACATTTAGAGCATTGCCTAAAGCCTAATCTTGACCACAGTGCTCTACAAAGTTATGGAGATCTGGTGTCAGGCCTGAATACTGAAGGAGTAAACAAAATTTGGGATTAATTTTGCCAAGTGAGATATTTATATTGTCACATCCATCTGAGCTGGTTTAAGCAAGTTTGCAGACAGAACCTTCTAAGTAGACATCTAAATTTGAGTCAAATCTACAAAAATCTATGATTTGAAACACATCTTGTATAGTTACACTGTGCATGATTCTTATATTTTTCAACACCATAACTTTGAATGTCCTGGCACTGGTATTTCATGGTACCACAATTCATTGTACAGCAAATAAGCTCCATTCTTAGGAAGAGTACCCAACATTGATCCAGAGATGATGTTTCACACTGTGTATATACAAAGCCTCCTACATCATGGCCCTTTTTCATGACAGCTCTGCATGTTGTAAAAAGATCTATAAAAGCTTCTCTTTGGAAAATACTGGATTGCCTGTGGAAAGGAAATTAACACTTTTCAGTTTCTTTTTGTTTTGTTTTGTTTTGTTTTTTTTTTTCATCTTCCTGGAAGATAAAATGTTATGTATAAATATTGGCCTGGCTTTACCCCTGAAACACCTATCCGAAATATTTAATTAAGAAATCTGTTGCTCTGTCCCTGTAGGTTTTACTGCTTGTAAGTGCTTCTCAGGAGCTCATTACCATTCCTCCCACTGTAATCTCAGAGCACACACCTAAGAAAAACAACTGGACAATTTGGGGAGGAGGCTGCTAGCTCAGCTGTTTCAGTTATGCCACCAATTCTACCTGGCATGGAGTTGGATCCATTTTCTCAGAAGAAAAAGTATATTATTCTCAACCAAATATTTGCATGGGACAGACATACAAAAGAAAAGGCTTAATAGTTACTTTCAATATTCAGCCTTGTTCGAATTTCTCATATAAAACAAGAAAAAAAAATCTTAGAGTAGAAAATCATTTCTAAGAAAAAATCCAAATGTTAGTTTATGGAATTGGCAGTCACGAGTAACCTGACCTCTACTCTTTATTTCTATGTTGAGCAAGAATGTAACTACAGCTGAAGACAACTTGATGTATGGGGTCCAGAAAATGGAGGAAACAGCCATTTTAGGTTTGTCTGTAGAAAAAGCTTAGCTTATTTAAGTGCTTCAATTATGTATTTCCTACAAGACATGTTTTCAATTTACAGCTATGGAAAAAAAAACCTCAGAAGGAGCATTACCACAAATAGCAACAAATTCCTGGAATATATACCGTTGTACGTCAGTGCTTATTTCTGAATCTGAAGGACAGTTTTTCCAGTATATCTGAGCAATAGAAGGGAACAAGAGAATCTCAGTCATTTAAACAGTTTTGCTACCTTTCTAGAATCTAAGTTTTTCATTGGCCTTTTCCTTTTAATCCTCAAACTGTTTTTAAGATCTCTCTAAGAATGCTCAACATTTTATAAAAGTCTTTGCTATATTGCTTCAGTTTCCCCTGGAACACTGCCTTGTTTCCATGTGCTGCACAACACAGAGAGTCTTTCAAGTACCATGAATTGTACCATGCAGTTTCACTTGCAGAATCTCCTTGACACCTCCTCACATCAACCTGCACTGAGCAAAACTTGTTCCTGGATTACCAAGATAAATGCACAGAATTACTAACATTATCATTCTACCTTGCAAAATTGAACTTGTTACATAGCAAAAATACCTTGGGAGATGCTATTTGGGACCCTCTTTGTAGAGGACTACAGGTTATACTTGGAGTTACTCACTCCTGTCACCACAGGTAGGAACTACCCCACATCACTCCCTTTAAAAGTTAGCTGAAATCACTAAGAACTGCACTGATTTATGCTAGCTGAGGTTCTGTAACAAGGATGGGTGCGTACATAAACATCTGCTGTGACTACACACCTAATGCTCCTTTTGAGAGATGAACAGTCTTAACCCAATTTTTAATTATTCTCTTTAATCCTGGGACTGTTTTTTAAACACGATGAGGGTGAAATGTTATGAGATTGCTCCCTTGCCTTTGCTTTAATACAGCAGAATTTAATTTTATTGTACTACTTGACACGTGAATCTTTTTTAAAACTGGAGAGATTTAAGCGAACTTTGAAAGAAGACTTTGAAAGTAATTAAGTTGGAGTTGCATCAGCTTCCCCAAATTGTGCCAAAACCCACTGGAGATTGTTATAAAACTTCCAATAGATTGAAATAACCCTTTAAGTGCTTATTCTGAGCAAGGCAGAAAGAAAAAAAAGGAATAAAAATCAAAACAGCTAATCCATTTTGTATATCTGGAAATATTGCATATGTTCCCTACACATCTACATTTCACTCAATTTATTGCTTAATAAACTCACGCTCCATCCAGGGCAGGTAGGCCTCTACAGAGCCTTGATGAAGAATTTCCCATATAACTTCCAATTTTTAGTTATTCCTAACTTTTCCAACTCTTGCTCTGCATTCAGACTCAATCAAAAATTGATTTTACATTGTGTTGCTTTCTTCTTCCTTTTTGTTCATTTGTTTGGTTCATGTAAGCTTGAGCAAAACTAAGCCTTTTCCCTTCTTTTCGTGCTCTTCTGTAGATTATAAAAGCCAAACCCAAATCATGTTTGTTGTGTCCTTTTGGAGACTCAAATTCTAACAGAGGTAGATGCTGAAAGCTGAAAATTTTAGCTTATGAATAGCCCTCATGAAACACACCCCTTTTTCCAAAGGAAACAGCTTCTGTTTTGGTTAAACTAGGTGATTTTGACATTTCCAAGCTGTTCACAATAGCTCATTTATTTTTTGTGTGAAGGGTTATTTGCAGAACAGCCTGAACCATAATTCAGAGCTGTAAAGAGCCTGCTGGTAAGTGCTGCTCAGGAGCCCACAGCCATCCTTCCCTTGTAATCTCCGAGTACTCACGGAAACAGTTTTGCCTACAGAATTAAATTCTATTACATAGCTAAACTGTACTGGGACCAGCTATCCCGGGGTTTTTGCAAAGGGTTCTGGGTTGTAGGTGAAGGATCTCACTAGTCCTTATAGCCTAAATTCACTGATTACATCGCATTCCCTCATAGAATCACAGAATCATAGGATGGTCTGGGTTGGAAGGGACACCAACAGAGTTCCAACCCCCTGCCACAGGCAGGGCCACCAACCTCCAGGCCTGGAGCTACACAAGGTTGCCCAGGGCACCATCCAACCTGGCCTGGAACACTTCCAGGGACGGGGCATCGATCACCTCTCTGGGCAGCACCTCACCACTCTCTCTGTAAAAAACCTCCCCTCCTTTAGCTTCAATCCATTCCACCTTGACCTACCATTATCTACCCTTTCAAAAAGCTGACTCCCCTCCTGCTTCTCTGCTCCCTTCAGGGACGGAAAGGCTGCAATGAGGTCCCCCCGCAGCCTTCTCTTCTCCAGGCTGAACCAGCCCAGCTCCCTCAGCCTCTCTCCATAGGGGAGGTGCTCCAGCCCTCTGAGCATCTCTGTGGCTCCTCTGAACCCTCTCCAACAGTTCCACATCCTTCTTGTATTGGGGTCCCCAGCTCTGGACACAGTACTCCAGCTGGGGCCTCCTGAGGGCAGAGCAGAGAGGGACAATCCCCTCCCTGTCCCTGCTGCCATCCCTCTTCTGATGGAGCCCAGGATCCCATTGGCCTTCCAAGCTGCAAGAGCACACTGCTGGCTCATGTTAAGTTTCTCATCCACCCATGACACCCAGGTCCTTCTCAGCAGGGCTGCTCTCAAGAAGCTCTTCTCCCAGTCTGTATCTATGTCTGGGATTCTTCTGGCCCAGGGTGCTCATAGGGTGAGCATGTGTCCCATCCTTTTTTTTATGCTCAGCAATGTCCCTTCATGACCACAGAGCCAACAGTTAGTCCTGTAGAAAGCAGTCCAGAGGGCAACCAATTCCCTGGGATCTGAGGAATGCAGAAGAGTCATGTACTTGGGAAGGGGGGTGGGGGGGAAACCTTTAAATGGGAGAAAAAGGAAGATTAGCAATTGCTAGTTGCCTCTGTGCCAAGAGTAAATGAGTGTGTATCCACAAAGGTTTGTTGTGGGTGTCCTTGATCTTTGAAAAGCTGAGGTAAGCTGCATTCAGCTCATTTCAGAGCTTGAGAAAGAAGTTCAAATGCAACATGTAATGAAACAACTGCAGTAATATTGTATCATGCTTTAGCTGTTGTCAACTGTTGTTCCATGGAGAGCAGATTCCTCACCTCTCCTACCTGCTCAAGGTTTTCTGAGCTTCATGATTTAAGAAGTTTTAATAATAGAAATATTTTATTTGAGTCTTAAGGACAGGGAGAACTGTATTTTCTGAGCACTGACCTTAAGAGTATTGCAGTGTGTGGGCAGCAGGATTTAGCATCCTTCCCATCTATCTCAGCTCCTTCTAATCCTAGAAGAGTGTACTCTCCTCATTTGAAGCTGGCTGTGGGCAGGAGGCACAGCTGCAGAATAGGAAATACACTGGACTGAGTCTGCTCCAGACCATAAAATTGACTTTCTCAGAAAAATTATTCGTCCTATTTGAAAATTATGTAAAGAAGGTAAACACTGAATACTAGTGCTCACTCTTGGCTACAGTTATTGCCTGGTGTTTGCAGTACTGGTACTGTGAAAGTGTCAGGACCAGATCAGATCACTGCTCAAGGAAACCTCCTGATGGGCTGTGAATACACAAGTTGCCAGCGCTCAAGTATCCATCCTCAATACCCAAGGACAAATAACACCACTCATATGCATACGAGCAACTAATTTGTATCAAGGAGTCTATCAGCACTTCAGAAGACAGAGAAAAGAGTAGCTCCTTTCTAGAGAAGAATCCAATGCCTATCTCTAGGTGACATTTATACCACATGGGACACAAACTTTCTCATACTCAGGTTTAAAGATGCCTATGTTTTGAGTAGGGAGAATCCCAGGGCCAATTGAAAGTGTGATACCCAAGCCTATATTTGTCTGAAGCCTTCTTCCTCTGTGGTTTAGAAAACCCAAAGCCAGGTCTACGTAGTCAGTCATATGAGTTTCCCTAAGGTCCTAATATGCTATGGGTCTGCACAGGTCTTGAATGACCCAAGTCATCATCAAACACTGCCTTTCATGTTCTGGAATGACTGAGATCCCTTTTGGATTCCACTCCCATATCCTTTGTGTGGTTTACAATACAGTTATGAACAGAGATTCAAAACAGAAATTACTACAGCTGCTTGGGATGTCTCTGCACTCCTTTGCCCAAGAATTTATGACGTAAGAACTGTAACCAAGTTTACTGCCTCTGTATCAGAAGCCAGCTGAAAATCTTGAGATTAGTTTTAAAGCTGATGACGAAGGTGGATTGCAGCTAAGCTACAGGACTTTGGCCTGACTTGAATTCAGAGTGTTCATGTTTTCCCTTTGCTGATTCTGCTGCGGTTTGTATATGAGAATGGTAACTTCCAAAGACATTCAAATTAAATCCTGTAGAGTTCACCATAGCCTCACATCTCACATCTCTTGTACCCCATGGGGAGTGTCTGTATCAACCCAATCATATTTGCTACATGTTTTAGTGCTGTGAGAATACTATTAAGAACTGTTGTGACAGGTTAGGATCCACAAACCACTATGTTAAGGAATATACAAAATAAAGAAATTATCCCTGTATAGGGTCATTACCTATAGGAGTGTGCATTTACACACAACTTTGTTTTATTTCAGATTTATTTGAAGACCTACTTGTCCATAAAGCCTACAAATTGCTGGGAAATAATCAATCCATTCATCTGCAAAAACTAGAGTTGTGTGATTAAATAATTTCTTCCAGTCCATTTGGAATAAAAAAAAAAATCCTTCATGTTTTCAAACCAACTGAAAACGTGCAAAAGCTCTTGAAACTGAATAGAATGTTTTGTTTGAACAGGAAAAATACCAAATCCATGTTTTTCAAGTTGATTATGGTTTTATAAAACTACATAAAATTACAAAAAGTAAAGGCTTCTTGCACTGAGCAGTGAGTGTGGCTTTGTTTTGTACAAACACTAAGTTCTGTAGGTTTCTGGGTTGTATTTTTTCTTCCTTTTTCCCTGATGAATTCAGTAAATGTGAAAAGAAATTCACAATATTTCTTTGACAGTCCTGCTCTGGCAGGGGGGTTGGACTAGATGATCTTTCAAGGTCCCTTCCATCTCCTAATGTTCTGTGATTCTGTGACCACCTGGCTATATTTTTGGAGGAGAGAAGCTGGTGGTAGAGTCTAGACTAAAAAACTGCTACCAAGAGTTTCACCAATGTCTGCCTGCAACTACTCTGCTCTTATGGTCACCATTATGTCTTAAAGAGGAGATGAAATGGGGAGAGGAGGAAAGCTGAAGTTGCTATAAAATCACTGCTACCAGCACATAGTTAATGAAGCACAGCAAGCACCCTGGCCAACTAGATAGCTAGACTTTGCACATGCTTGGAGAAAAATTAGACCCTGGTGAGCTGTATATATTCATGAAAATTAATCATGACTTCTGGGAGAATTAATTTGGACCATGTCAAGAAATAACTGACCTTTTTACTCCCGATCATAAGAATTTTTCTACTTCCTCTATATTAGCCATCTGATGCTCCCTCTATATTCTAACAATAAACTAATTCTCCAGTGACATCCATATATAATTAAATTTATTTTATGTTGGGGAAAAAACTCTGGAAAAGAGGGAAATACATTCACTAGCCATAGTAAAACCCACTCATCTGTGTTATTCCTGCAAAATCCTACTGCCCTAATTATTTTCTTTGGAACTCCACTGGGAATACTGTTGAAATTATCCAAGGTGGTACTTGTTTGCCCTGTAAGATGCATCCCTATATGCCCTACACCATGCAAAGTACAAAGCAATTTAATGTATGAGATTGAAATGATGAGAATAGGTGTCGTCCATTCAGTGCAAAATGTGAAGTAGCCTGGAAAACAAACTAGAAACAAGTGAGAGAAATCCTTTTTGAAGCAAAATTAAGATCTGTTGCCAAGTATCCAGGTGGGTTTTTCTGGTTTAATCACTAATAAGTGAAAAATCAGAACAAAATTATCTGTCTGCTTCTTGCTATGTATCCACATGCCTCAAGATAGCACAATTTTGTCTTCTGTCTCTGAGAGATGACTGTCTCCAGCCTTTTCAGTGTCACACAAAGGTTTTAGAAGCTATTGCAAAAAGGCATGAAAGCATCTTTAAGGTTTTCATCAAGCAACTTCTTTTGTGTCAATGAAGATGAAAAACAAGTGGTTCTGTGACCAAGAGGAAAATAAAACTATGTGAAAGCCAGTCCACATGAAAGGAAGCAGAGGATTGGTAGAAAACCCTCTTCTTACTTGTATTTGTTAACCATTTGCATTTAGAAGCCAGTGTTATAGAATTGTGACTCATAACATGAGTAGATAAGTACGTCCTGGACTTCAGTAAGTTGGGAGTGTGGCAGGGACTGTAAGCATGGATAAATCCCCTTTCTCCACCTCACTTAAACTCTTCTGAAACTCTTTAACAATTTAAGGGTTACCTTGTCAAATAAAAAGTAGCAAATAAAAATTGTCAGAACTCATAAAGGTATGTGTTTGTTAAGCCTTAATGGCAGTGTTAAGTCTTTCCTGCAGACACAAACCTAGTGTCTTACTACAGCTCATCTGACCAAGAGTAACTAGGTAAGCTACAGTTAAGTGTCAGTCTGAATCATTCCATCTAACTCTTTTCCTGAAAACCAAAGAGGCTGCTGTTAAATGTCAAGGACTCCTTGCCTGGCAATAGACTGAAATTTGGATATTTATGATAAACTTTAAGAATTCATTGTCCTGATACAAAAATTATTCAACTGCAGTCCCTAGCTAGTCCCTGTGGTAGAGATGAAGTAACATCACTTTCGTGGTGAAGGTGAATTCAAGCTCTAAAGGCTGTTTATAAACTTTATGAATTCTCATTCATTACATAAACATGCATAATTGTCCCTTCTGAATAACTGTGTATTACTCATTCTTTAGCATCTGCTGCGTGCTGGGAAAAAGTCTGTAGTGGGTCCTTATCTTACATTATGTACTTTTTATTCCTTTAACTTCTACCTATTCTGCACAGGAGGTGAGTAATAGGATATTGTTCACAGAATCACAGAGTGGTTGAGTTTGGAAGGGACCTTTGGACATCATCTGTCCCACCCCACTGCTTAGGTCTCTTGCATTTCATGGCCTCTGGTGCTGTCACTGGACAACAATGAAAAGAGCCTGGCTCTGTCCTCTTTGCATTCTGCCTGCAGGTATTTAAATATAATAAGAAGTTCACCCCTGTCTTCTCCAGGCTAAGTCCCAGGTTTCTCAGCCTTTTCTCAAAGGAGAGATGCTCCAGTCCCTTAATCGCCTTCATGGCCTTTTATTGGATTTTCTCCAGGATTTCCATGTTTCTCTTTTACTGAGGATCTCAGAACTGTACACAGCAATACAGTTCTCATTCTAGTTCGCATTCCATTTCTCAGCCTCACACACCCTCATGTGAGAATGAGGGCTTAGACATGAATCACAGAATCACAGAATCGTAGGGGTTGGAAGGGACCTCGAGAGATCATCGGGTCCAACCCCCTGCCAAAGCAGCTCCCTAGCACATATTGCACAGATAGGCGTCCAGACGAGTCTTGAATATCTCCAGAGAAGGAGACTCCACCACCTCCCTGGGCAGCCTGTCCCAGGGCTCTGTCACCCTCACCGTGTAAAAATTCTTCCGCATGTTGGTGCAGAAGTTCCTGTGCTCCAATTTACAGTCATTGCCCCTTGTCCTGTCTCCACAGATGACTGAAAAGGGGTTGGCCAATTCCCCCTGTATCCCATATTTAAGATATTTATAAACATTAATTAGGTCCCCCCTCAGTCTTCTTTTCTCCAGGCTGAACAGCCCCAGCTCACTCAGCCTTTCCTCATACAGGAGATGTTCCAGGCCCTTAGTCATCTCTCTCAAAATAAGAAACTTCCCTGAAGTACTAAGGAGGCCTTCTGTTTGGTGAGCTGCTGAACATGAAGTGTTCATGAAGAGTTGACCCTGCTGAAGCTGTGTCTTTTGGGGGAAAAGATCCTAAAAGCTGTTGGAATACCAAGGGTTATTTAGGCAGCAGCAGGATAATAATTTCCTTCTTCAACATACATCTTCCATACTCTGTGGGCAGGGCAGGAAACTTGGGACCATTTCAACAGGAAAGGTGAAGGCTGCCCAGTTTAATTCTTTTTTCTCATATCTGTCCCCTGGGAGCAGGTAGTTACTTCCCCATATCTTTCATGAGCAATTTAGCCTCTATGTAAGTGTATATAAAACAGGTGAGTAGTAAAACTGCAGTTATTGAACCTGTTACTTAAAGGAAAGAAATTACCTCTTTCCATTGCAATTCTCTAAATTACTTTGAACACGTGCTTTCACAAAAAGATTTACTTCTCCTTTAATGATCTGGTCTCTATTGAGTGGAAAGAAAGACCAAGATGACAAACCGAAATACAGAGCTTCTCGATTCTTCAGATGAATCCCACTCCAAAAGCTTGGTTGACGTGATGAGTGTGCATCTTCTTTGAAAGGTAAACTATACTGATGACATCTTTTTATCCATCCAGACTCGGAAGTATCCAAATCTGAAACTCTACAGTCATCAGCTAGTAGTTGCCCATGTTGAGTAGCTGCAAAAGCAGCCTTTACTCATTAGTTGCTGACTTCTAAAAGAATGGATAAGTGGGCCTCTTCATAGAATTTCTGTGTTCTGATAATCTGCCTTTAATTTATTCATTTACTGAGAAATCATCATGTTACAAACACATTATAGAAAATGCTGAAACCTTTTTTGGGGGCATTATGCTATTTCTGTGTAAATCCTGTTAAAGTTTATTTCATAAATAATATTTTTTTCCAGTTCTTATAATGATTCCAAATTATTAAAACAAGAGCATGCAAAAAATGAGATATTTTCTAGATTTTATCCTCCTGTGATTATGGGAGTGTGCAGTACCTTCTAGAGCACAAAGCAATGCTACGATTACTCACACAATGAAAATCATCATCAACTGGAGTGTCAGTGGCCAGTACCACTTCAGAGATGAAGAATGTTCACAGTCTCAGCTCTACACAGTAACAGAAAATTAGAAAGTGTTGATTGTTTGGGATCAAGGTGAAGGTAAAGACCTTGAGCTGAGTAGAAAAGGAAAAAAATGTGGCATCCTATTGACATGAAAGATCTTGGGGTCATAGCACAAAATGTCATGTTCTAAGACTATTGTTCATCTTGGAGATTAAAAATCTGACAGTAAAGAAAGTAAAAAAGAAAAAAAAAATCATAAAAATTATGTGCAAAATCTCCTGAAAGTGCATGTTACTGGGAAGTGGTTTGGGGAACTGATGAAAAAATTTCAATGACTTTTTTGTTATTATTAAGGGTCTTTCTTTCCAAAACAACTTTCTTGTCTGGATGTTTTGATCCTAGTAGGTAGCTCATTCATAGTTGTGAGTGAAATCCTGCCAAGTAAGAGACTATTTCATGAAATTTTGTTATAAATGAGTACTATGATGATAGACAGTTACTAAAGATATAATGTGAGATCCCCACAGAAGTAAAAGACTCGGTATTGCAGAAGCCTGTAGTGATTGTCTTCTCCATGATAGCTTTTATAGCCTAAACAGCAATTGTAGAAAGGGAAAGAGGGAGGAAGAGAAGGGACATATTGCTTATAATTAGCTCTGAAAACATAACAAAGGAGAGAAGAAATATTCCTCCATACTTTAGCCACAGTGATGTTGGATAAGTGAAGACTGACAGATGTCATCTACCTGGACTTCTGCAAAGCATTTGACACTGACCCAAATGACATCCTTGTCTCTAAATTGAAGAGACATGGATTTGGCAGATGGACCACTCAGTGGATAAGGAATGAGCTGTATGGTTGCACTCAAAGTGTTGAGATTGATGGCTCAGTGTCCAAATAGAGACCAGTGACGAGCAGCATTCAAAAAATCTCAAAGGTGGTGAACTGTAGACCCCATGGTTAAGTTTTCAAGTAGTTAAGGAGAAGGGTCACAACATAGTTCCTTAGAGTAGCAACTTACCCATAGAATCATAGAATGGTATGGGTTGGAAGGGATCCCAAGGATCATAGAGTTCCAACCCCTCTGCCTCCAGGCCTGCATCTATCCATATGTCTGGTTACACAGACACAATCTTTCATATTTCTTATGCTGCCATTTAGACTACTACCAAATTTTCCCCTTAATTTTTTGGGAAAAAAATAGGGGAAAAAAAAATAGTGACGATCTAGGGACTAAGACTAGCAATCATTATTTTTGCTTCTGTGAAGAAAAAACCCCCATTCTAGTTGTACTTTTATCTTCTTTTTCACAGCATGGAATTCTGCCAAATTAGGGGTCATTAGCCCAAATAGCTGCTCTACTCCCACCTACTTATCTGTCAGATGTGATAGGGAGGAATTACATGGGATCTCTAAGGAGATTCATCTACGTCATAGACTTCTAAGCTGCATAGTGTGAGACGTTTACAACACAGTACAAAGCTTAGTCGAACAAATGTTGAGCAAATATTTGTTGATAATGTTTTCTGGAGGAAACAGTCTCCCTAGCGTTGTATTTGCACTGGTGTGGCCTGACAGTTGACCTTGCCTTAGTAGTAGAAATTAAAGTAATTAGTAAGGTGCATTGAGTTCCTGGGTGGCCATGTAGCATCAGTGTGAGAGTGTCACTGTGTACGTAGCCTTGCATATAACCATTTTTGGGGGGGCACTTTTGTAAGTTTCACAGAGGGGCCCACTTACTTCTTGGAGTAAGTAGAAGAAGATTCACACGTAAAAAGAGAGTGTGTATCCTTAAAAGCACAAGTGGTTACCACATGAAAAAGTTCACTATTCTGAATTTACTTATCTGAATAGTTTCTTTGTTCAGCTAAGAAATACAGTAAAAGAGCTTTAATCCTGTGACTAAACATGCTCTTTTACCAATTAAAGAAAACCCACCCAAACCCCCAAGAAAACCCACCTAAACCCCCAAGAAAATTGTTGCACTGACTCTAATATTCAGAGATAAGAAGGGTGTAGAAAAGGGAATTATTTTATTTTGCCTTAGGAGCATTGGCCTGGAGCATGAGGCTCTTTGACGTCTCAATGTTCAGCATCCAGACCCACTTTTCAGTGTGGGGACCTATCTTCCTTCTTCAAAACAACACAACATTTTTTTTTTTTGCTTGAGAAGCTCCCATATGAGTCCTTTAGGAAACCAGTGTTTTGATGACTAGAAATTTTCTTCTAAGTTGCAGTTAATGTCTATGTGTTTCTCTGCTTTTATTCCCTCTGGCTGGAAGAGTATTCTTCCTAGTATTTACCTTGCAATGTTCAGGACTGCCAGACTGTGTGCCACCTGCCTTCCTTTGCTACAATAAGCAAGTCGTATCTTTTTGCCATATTTTTTTTTTCTTTTAAGGTGCTCCCTGATCACTTTTTCAAGCTTTTCATTGTAGCCAGGAGAGCTAAAAATGGATTGATTTTTTTTTTTAGCTTTTCTTTTACATTCTCCTTCACTCTTCCTACTGTAAACTAGGAACAATGAAACTGAAAATCTGCTGAGATTTATTAGTTTTCAGCTGCTAAGATGCTTTTTAAACCAATCACCAGATATTAAGAGACTGAAACATCAGTAAAAATATGGGTTAATTGTTAGGAACTGGGTGTGACTCTGAAAAGCTATGGAAGGCAAACAACAAAACTGTATCTTTTGTTTTTTCCCTCTCCTTTTATCACATTATTAATATATTATTTTTTAATATTGTTTGCACTATTTAATTCAGGTTCATTCTACTAGCATGTAACGTCTATTCTATTTCCAGGCCTCGATAGTAGTATAGACAGATAATCACATATTTTAGTTCAAAGCCAATTGGAATATTCAGGGGAAAAAAAAAATTACAGGCAATTCTGTCTAAATTAAAAGCTTTTGGATTTAATTAGTCTTTTTTTCATGAGATCTGGGTCCTTAATTCTAATATAAATTGCATTTTTCCAATAAAAATGTTCACTTCATAGATTGCTGTACAGAGGAGTGCACGACAAAGCCAAATTTGTTGGAATACCAAAACAGTGCTGATCATAATTGTTTGTATTGAAAGACAGCCTCTACGGATCACAGCAGAAATTAATTATGAATCCAAGTGTGACAAAAATTTCATTATCAAAAACTGGACTCTCTTTCAAAATCTAAATGTGCCTCTTGCTTTCACATACCTTCAGAAGTCTGTAGATCTACTGTTAATAGAGACAGATCAGTTTTTCTGCTAAAAAAATAGGTAGATATTAGATTGAATCACACAGAATCACAAGGTTGGAAAAGACCTTTAAGACCATCAAGTCCAACCATTCACATCCTAAACTAAACCATATCCCTAAGTACTTGATCTACCCTTTCTTTAAACACATCCAGGGAAGGTGACTCAACCACCTATTAATTGAGGCTAAATTAATTGGAAAAAAAGGAGAACAGTATCTCCACAAGTTTTGGATATTTCATGTCAGATTCCAAATCTTTGTTTTAAAGTTTTGCAAAGTTTGCCAATAAATTTGCATTGGTCTTAGGAAATCCCTCTAGAAGACACTGATCAGCTGTCTCACAGTTCTGTGACAGCATGGGGAGGAAAAAGCTTTGGATTTCACACCACAACACAGTGCAAGATCTTCCTAAACTGATATTTTGCAAATCACTTAAACCATTCTATAGTTGTATGCATGTTAATGATCATATGTAGGTATACTTTGGTTAATAACCTATACAGCATTGTGCACACATGCAGGAGAGAACTCATAATTCTCCTTTCTTAGTCCAGTCAATTCCCTTTAAGCTGCCCAAATCCACAAGCTGAAATTGTTTACTACATCTTTGCCCTTGCTGCTAACACTTGACCTTTTAATGTATTTCCATCTAAAACATTAACGTGATGAGAAATAAAAATGAGAAGCAAAAGAGAAAAATGTGTGTTGTGGTTTAACCCCAGCTGGCAACTCAGCACCCTGCAGCTGCTTGATCGCTCCACTCTGGTGGGATGGGGGTGAGAATCAGAAGGGTGAAAGTGAGAAAACTCATGGGTTAGGATAATGAGAGTTCAATAGGTAAAACAAGAGCTGAGTTTGCAAGCAAACCCAGGAACTCATTCCCCACATCCCATTACAGGCAGGTGTTCAGCCATCCCCGGGACAGCCAGGCTCCGTCTTGTGGCTTGGCAAGACAAATGTTATTACTCCAAGCATGACGTCATAGGTATGGGATATCCCTTTGGTCAGTTGGAGTCAGCTGTCCAAGCTGTGTTCCCTCTCTACATCATGTGCACCCAGGCTACTTGATGTTGGGGTGGGGAGAGGAGAAAGGCCTTTGCCTCTGCACGTGCAGTAACAAAAAAACTCTGTATTCTCAGTCAACACTGTTTTTAGCACAAATCCAAACCATAGCCCCATACCAGCGACTGTGAAATAAAATAACTCTACCCCAGCCAAGACAAACACGATTTTCCCTTATTAAATTTTGTATTGGTTTCTCCTTGCTTTCCATTTAACCTTTCAGTTTATGTTTTCTGGGTTGTTACTTTCTCTGTGGAGGTCAACAAAAAGACTGAATTACATATTCTCCTCTGAGGGAAGATAGCCATACCTGATTACCCACGTGTCCGTGTTTTAAATGATGGAGTGTGAATGTTTTCCTCCTTGTCCTTTTCCATCCTATGCGTTGCTTTCTACTAGTTTTCTTCTTTTGGTAAATATAAGAGTCATTCTGATGGGATACCGTGTTATTTCTTTCCAGAAAACATGTTGTTGTGCTTGATAAGAGTTCTCCCAGACTAGCTGGTTCAAAGTGAAGCTTAGAACAAACTCAGAAATAGTTTCAGGTGTGTTAGTTGGCTTTGGGGTTTGTTTTACTTGACAATATGAGAGGGGAGCTAAATGACAATAGCCAAAGAGACCTAATTTTCCCTAATAACCACAGAAGAAGTCGCAGAAAACACAGATCATGAGGGTTGGAGGAAATGCATTTCTTCTTCAGAAAGTAGTCTTAAAACCGATCATGTCTTCAAGAGAAATCATAACTGGAAAAAGTCTGAGATGACAGAGATACAAAATTTGAGAAAACAAATTCAGGGATAGAAAATATTTCTATAGCATTGTCATGATTTAGCCTCTGCAGCCACCAAGCACCATGTGGCCACTTGCTCACCGATTTCTCCCTGGTGGGATGGGGTGGAGAATGGGAAGAAAAAGATAAAACTCATGAGCTGGGATAAGGACAGCTTACTGGGACAACAAAGGGAGAGGAAAATAACAACAACAGTACTTTGAATACACAAAACGGATGACACAAAATACAAATCCTCACCAACTGATGCCCAGCCCATCCCCCATGAGGAGTGAGCAGCCTCCCCTCCTCCCTGATTAGTCCCCTTTATATGCTGAGCATGACATCATATAGTACACAACACCCCTTTAGCTATCTTGGGTCACCTGTCCTGGCTGTGTCCCTTTCCAGCTTCTTGTGAAAATTAACTCTGCCCTAGCTGAAAACCAGGACAAGCATGTACCATCAAAGTTCATGGAAATCTTTATTATGGTATTTTTAGCAGCCTTTCTTTACACACACTACCCATTTTGTTTTCAATGATACTCTGATTTGGGCATGTCACAGCTTTCAGTTTCCTTCTTGAAATTGTTGCTATTTTCTCTTGCTGTTTATTTTTTTCCTCCAGTGTTTCCCAAGAATGAACTGTTGCAGCTGTGGTAAATACTGCAAATTCTGTGCCTAAAGGTAGAAAGAGCTGTTGACATGTTCAAATTAGCTGACATTAAAAAATAGCAAATGCTCCCTTGCAATCCCTGTGGCAAAACCAATACAATCAGGAAAATACTGGGCATAAATTAAACTGTAAATAAAATTAGAGCTTTATCTAGCCCTCTGAAAGAGAGATAAAGAAGGAAAGGGAATGAAAGAACCAAGGAAATTCAAGGGGAAAAAAAGAGAATGAAGTTATGTGAAATCACATTATCATCCCTAAGTGCAATTGGCTTTTGAGATATGGGAAAAAGCAAGAGAAGAAAGAGAGAAACAGGAGAACATATTCAAGAGGATGCTGAGGAGAGGATATTGAGTCCTTTTCTAGTGTGTTTCAGATTTTTTTTCGTATGGAGTTTTTCAGGTATCTTTCTTCTCAGTCCTCCCATTGGCTCCACAGTGATACCTGCAAGGTGTCCTTTTAACTGTAACAGCAGGAGAATTGGATTGTAAGGGCAATGACACAGCAACATGAATCACAGATGCTTCCTGTTTATCAAAGAAAAGTAAAATGGGAGGTAAACCTCTACAAAACTAGGCTTCTAGGAAAGCCCTGCAAGCAAAATCAGCAATCAAAAAATAGAGACCTGGTTTATGGGTTTTTTTAAGGCCTTATTTTGAGCACTAGTGGATATAGTTTTATGGAGCTGTTGCAATAAACAGCTAGAATTTAATGCAAATAATATTTCTGAGTACCCAGGACATTTCTTGTTGCAGTATACTTATGCTTTTCTTGAAGTGCAATCAATCCATACACAAATCCATGGGACTTAAACAAAACTTATATATGTTATTTTACCAGTAAGACCAGCTCTCCTTTAGGGGAGGAAGCCTGATTTTGGTGGCCTGAATGATCAATAACTTACTAATGTAGTAATAACTCTTTTGAAATAAGAGGATATAACCATTAAGTATAATAAAATCTCCCTTTTTTCCAGTTTATGAAATTACAGTCTTGCATCACATCTTTCTTTTCCTATTACGTTCCACTAGCACAACTTATTTTTCCCTCACCTCTTCATGGTACAGGCATCTTAGAGCTCCACAAACACAGTGTAAATCATCTACCAGGACCTGGGATAATTCTTCCTCCTACTGAGGCCAAAGGACAAAATACTGCTGAGATCATATGACAGTCAAATTGCATCTTTTACCACACTTCTGATCTCTTCAAGTTCTTTTACCTGTTTATTAACTATCTCAAGTGCTTTTGGCTTCCCTAGGGAGTTCTGGGCTCCTCACCACAAGAAGGGCATGGAGGTCCTGGAGCGAGTCGAGAGAAGGGCAACCAGGCTGGGGAAGGGGCTGGAGGGCAAATCCTATGAGGAGCTGCTGAGGGAGCTGGGGGTGTTTAGCCTAGAGAAGAGGAGGCTGAGGGGAGACCTTATCACCACCTACAACTATCTGAAGGGAGGTTATGGAGAGATAGGTGATGGTCTCTTCAGCCAGGTGACAGGTGATAGGACAAGGGGGAATGGCATGAAGCTGTGCCAGGGCAGGTTTAGATTGGATGTTAGGAAAAAATTTTTTACTGAAAGAGTCATCAGGGCCTGGAACAGGCTGCCCAGGGAGGTGGTCGAGTCACCTTCCCTGGATGTGTTCAAAAAAAGGGTAGATGAAGTACTTAGGGATATGGTTTAGTTTAGGATGTGAATGGTTGGACTTGATGATCTTAAAGGTCTTTTCCAACCTTGTGATTCTGTGATTCTGTGATCCTGTGATTCTGTGATTCTGTGAGTTGTGTAGACTGTAACAGTAGAGACACAGCAGATAGGCCATTGAGCTTGGGCTCAAGGAGACTTGAGGTTGACTTCCAGCAGTATCTTGTAATATAGACTTTGACTTGTACACTTCATACATAGTTCAGCACACCTCTCTCTCATTTCTCTCTCTTGCTTCTTATTACCTGTGCTGTAAGCTGGCTCACTCAGGAGCTCTCTCTCATTGTGATCTAATAGCTTCTGGGAATTTCTGTGAGGTATTTTTTCCCCTTAGAATACAATCAACATCCTTGTTGTGTAATTAGGTGCTCAGTTTATTGAGCAAAATAAACACCAATCCCAGAAAAAGATTCTCTGTAGCTATGTCTGAAGGACTGTAACAGAGATTAACTGCTAATAACTAAGGGTAGCTGCTCATTCTGCCTCTGCTAAACCCTGTTGCCTGCATCCACAATTTGTATAAATTGGTCTCGACTGTAGCTGATGTGTGGCTTGAGCTGGTTACACTGACACCTACTCGTGTTTCATTGGAGCTTAAAATTAGAAGTGTGTGTTCATTGCATTTTTTTAGTATGAAAATACCAACAACATGAAATACTTTTACGCAGGAAGGCTCTTTTTTCCAAGCTATGCCTTTATAAAAGCATTTCTGTACAGTATTTGTCATGAATATTTATTCCGCTTTACACGGAATCACAGAATCACAGGGGTTGGAAGGGACCTCCAGAGATGATCAGGTCCAACCCCCTGCCAAAGCAGGGCCCCTAGGACAGGGCGCACAGGTCGGTGTCCAGATGGGGCTGGAATATCTCCAGAGAAGGAGACTCCACAACCCCCCTGGGCAGCCTGTCCCAGGGCTCTGTCACCCTCACTCTGTAAAAGTTCTGCATGTTGGTGCGAAACTTCCTGTGCTCCCACGTGAGGCCATTGCCCCTTGTCCTGTCCCCACAGACCACTAAGAAGAGGCTGGCCATTTCCCCCTGTGCCCCACACTTGAGATATTGATAAACGTTAATAAGATCCCCTCTTAACCTTATTTTCTCCAGGCTGAAGAGTTCCAGCTCACTCAGACTATCCCCATTATGGAGATGCTCCAGTCCTTTAATCATCCTTGTAGCCCTTCGCTGGACTCTCTCCAGTAGATCCCTGTCTTTTTTATACCAGGGAGCCCAGAACTGGACACAACACTCCAGGTGGAGCCTGACCAGGGCAGAGTAGAGGGGAAGAATCACCTCCTTTGACCTGCTGTCAACACTCCTTTTGATGCACCCCAGATGATGCACCTTTAGTTTCCACACTTCACAATAATCCCAGTTCATATCTCTTCCCACAAGAGTCTTGTACCCTTCATTATTTCATACTTCAGACATCCTCATGTGTGGCATTTGTCTATGTTTTACATTTGCATAGGATTCCTCTGCCCCAGTTGCAGCACATTTTCGCTACAACACAAGACACACAACCACATGCCAGCAGTGTAATGACCTACCATCTGTCATCTGAAACAGGTTAACTAACAGCAGGAGCACTTCTTGTGCGTTGACCAGCACGACTTCAGCCAAAGGTTGGAACATTTCCAGGTGGTGGTCCACTTCTCCCAGAACTGCTGCAGAGCAACTGGGGAAAAGGAACATGTAGACTGATGAAAGAGATCAAAAAAGCTGTGTCAAACCTTGTGCTGGAGCAGGTGAGACATTCTGGTGTGGTGATGCTTTGTGGCATTGGTGTTCCTCACCAACTGTATGGAGAAAGCAGCTGAAAGCAGTAACATTTCCAACTGAATGTGGTCAGCTATATTCACTCAGCTGGTGGATGTTACTGAGTGGCTCGTGTTCTTTCCCTGTAGCCATGACAGAGTTTTAACTGATTTTACCTACACATATATTACATGCTTTGGTTACTCTGCTGTAATTTGACATTGAGATAGCACAGGAACCAAGGCCATGGGAGACAAACCAGATAGGAGCAGAGCAGTGAAAAACATTCATTCTGTCTGCTGTGCCAAGCATTTACAAGGATTTTTTTCATAAAGACTTCCCAATTAAGATTTTAGAGGGTTCACACTTGGGAATAACAGCTCCTCTCTAGAAAAGTGACACTCCTCAGAAGCCAATGCTTGGAAAATACAGAATTGTTGTTTTTTGAGACTTGTAAAGATATATACCCCAGTGTGTGGGAGGATAATGTTGTCCTTAGGGTCTAGGTAGAGAAGATTCTTTTTATTCATTGGTATCATTTCATATACTTTGGAGGGAAAAGAGAATCAGAGATTCATTTTTCATAATGACCTAATCTTAGAAGATTGACATTTTTGGGTATAATGAATACGAATTTGGGGTATGCTCACATATTATAGCAAATCTAACCTACTTTCTAAAAGCACTTTTTGGTATCTTGGATAACTTGCTGTAACTTTAATATTTCTTCTGGTTCTTTCTTGGTTCTTTCTGATTTCACAATGGAAAATATGGGGGGGGAAAATATTTCCTGATATAAATCCTACAATATTAGGGTATTTCTAATGATGTTTCCAAGGCAGCAATAACAAATAATTTGCAGAAGGTGTTGTTGGGAGGTTTCAATTTTTTTTTAAATGACTTATTAGAACTGACTAATGCTAAGAAACAGGCTGAGAATAGTTCAGTCTAATCATGGATTGATTTCACATTTAAGCCTTTTAAAATGACATTTTCTCCCAGTCATAGGACTTGTTTATATTTCATTCCACAGATGAATAAACTTTATAGATATAAGTCCATTACCTGGTCTTTATTATTGTTGTTGCTGTCCATCAACTTCTAAATAACTTGACTTCCACTTAAATGTAGGTTCCAAAAGTTCTGATACCTAATAAATGATGCCTTCGGGGCAAAAATGTAGGTATTTTGATATCAAATAAGTACCTGTTGTTAATTACCTTGCATCTCTAGACACAGTGTAAGAAAGCCCAGAAAATAAATATTAGAAAGAACATAGATTGCTTGTGAGCAAGCCAGTTTGAGCACAGGAAATATTGTAATCCAATTACAGCTACCTGATCCATATGAGCCCTCCTGGAACAACTAATTGAATGGTCACTGTCAGCTTATATGTCAAAAAAAATGCTCAAGAACACATTTTGGAATATGAAGCAACTCACCCTAAACATGCCAGCGATGATGTTTAAGAATTAGCATGCAAAGTTTCCTACTCTTCAGTTTTGCTGTGTAGAAGCAGAGAGAATGATTGCAGGACAGAATATTTATCTAAGGGTCAAACTTAGATAATACTTTTGTGGTGTCCATATTTTGTACACTTTTCTCAGCAAGAATGAACTTCCAGCACAATGAGCAGCTAGTTTCAGCTTTACTCATGGAGGTGTATTCTATTTCTCTACAGCAGCTCACAACAAGTATGCTTTCTCTAGAATTAGTCTGTTAGTAAATGATTCTTTTCCCTATTGCCTGACAACTGCAATAACTGATTTTTCTGGAGTCTCCCAAAAGACAAATTCTTGGGATCAACAGGTATGTGCTCCATTTGGGAGAGTAGATTTGTAGACACTTTCTACTCTTGATGCTGGCTGTACAGGACTGTACCAATCAAGGGATCTATTTCCACCATTTCTTCAGGGAGTTCATGACCCAAGATACCCAAGAAGAGCTGTGGTCATTGTCCTGGCTGCCTGTGGCCAGCACATATATGTATGAAGCAAAACAGTACTAAGAAAACTGCCTGACCATCCTTGGCTGGCATAAGTAAACAATTCATGCTTTACAGGCTTTTTTATCTATATGCCAGGAATATTTTTATGTTTTTCCAGGACTGATCTAAGTCAGAACTTTAGTGGTACTTTTGTAATTCTCAACTTGTGCCTTACATGCACCGGTCGTCAGGGTGCAAAGCACCTCATAAGGTGAGCCTGACAAGGCAAATCCTATATGAGGACACAATGCAATGTGAATTTAATCAAGTAGCTGTCAGGGCTCAGGTGATTCCAGGAACAGAGAGGAAGAAAGGAAAATGACTTTTTGGTGGACATTCAGCTCAAGATTTAGCTCTCTAAAGTTAGGCAATAGATTCAGATATCTACATGTAGGTTAGACATTTAGATTCCCATGACAGTCATTAAAAACCCAGTCAAGGGGCAATGACCTCAAGTGGGAGCACAGAAAGTTCCGCACCAATATGTGTAAGAACGTCTTCCTGGCAAGGGTGAGGGAGCCCTGGGACAGGCTGTCCAGGGGGGTGTGGAGTCTCCCTCTCTGGAGATATTCCAGACCCATCTGGATGCCGACCTATGTGACCTGTCCTAGGGATCCTGCTTTGGCAGGAGCGTTGAACCTGATGATCTCTGAAGGTGCCTTCCAACCCCTACAAGTCTGTGATTCTGTGATTCTGCACTAGAAAACATCATGTCATTAAGGCAAGAGTGCCTCATGGGTCATGGAATTTATCAAACCATCAAAAATCAAGGGCTTTTCACAACAAAAATTAATTTAACATTTTCCAGTTGAGGTATATGTGCTTTTTTTTTTTTTTAAGAAACACTGCAGTGCCACAGTGCAGAAATACTTTCTTTGATATCATTTTACTCCTGCACATTTCATAGAATAAGATAAATGCCACCCAACCACTTGAAAAAAAAAGAAACAATAAAGTTGAGGATGTTGAGGAACAGCAATTTTCAGACAAAAAGCATACTTACTATTCAGCAGATGCTTCATGCCCAGAATCTCTTTCTCAGGACGTTTACAAATGCACCCTGCTCTGCTGAAATGACCTTTACATGCCATTGGAAAAGAGTCACCGCAAAGAATACATGACACCAGACATACCTCCCAAAAGCAAATGCCACCTCATCACATAAATGTCAGCAAGCAAATCTTTAGGAAGAAATGTTGATGGGCAAAGTCAAGGACTGTTGCACCACAGCACAAGACATGCTTCAAGAGTTTAAGCTGTGTACATTTATTTTTGAAAGCCTCCAACTATTTCTTTTGTCTTGTTTGGATTTTTCCAGGAGTCTAAATGATTGACAATCCCTAATTAGTGTCTGGTGGAAACTTTGGAAATAACAAGCTCCAAAGAAAAGACAAAGTTTAACAGGTTATATTTAAGGATAAATTAAACAATCTGAAAAGATTGGATATCTTTTTCCCTGTCTCATATACATTGCAAATTGTTTTTCCCAGTGGTCAGCTTAGGCTAGGTCTCTGTAAATGATAAAATATGCCAAGCATGGAGTAAATCTTACTTTAGAATAAATGTCGCTTCTGCAAAAATCAGGACTTAATTTTTGTCATTTATACACTGGCTTTTTCTCCCCTAAACCCTAATATATATAAGTAATTAGGATGCTTCAATATAATCTCGGCACATTACTCTGAAAAATGGAAAAGAATGGTGGAGTTTTTCTGTGACTGTTCGGTATTGATATCAAGTGTTATAATTCTTTGCACATCTATTTTATTCTTTTCTCATGGACAGTAATTACTGTACATTCTGTAACAAGTTGAAAGGCAGATTCTGTCCCGAGAGTCCTGCTGACCCACATTATCATATTTCCTTATTCAGGAGAGCTACAACAATTTAAATCAGCTGAAAATCTAGTCCTATAAATTGTTCACTGCGGCAAGATATAAGATACACTGACATTCCTCATCTTTAATTAACTTTCTCACCACATTTATGTGGAAGAATCAGAATAAGGAAAGAACAAGACACTTGTTTCGTTGTATCTTTCTAACGGATTTCAGTAAGTGTTGTTGAGGTAACCACTATGAATCTGTGTAATTCATAGAAGAAACTGTTCCATGTGTGGAATGACAAACATTCAAATACCACCTAACAGAATAAAACAAAGTCATAGTCTCTGAAAAGCTTCCCCTAGAGAAAGGAAAAGCTAACCTAAAGATAAAATTTCAAAGGAGTAGGGAAGATTAGCTTTGCCTTTCATGATCTTATTATTGACTTCAGCATAATAAAGGAAAATCTCAAGGCAAAAAAATTGACTTTCCTAGCACATACACACTCCATTCAGTTATTTCTTTGTGCTTTTATGTGGTCCCATTTCTCAGCTTGAGAATGATTGACTGTGGTTGTAATTTTTCCTAATTATTGGGAAAAGACAAGAACGACATTTCTGGTACAAGAACAAATGGATTTTAAAGTGGTCTCCAATAAATTCAGGATGCACTTTGTTAGGGATTTGTAACCACAGAACAGATTTCAGACTAACTAACCTTTTACTAGGTTGGAGAGGGCAAGCAGTCTAGTTAATCATAAGACAGAGTTTGATTAGCTGACAAAAGCAATTGTTTCAGTAGCAGAAGACTAGATATGAAATGCAATTCCATCAATAATAGATAGCAAGTAATACATTAGATCCTATATAGGATGGTGAGAACTGCCCTCCATGGGTACCCATGGGTACCCACTTCTCTTGCATCATTTCACATGAGGCAGAGAAGTCTGCCTTCAACAAGACATTAAACTCATGGATAACCAAATTCTGTCACTGACAACTCAATAATCTTCCAACCTCTAGCACAGTTCCCAACCTCACCTTGGTCATGGAGTCCTGGATGGAAATTCACCTGGTTCTTTTACTCTCATTGGGTATTTGGTCCCTCATGATTCCAGAGCATGTTTAGGGATTTGTGTACAAGAAGTTTTGAGGTTAGCTGCTTTGTCCCAGTTCACACATTCTTTTTTTCAGGCTGCAGAGATGTAACAGGAAAACAAACAAAACCAGAGGGGAAAAAACAAGCAAAAAACAACCCCCAAGCCCAGAAACTAAACAAGTATGCAATATTTTCTTGAAAGAGAAGATCAGGCATTTTATCCAAGGATAGGTACCTTTTCCCTAGCTGTATTTATCTTCAAGGAATCATTTTGTCTGATTACACTGAAAGACACCTGACACTGCTTGTCTCAGTACAGAAAATGCTGTGGTAAGTAACACAAATAAGTAAAAAACCCCAAATAACAGCAGTGTCTGTAAGAACCTGATAAGATCTGCAGGCTAGATAGACTACAACTCTGACAAAAAGGGTGAAAGTAGAACCTTGTGTACATTTATACTGAAGCCCATAGCTGTGCTTGAGATTGCCCCAATCCATGTGCAAGACCTTGCACTTGGCCTTGTTGAACTTCACGCAGTTCTCATGGGCCCACCTCTCAAGCCTGTCAAGGTCCCTCTAGATGCCATCCCTTCCCTCCAGTATCTTGGTGTCTTTGACAAACTTCCTGAGGGTGCATTCAATCCCACTGTCCATGTTGCTGCCAAAGATGTTAAACAGAGCCAGTCCCAGCACCCCGCAGGAACACCACTTCTCACTGGTCTCAACTTAGACATCAAGCCGCTGACTGCAACTCTTTGGGCGACTTCAGGATGGCCTGCCATGCCTCTCTAGGACATGACAAGGAAATTGGGATGTAACTATAGAATTCTACAGTGTATCTGAGAAAATAAGGAGGGAAAGCACTTGGTCTTTCTCTGTAAGTTTTTTCTACTTTTCTTTCTTTCTCTGTTAAGTTAGGTTATTTCTACAATACAGTCCAAAGAGATGACTATAAACATGTTCAGTGTAATATTGAAGTAGCTTTGTCCAATACAAATCTCTCTTACAATTCAAGGTCAATAGTTTTTATTGAAACTTAACATCCCCTCCCCCCAAAAAAAAGTCCTGAATGCTGTAGAACTCAGCTCCTGCACTGATACCCCAGTCAGTTATTTTAATGTTGCCATGGAAGTATATGCACACAGTGCAAAAACACCTTTGAATTGCATAGTCAACATAGCTGTAGCCTTGTTTTCCAGGAGAACTGGGAATTTAAAATTATTAATGTCCAGGAAACAAAATAGGGCAGCAGAACATCTGTGTGTCCACACAGTAACTATTGCAAGGGTGAAGTGTTTGCTGGATCACAGAATCACAGAATTGTAGGGGTTGGAAGGGACCTCCAAAGATCATCAGGTCCGATTCCCCTGCCAAAGCAGGGTCCCTAGGACAGGTTTCACAGGTTGGCGTCCAGATGGGTCTTGAATATCTCCAGAGAAGGAGACTCCACAACCCCCCTGGGCAGCCTATGATATCAAGGCATAAGATTGCCCCAACTCCCATATGTTTCCCACGTCTTCCCACTACTGATGTGTGTTCAGAATTCATCTGCATGGTGCTTTCATCATGGGGCACATGTCTCATTGAAAATCAAAAGGATTTCCATTCTTCAGTGACAAAGTGGCTTTTGAAAATACTGTGTGTGCTCCTTAGGGCCTTGGATCCCTTTGGAATAAAACATAACAATTAAACCTCTCTCATCATAATTGCAAAAAGATAAGTAACAGACAAGTGTGTGTTTGCCAAGTGGAAATCAAGTTAGCAAGGTCTAATTTTTCTTGCATAACTTTGTGAACAGGAGAAAAAAAAAGAAAAGATATGCTATGGCACTGGTAGGATTTCTAACACTATTTCTCATGCAGTTTCATAAGAAATTAAGGAAAAACTGGTCTTGGTGAAATTATTAGAGACCAGGAATAAAGCCACTCTGTACCAATTCCAAGGAGTAGTTATCAGGAGTCAAAAATGCAAATATACATCACACAGATTCTATCAGGTTCTGTTCTGCATTTGCTGCTTCTTCAATGACCTGAGTGATCATAAATAGAGCATGTTCATTAAACTGGCAAACACAAAGTAGGGAGGGACTGCAAGAACACTGGAGGACAGGATTGACATTTATATGTATGACAACACAGGAAAAACAAAGCATTTCCTATAACACGAATATTGAGACATATCCTTGGAGAGATGTGCAGTATCTGTCAATACAGTGGTTTAAGGTTCAGTAAAAGTTTTTTAAGAATCATAGATGGGTCATCCTACAGAGCTATCCTGCTTTGAGACAGGCAAGTTTTAGATGCATTTTACAGTTCACTTTTTGATTATTCTTCATCCTGGTTTATTGTAGTTTTATATTTTATATGTGGAATCAGAATTGCTGGCTTTATTAATTTGCTTAGTTCATCCTAAAAAGATGGGAAAAAAAAAAAAAAGAAACTATGTAATAGTTGAGTTCCACTTGTTTTTAAGGCAATAATTCTGATTTTGTGTTTTGAAATGCATTAATCATGATACCCAAATAATCCAGACTGCTTTTCTGTGCTTCTGTAGAACCAATAGAAACATGAAAGACCCCATGTTGCTTCTATTGTGAATAAATGCAACTTGGATAGATGCATCCAGTAAACATCCTGTAGAAGAATTTCTTTGTTGTGCACTGGCTTTCAAAGAAGTGCCATTTCAATACAAATACCCCAGATGAAAGAATTCTGATGCACTTCCACATGAATTACCTAGATGTGCATGTTTGTGTGTGTATTTCACTTTGATAAAGCAAATTAACCTGAGAGAAAACTTTCCTGAAGTCAAAATATATGCAAGAAGGCAAATGTGGCTTTCCATTGGGAATTTAAATATATTGAGTACCTCTGAAATGTGATTAAGACAAAACACCATGATGGATGGTGCCCAGGTTTTCAGACACTATTCAGATTGTGTTTAGCTGTGACTCCAAATGTCTTCCTTCTTATGTAAAAACCCATTTAATCTTTCCTGTCAAATATTTTTGGATTGGAGATTATGCAAAGAAAAGTGCATACATGATTCTCAACAGTTTTCAAACTTATCAGATATGTATAAGTGTATTAAAGCTGGTGTTTTTCCTTCATTATGGTTCCTTGTAGCAAAAGTAGTGTCATTCAGAAAACATGGGACAAAAAAATTAAACCACTTTGTTGGGACTGAAATGCTTTATCTGTGTGGTTTAAAACAGAGTTGAAAGTGACTGAGATCAAGCAGAATTTGTGGGGCAGCAATATTGTCAGGTTCACATCAGCCCAAGGTGGCTTTAAGAATCAATAAAGTGCCAACAAATATACTAACAGTAGACAGAGGTAACTGACATGAGCAACCCTGGAGATGCCAATGACAGCAGGCTGATCACTGATGGAGGATAAAGAATGCAACAAGCATAAGGGACTTGTTTTTTCAAATTAGGGATCACTTCAATTGTAAGCCCAGAAATTAATAGCTAGGAAAAGAAACCTTGAAAATCCTTCATTTAAAAATGATCTTCCTGTTTCTGTCTGCCTATTCAATGTGTTAAAGTTTTTATTTTAATGGTAGAGATATAACTGCTGCTTTCTTTGATAAATTTGATACTTGTAGCTTTTCCACAGCTTACCAGTTCTCTGTCCCTTTTTTCCACTATATAAATTTGGAACATAACATTATCACTTCGATTCATGCAACCTGACTCCAGATTCGAATTTTTAAATGCCTAAATCTGAACTGGTCAGTATGGATTTCCTTTAGTAACAATGGAGAGAAATCAACATCTCCAGAGGGCAATTCATCTCTATCTAACACAAGCATACAATGGTCACCAAATGAATCAATTTCTGGAGGCAACTTCTATTTTCTCCCTCTTTTCTGTCATGAGACTTGAATCACCACTTGAGCTGCCCAATGCCCACTCTTCAGGTTTTGTGAAGTGAAAGACTGTGCACAAGTTGTAAATATATTGTAATCATCTAAGGTTGTTCTTGATGTTACATTTCATAAGCAGCAAATCTTCCTTTAAAGGAATTGTGTCTTCTTTTTTTATCCTCTTAATCATTCATCAAGCAAGAGGCTAGCATGCAATAAAGGACACAACTAAGAAACACCTTTCAGAGACAGTCCATTTGAATTATGATCTTAATCTTCTATCATTACAAGTCACCAATTTCTCCAAGGTACAATTTATGGTGGTTTCCACACCTCCTTAGTTCTTCTGATGTGTTCTTCTTTATTTATAGAGCTGTTCAGCAGAGCCTGTATTTCTAAATCTCATCTTTTACTTTTTTCTCATAAATATTATTTCCACCCTAGAGAACCATGAACCTTTGTCTCTAATACATTAGGTAATGTGAGAGTTACCCTGCTCACATTAGGAATGTAATTCATCTTTCTGATGTCAACTGGATTCTACAGTAAATTTTTAATGTTTTGAGGGGAATGGAGGAATGTTTTCAAGAAAAACCTAAGGAAGTTAATGGCTCAATGTAAAGGAAAGCTAGATCAAATGGACCTTGGTTAAAATAACAACAAAATCTACCTTCACTGTCCTTGAGCTTTGAATAGAGAAAGCTTTACATTCAGCCCTAGAGTCCTTATTTTAGGCAAAATAAATGAGCACTGAGGACTACATGTTGGAGAAACAACCTGTTTTAGTTATGTACAACCAAACACTGACCTTTGCATAATATTTAAAAAATTTTGAAGATCTGACAGAGACTTTCAAAGATTTCAAGTTAAAGTAGGTCAGATCTATTTTCCTTTCTAACAGCTTCTTGTTCAATTAAATTTTCCATTAATCTAGGGAAGGTTTTCATATTGTTTTGTCTTATGTTTTCTTGAATAACTTCAGGTAAGGAGTTCAGAACTTAACCAAGTACAAGGGGCAATAAAATTATTATAATATGGCATATTATATAGTGTCAAACTTCATTGTTTTAATTAAATTAGGTTTTGCAAGTGCTCAGTTTTACCTTGTGATCTACATTGCTGTGAATCCCACATTTTGCATGACCCAACAAAACAGGAAATAAAGGTTTGGTTAAACCTGATTCAAATCGTGCAAAGCCAAATGAGGTAAGCAAAGAAGCATACTACCAAGATCTTTTTCAATATAATATTTGTATATAAGAATAGGATAAAAATTCTGTCATGGCAGGGGGGTTGGAACTAGATCATCTTTGTGGCCCCGTCCAACCCAAAGCATTCTATGATTATTTAGAGGAGCTGGCTATGCATGCTCTTCAGAACAGATTAACCTCTTCCCCAAGAATGGGAGGGGATAAGGAATCATGATATGTAGACAAAATATAGACATTTGTGATACAGACATCACCAAATCTGAACTATTTTCCTTCAGTCAGTGGAAAGAAACAAGTCTTTGCAGAGGGTAATTCCTCCTCAAATAGACTCAGAGTATCTCAGACAAATCCTGGCCCAAATTCTTTTTTTTATCTTCACTGATTAATACAAAGATCTGCTCTGTGACTAACTCAGTTGTAGTCAGCTAAAGTCTAATTAAATTACTGTCACTTGGTAGAACTGATTTTTCTATTCCATTCTCTGCTTGGGAAAACAAATGAGCAATTCTCTCATTCTCCAAATTAACCCAAAATATAGATGTGAGCAGCTTGCCAACTACAGATTACAGGAGCTCAACAAGGAATAGGGTCTTGTAAGCCTTCTGACTGAGAAATGTCCAAGTGGCAGCAAGTGAACTGAGCCTGTGAACATACTTGAATTTAAAGCAGGTGTCTAACACATCAGACTATTCTGAAGCAGATATTAGAAATAACTAACTGGTGACAAAAGAAAGAAGGTTTCTTATTCTGGGTACAGCTGAAGTCTGTTCCTTTGTTTTTCATAGCAGAAATTTATCTTTTCAGTGCAGTTTAAAAGATAGTAACCTCTTTTAGAAAGCTAGTAATTCTTACTAAAAAACCAACCAAACAAACAAAAAAAGAACAAAATCAAACACCAAAACAAAAGTGTCTTTTTTATACAAAGAGAAGCCAAACTTCAGGATTTGGGCAGTGAAATAGCTTTGCAAAAGCCTTTTGGCAAAAAGGTGTCTTCAACCAGTTGCTTAAACACCACTTCTCTTTGGCGAAGACACAGGATGTTAAAAAAATAAAGGTAGAAACACCATTGTTTGTCAGTATTTCACACAGCATGGTTTATTTTTGGCTTGCTGCTAGGCTACAAAGTGTTGCATGCCTTATGAGGTTCAATGGCTTCAAATAAACAAGAGGCAGTTCATCTCTAACTGGGACTGGATGTTGAGCAATGTTTGCAAATAGTGAACACCGAAGGGCACAAACATGGTTGAACTTTAGAATTGAGCTTGATGTTTGTCATTTATTTTGTATTTGCTTTGGAGGAGGAATTCAACCAAATGCTAATGATGATTGATTATATACTGAAGTTCAAGAATGACAACTTTAACTCACAGATGTATGTACCAGAGACCAAATACAAAATGTCACTGTGTGCAAACATTCAGAAATTCCCCTTTTCAAGGCAATTCTTTGTTTTTTCTGTAGGTGTTTGCCAATCTCATAGCTATGGCTTAACATTCACTCCCTGGAGGTTAGGCAATTGGAATCTTTTTGGAAAGTGCATTACAACTGATTGAATCGATGTTTTCTCATTCTGTGGTCACATGGTTATCATTGGCTGAAACCAGTGGCCAAAAATTTTTCCTTTTCCCATAGTCATAATAATACCAATTTCCACAATAATTTTTACTCAAGGACTAGGGAGCAAGACAATGGAGCTAAAGATGTGGTTGATCCCAAAAATTCACTTACTCAAGAGGCACTACAACACTAAATCAGACATATTGAACATTCATCAAACCAGATGCTCCCACAGGCATGTGCATCATGGCCTTTTGAATATTAATCAGTAATGAAAAGTCTTGTAACTTGGCCATGATTCAGGGATGGTGCTGGTCAAAAGAATTCTGAGCACAGAGCATGCCCTTCATGTGGCTGATCTTCTCAGCAGTAACTTCTCCAGTGGCCTTTTCTTGCCACCCTGGTCATTGACCATATCTGGTCCCACCATCCAGTCCCACCACCATGTGGGATGTGGAAGGTGGTGTTAGCCAGTAGATGTCACTGGTGGAGCACTGGGTTATGACACACAATGGACTGTCCAGAAGAGAGGTAGACCTAGTGGCAAATAAAATAGCTCATTATCTTCTGATTCTACAATGAGCAAATGCAAACACACAGACAAAAAGCTTCTGAGTTTCAGGATTTTCCTTTTTTTAAAAAATATTTTTATTTACTGCTTTTCCAGCAATACATTGTACCCGGGAGAGAGAGTTTTCAGACTCACATCTGTCTGGAAAATGATGTAGCAATTTTCTTCTCTGACACACTTTTTCGGCTATTCTGGGGAAGAAATAAATTGTAGGAGAGCAGGTACAGCCTTCTCTGTTCACTTTGCATTCTGCTCTTCTTACTGTGAAAGCACATTTTACACTGTGCAAAAGGCACACTTGGGGGGAAAAAAAAAGGCTTAATGAAATGTGCTATGGGTAAATGATGTCGAGAGCAGGTTCCTGTCTTCACTTCAACCTGAATGCCAAGGCCAGTTTTTCTACCAGAAAGTGCCTCGTGTTGAAAGATTTATCTACAAGACTGTCCAAGACACAAGAAGTCACCAGTGAATGACAGTTCAGCACAGAAGCTTGTGTGACCTTTACTTAAAGACTTCATTGAGGCATTACTGGAATAAAGTAGATGAGACTTTACCCTCAATCAACCAGTCTGAATCCAGAGGCACAACTGCCTCCAAACTACGGACTCCAGAGTCAGAGGTTTGCTGTGATTATTTTTGGCATTAAAGTGCTGTGCAAACCCAGAACCCAAAGTTTGTTTCCACCTCACAACTTACAAAAAAATAGAATTATATAACAATTAATATAATGTGTCATCGTTATGGTGTTTGCTATGCATCATAATAATAGTATTACAGGAAGAATTATGCAGCTTAATGAAGAATGAGCTATGATGAAACTGAACAAAGTGCAGAGGTTATGAAACCAGAACCAGCTTTAGCAACAGGTGCCCAGCAACTTCTTCAGTGTTGGCATCTCAACCCACAGAGCACAAGCATGGGCTGCACTGGGTGCATCAGTTACAAGATCCAGATGCAGCACGCAGCAATCCACCATCAGATACCGCGTTTGCTGCCCTGAAAGACTGTTATGACAGACAGATCCCAAAGCCATGGACTAAAGTAACTCATTGGATATTTTGTGGACATTTTATGGACATTTTACAGTCATTCCACAGTGGTGGTCCATGGTTTCACAACGATTGACTAAGAGAATGATATCTGTGTCTATATATCTAAGGCAGGAAAAACAGTGGTGATTAATTACAATGTCTTGAAAACGTGGGACCTGGACATGATGTAGATGGTGTAGAATAAGGGGTGGATACTGTCCTGGTTTTGGCAGAGGTACAATAAATTTTCTTTCTAGTTGCTGCTGTAGTGCTATGTTTGGAATGTGGGATGAGAACAATGTTGATAACACACATGTTTTTAGTTGTTGCCAAGCAGTCCAGGACTTTTCAGCTTCTCACACTGCTCTGCTAATGAGAAAGGGGGGGTAGGGGGGGGCCACACAAGGAGCTGGGAGGGGACACAGCCAGGACAGCTGACCCAAAGTGTCCAAAGAGATATTCCATACCATATGATATCATGTTGTGTTTATAACTGAGGGTGGGCTGGGGGCATGTCATGGCATGCCGAGGGTCTGGGGTCTTGTGCAGCAGCTGTTTGGGGCCTTGCATGGCAACCCAGAATCTTGCATGCCATCAACTTCAGGGTGATGGTGTTTATCTACACAAGTAACTCTTACATAGGTATGATGAAGCCCTGCTGTCCTGGGGATGGCTGGCCAATGTAAATGGGGTTACATCTTGCTGGTGGCCAGTCACTAGTGGGGTTCCCCAGGGTTTCATTTTAAGTCCAGTTCTTTTTAATATTTTCATAAACAACCTAGACACAGGACTAGAGGGTGTCTTAAGTAAATTTGCAGATGATACCAAACTGGGAGGAGTTGCTGACTCCATTGAGGGTGGAGAAGTCTTATAGAGAGACCCGAACAGACTAGACATCTGGGCAATCACCATCGGTGTGAAGCTTAACAAGGGCAAGTGCCAGATTCTGCACCTGGGAGGGGACAACATTGGCTACATGTACAGACTGGGGGATCAGATGCTGGAGGGCAGCCATGCAGAGAGGGATTTGTGTGTCTGGTTGACAGCAAGCTACCCATGAGCCAGCAGTGTGCCCAGGTAGCCAGGAGGGCCAACTGTATCCTGAGGGGCATCAAGCATGGCATGGCCAGCCGGTCCAGGGAGGGGACTGTCCCGCTTTGCGCTGCACTGGGGCGGCCTCACCTCAAGTCCTGGGGGCAGGTTTGGGCACCACTGTACAAAAGGGACACAAAACTATTGGAGAGTGTCCAGAGGGGGTAATGAGGATGGTGAAGGGTCTGGAGGGGAAGCCTTATGAGGAGAGGCTGAAGTCTCTTGGTTTGTACAGCCTGGAGAAGGCTTAGGGGAGACCTCATCATGGTCTGTGGCTTCCTGATGAGGGGGAGCAAAGGGGCAGGCGCCAATCTCTCTCTTTGGGGACCAGGGATAGAACCTGAGGGAACGGCATGAAGCTGAGATAGGGGAGGTTTAGGTTGGATGTTAAGAGGTTCTGTACTGAGAGAGGGTCAGGCGCTGGCACAGGCTCCGCAGGGAAGGGGTCACAGCCTCGAGCTAGGCTGAGTTCAAGAAACATCTGGATGATGCCCTCCCTCAGTGCCAAGCTCTGACTCGGCTGGCCTAATGTGGAGCCAGAAGTTGGGCTCGATGGTCCTTATGGGTCCCCTCCTCCTCAGGAGATTCTAAGATTCTATGATTTTCACTTGCTTTGTGTATATATAATTGTTGTTCTTATTGTATTATTATTATTATTATTATCATCTTCCTTCTTTGTGCATCATATTAAACTGTGTTCATCTCAACCCACAAGTTTTCTCACTTTCATTCTTCTTATTCTCTCCTCCATCCTGCCATGGGGGAGTGAGTGAGAAGCCACGTGGTGCTTAGTTGCTGTCCAGGGTTAAACCATGACAGCAAACGAAATACACATACCTCTTTTGGACCTAAGCACCTCCTGCCTTGCACTATTACCCAGACTTTTTGATAGCCCTTTTCACACATTAAGTACCCTCACTTTAAGGACTGATGCCTGCCTTATCACCACTTTGTCTAGATTCACCTTCCCTGCTGGCAATAAGACTACTTTTCTGAATCTTTTTGTTATTTAATAAGAATTTCAAATCTAAGTAATTTGTTTCCATTAAAACTTTGCAATTTGTGTCTATCTAACTAATAGAAGCCATCTGATTCATCAATGCTGTTCCATAGATCAGGATAATTACTTGGAGGTGGAAATATGTAGAAATATACTGACTCATCAAGACAGGAGTTTTAGTCAACTCTAAGCCAGGATTTTTTTCCTCATTTATACTAATAAAGTACATTTTAAAGTGCTTTGCACGCAGCAGGACACAGAAACAATTAGGAAATGGATCTGATGTCTGCATCCTTAGGAACACTCATAAAAAGATCACTGTTTCAAAAACAACAACCCAGGCTTATCTTTTTTTTTCATCTCTGCCAGGATATAACCCATCCCTAAAAACTCCTTCATAATGTATTCCCATGATGTAGGTTACAAATGTAACAGCCCTGCACCTTACAAGCCCGTGATACAGGAGCAGAAACCTAGCCTTTCTTTTTGACTCAAGTAAAATAATTGCAAAAGCCATTACATGCCATTAATCACAATAAATGGAGGAATATAATTACCCTTTACTAGCTGGTCTGAAAACCTCCAAGGAGAGATAGGCTGTTATGGAAAGTGATGAGGTGTTAAAGACTCTAACATGATGTAGGGTGAGCACCTGGTTATCAATCACAGAATTTTTAAGCTGGAGGTGTTTTGCCACTACTCTTGGTTTAGATTGGGTGCAACAAGGGTGGTTCACAAACCAATGAACTATAAGGAGGCATCACCCCACTGGAGACACCAAAATGAAACACTCAAAGACACTAGTGAACACCATAAAGATAGTTTATTTCTGCTGGATCCTAATTACTTCAGGGTTGATAAGGTGTTAGGGTTGGTAAAAGTGTTCTGTGTGGATAAAAGTGTTCTGTCTGTGTTTGAGCCACCCCAAACTTTGAATGCAGGGAGAGGAAAGTCTAGATTAGGTTTCTGAGTCTGCATGCAAGCTCTGCAGCTTGCAAATCCTCTGTATAATGCTTCCAATTATGACTTTGGATGCCATGACTCCATAATTTTTAGCGTTTGAATCAGGCTCTGCAGTTTACTGTTCAGACAAATCACATAAATAAAATATACAGCGGAATCATTTGCTTTCTTATTATAGCTACAAACAGACTAATAAACAAATAAATGAACGCAATCAAACCAAATGTTCTCTTAGTTATTTCGTGGGAGGTAAAAATCATCTGCAAACAAAATCAGATATGTTTTGTGAGTTTGAGAGACACAAGTATTTTGAAAGGATAAACAAGGTAATGAAACCTGGCTGGTCTGAAACGCATTTTAATTCAGAAGAGGAAAAAAATACCAGTGTATATGGGAGCTCTGTAAAGCAGACAGCAGCTCAGGCAGAAGTGAGTTGAGAATTTCAGTGGGTTGAGTGATGTAGGATCACAATCACTTGGGGAATGATGTTTTCTGCAAGTCTAAGCTCACCATGTTGAAAGTAGGCAATGGTCTACAAATGGCAGGGATTTTCCAGAAGGCTTCAGAAAGACTCACCACACATTGCCATTTTTTCCAACAAGTCATAAGAGGTGTTGTAGCACACTGTTCAGTGTGTGTGTAGGGCTGCGTGCTACACAATTACTCAATACAGTCAATAAGGGTTTATAAACACTGAACGATCCGAACAGCAGAAACGCAGAAGCAAAGGTGGTGGTATGAAAAGTACCGCATATCACAGAGCCACAGAATCACAGAATCACAGAATCATAGGGGTTGGAAGGGACCTCCAGAGATCATCGGGTCCAACCCCCTGCCAAAGCAGGGTCCCTAGGACAGGGCACACAGGTCGGCGTCCAGATGGGGCTGGAATATCTCCAGAGAAGGAGACTCCACACGCCCCTGGGCAGCCTGTCCCAGGGCTCACTCTCCCTCACTGGGAAAAAGTTCTTCCACATATTGGTGTGGAACTTCCTGTGCTCTAACTTGGAGCCATTGTCCCTTGTCCTGTCCCCAGAGACTATAGAAAAGAGGCTGGCCACTTCCCCCTGTGTCCCACACTTGAGATATTTATAAACATATATCTGTACAGAGTGCTTAGCTAGTACCTATGAAGAGCCGCTTCATAAGAAGCACTTTGTCATTACACCTCTTAGACATCCAAATATTGTGCTAGATATTCAACACCATCAGCCTGAGCCCAGGTTTTCCTACACAAGTACTGGGTAGAATTAGGTTCTTGCAAAGGAATTCTGAAAGAGTCAAAGCTCTATTTAACCATTCACTTCAAATAAATTCCCTGGGTGAGCAGAGATCCCCAGCAATGTTGGGATGTTTTCTGCTCCCTTTCTGTTGCTCACTGCAGTTGTGGCCTTTGGTCTTTCATTAGAGGTTGTAGGGCTGCTACAGTGTAACCTTGTGGGGATGGAGAACGGAGGGAAGTGTGTGGAGTGGATCAACCACACCAGATTAACTTCATGCAGTTGCAGTGTGAATCTCATAACACTGAAAAAAACACAAGGACATGGTCCAGTTTATTCTGTTGGAGGTAAAGGACACACCTGGAGGTAGCTCTGTGAGAAGAGGGTCTCAAGACTATTCTCCACCTGAAACAGAGACCTACCTTGCTTCTCCGTACTCCTTGGGCAGGGATGCCAAGCTTTTAGCAGATGGGAAGTACTGGAGTTTTAGTGTTTGAATTCATAAATAGTCTTTGTTACCTTTTTCATGGAAACAATCTATACTGTTTAATTATCAGTCTGTAAGTCTATACTTATCAGTCTATAACTTGATGAGTAAGCTAACAGTAAAGCAAGGGAGCAGGTCAGGGAGCAAAAAGGACAACATGACCAGCATATCTTTCATTTCTGCCTTTCATTTAGTGATTGCCCAACTAATAAGACTGTCTGAATCAGCATGCTCCAGTGGCACTACATTTCAGTCTGAGCATTAGAAGGCCGGATACCTGTGACAGACATCACCATAAATACTTAAAGATGTTTACCATTGGGATCTTCAGGCACTGAAAGTGTTAGCTGACAGCTAGCAGAAGTCTCAGGAATGTCAATAGTTCCTGAAAAGTGAGTTTGGAACCTAAGATAACACTGTGAAGGGTCTGACACCTTCTCCTAGTAGGGATTTGCTGTGTAGTAAAGAAAGCTGAAAGCTCACACATGCTGCTTACCTTGGAGCAGTCCTTGCAAGCATATGTTTAGTTCCAGTAAAAGAGAGTGCAAGGAGACTTGCTTCACTTTGAGAAGAAATAAATTACACATTGCATACCCAGATTAATGGCAGCTTCCTCCAAGTGATAATTAAGTCAAACACCAAACCTAAGAGAATTCACAGGTGAAGAAAATATATTTATCTGGCTGAGCTCAAAACCCCACAGACACGTGAGCTTTGAGCTCCTGTGTGCGACTCTGAGTTATCCTGCTAATATAATTCCTTGAAGTTAAAGAAGCCAATAAGCATCTTAGACACTAATTCAACAGCTTAGAGACCAAATCCAGTTCTAAGGGTTGTAAGTCACAACGCAGGCGAGAAAGTATAGCAAAGTAGTCACTGCCTCCAAGGCTCTGCATGGACCCTCATTCACAGAGGGCTACATCTCCTGATAATCAGCACCTAAACCCTGCAAGTGTGTAGTGCTGTGTTAAAAGAAAACATCTGGTACTGGTTTTCTTTAGAAAGCTTTTAGGCACCAAGCATGGAATAGAAAAGAAAGAAGTGCTTTCTAATTTGCCATCTTAAGTGGAGCAGTCTTTACATAGATCCGAGGTTTCCACTGCACACTTGCATTCACTGAAGTTGTTCTAGATATTTGAGTGTAACAGAGAGGAATTTGGCCCAGAAGCTCATTGCAGGATTTGAGCTGCTAGGCTGCCTTGGTAGCAGTCTGTTTGCATTATTTTTCACTGACTACAACAATGAAGCCACCACTGTGACTGCTTAGTGACTGCATTAAGTGTGTTCCTGATTGATTAAACCCAATAGATTTATAAGGCTTGGAGCTGTAACAGGGATTTTGCATGATGCAAAGGCAACAGGTTTCAATGGCAACAGTATTAGTGTTGTCCCTTTGCCCGATGCACATATCATATGTGTAATCACTTCAGAGGGTATAAACTCAGTCAAAGTAAATGCTCTCAAAGATAATTAGCATTAGGAAAAGTCATCTACAAATAAAACCATCATAGGCCTTCAAGTCGCATCCATGTGTCTCTGTGCTTGCAACAAATGAAGCCCACAAATCCTGTTAGCATTAAGTCAATTTCATTCAAACCATAATGGATGGTTCTTCCAGGGAGACATATCACTAGTGCATACTCCCACAGCCTTCTTCTTCAAGCAGAACATGTGCCAATGTAAAAGAAAATTAAATCAATCGGGCTAAAGGTTTTGGCTGGTTTTGTCTTCCTTATTATTAATTCTTTACTATATTGGTCTTTCTCACCTCGGGTGCTCCAGCCTTCTGATAATTTTTGTGGCCCTCTTCTGGATCGTCTCCACCAGGTCCATGTCTTTCCTGTGCTGAAGAAACAGTGTGGGATACAGTACTCTAGGTGGGTTCTCATGAGAATGGAGTAGAGGGGCAGAATCACCTCCTCAATCTGCTGGACATACTCCTTGAATGCCCCAAGGTTCCAAGTCCCATCGCTGGTGAATGACACATGTCTAATATTAAACTCTCTCAGACACCAAAATAGTGTGACCATGTATGAAATGATCATTGGAGTAGTCCTTGGCTTGTAAATAGGTCTTCAGCTGAACTAGAGAGTGCTAGCTGGACCAAAATTAAACAGTAAAGAAGGTTGTATTCCAGTGCCACCAGGCAAAGGTTTTAAGGTGCCATTTAATCTACTGGTATGATGTAGGTAGTGAGGTCACCAGCCTGACAATGTGTTGAATGAAAAAAAAAATATATAAAAAAGCCTGTCTTTAATTTTGTTCCATTCCCTTCTGTACCTGGCTTATGAATAAGTAAACACTATTTATTGCATTCTCTATCTCATTGCTTTGTCTTTACTATAGTATTATCTTTGTAAAGCTACCAGTCTTTTCTTAGCATTTTAGTATTTATTTGATACCTCTCACAGTCCTTCCCACCAATATTTGGGTTTTACTTGTATCTTTCTCTGATTCATTTATGTTCTCCAAGTTATATTCAGGAAGGAGTAACTAGTACAGTCCAGTGCATCCAGAACAGGCCAATCTGCAGTTCCTTGTGGACAGATTGAAGCAGCACAAAGGAAAGAATAAGGTCATGGTTCTCATGAAACAGGAATGAACAGAAAGGAGATGTATACAGTAACACAGACCAATTGTATAATGAAAGAAGACTGCCCTTGCTTTAAACACTCGGTTTCTTTGAACGCAGTTGTTCTTCATCCCTTCTTCAGGGTACTGTATTATGGAGTTCTGTGCATGTCCACTTGATAGAAATCCTTCCCTGGTTGGAGGTGCCTGGTGTGAACCCAGGACCCCGTGTGGTTGTGTGGGGAGAGGCCATTAATGCATGGAGAACATCCCATCCTCAGCCTAGGGATCTGCTGTGGAAATATGGCCGCAGGTGTCCCAGACTTCCCATATTCAAATTTCTAAGCTGGTTCAGATATCATTCAAGGGATTACATACAAGTTATACAGACAGCATCACTCCTGACTCTGGAAAGTCATTTCTTCCTGGGCTGTGTTCATTTTTATGCCAAGTGCCTGAACAGGAAAGGCAAAAGAGCCACACATGACTCCCTTGGTTATGTTTGCCTACATCCTAATATTTACTTACCTTAGCTAGGACCAGATAATGAGCAGCAACACAGAGAAATGAAGCTTGACTGAAAAGGAGTTTTAGCTGATTTTTATCCTAACATTCAGGATGACATTTGTGGTCAGACAGAGCTCTTGTGAAAGATGTTACCTTGTGGATACTGCCGAATTTAAAATTTCCATAGTGGGGGTTGATGACAGATTCAGCTGAGTCAAGCAAGAAGATAATAAGGAAGAAACAAAAATGAGAGAAAAAAGTAAAGTTAAAAGGAGGTAACAAAATGGGGCCAGCCATCTGGAAAGCAACTTGGCAGAAAAAGACTTGGGGGTCCTTGTGGACACCAGGCTGAACATTAGGCAGCAGTGTGCCCTTGCTGCAAAGAAGGTGAATGGTATCCTGGGCTGTATTGGACGAAGTGTTGCCAGCAGGTCAAGGGAGGTGATCCCTCTCTTTATTCAGCCCTAGTGAGGCCACATCTTGAGAAATGGGTCTAGTTCTGGACTCCGCAATACAAAAGACACACAGACATAATGGACACAGTCCAGTGAGGAGCCATAAATGTGATTAAAAGCAATTAAAAGACTGGAACATCCTTCCTATGAGGAAAGGCTGAGAGAGCTGGGACTCCTTAGAAGAAGGAAGGTGCAGAGCGGATCTCATCACTATGCATAAACCCCTGATGGGAGGGTGCAAAGGGGATGGAGGCAGGCTTTTTTCAGTGGCACCCAGTGACAGGCCATGGTCAAAAACTGAAACACAGTTCCCTGAAAATGAACATCAGAAAACTTTTCTCTTCTTTCCTTTTATTTGCAGTTCATAGTCCATGACAACTCTTTGGGAATTGCTTTCACCATATGTTTGGGTACATCATTTTGGACATCCAATTCCAATTTTTAGGTAACTAAATCACAGCATTCTGAGTTCAAGATCTGCTGGGAACTTGGTGGTCCCAGCCCTTTGTGGTCTAGGTTCCCACATATGAATCTAGATGGCCAATGACAATTCTAAACTTTGTGGCATAGTGATATTCCAGGTGGCATCTGGGATGAAAGCTGCAGAGGTAGGAACAAGCATTCAGAGCATTTAATTCCAAAGCTATTAGTTCTTTGCTATATTTCTGAAAACTGGAGATAAACATTGCATCCATGATTTCAGCTGAACTGGCCCTATGTGTATAGGTGCAAACATGACCTCAGATTGGATTCCTGTAATTCCAAGACCATTCTTCTTCTTTCATTTTTCTTCTGGCATCCTGACCAAAACAACCAGGGAAATAAAAGTCAACAGCAAAGCTCAACTGTACTAAAGACCTTCAGCTCTAGGAGCAAAAGCCTTGGCCATAAATGAGATCCAACAGGAAGCAAACTCTTCACAAGTGCTTTGGGAAGACTCCAACCAGCCTTTTATAACTTAATTTCATATTAACTGGATTTTATTCAGGGAAAGGGAAAAGGAATTTCTGGAAAGACAGCACAGACCACAGCACTTCAAAAGTGTAAAAGAATATGAAAATTTGATATACTGAGGGAAACTGAAAAAGGTTTTTTGTATATCCATATATATTAAAGTAGAAAATGAGGCTACTTTCAAACTGTCAGAGCCCAGTGAGCATTGCATTCCTTAAAATTACAAGAGGGAAACCGTTTTATCACACAGAAAGCAGGCTGTCTTAAGGGACATGTTCCAAGGACACTGATTACTGGCTCGAAGGATGCTGGGATGCTCAGTGCTGCCTTTGATTCAGTGGGACTAGTTCCAGTATTGCTGTTTGATCCTGCAAATGGACCCAAATGGGCTCAGTAGTATTGGTTCTGGGTCTCCTCTTTGCAAACTAGGAACAATCTGGTGCCTTCCACACATTAGGCAGAGAAGTCTGAAAACCCACTTTCCTTTGCCTTGGAAATACTTCTTTCATAAAGACTGAACTATAACCCATCAAAGTTAGTTCCTTTGCATATCTCTGAGTTTTAGCTGGATGGCTTTAGACTGAAAGTGGGTGAAGGTTTTTACATTCCTTTTCCTATTCATTGTCTGGCTTGTATGTTTAGCGCTCGACAAAGACAACTTTAGCCTTCAGTTTTAATATGCCAGGTGCTCTACAGTATAAAAGGCATGAGCATGATTTATGATGCACTCACGATGTTCATGTTACAATAAAAATCCTGAGGTGCCATTGTGAAACATTTCATTTCATACTCCTAAGAAACAAATTAAGATGATGACCTATAGGATACATCAGCAAGTTCAAATCAAGTGAAGCACTGTGATTTGAATGGGGTTTTGCATTACAGCTCCCCACTCTTGAATTAATGTACTCTGTATGGGAAAGTCAACGCTGAAATATGCAGTCTGTTCCATTGTTTCCCTCTTCATTAGAAAATTGAGCAAAACAGAAAGAGAAAGCTGTGACTTGTAAGTGGTGCTTTCTTACAAAAGGAGACAACTTCAGGACATTTAAATCCTTGGGATATAAGATGGATTTCCATGCATTCTATCTCTTGAAGCAGAGAACAGCCACTACTCCAAACTGTGAGTAACCACTACAAAACACATTTACGTTGCTGCTTCAGATCAACTAGTCTTCCAACAAGAATGAATGTTACTGTTTTTTCCTATTTTTTGTCTGTTATTCAGTCGAGATCAAGCTGATCTTAAGCATGTGGAAGTGATGAAGTTCAGGGGCAGCACATTGATAAAAGTAGTAAAGTTTCAGGGGAAATGTAAGCTACTTTCAGAATGGAGCTTGCTCAGCTTATGAAAGAGCTGTAGTTTTGTGTGGTAACAGGAGACTGGAGTCATTAGTTGAACAGGTTTCCACCATTTCCTTCTCTTTAATCCCACCCTGCACAGAAACATGCTTATTCTTCCTGGAGAACGGTTAGTAAGCTGTAAGTCACCCAGTCAAGGCTAGACCACCTCTAGCCTTGTTTCCATCAACTTGATCAGTTCCTTTTACATTTCCACTTCTCTCCTGCAACACACCTGGGCACATTGCACATTTGCTGGAATATTTCATTCCCTGAAAGCTTGAACTTTCTCTGTATTTCAGAGTGTACAGAGGTCTGAGCCCTTTACTCATGCATAGAAAGGCTCCTTTTATTTTCTTTGGAAACACATTACCCTCATGTACACAGGTCCCACATCTCCCTTTTGTTCTTCAGTCTGGAGAACTCCCATGTGAGTTTTGTCCCATCACAATGACTCCAAACCTTACACTGAGATGTGAGCAAAAAGCACTTTTTTTTTTTTTTTTTTAAATTTTGAGCACATCTATCATCTAATTATTCACAGAATCACAGAATCGTAGGGGTTGGAAGGGACCTCGAGAGATCATCGGTTCCAACCCCCCTGCCAAAGCAGCTCCCTAGCTCATATTGCACAGATAGGCGTCCAGACGAGTCTTGAGTATCTCCAGAGAAGGAGACTCCACCACCTCCCTGGGCAGCCTGTCTCAGGGCTCTGTCACCCTCACTGTGGAAAAGTTCTTCCGCATGTTTGTGCGGAACTTCCTGTGCTCCAATTTGCAGCCATTGCCCCTTGTCCTATCTCCACAGACACTGAAAAGGGGCTGGCCATTTCCCCCTGCATCCCATACTTCAGATATTTATAAACATTAATTAGATCCCCCCTCAGTCTTCTTTTCCCCAGGCTGAACAGCCCCAGCTCACTCAGCCTTTCCTCATACGGGAGATGCTCCAGGCCCTCAATCATCTTCGTAGCCCTTCTCTGGACTCTCTCCAGGAGATCCCTGTCTTTTTTATCCCAGGGAGCCCAGCACTGGACACAACATTCCAGGTGGGGCCTGACCAGGGCAGAGTAGAGGGGGAGGATCACCTCCTTCGACCTGCTGGCCACACTCTTCCTGATGCATCCCAGGATCCCATTGGCTCTCTTAGCCACCAGGGCACACTGCTGGCTCATGGCCAACCTGTCATCCACCAGGACCCCTAGGTCCTTCTCCACAGAGCTCTTCTCCAGCAGGTCATCCCCAGCCTGTACTGATACAGACGGCTATTCCTCCCCAGGTGCAAGACTTTACACTTGCTTTTGTTGAATTTCATTAGGTTTCTCCCTGCCCAGCTCTCCAGCCTGTCCAGGTCTCTCTGGATGGCAGTGTAGTGTTCCTGCGTGTCAGCCACCCAATAGAACAGAATACAAGGTGGGGGCAAAATGCTGTGAATAGTATAACTCCTTTGAAATGGTGTCTCATATATTTGCTGCTTTATCTAGCCAGGCTTTCGAATGATTTAATCAACTTGCTAAAAAAAAGTTTTATAGGCTATTCTTCCTTTAACCATGCAGATATCAGAGGGGACTTTTGCATGCTCTGGTGTACTTTGATTTGCTTTTTTCAAAAAGTGATTGATATTAGGCTAGAGTAGCACTTTCAGGGGTTTGGCTGAAATGATGAACAGTAGCTGCCACTTTCTGGGGGCGAATCACTTGACCTGCCAATCACACTTCTTGTGATCCAGCCCAGTACATGGTTTTTTGGGCTCCAAGGGCACATTTCTGGGTCATAATGAGCTTCTCATCCACCAATACCCCAAGTCATTCTTCTCAGGATGGGTCTCAATTTATTCTCTGCCCACAACACAGAAACAGAATTTTAACTATCTGGGAAGGCAGCTTTCCATTAGAATAAAGGAGTTTGTGTTGAATGATACCAAGCTGGATCTTATGTTTGCAAGATTTTCATTTGAAGGTGAGATATTTTAGACATTATTGAATATTATTTAGATTATATTTGAAGATAAGCTATTTTAGTTCATTGAATCTCAATCATATACTGAAAAAACTTTCAAGATAACATTTTCTAACGTGTTTAGCAAAATCAGTGGTGAAAAGAATACATTTCCTACAGAAATTAATGAGCTTCTTATGCCCTATTTAAATTCTTCTCAGTGTTGTTGCCAGTCACATATATTCAGTAAATCTTCAGGAAAAAAAAAAAGGGGGAAAAAAAGAGTGGAAAAGAATTGCCTAAACGAACAAAACTGCTGGTATATTTTAACCAAGATAATCTGTCAGGGAGATGATGATGTGAGCCTGTGAACAGCCATCTGTAATGGTTAACAGCAGAATGGTCTCATGAGCAAGGGAGGGAAGGAAGGGAAGGGAAGGGAAGGGAAGGGAAGGGAAGGGAAGGGAAGGGAAGGGAAGGGAAGGGAAGGGAAGGGGAGAAGCTGAATTTCAAGAAGTAATGTATGGACTAGTTGAGGGTGGGACCCATGGAATGATGGGTTGTAGAAACCAAGAGCTACAACTAAACAGGAAGGAACTAGGAGGGAGACACACTGTGTTGTTACCAACTGATAACAACTACTCAAACAGCTCTCTGTACCTGGCACATGTGTTATCCCCATCCAGATTAACTGGCTATTCCTCAGCTCATCAAACTCTACAGCCCTAACGTCCCTCAGCTGAACTGCTGCCAGACAATCAGATGCAGAATTTAGTTGTCCAGATGAGACTTAATGGAGGTCAGAATGGGAACTTGGGTGGAAAATCCAGCTAACTTGCCTGTTTTTTCAGGAACCATCTTCACCAGCATTAGCAGCAGATATAACCTGACTGGAAGCTATCTCTTGTCCAGGCATGACCCTATGTTTTAAATACAAACTGCCATGCCTTGGAGGGTAATTTGAATCATAGAATAATTTGGGATGGAAGGGACCTCTGGATGTAATTTGGTGCAACCTTCTTGAGTAATGGGTCAAGCATTTCTGAAAGGAATAGAGTAGCAGCTCCTACCTCCCCATCCTATGAGCATATACTAGTTTTATAGCACAATTATTCTCACTTAGGTTAAATCAGAAGCTGTCAGTATGTCTATAAAAAATTTATGTCAATGGGTCTGAACACCAGGGCCTATCTCCAAAGTGAATTTTCATCTGTGTGATTTCCTTTTTTCTAATTTCTACATTTTCCACTGCTCCTTTTCTGTCCTTTTCTGTCATTCATGTGCTATATGATGTTCTGCTCTGCAATAAAAACCTGGGGAACGGAGAAGGAAGAGGGACTTTTATGGTTATGGTATTTACCTTCTCCAGTAACCGTTGCACAGGCAGAGACCCTGCTCTTTGGGGAGAGACTGGAATCTGCCTTCCAATGTGTAGTGATAAGATTCCTCTTTTTGTTCTGCTTGTGTATGCAGATTTTGTTTTTCCTAATAAACTGTCATTGTCTTGATTCATGCCTCTTCTCATCTTCATTCTGGTTTTCTTCCTATCCTGTAGGACTTCATGATATATACCTAAATTTACATGTCATTATACTGACAAGTTCTTATCCACCCCACAAAACAGGATTCAGTTGCCTAAATTTCACTGTTTGGTGCCTTTTGTGGTCACAGTGTACCTGCCTCTCCTGATCCAGGCTCACATATGATGTGGAACCCACAGAAGATCAATGCTCATCTGTTTTGGCAGCTGGTGTCTGGGGGATATCCGATAGTATCTCACATGGCATTAGATGACCATTAAAGCAACCAAATCCTATTCTGGCCTTTGCAATTGCAATTTTAAAATTAAGTTCAGACAATCTTTGTAGAAGTATTGCACTTACTCTTTACATAAGAAAACCAGATATGCAACAGCTGGCCAGTAAGATCTCAATGAAATAAAAGCTGAGTGCCTTGTGTAACAGGATGGGTGTAATGGGATTTGACAGGAACTATACCCTGCAGTAAGAATAAACAAGTTTCTACTTAGTCCCTACATTTTATTCCTTTGTTTCAAGTTGGGAGCTCTTGAAACAGAGGAAAACAGTAAGGCAAAAAAGATAGGCAGCTTTCAGGTCTTTCTTTGAAAATCAGCTTGTAAAATTTCCTTGACTTTAATATACAGGAATCTCAAACAAAACCTCTTTATGTATATCTACCGCTCAACAGTGAATCACTTAATGCCCATAGCCCCTTGCATACTTGAGAGTTTATCTATTACCTTAGCTATTTTTTTTTTACCTGCTTTAGTTGGTTGTTGGTTGATTCGGGTTTTTTTCTGACTGGATTTCCATGACTGGCTGTTGAGAAGGAATATTGTTTTATTGCAACTCTTAATGACACTAAAAATGTTTGAGGAGTAAGAGCAGGGATTGAGTTCAGAATGATTGTTTGCTTCCTGCTTTGGAAGAAGTTTATATGAGTATTTACTTTTCCAGCTCTTAAATTTTCTGTGACTGCTGGTATGATGTTTTAAAAAACATCTTTGTGTTTTTCCTCCTGAGTGTTATCTGCCCTCCAAACCCAAAAGCTACTCCAAGCCCACTACCACAGCTTACACCTGCACCCAAGAGTAAAAGCAGGTGTAAAATTGGGAGAGGGGTTTCTCCTTTCTGCAAAGGCTATGGGTTTCCAAGCTCCCTGACTCACATGGATTCTGCTGTCTGTGAAACACAGCACTGATGCAACTTAGTAGCAGTGCAGTTGGGGAGTGAGAGAAGTTTTACAAAACACCATGACGCGCTGTGTGACGCCAAAGAAATTGTTTCTCCTTTGACAGCCTTTGCGTTGCTACCTATAAAACAGCAATCAGGGCACTCCTCTCAGCACTAATAACCCAGCTGAGTCCCCAAGCCTTTTGAAGACAGATTTGTGAAGCAGGAAGGGAAGAAAAACACACCCCAAAAAAATCCTGAACAGAACTTGCAGCAGAAGTAAAATGTTCCTGTTTAAACTGGCCACTAATTTATACTGCAGGCTATATAGCAGAAAATAACACCATTAGGAAATGAGAACTCATTCCAGCAACATATAATGAGTTCTTCCAGCAGCTTAAGGAGTTAGTATTGAATGAGACAGTAAGCCTTCATCTTCAGTGGATTTCTGTTGATGTTCCTGTTACAGTGTCTGCTACATCAACTTCTTTGCACAAAAACCTTTAAAATTGTAAATAAATACAGGCTTGTGCCTGTAACAGTTGTGCTTGTACACACACAAAGAAGCCACATTCTAGCCAACCCTGTAGCACAAATAATACACTTAGGCCATCATAGGTTCAAGTCAACGCTTACTACACTCCTTCCATCCTTTTCAGAAGAAAGCAGGTCATGCTACGAGTCATCTGTTCTGCTGTTTAATATGGTATCTTTATAGAGCCAAAGGGGTTTTATAGACACAACAAAGCATTTTATATATATACATAATATATATATATATACATATATGCATACACATAAAACTAAAGGCTGGTGAAGGGGCTGGAGGGCAAATCCTATGAGGAGCAGCTGAGGGAGCTGGGGCTGTTTAGCCTAGAGAAGAGGAGGCTGAGGGGAGACCTTATCACCACCTACAACTACCTGAAGGGAGGTTATAGAGAGGTAGGTGATGGTCTCTTCAGCCAGGTGACAGGTGATAGGACAAGGGGGAATGGCATGAAGCTGTGCCAGGGCAGGTTTAGATTGGATGTTAGGAAAAAATTTTTTACTGAAAGAGTTGTCAGGGCCTGGAACAGGCTGCCCAGGGAGGGGGCTGAGTCACCTTCCCTGGATGTGTTCAAAAAAAGGGTAGATGAAGTACTTAGGGATATGGTTTATTTTAGGATGTAAATGGTTGGACTTGATGATCTTCAAGGTCTTTTCCAACCTTGTTATTCTGTGTGATTCTGTGAAAACCCTCACATGTAGATATATTAATGTATTTACGTAATATACATATATATTTATACACACATTTATATACTCCAAAGATAGTGTGGTAAAATACAGAACATTAGCTGTCTGTAAATTTTCTCTTCCTTTCCCTTCTCCTTGATTCTCCCATGTTGTTGTGAAAACAAAAGGGATTAAAAATGTGGTGTCCAGAAAACAAGGTCCTCTTCTCACACACTTACTCCTGTACAGAGATCCTTACTCAGCAGTGGTGTGTGCCAGCATCTTGCCAAGCTGCAAGTGCCCATGTTGAGCACATTCACTGACTGTGCCAGAAGCTTCAAGTTCCTGACTCTCAAATAAATGAGTGCGGTTTTTTGGCTTTATCTGAGATTTTTTGGTTGCAGAATTTTGGTTTTGGTGGTGCTTTTTAAATTTTGTTTTCTAATCCTTCTGCTTATTTTTCTTTCCACCTGCAAGCACTAATTTAAAGCATAATACTGGGCTATATTTTGTTGCTCTTTATTATGCAGAGGAAAACAGGGTCCAGCTAAAAAGTTCTATCAGTTGAATTTAATGTTAAATTAGACAATAAAGAGAAGATTTTCAGCTTTATAAAAAAATAAAAGTTCAATTCTTTAGGTCTGCAGCTTGGTTCTGAACTTGACCTGTGACCTCACTGGCAATTAATGACACAGTTGCACTATACAATAAAACAAATGTGCTGTTATTAGCAATTAATATCATAGCTGACCTGAGCTCTAAAGGTTCACACATGGCCTGAAGGGACATTTAAATGCTTTGCGTTAGCAGCTGGTAGTTTTATATATGCCATTGTGTGAAGCCAGAACATTATGAAGACCCTTAAGGCACTCAGAAACTGGACAATAGTATTTGAATCTCTGCCTCAGCACCTCATGCAAAATATGAAGCAAAGTCTCCACATATTGGAAGGAAGCTAAAGGACAGGTAATGGAATGACAAGCTGCTCATTTTTCTATTAAACCCCCTCACCCCAACCAGAGAGGCAAAAGAAGTAATATGATAAATTATGATAAATACTTCCCTTGGGGCCTCTTTTCTTTCATAATTGCTACTGGAATAAGGAGATATTAAGCCCTTTTACATGAACCAATTTGCACTTAAAATGGGAATCCAAATGGGTGTCAGCACTGACACCCAATATAACTCACTCAGGAGTCATCCAAAGCCAAAGACACTTAAAATCCCACAGTACCACCCCTTACCCCCTGAAAGCTCTCTAGGCACCTGAAGTGCTCCTCATGCCTTCAACTGGACTGGTTTGATCAACTGAGACAAGCACACATACTTGTACACCACTGGCATCCTAACACTAGCTGGAGCAGCAAGTTGAGCCCAATCTGCTAGGCTAGTTCAGAGCCAAGCTACCCTATGTAGAACCTTGACTGGTACCTTGTAACAAGCAGAGGTATTTACTTTCCTTCAGACATCAGTTGGGGTGTTAGACCTGATTTTTATGTATAGCCTTCCTGTTCAGGACACAGTCTAAGACTTTTTAAGCCTGTGGCACTCACCTGACAAGAGACTGTCATAACAATCAAAGCAGAGATGAGGAAAAAGAGGGAGAAAATAAGTGCCTGAAGATGGCATATTTCCACCACACTGCTGCCACATTCATGGGGCTAGAGGAGAGGAATCCAGACATCAACAGGTCAACAGCAGCCCACATCATAAAACACAAGGATCTAAGTGTAAAGGCACGAACATGCAGACAGACCCTTGTGACTTTTTATTACATACATCTTTTAATTTCTCCATGTAAAACCTGTACACTCATATTAGCTCTGCTGGTATGGAGACAAACTGATTCACTGCTAGCCCGCCAAGAGCACCATGGAAGGTGGGTAGACTCAAACTTCATGTCCTCTGCTCTCTCCAGCTGTGGCCTGTTATCTCCCTGTTCATATTGCTCCATCCCAGTGCCCTTCTGGTCTGCTAACCAGCTCTTCTGCCGCCATGTTTGCTGTCTACTGGGGTCTCCTGGAGGACTACTTGACAGATAGGAGACTGATGATGTTTTCCAAGGTTTCTCTCATTAAGCAGGTAGCCCTGATGGTCCTGCACTTCCTTAGAAAGGGGGTGGTTATTAAGATGCAGTAATGTCCCATGTGCTGATTCTGGCCTGAGGAGCAACACATAATCCAAGTATTTACTATGAAAAGAACTGCCAGGCCTCTACTGGTCTAATAAAGCAACACTTTTTTGAGTGGTTTGCTTGTATCACAGATATTTCTCATGGAATTGCATCCATAACCTCAGGATTCAGAAAGGAAGAGAGCAACTGGAACAGTTAGTCTCTCCACACTCCAAAAAGATGCACTGCATCATTCACAGCCCAAGAATGGTGGAAAGGTGCAGTGGAGGCTGAGGCATTTGGGCATATGTATACACCACATGTCCCTTCCAGTTGGGTAAGCACATCTGTTTTCACCAACTGCCCTTCTGCTAGGGACATTAGACCCAGTCCTGTGTGAAAGCAGCACTGGTCGCCCAGTTACTCTGGGGAAACGGCTCCCTTCTGGCCTTGCAGGCATTGTGGGCATTTACAGACCGAATATTTAACTTTGTGTTTCTCAGAGGTAATCTATGGTGACTCATGAAGTCTTGGAAATGTAATCACCTGTGAAAGCTCTCAGAATATCCTCTAAAATTAATCCCTTTTCTCTTAAACTGTCAGGAGAAAATGCAAAGGCAATAAACCTGGCAGTAATAAGGAAGCTTCATCACCTAGCAGGCCCATGAAACCTACATTGTCTTAAATAGCCTGAAGTTATGTAGACTAGTCACCATATAATGAATGTCATTAGCACTGAGGTGAATTTGTATGTGCAGGTCATTGTAAAGAATTTGGATGCATCATGAGTTATAAAAAAATAACCCCCCACAAAACACTGGGCTCTGGAGATAAAGGAGTCATTGCCCTGGTAGTGCTCAGAGGTGCAGAGGTACAGAAATTATCTTATCTCTTGAGAAAACAGAAGTGAGCAGATGTCTCCACTTGCTTGTCATTGTTTCTTAGCAAAATGTGGTTGCTCTTATGTAGAATTGAACAAATTGATGATTAGTATGAGGAGGAAAAAACCCTCATAATAATCTAGTAGTCAAGATGCAGACAGGCAGTTCTGAAAACAAGTAGGTGATGATGGCATTTTCTCATTTTCTCTGTAAATACTATATGACTCCTGAGGCATTTGGTAATCAAAATAATGAAACAATTCAGTTGGCAGTTGTCATGTCACCTGAGTTTGCTCACCTGGGTAGCTTTTGTCTCCTGCTACAACCTTGTAACTTAATGGAGACATGATGTGAACAGCAGCCTAGTAATTGCCCCAAAATTCTATTTCCTGACATTGCTTATATCATAAGAGCAACAAGATACGGCAAAAATTGTATAACTTATAGGAAAAAATACATGAAGCAACGCCTTTCTAGTTTTGCTGTGTGATTGTAATTAATAATGCCCAATTAAACTCTGCTTTTCACAAAAGTCAGTCTTTGTACTCTTTTTTCTTCTTCTGCAAAGCAGGGATTATATTGTCTTTCCTGATAAGAAAATACATATGTCACAACCAATATTTCTAATTTCCAGTCAGATCTTCCAATAAAAGAAACCCCATCGTGAAATAAATACAAAGGAGCCCCTGAATCTTAAGCCAGACAGCATTTGCATCTTAATTATGGTGGAAGTTACCAGGGACAGGCAGGAATAGAGCAACTGCCTCTGTCCATGGTGCTAGTTCCTGAGGAAAGAACAGCCCAAACTCCACTGGGGACCTCTGGCTTCTCTCTGGAAAAAGAAAAAAAATAAAAGATTTTCAGCAGATTTTTGATGAATGTTATTAATATAATTGAAAAAAAAAATTATTATTAATTTCTTTTTCTTTGGCAAGCACTCATCTCTAAAGAGCTTTTATGCAACAGTATCCCTGCCATCCGATATGGCTGTGAGCGTGAGAGTCACTGTAATAACCCCAGGGAGAATTTTTTTTTCTCATCTAACCTGGATGTCTGGAGTGATGGCTTTACATCCAGTAGATCTTTAGTTGGTAGAGTCCATAACAGAATTGATTCAATGCTAAACAAGATGTCTGATCCGATCAGATAGTGACTTCAAAAGAACTTTTTTCCTTTTGTTTATAAAAGAAGCTCTCTTGCATTGGTGCAGCTGTTTACACAGAAGTTATTTAAAGTTTCACAAAGATAATTCCACTCCTTTCAACATCAGCCCACATTAAAACAATCCCCCAAAATCTGTCCACATTAAACTAATCACAAATACAATAATCCGTGTCACTCAAAATGGGATTTGTCTTCTCCGGTACTGAAACTGTAAATCAGAAGCCTACTCAGATCTGAATTATTTCAGGCTTCTTTTGAAGTCAGTGAGGAGAGGTGGACAGTCTAAAGTCAATGAAAAGTGATCAGAGGATGATCTTAATACCGCTGCCTATTATAGGTGAGGTAAAGCACCCCAATCCTTACAAAAATTAAGTCAATTAGTTAAGTGATAGGGAAGAAAGATGTGGATTTTGTTAGCACTGATGTTCCTTGACAAATATGTCTTCTGTGAGTGACTCTCGATGACTTGGTCTTGCTTGTATTTTCTTTCTAAACATTAGTTTCCTATATCCCTACAGACATGCCTCTTGTTGCTTCTAATGACTCTGAAGCAATTTCCCAGATATTTCGTTATCAGATGCAAATCCTAAAATCATATTACACCCAGGACTACATTCTTTTCCTCCTCCTCTGACTCCCAGCAAAGCAAACATTTTCTGCTCTTCCTACTTTATTGTCTCAGTAACACAAACCCAACCATGAAGAATTCTATGAAATTCCCTGTAAAAGTGTACAGATTAATTAAAGGTCTGATGCATATTCCTCCCCTAAGCCTCTAGGCTGTTAATAAACAGAAGAAAATCTTATTTCAATAACCTCTCTTCTAATTAACTTTGTTCTCTGCTTTTCCCTGGGTATCTCAAACATCTAGTGCCACACTGGGACTCAGCTGGATAGTGTCTTCCTACAGACAGTGCATAACCCTCTACAATGACACTAGAAGCTGAATAACTAGCAATGTTCAATCTTTATTAAAAATTAAGCATGCATGGAAAACCTATGTTTAAAATGATTCGCTCCTTTCCTTTCCCTTTGGCTTTGACTGTATTGATGGTTCATTTGTTTGATGTGATTATCTTAGGCACCTCGGTTTAGCTGCTTCATAACCTCCTGCCTGAGTGCATGCATTGGTTCTACTAGAGGAGATTGTTAGGACCGAAAAAGCACACAGTAAAGCAAAAAAGCCTACTAATTTACCCTGCTATTTAAGAAATGCAACGCTGAACATATTCAAAACTAGCATTAAATATGACTCAAAGAAATCTGTGCATGTGCCATCTATTGCACAGGTCTCACATACTGTAATTTAAGATGAAAATGGTCCCAGGTTTCTGAAAATTCTGTAGTAAATCAGTATCTGTAATGTCATGTTAGCTTATACCTCTCTACAAGCCCCAAATGGCAGTTCTGCTAAAGGTAGCCATCTCAGTTCTTGGTCTCATGCAGTCAGCTTATCCCAGTTTATGATCTTTTGGCTTTTACAAGATAATTAATTCTTTGGTACCTATATATCCTGGCAAGTATAGTGGATGAAAATCAATTGCCAAATGACCACAGTCAAGTAGATAAAGGGTAAGGTGGGTATATAACTGTCTATATAACCATTGAAGTGTGCAACAGAAATTGAAAATCCCTTGGTTGGGATTTGGTGATATTCCAGTGTGGGCTGTTCATTTACTTTTGTGTAAGGTGTTTTGGTTCATACTTAAAAACTGTGATCACAGAATCACAGAATTGTAGGGGTTGGAAGGGACCTCCAGATATCATCAAATCCAACACCCCTTGTAAAGCAGGTTCCTTAGGACAAATCACGCAGGTTGGCATCCAGATGGGTCTTGAATATCTCCAGAGAAGGAGACTCCACATGCCCCTGGGCAGCCTGTCCCAGGGCTCCCTCACCCTCACTGGGAAGAAGTTCTTCTACATATTGATGGGGAACTTCCTGCACTCCAACTTGAGGCCATCGCCCCTTGTCCTGTCCCCACAGCCCACTGAGAAGAGGCTGGCCATTTCCCCCTGTCTCCCAAGGATGCTAATTGAGGGATGGAATTAGTACAATTACAGACAGCCACAGCTTTTATTATTATTATTGTTTAATAACCAACCCCATTGAAAAGATAAAAAAGGAATGTTGAAATAAAAACAATACTGGGAGAAACAACCCTCTTTCTTCTACACGGTTCTTGGCCACCCCAAATCATTTAAATGAAACCATAATAAAACACTGTTTCATTTATCATTTACTCATTGTAAATTTAAATTCATTTGGAAAAAAGAAAACTTCACCAATTAAAATAGCTACTACTTCACCGACAGTTATACAAGCAGAAACATTTTCAAACATTTCTCCCAGCTTAACTTCATGGGGTTTTTTCCTACTGTTTCAAGCACAACAGTATAATATGGTCAAAAAGTTCACACTGGAAAAATCCTTGTGACAAGGGGTTGCTTCTGATTATGGGATACAGGTGGGTTTGTTTAAAGATGATTGATTCTCACGATATTTTTTCCCCCCTTTGATTTGATCTCTTTGAAAAGGGAACTAATTTTCATTGCAAAGTCATTGAAGGCTCCTCAGGAACAAATTTACAAGGCTTATGTGTCACAGGACATTACTGTTCAACCCTTGAGAAAATAACCACAATTATTAACTTATTTTAGGAGCTTCCATTAAATTTGAGGGTACAAATGAAAATACATTAGTCAAATTAATTCAACTGGCTTTGGAGAGATAATGTTTTCAGTAGGTGTTCTGATAAAAGTTTCTGGCTGTGTTCCTTCATGTATTTACAAACATTTGGGATGAAATGGAGTACAGTGTCTTCTGTGATGTCTCCCATTTCACCCCGAAAGAACCTGTCTTTGGCTGGAAATACACTTCATTCTTTTACCAAACGATTTTTATGCAACTACTTATGCACTAGGTTTATTTATTAAACTGGGGGTTAAATCCAGATCCCAGAGATTGTCTTGTACCTTAAAATTGTATTTCAGATGCTGTCAATCCTGATCCTTTCCTGTGGACCTGGTGATGTTCTTACAATTCCTTTTCTTCTTCCTGCATAGTTTGTGTTCACTTCTCATTAACCCCATGAGTCTTCCAACTACAAATGACTCTTACAATTTCAGAATGTGAAATCATATGATAGAATCATATTGTATCCTGGGAGGCTCAATAAATTACATTCACCTTTTAGATTTAGTTTTAAATTGGCCATGATATCTGAAAATTATTCCATATAGTTTGTTGGTTTCACAACTTGAGATGAACACAGGCTCATACTCATGGATAACTTTCCTTGTAGGTTTTTTTCTTTATATTCAGAAGATTTTCAAAATCTGTAATCAACATCAATAGTCATTCAGGATCTGGGGATGCAATATGGACTCGTGGTGTTTGCAAAATCAAACCTTGCAGCTTCTGAATGTCATAAATACTTCATTGTTCTGCTCCATCTTTGCAGCAAATGGATTCTGCTTAGATATTTCCTATTTTCTGTCTATGGTGACAACACTGGCTGCTTCTTTTTGTTCAGAAACAAGAATGTGTATTTGAATTGCCCTCAATTCCTTTGATTTTTTTCCTACTTTTTTTCTCCTAGATCTGCATGTCAAAAATATAGCTTATTTTAAGTTGTCCTCTGAAATAACACTCAAACATTATATGTTTGTAGATTATCACTGTTCTATCAAATGAAAAATCATTATCGAAATTAACTTCAAACAAAACTAGAACAATGACTATTTGAAGCCTCTGTTTTCTTCTTTGCAAAGAAAAAAATCACCAGATTCAATCTCATATCCAGGAAAACCTTTAAAATCCCTTTGTTTTTCTTTATATACTGTTTAGAATGATTTATGCCTTTTAGAATAATGTGATTTGGGCACTGTGGAAATTCAGTAACTCTTGAAGTAAGGTTGACATTTTAATGTTGTCCTGAAGGATCATATGAGATCTTTTATGAAGGTAAGAACTGGACAATCCCTCTTAAAGATGTATACAGTTTATTATTCCAGACTGATAATGCTTATTTTATTTTCTCTATTTTTCACTACTTATCAGAAGTCCTGTAATAGAAAAAGCCTTCATGAAAACTTCGGAGCAACTGAAGGTTAGTGTCACCTCACTATGTTCACTGCTTTAGCCACACAATGGCCAGGGTAGATTTGAGTTTTATCCATAAGAACCACTAATTAAGTCTGGAAGCAGTCTGAGACGAGTGACCCCAGCTGCACCAGGACTTTTTTGACAGCATTATGTTCACACATTCTTTGGACATATTTCCAGGTCATTTAGAGGCTTCCTGACAGAGTTGGGCTTGGAGGTGAAGAGGTTTGTCCAAGTTGAAGCTTTGAGGATGACAGAAGAACCTACACACCTCCAGTAATGTGGCCAGACACAGCATCCCCAAAACAGTACTGCAGGTTTCTAGTGAAATAAGGAACTGAAGGCAAATTCCTCCAACCTCTTCCTAATACTAGATCTACAAGGCCATCCCTTTCTATTGGTCAGTCCTACTGATTTTCTCAAAAATCCATTAAATAACACTGTAGTTATTCTAGTTAGGCTGATGCTTTTTCAGAGAATAATGTAAAGGGGTGGGATTCAGTTCACAGAGGGACAGCAACTTTTTGGGGTGTATCTGTAGATAAATTGAAATACCATTAATAATCCCCTACACCCACATTCCACTGACCAGGAACCACGAAGAGAGAGGACATGCAATATCACAACAGGAATCCAATTAATACATCTTCTTACTTCAGCTAATCCACCTGACTTAAACTACAGCAGGTAATGTTTCTGACTTCCTTAAAGAAGCAATGGTTTGGTTTTTTTCGCCCTTCTTTCCTCTCTGAAGCTTGCAGATAGGTAGAGCTGGTCAAAACTCTACTAATCCTGTTTCTTAGTCCTCATTTATTCTATCTCAGACTCAAAACTATAGCCACTAATGGCAGAGGGATAAAGTGAAGGTATGATTATGCTGCTAATGTCTTCATGCTAAATTTGTCAGATTAAATGATGGATTTAGGAACTGCATTGTAATCTTAAATTTGTTAGTATTACTGGTAAAAAGCACTTATGTGCTTGAGATTGGATAAAATTGATCCTGGCATCTTGAAACTGGGTATTTTACTTCTTCACGTGCTCTACTGACTGAGCCATTGATGTCTTAGTCCTGCAATGTGTCTGTTCTGCTCTTCTAGCCCTGATTCCCAGATGAGACAGTGAATTCACTTGAACTGTGAACTTCAATATCTCTGTTACTCTATTGTCAGGTGTCTGGCAGCTCTGCCAGTGCTCATCCATCCTAAGCTAAGTCTTTCTCCTCTCCTAGGTGTGTGCTGAAGTCTTTTGCACTGTTATCACTTCACCAGATTAATGAATAAAGAAGCTGAAATCTTCACTTCTGGGCAGGATTCAAAGCCCACTCCACAGTGAGTGTCTCCATTACCATGGGTTGGGCTTCAGGTCGTATTCCATATGATGTACTGGAGGCTTTGAAGCTTGTCTTCTGAGGGTAAACCCCTAATGTCTAGCAGATCACTGAACTATCCCTTTTTAATAAAAACAAATGGACCTGTAATGAAAAGTACTGAGGCCAGACCCCTGACTGGAAGTGATCAGCATTCCTCCATTGGCTTCTGTGATGATTTAAGGATATTAACTGGCCATCAACTCAGTGGTGCATTAAATCAGCTTTACACAGGAGAAAAATCATTCCCCCTACAGCATTATTATTGAATAGGGCTATACAGCACAGTGTGTATGATGTTCATTTTGGTAGTGCAGCCTCAATTCTCTTTCACAATAGGATTGTTTTTCTCAGCACGGAGTCATTCAGTAGCCTGTGTGTTCAACAAAGGCACCGCCTGCAATCCAGCCTCGTGCCAACAAGCCCATGATTTGGTTTTGGCTTGGTGTTTATTCTTGGGGTATTGTTTATGTGATTTAGTGATATAAACAATGCTGATTGCATGGACAGATATTTAATAAGGGCATTGCACAAGTCTCAGGGTTGCATGTATTTTTAGCATATGCCAGACTTCTTTCTTTTTGGTTGGGTCTGGTTTTGCAATTAGTTTATAAGTATTTTGTTTATGAAATGCAAAACACTTGACTTTCCAGAATTTGGGATTAAACTTGGAACCCCTGGATTTAAAATCTGAACATTTGCTGCTGGACTTCATAGTTTCATCCATTCTGCCTGTGCTAGTGCTCCAGCTGGCTCTGTAAGTGTCATTCTGAATGAACTAGAAACTGGGGCTTTTGTGAGTCCTCATCTATCCCAGGAACTTGGTAAAAAGCCTGGCCTGTGCCCATGTGGAATATCTGTCCTCTGCAACAAAACCATTGTCAATATATCTACTCCTCTGCCCCTCCTGAGGTTGTCCTCATCCCTAGATCTGAGACATTGGAAGTCAAGGGAACAGGCTTATGTAACATCTTTGACATAAACTGATGAAAGAAGGAAGAAAGGAGATTTCCACTGAAATTAGTCAGTGCAAGTTTTGAAATCTCATCAGATCAAAGGTTTTCCCTTTAGCTTCATTTCTTCCACAATGTACAGGGTGAGTGAATCTTCCAGTACGTACACTATGGGTATCTTACTTATAAAAATATAAGAAAAATTTAAAGGATTTCATCACAACATGTCTTCTTTTTAATGAGAACATATTTTTAAACCATTATGTTCTGCAATCAACAACAGATTCCACATAAGAAAAGCAACTGCTGTTTACTTTACTGAATAATACAGTTACATGTTTTAAGGTGTGTGGGTGAGATGTATATTTTTTTACACAGGTCTGCTTATTCTGCTGGTGGTTTAAATTCTGATTTTTTTTTTCCTTTCAAAACCCATGGCAGCCTTCCTCCATCCTCACCTTACCCAGCACTGTGATAAACAAAGAGAAAAGTTATAAGGAAGAAACAATATTTACCATTGCAGCAACTTTGGTCTCCTAAACAAACACCCTCCACTTCCAAAGAAGTCTTTTCCTGCATCCTGTGCACCCAGGAAGGTTGTACCACACATTCCCTACACACCCAGCCACCCCACCTGGTATCGAGGCCAGGTTGGATGGGGCCCTGGGCAACCTAGTGTAGATCCAGGCCTGAGGTTGGTGGCCCTGCCTGTGTCAGGGGGGTTGGAGCTCTGTGATCCTTGGGGTCCCTTCCAACCCAGACCATTCTATGATTCTATGATTCTATGATCGAGCAGACTAAGAGTTGTAAAAACTCTGGTTTATGCTGTAAAATCCTGCAGTGAGAACTGGTCTCTTTGCTCTGTGTCTGCATGGCACGTAGCATAGTGTGTCCTGATAGAATTTGGGGGCTCCTGGGACTTGCACACTCACAAATGCACTCATAGCGTTAATCATAGCCAGAGACTGCAAGGACAGCTTTGGATTTCATAGAATCATAGAATGGTCTGGGTTGGAAGGGACCCCAAGGATCACAGAGCTCCAACCCCCCTGCCAGAGGCAGGGCCACCAACCTCCAGGCCTGGAGCTACACAAGGTTGCCCAGGGCCCTATCCAACCTGGCCTTGAAAAATGATTTCCACACTATCTTCATGGTACTGCTGGACACAAAGATGGAAAAGGAGGTAGTGTTGCTCCCTGCCTCTGTCAGATATGAAGGGCTGTTTATTTCTCCCAGCCTCCCATGTACCAGCTTAAATAGGCATGATGAGAGTCACAGTGATTTTCACTTCTTTTGAGTCCTCAGCAGGAAAGGCTGGACTACAATTTGAAGACAGGGGTCTTTCTCGTGTGATGGCAGGCTCTGATGCAGCTGTTAGCACTCAGGAATGAGTTCTTGGGGTAGCAGTGCTTTGACAGAAGTGTCACTTCAGCAGCAAGGAGCAGTCAAAAAAAGTAAATTAAATTTTAGGGATCCTGATGAAAGAAATGAAGTTAAAAATAGAAAGCATTGGTATGACACTATGATCAATGTGCTGTCATCTTGAAAAATCTGTGTGGCTCTGGCCACCTTATGGTAACTAGAAAAGCTACAGGGAAGATCTGTCACTAAAGGGCTGATCCATCACTGGTAGATGGCAAATGAATGAGGAGCCATTGAATAGCCTGGCAGTGGGATGACTGGAGAGGGTATGATAGACACCTACAAACTCAAGGGTGATGTAAGCACTGGCAGAGAAGAAGAAAATATGGAAAATGTTCCCTGCTTTTCTTGTGTGGTGGCTATTCTGCAGCAAATCAAACTAGCAAGTGGCCAGTTTGAAACAAACAAAAGTAGATGTTGAACAAAAGGACTGTGAAACTGTCTGCAGCAGGTCATAACTCAGTGCTGTGTGAGTTCAAAAAGCAGCTGGAGATATTCAGAAAAGGAAAACCTTTGGAACATACATACACACCACCTCACCTCAGGATGTTCTCCAAGCCTCCAACTTACATCCAAGTCTCATACTGTGGGAGGCTGAGAGAATATACAAGGGAAATTTGTCCTATTCCTACATCCATCCCTGGGCAACTGCTTAGGACGTACTAAAAACAAGATACTGAGAGAGATGGATTTGGAGACTGCTCCCATAAGGACATTTTTCCAGGTTTTACCTTCTCAGTACACCTATTTTTAATGTTTGTTTGCTGCCAGGAGCAGTGCTGAAGTGGGAAGTGAATACACAAACCTGCTTGGCAGGCTAAATATATAAGATTGAAGTGTGGGGGGGAACAGCTTATTGACATTCCTTGAATGAGGGTGTGCTATCTGACCATAGTTGGGTTGTGAGAACACCACAGACACTCTGTGTCATTCCAGATAAGGAGTCACAGGGGAAAAAATACCAGAGGGGGGTTGAATTTATGGTCTTCCTCAGATTGGAAACTGGAATGAAAAATGTAAGAGCCTTCATATTTACACACAACAGCATAATGCACTCTGTGAGCTGCAAAGGTTTTGCAGAAATGGCTATATTACCTAAAGAAAAATAAAATAAAATAAAATAAAATAAATAAGTGTCTTATGAGTCACAGGCATATTTACTAGGATGTGCAAGTCTCATGGAGGCAGCAAGCTAGTGGGTAGACCACATGGCTGGAAGTCAGCAAGGTCCTGTCTTCTCCACCAGATACTCAAGGTTTTCCTGTCAGTTCCTTTGCTGACATAGTCTCCCAATGTCAAAAAAATAACAAAAATATGGAGAAGAAATATTTGGGTCAGGCTCAAAAACTTTAATTTCTTAATGAATTTAGAAGGGGGGAAATAATTTTGTCATTAAAAAAAAACAATTAATCCAGCATGATACTTTTATTTTAGCTTTTACAGAGAATAATTTTTAAAGGGTACCGTGTTCAAAATTAGAAATCAACCAGTTATTTTAAAAAAGACTACTTAAAGATATCAGGGTTGGGTTTTTTTAATTGTTAACAGGATGTGAACACTCCCAGAGCTTTACTTGATATATTTTTCTTTTTTTAATTTCTTTGTGAAACAAGATTTGTGCAAAAAAAATACTTTTTTTCCAATTCTATTGCAAATAATTTTAGGACAGGATTATCTCCCCTAATGAGTTTGTGTTACACTTAGCATAATTGCGTGCTTGTAACCAGTGCTAATTCTAGAATAATAATAACAACCAAAATTTTAAGTGCATATCTGCATTTTACCTAAACCTTCTAATTACATTGAGATTATCCACAGAAATGAGATACTAAATGAGATTCTGTTTCAACAGCTGAGGAGATAAAAATAACTTAAAAACTACCCATTTTTTTCAGATTTTTCTGCTTGCCCCAACAGCTGGTGCCAGACTCAGAAAGTACAGAATATGCAAGAAAATGAAGGCAGGTTGGACTCAACACTGGCAGAGCATTTGACTTCCTCCATGGGCTGGATTCTACCATGGGGTAAGACTTTTGGAAACAGTGCAGCTGAAAGACACTAGATTGAATAGGCTGAGATTTCACAGAATCACAGAATTGTAGGGGTTGGAAGGGACCTCAGGAGATCATTGGGTCCAACCTCCCTGCCAAAGCAGGGTCCCTAGGACAGGTCGCACAGATCGGCGTCCACAGCTCACTTTCCAATATTGTTATTTTATATATTTTGAGCCCAATCCAAAAACCTAGATTCCATGCTCCTGACATTAAAAAGCAAGAAAAAACCCTTCAGCCTTTTAACCTTTTAACCTCATCCTGCTGATCTTTACACACAGGATAACCATTAACCAAGGTTCCCTCCTTCCCAGGTTTTCTGCCCTCACAGTACTGAACCATTTTTTCCTGCTCTCCGGTATTTGTGTTTGTGTTTCCTCCCAACTTTGTATGTTTTGGGATTCCAACCTTTCTTACCCAAGTGTAATTTGATGGGAAAAGCAGCTGTAAAGTAGCAAAGCTTTCATGCAGCTATGTTTCATTTTTCTCTCTGCTGCTCATAGAATGGTCTGGGTTGGAAGGGACCCCAAGGATCACAGAGTTCCAACCCCCTGCCACAGGCAGGGCCACCAACCTCCAGGCCTGGAGCTACACAAGGTTGCCCAGGGCCCCATCCAACCTGGCCTTGAACACTTCCAGGGATGGGGCACCCACCCCCTCTCTGGGCAGCCTGTTCCAGCACTTTACCACTCTCTCTGTAAAAAACTTCCCTCTAATAACTAATCTAAACCTTCCCTCCTTCAGCTTCAATCCATTCCCCCCTTGTCCTGCCATTGTCTGCCCTTTTAAAAAGTTGATTCCCCTCCTGTTTCCTTGCTCCCTTCTGGTACTGGAAGGCTGCAATGCGGTCTCCTCACACCCTTCTCTTCTCCAGGCTGAACAAGCCCAGCTCCCTCAGCCTCTCTTCATAGGGGAGCTGCTCCAGCCCCCTAATCATCTTTGTGGCTCACTGGGGCTGATGTAATTTGCAATGTAGACTTTTCATAGCTGGGCATGATAACCCAATAATATCACCTTGTAATTAAGAAGCATATGTGTGTTGTGTGCTAACAAGCACACATTTAATGCTTGCTGGATTATATATACTGCTTTAGCGTGACCTGGAAAAATTACGTATCATCATCCATGGTGTCTACAAGTCCTTTCAGGGTTTTAATAACTGCTTAGTAGGTCATTTCTTTCACCCAGCTAGTTTCAGGAAGCAAATAAAAAAGTCCCTTTCTCTCTCTAAATTTGATGTCAACTTTCTGCTGAACAGCATCAAGGTCTACTTTGGGTTATGCCCAGCATTAGATGAAACCATATGTAAACTGGATGCTGTCCAAATTCAGTACATTTGCAGCATGTACAAAGGTATTAAAAAATTCAAAGCTTGAAGCAGCATTCCAGCCAAAAATGCTGCAGCTCTCAGATTAAGAGAGGACTAAGAGTATAAAGAAAACTCTTCTTATTTCATGAAGTGAAAGTCCTGTAATGTTCCAGGTAAACTGGAAGTAGTGAGACTTCTCTGACTTCTTAAAACCCAAGAATCTCATCCCAGACAGTAAGCATGTCAATGGTACTTCAGTGACTAATTTGAAAGGGAATGATGATTCTTTAGAAATCACAAGCCTAGACATGCTGTTTTAGATTTTATTAGTCAAACCAGTTGACTTCTGAAAGAGCCCCATTACAGTCCCAAGGCCTATCCGATCCCCCTAAAGACACAGGATTCTTTTTTTTTTTTGAGATGCATCTCACTTAAGGTTATACATCTTCAATAAGGGCTCTTTCTGCAGGAGTCATCCTGCTTTCCTTTACAGTCATGGAGAGAAATGGGTATTTCAAGGTATTGTCCATCTACCCAGATTTAGACAGCTTCTTAGAAGAGAAACATTGGACATTGAGGAAGCTTCTAGCAACTTCTCACAGAAGCCACCCCTCCAGCCACCCCCCACTACCAAAACCTTGCCAGGCAAACCCAATACACAGGACTCACAGAGTGTCAGGGGTTGGAAGGGACCTTGAAAGATCCCTTAGTCAAACCCCCCTGCCAGAGCAGGATCACCTAGATTAGGTCACACAAGAACACGTCCAGGAGGGTTCTGAATATCTCCAGAGAAGGAGACTCCACAACCTCTCTGGGCAGCCTGTCCCAGAGCTCTGCCACCCTCACAGTGAACAAGTTTTTCCTTATGTTCACATAGAACTTCCTCTGCTCAAGCTTGCACCCATTGCCCCTTGTCCTATCACTGGACATCGCTGAGAAGAGCCTGGCTCCATCCTCCTGACACTCACCTGTTATATATTTACAGACATTGATGAGGTCGATTAATGAGGGATAGCCCTGAGGGTTTTAGCTTTTTCAGCAGAGAAACTATTCTCTCCTGTCATACAAAGTCTCTAATCCAACAGCTCCCAAGCTTTTATCATCTTTTCTCTCACCCATAATCATAATATTATTTCCATTTACACTTTCAGGCTGGCTACTCTACTTGGGCCCCTGGTAACAGTAAAATATAATATATGCTATTTTGGGTAAGGATTACAATAATTCTGCCCATCTGCTAAATATCTTCAGCTGAGCCCTGAGTCTCCTCCTCCAGCATAGTGCTTTTCATGACCAGGTCCCTTATTAAAGCTCACTGATATTATGTCCCCTGCAATTACATTGCCTAGGTTTTTTGGAGGGCATTAAATTTCCATTCAGGCTGAGAACACGCTGGCGGTGATAAAATGCTGGTGGCTCTCTGCCACATCTTACCGGTGTCCCAGTTGTGTTTGTTACTGTAGATGTTTCTCCAAATGGTTAGTAAGCATATTGCTTTCCCTTCCAAATAGTTGAGGACGTGGATTTCTTCTGTTGGTAGTGCATCCTTCCACTTCTCTTTTTGGAGTCATTTCTCTGTAAAAATGGCACTCACTCTCATGCATTGTACTACTTCTTCCCAGAAGGGAGCTGGCACAGACTTCAAGCAACAGCATCTCTAACTGTATTTTGCAACCAGCCAGCCCTCACCACTGATTTTAATATGTGCCAGCAAGACATCTCACCCAGGTCATGATCAACGTTAGCTCCCACCTTGTGCTTTTCCCTGGAAAGTCCTTTGCAAAAGAGAGCAGACCCTCAGCACTGCCCTGCAGATGGGAGAACCTGAGTAGCTAGTTGAGCCAAGTCCTAACTTAAGACCCAAGCAGTTACCAGCCAGACTGCCTGCTCTGTCACTCTGCTGGGGATTATCTTCACAGCAGAGCTGGTAGAAATGAGTCTATGAACTCTCATAAATTGCTTCAAGAGTTGAGCTTAAGCACTTTCCAATACCTGAGCACCTTGGGCATGTGCACACAGACTGCTTTGTTACGCAGTCCCTAAGTGTCACCAAGCCCCACAGACCTGGCCTTGCATGTGGAGTAGTCCAGAGAGATTGGAGGACTACTGCTTGTCCTTTCCACACCATCCTGGAAAGCCACATGGACCCAGCAAGGCCAAATTCTGTACCTGTTGCATCTATCCCACAACTACTGCGTGGATCCTGACCCATATATACCCTGCATCTATCTATTCACCCTACACAAGACCTTGCTCTCTAAATAAAGCACTGCACTATCTGCCTTCCAAAACAGTGTGGTGGGCACTGTTGAAACCTCTGTGGCTCGTCAAAGGGAAACAACTCAGATTTTTACCCGTGGTCCTAACTCATAAATTGTTTAGCCTACATCTCCCATTCATTCCTTATCCAAAATCGTCATCAGGAGAAATTCTTCATGCCAGATAGAGTGTGACTCATCTGACATATTTCAGGATTAATTGAACCACAGCCTAAGGGATCCCTAGGGAAACCAAGTCAGACGTTGGTGTCTAGAGCTGTGTGGAATGAATCTCTTCTTTATGCTGACTGTTTCCACATTTTAACTTCTCTGTGGCACCGCTGGTGTTTCACCAACCCTCCATTCTCACTCCAAGGAGCATAAAAATACTTATTTACATATTGATAGTGTGTGCATCTATGCACCAACTATGCAAAGGAGTCAACTCCCATGTGCACGTGATGGTTTGGGAGCACAACTCCCCATGTGGCTTTGTGCTAGTAACACCTTCAACTACATTTGAACATTTTTTTCCCACAAACAATTAAAACTTCAGTCAGAGAGTGTATTTCAAGCACATTTGAGGGAGATCACAGGCATATCCCAATGCACGGAACAAGGAAGAAAGAGATTCACTACTGTGAGAGCAGATGACTTACCAACTTCTAACAACCATTGTCCAGGAAAAGAGTAGAAAGAGGCATTTAAACAAAGATATCAGTTCTCACCATAACCTTTAGCAATACCCCTTGCTTAAATTTGGTCCAAAGTCTTTCACTGGAGTGATTGACATTGGCTGCCAATTAAAAGCATCCAAATGGTTTAATTTACCTTTTTGTCAAGTTGCAGTGCTAAAAGAGATCTAAGGCAGACAACATCAGAGGATTACTCATGTACCCAGAAGCAAATACATTCCTTAAACAGGAATAAAATATATCTCTTTGTGACTACCTTTTAGAAAATTCCTGGGAGGTTACTCAAGGGATCATAAGACACCAGAACACTGTTATAAATAATCAGAATATGGGTTGTTTGGGTTTTTTTTAATCTGAGTCAGACCATATAAGGAATGACCCAAAGCTAGCAGCTGTACTTTTAAGAAAGGGACTGAAGGAATCCTGTACCTTTTAGTCTCCTTCCTGGGTGTTTGACTCATCGATACTTCTACTTTAGAGCTTCATTACAGTCATTGAATTCACCCATACCAAATTGTCATCCCAGAATGATGAAACAAATGCTGAATTCCCAAGGAATCAGACAGCAGTGCTGAGCATCGATTTTGTGCGCCCGTCATTTCTTCTCTTGCCACTCGCCAGGTGAATCCATGAATGCCAACAAGATCCTGAAGAGGTTGTGGAGCATCATTTTGAAAACATATTGAGTCCACCAGCAGAAACAATCGCTCTTAATGAATCTTCATGTTTCAATTGTATTTACTTTAGCGTAATAAATCAATAGTGCATGCTGTGACAGCTGGAGGATTGCTGCCTGTACACCCAAGCTAAATCAAAAATGTCAAGACAAGTGCTCAGGATGAGGAATCATACAAAGAGGCCAAGAAGGAACCTCAAGACATGATTTACTCTATTCCCTCTCCATACTACCTGACCACAGGCTTGCAATTTTTTTCTTTAGCATGTGCAGAGATCATTCCACACTCTAAGGGTATATGAATATGACTCACATAACAATACAACCATACCAATGCAAACTGATTGAGAATATAACCACAATATAACCACAGTCACTTTCCTCTAATTTTTTTTACCCCCACCCCTCTGTAGAGGGTGTGCCAACATGGGGAAGTACAGAGGTCTGTGGGTGGGTGTGGGAAAATCCCATGGATCAGCACAGGCTGGGAACTGTCTTGTTGGTAGCTACCCTGCTGAACATGGCTTCGGTGTTAATGTGTGTCCCTCAGCATGCTTGCATGAGACATGTGCTCTGGGTCTCAGGCAATTTTGGTAGACTTTTTCTCAATCCCTTTTAATTTCTTCTGCCTTAATCACAGTGGGAGCACATCATTAGTTTATACTGGTCTGATGTCCACCATAACACCCATACACTCTTAGCAGGGCAGCTGCTCAGATACAGGCTGGGACACATCAACATCAGAGTTAATTGAAGCACACATATAGGAGTTATCAGGCTGGGCTGGGTATTATATCTCATTCCATATCCAAAAAGGCAGCTTGGATCAGGGATTAGGGCTTGGGACCAGGATTTAAACACATCGTCCTTTACAAACTACTTGGATTGCTTCCGACAAATCCTTAAAGGCTCTAATCAGACCATCTGCTACAGGTATTCAACCACCTAATTACAAACCCCACGGCCTTTTTGTTCAAGAGAGCAAAACAAATGACTCATAGCTTAGGGTTCCTATTCCATTTAGCTGTGTAGTTATTGAAAAGTTAGACACAGTATCTGAATTCATCTCTATCAAAATATATGCATTCCCTACCTTTTCAGTGACTTGTCTCTGTCCATGTAATTATTTCCTAGTCCAAAATGGCAACATAAAAACCCCCAACCTTTATTGACCCTGTAATATGCTCAGGTAACATGGCAGAGAAGAACATCAGTTTCACAGGCACGTCTGTCTCAAGCACGTACCAATACTGAACATTTCAGAAGTTGCCAGAAAAAGTACAGACTCTACTAACCTTTTTCTCATTGTTTACCCTGACATTGCTATTAGTTGGTACTCTGAAACACAAGTTATTTATTCTGTTTAACACTGCTGAAGATACATTTTATTACCCGCTGATTTTCAGTGGAACACGGTCATCCATAAATGTCACCTACAGATATATGCTCTCCGTCTTAACCTTGCATTTGGCTGTAAATTTATCTGGTGGAAATTAATTCCTCACATTATTTATTTTCCCTGTAATGAAACAAGCATCATCTTAACAATTTTAAATTAGTTGCCATTCACTTTTATCATTCTTCCTGGTCTGGTATCAAAGTATGCCTGATTTTTCTCATTTTGTATTCTTCTCATTTTGTTGTCTTCTATTGCATCCCTTCACATCATCTCCTTGTTCCCTGCCTCCCCTCTGCCTCTTGTGGAAATCTTTCCCTGCCAACAGTCACTGCTATTACCCACCTCTGAAAATCTCTCACTGTCTACTCAATCTTTTGGGCGATGAGACAGCCAGATACAGGGAATGGGGATGGATTCATCATATTAGAAGGTGCATATCTCCCTGATCTTCTTACACAGGGTTCCCTTTATAGTCAATGTCAATCCAGTCAATAATACCTTTGGATTTTGGTTTCTAAAAACAAGGGTGAGAAATCAGTAGGGCAAGGAAGGAAAGGGGTGAGATTCTCCATCTTGTGACACTTCCAGGCACCAGCTCTCACCTTCCTTGGAGCTATGTCTCAACCAAAAATTATTCAGTGAACTCACTGTAAGAAGTCCACAGTCCCAGAAATTTATACATCCTAGACTCAAAATCTGTCATGGAGAAGAATGAATTACACTATGCAGGGAGTAATCCTTCTCCATTGACTGTAAAAGGAACAGAGGGAAACCAGCTCATTTTAGAGCAAGTTGTCTATCTCTCTCTTCACTGTTTAAATAATGGTGAGGTGAATCCCATCCCACATACTATGCAAGAGATCAGGGTGGATGAGCTAATGATCCCATCTGGCCCTTAAATCTATTAAAATATCCGAAGTATGAGCTGTTTCAAAGGACTGCTTTCCCACACAGGCAGCCAACATAACCAATTTGTGCAAGAAAGATATAAATGAAGCCAGCCAAGATTTTAAAAAGCATATGCAGAGTTGAATACTATTATTTAACAATACTGAAGTGATTTGGGAGAAGGATTTACATTGTCTGCTTCAGAGATAAAACAATCAAGAAACCGGGAGTAGGAAGAAACTTCTCCCATGGCTAAACTATCTCAGAGCTGACTTTTTCATGATTCTTTCCAACATGGAATCAAACCAGACCTGTCTCATTTTACTCTGTAATCATAAGGCACACTTTTTAAATGTCCCTTGTCAGACTCACTCATCTTGTCCCAGGATGTCAAAGGGCTGGAGTACCTCTCCTATGAAGACAGGCTGAGAGAGGTGGGCTTGTTCAGCTTGAAGAAGAGAAGGCTCCAGCAGGAGAGACATTATAATGGCCTTCCAGTACCTGAGAGGTGCCTATAAGAAAACTGGGGAAGAACAGTTCACAAGGGTATGGAGCAATAGGTCTAGGGGCAATGGTTTTAAACTAGAAAAGGAAAGATTTAAGTTGGATATTAGGAAAAAGTCCTTCAATATGGGGATGGAACAGGTTGGCCAGAGATGTAGTGGAGGCCCCATCCCTGGAGATATTCAAGGTCAGGCTTGATGGGGCTCTGAGCAACCTGATCCAGTGAAGATGTCCCTGCTCACTGCACGAGGGGGTTGGACTAGATGACCTTCCAACCCTACACATTCTATGATTCTATGTTTTTATGATTCTATGTCATGGGGCTTTGGTGCAGTAACACTGCTCTGCACCCACTGGAGAATCCCATGCATCAGGCACAGGTATCAGCAGATCAGCCAGTTGTTCCTTGCATCTGAGGTCTCAACAGAAGAAAGAGAACACAGTGATTTGCTACACAGTAAGGAATGTGACATTAAAAATCTCATTCTCTAATAATGGCCTGAAATTATGGGGTTTATCCTTAATGTGTGACATGATACACATCCATCACATGGCTCCATAGGGAACGTGTGCACTCATAACTGACTGTGTCCATTGATGCCGGACAGTCTACATCTTGCATCAGGTTTCCAGTAATTTGAAGGAACTGCCATGTGCTTGCCACAGTCAAAGACAGCTCAAAGGACCAGAGAGACCATGATTTGATCCAGTGTAGTAACATCTTATTTAAATTTTCTTTAGACATCTATAATTGAAATGGAGCCTTCTTCACAAGGCAAATTTCCATGTTGGATATTTTCTAAAGTCCAGCATCAAAAGAGACTGTTCAATACAAAGACTACCAAATTAGCCTGAAAAATTAATCTAGGGACACAGACTTACATTTCTCCTCCCAAATGAGCATGTAATTAAACATTCTTTTTGCATTTGAGTAATTTCAGTGAGCTTCAAGCCTTTGGGCTACATTCTGAAGAGGAAGATTGATTTTATAGAGGTTTTGATGAAAAACTGGCTGTACTTTTGAAATTGATTCCGTTTCTGTACCACATCTGAGTGAGATTCATCCCCCTTATGATTCCAACGACTTCACTGGAGATTGATGTTAATTAAATATGACTGGTGGTGCCTCATAAATTTCCAGATACTCATATGGTAAATGGTTCCACACAGTTACAGGACCCATGGCTTTGAATGTATCTGCAACTAAAGATATTGCAGCGTGACAGGTTAGAGGGCAATGTCACTGACATACTCTTGGAGTGCTGACTTTGCAGATGGTCTCTGCCCACAACTACGAGACAGCTATCATTGCTGTTTTGAAATGACAACAAAACACACCTCAAACTTGGGCAGAGATATTCAAAACATTGGCAGATCACCCCCCTATGGTATAAGAAGTAAACTAATCATATCATTGTGATGTGCCTAAGTTAATCAGCCAATTATTTTATTAATTAACTATTTATCCTCATGCTTCCACAATGTTTTCGTTTCATTGTAAAAGCCTGATCTACTGTTGTGATCTAACCTGGCCGACAGCTAAAACAACCACACAACTGTTCATTTACTCCCCCCACCCCATGCAGTGGGATGGGGAGGAGAATAAAAAAAAAAAGTAATATTTGTGGGTTGGGATAGAATTGGTTTGCTAGGACAGAAAAAAGAGATGATGATGATGTTGGTAAAAAAATACACAAAACAATTGATGCACAGCACAACTGCTCACCACCTGTTAACTTATGCCCAACTAGTTAGGAGTCTCAGTGCTCCCTGGCCAACTCCCCCCAGCTTATACACTGAGCATGGTGTCATGTGGTGTGGAATATCCTTCTGGCCAGTCAGGGTCAGCTGTCCTGGCTGTGTCCCCTCCCAGCTTCTTGTGCACCTCCTGTGGAAGGCTCATGCCACCTTCGTTGGGAGGGTCTGGGAAGCTGAAAGGTCCTTGACTTCTTTGTGCACACTGCTTAGCAACAATTAAAACATCAGTGTGTTATCAACATTATGCTCATAATAAATACAAAATACAGCACTAAAACAGCTACTAGGAAGAAAAATAATTCTGTCCCAGCCAAAGCCAGGACATCTACTTATCACCTCTCAAAGTAGCTTTGGAGAGTGTACAGAATACTGCAATTCCTAGGACAGACTCACCTTCGGATATTTGTCAGTCAAGGGAGATCATGGACTACTGTGTTCAGATCAAAACAGGATCATCCTCCAGGAGCTAATTCAGCTCACTGTGGAAAATTACATCCACTTCTTGAGGATGCAATCTGTGTTCCCTTAAGCCTGGCTGGAAGGCTGGGTTCTGCTTTGGATTCATTTTCCATCATGCTGGTGTGAGGTTTCCCTGGTACCTCTACTGCAATCAATCTTTTTTTTGTCTGTTGACCTAGCTTATCAATGTGGCATATTCATGAATAATTGCCTGAGGATATAAATAGTGTGCTGATTAGACCCAGCACTTCCACACTGGCTATGCCTGCACAGCAGCCCAGCCACCTCTTGAACTCCAGATAGTGCTTTCCTTAAGCCACCTTCTGTACAAATACAAAGGACTTGAAACTTTTCTGCAGTGCTGGAGCCTAGCCTGGTGGGATCACCCGGCCAGCGTGGGAGAGCAGAGTCCTGGCACTCCCTGCCATGCTCCATGAATCAGCCAGGCAGCCAGAAATCGAGCCCTGAGCAGACACACCTTTGTGACGATGTTGAGCAGCAGACCTGGAAGTCACACAGGCACAGTCAAAGTATTTTGCCACGCCGAGCTCGCTGCAGTGCATGCAACGTTCATACACCTGAGAATAAAAGCTGCCTCCAGATCTCCATGGCCTATCTACAAAAATATTATCACTATTATGTGATACATGTGAGAGAGGATCCTAAGTACATACTATGTCAAGATTTTATGGGTTAGCCTCTATAAATAGTCTCCAGATTGCTTCCACAAGGTGATTATTAATCCATCCTGGTAAAGTAAGAAAAGGATTTTTTTCTTTTAAATATTTCTAAGGGCAATCATGGATTCCCTTAGCTATCTGCCTCTATTTCTCCCCTCTCTTTAAGTGGAGAAGTCTTGATAGGCTTTGGAAATGAATAGAATATGAAGAGTCACACTAATGTATTTACAGCTTTAAACAATAAGCAATCTGGTTTAATTAAATACCAAAACAAAAGCATCATTTTTGTAGAAGTGGATTTCCAGCTGATTATCATCTTCTGAAGGAGTCCACAGGTAACTCCCAGTTTCCCTAGTCAAAGTAGAAGTCGTTCCAAGGAAATAATTTCAGCTCATATTATTATTGTTTGTATAACCTCTGAATTTATTGGCTTTATGGATTGGACAAATAAGCCTAAAATCTAAGGCAAACTGAAGAGGAAAAAAAAAAGGAGAAGTGTCAGATTGCTGAAATAGCTGGTGTGGAGAACTGTAGCAGATCTGAATTGAGGATCCTGGTTCACAGGCTGTGCTGTGTCTCTGAATTAAACCCTTAACAACACAGCGTTGAGAAGCATTTCAGAATCAATATTTCCATTCAGCCCACAATTTTAATGCTTGAAGTGACTTACTACATGGACAAAACCAGAGCACAAGGCACATCTGGAGGAGATATCACTAGCTGTGACCAAGCACACCTAGATGAGAGCATTGCCGAGAAGAAAGGTGTAGACTGTGGTCAAGATGAATAGGTCCCACACTAGGCACAGCTGGAGACAAGAAAATCCTGAATCCCAGTGAAATCTATGTCATCCAGCTTTAGACATCTGTGGTCCAGGATTCTGCACCCGAACTAGACAAACCTGAGCTTCACAGGCTTTTTTTCTAAGGGTAAATCATCTGACCTCTTTCAGATGTCTACATTGGGATGAGCTACATCATGCCTTGTATTCAAGTGATTAAACTCCCAATGGTTTCTAAAAGCCTGAGGAGACATATGAACACCTGTAGCAGGATGCCCCATAGCTCAAGAACCTCAATGACAGTGTGAAAGACCAACACATCTTCCAAAACAGTACCCACATCTTGCCCAACCTTAGTTGCCTGTCCAGAAAAGCACAGATGTGCTGCAAATCCTGTAGTTCCTGTACGGTGTTTACCACACTTGCATGGCTATGATGGAGCATCTCAGATGACATTGTCAACCTATGTTTAAGCAAATAAATTCCACCCAGAAAGCCCAACAAAGATGTTATATAAGGGAGCAATGCTCTCTTTTTTATGTACAAAAGACACAGTGGATCCAGTAAAGACGGAAGATTATCTGAAGATGCAGACTGTGGCGTACTGTGATAACACTTTGGGCTGGCTATTTACAAGCTGGCTCTTCACAGGGAGTCTGCTTGCTTTTGTGGCCACAATTAAAGAAACACATGTAAATACTGCTGTTTATTACAGGGGCCTTTTACTGTTCAGGAATAGAGCAAGCTTTGCACAACATAAAAGTGCAGAGATTTCCCTCCTGTGAAACTCATCCTACTGGGTACTGCCTCAGCAAAGGCTCAAGGTCTATGGCCTTGATGAAGACAGTCCCTTCAGAGGAGGTATTAATGGCATCACTGCTCCTTAAGCTGAAAAAGATTTCACTCTGCTCACATTAAAGAGTTAAAACCAGCCGTTATCAATACAGGCTGGGGGATGATGAGATAGAGCGCAGCTCTGCAGAAAAAGACTTGGGGGTATTGATGGATGAAAAGCTGGACATGACCCAACAATGCGCACTTGCAGCACAGAAGGCCAATCACATCCTGGGCTGCATCAAAAGTGTGGCCAGCAGATCAAGAGAGGTGATTCTCCCACTCTGCTCTGGTATGGAGAGATCCCACCTGCAGTACTGTGTCCAGCTTTGGAGCCCTCAGCACAAGAAGGGCATAGACCTCTTGGAGAGGGAGCAAAGGAAGGCCACGAGGATGGTCAGAGGGATGGAGCAGCTCTTATATGAAGACAGGCTGAGAGAGTTGGGCTCGTTCAGCGTGGAGAAGGCTCCAGGGAGATCTTATGTAACACCTGACAGTACCTGAAGGGCCTACAGGAAAGCTGGGGAGGGACTGTTTGCAAGGGCATGTAGCAATAACATGAGGAGCAATGGTTTTAAACTAGAGCAGGGCAGGTTTCAATTAGACATTAGGAAGAAGTTCTTCACTCTGAGGATGATGAGACACTGGCAGAAGTTGCCTAGAGACATGGTGGAGGCCCCATCCCTGGAGGCATCCAAGGTCAGACTTGATGAAGCTCTGAGCAACCTGATCTAGTGAAGATGTCCCTGCTTACTGTGGGGGATTGGAGTAGATGACCTTTAAAGGTCCATTCCAACCTAACGCAGTCTGTGATCGACTCGATGATCTCCCTTGCACAGTGCATTTTGCAGCCTGTGCTTTGCAGTGTGACATGCACTGGCAGCAGAGAGAAGGTAGGAGACTTCCATTGTTGATATCTGATCCTTTATATGATGTTTGAATCTTGTCTGGGTCTGACTGGTTCCTCTGATATAAAGTATGATTTATCTGGTCTGGAAACTTTTGACTCAGCTCAGGAAAGACCTAAGTAAGTCCCTGACCAGAAAGCAGTTTGCATAGACATTTAGCTTTAAGCACTTACTATAACCCCACCACCTTCTACAGCACTTGAGTAACTGAAATTTAGAAGAGATCTATGTTTTTTTCCTGACTGCATGTAATTTTTTTAAAATGAAGACTTAGCTGATTATAACCCTCAATTAAGAGATTCCTTGTTAGCTTTCCACTGTTTTAAATTATTATTTTCTCACTTGTAGGCAGATTGCAAGACTGGATTTCATTTTGGTGTTGATTACAGCCACGCATTTTACAGTCCTCCTTGGTATACATGGTAGCTGAGAACCATAGTTTGACCTGGATGTGGATAAATGGGTAAATCAGAACATCTTTAGATCTGCAAATTGCATCTACGTATCTGATGCCAAGTCTTGTGGTCTCCACCCATACTGCTGAAAAAAACTTTGATGGAAAGTATGGAGACTTGATGCAGTAAGTTTCCAGAGCTGCATGCATCATCGATCAGATATGCCTGGAACACACACATAAACAAACGAAAATTGGTAAGCTGCAGTTAAACAAGATGGGGATGACTCACTGCAGAGTGTGTACAACCCACTCACCTCCCCAAACAGCGTGAGATATGGTACAGCTGCCTTTGAATTCACCCTCAGAGAACTAGTGGCATTAAAGAGGGAAAAGATATTGTAAGTTTTCAAGCCCAGCTGCTCTTGTCAATGAATTGTTTTATGTGCAAAACACATCCATCACCCCCAGTTTCTCCTGGGAATCTTGGATGCTGCGAATGCCTGGAGATAGCAGGATCTCAGGCAGGTCAGCAGAGGGATTTGGCTGAAAAAAGTTGGTCTCCTGTCTTACCTGTAGCCAAAAAATTGGGTATCTGAGATCAAAACTGCCCATAAGCATATCCACAACTGCTTGATGCTCAGTGTTTGCATTAGAATATCTGTTCCTTTGACAGCTGCATACGATCCAGTTTCCAGGCTATCTCCAGCCCAGGATGAACCAGCACACAGATGCCGCTCCTGCCTTGCATGATATTGGGGAGTGTGAGTGATTGCTCTCTGCTGTTCCCAGCCAAAGTACTTGTTTGCAGACCAAAACGTGAATGACAGCACACAACACATATGAAAAACTCTCTGCTCTGAAGGGTTTAGAGTCCAAGAGGTGGACACAGAATAGAAGACACCCACAGCTGTGTGTAAATAGAGAGATAAGGCAGTGTTTAGGGAGAAGATTGATGTTATAAATGCCAAGGGTGATATTTTTTGTTGCAGCAAATAAAATTCCTTTGAACTCTAGTGAACCTCACTGGGGCTTTGCCAAGACTTTAATACAGGAGGAGCAAGTCCAAGGCATGGCAATGTGCAGCATCTTGGAGACAAAATCCAGCACCATGCTGTCTGCCCCTCAAAAAGGCCAGCCGCCTCTCTGTGAAATGCCTTTCAGAGCCACCAGATAATAGAGCAGACATCAGCAGAGAGCCTATACATCAGGAAATCTTAATATCAATGCCATTATCTTAACTCAAAAGCACTGGAGGCTGATGTTTCACTTCCCTCAACATAGATTATGTCATCTTCTTAGATAATGTTTAGGTCTCCATGGGAAGCATGTCTTTATGTGCCTGATATTTTCTAGATGGCTACAGCAGCTCCCACAGTTTAAAAATCTTTTTCCCTGAAAAAAGCCAGTGCCAAACCTCCTGGAAGATGGTTGTAATTCACAGGTATCAAAGTAATACCGTATGCTTTAACTCCTTCTCTGTCATTCATCTCTTGATAAAGGAAAATGAGAGACGGGGCCTCTCTGGGGAAATGACTGCTGCTGGAATATCATTATGTCACTGGCATTTACAATGTCAAAATATGACAGGAACCGAGGAAGTTCTGTTGTTGTCAATCCAGTTAAATCAAATGTGATTTAGTCCATGAATGCCCCTGGATTAGAAGAGGGTTTCCCTATTTCTGTAGTCAGTCTGGCAGGTTTGGGGCATGAAAATATTTTCTGCTTACAAGGAAAGAAGAGTTGTCAGGGGAAAAAAAAAAAAAACAAAAACACAACAACACAACCCTAAAATGTTCTAGAAAATTACATTTATGTCAGACAAATTCTTCCCAGACAACATTCATTCAAGAGGATGAACTGTCATTTCTTATTGCCCCCAGAAACTCTTTTATTTGTTGCATGCACTGGAGAGACTCAAAACATAACACTTCTCTCAATTAGCAGATGCAATGTTTTGCTAACATATAGTAAGGATGCTTAATTTGCTTGCACAAATACATCCTGGAGGCAGCACATATATAAGAAACACATCTGACGAGGGAATCAAGCAAGAATCATAAACCCTTAACTGTGGTATTCAGCAGCTGAACCAAGAGACATGAACTGCAGCAGACACTAAATCTTTACGATCCGATTCAGAGTAAGAAAGGATGGAGGAAGAGTTCCCAACCATAATACCTGGGTGGACTCTTCCTCTCCAGTGGATTGTAACTGAGTGAAAAGGGACAAGAAGAGCTGTGCTCAACGTCTTTGCTGCAAGAAGGATTTTGAACAGCAGATTTGAGCTGGAAACAAGGGATAACCCAGCTAAAAGGGTGTTCATCAACCACCAAAAAAAAAAACCAACCCAGAGGGCTGAAGGAATTCCTTCTTCACTGATATGACAGCAGCAATGGTTTGTTTGGGGGTTGAGACAGGGAGCTCATGGGAGAGTCCTCCAAGCAGCCAGATACCTTCACACTAACCACTCAGACAGTCTCTGGCTTATTTTTTTTCTGTAAAAACAACCAGATTTCTGAGATGATAGACAGCAACTTTCAGACTGAGGTGGTTTCCTACAGAGTTGGAAAACTCCCTCACATTTTTTTGGGAGGAAAAGGGGTGAGTGTTCCCCTTTCCCTATTCTCAGTTCCTGTGCACAAGCCCCAAACTCCAGTGAGACCCTGTGATCTCTGCACCCAAATGATGCTCACAGGGAGGCGTACAGCATGGCTGGCCAGCTGCCAGCCCAGTGCACCGCTCCTGTGCAAGGAAATTACTTGAACACAGCTGAAAGGACCAAGGTCGCTGTCTGCTGAGATGAAAGAGCTCCCTCTTTGCATGCAAAAGAAGGGGGATGGAGGAAGGAAGGCAGCCTGAGTTTGCTGTTCATTTTGAAAAGGAGATGGAAAATAAAACTAAAAAACTATATTAAAAAGAAATTCCCAGGAGCTCTTGTGACAGATAAATCACAGTGAGTGTCCTGGTGTACATTCAGTGCTTTGGATGTCAGTTGGACCTTTCCTTATGCTGGGGCTGGACTTGGAAAACAAAGTAATTCAGCTCAGCAGGTGTAAAAAAAATGTGATACTGCTCTACAGTGTGGCCACAAATGTTCTGCTGGATCCTGACTCCAGTGGTCCACCTCCTTCCCATGGTCCTGTTGGCCACAAATCATAGTCCACTGCCCCTGGGGCTCTGCCAGACCCCTCAGTGCTCCAGCACCCACAGTGCCCAGGCTGGCTGGCTGGACCACACAGGTCTTCATTAACAGCATGAATTCAATGAACAATGCTGATTTCTGTAAATGTCCCCTTGTTCCACATTAATTCTTGTGGAGATCACAGAATCACAGATTCATAGGGGTTGGAAGGGACCGAAAGAGATCATCAGGTCCAACTCCCCTGCCAAAGCAGGGTCCCTAGCTCATATTGCATAGATAGGCGTCTAGATGGGTGGCAGTTCAGACTTCTCAGTATTGGTTTCAGGCTCCCAGTAAACTCAGACACATCCTTTCTCAGACATTCTGGAGATTTTGTCTACAGCTAGTAAAGCCAGGGGTGGATGGAAGCTGAGGATCTTGGAGAACTGGTACAAGCAGACACCTTGGGAAGAGCCCTGAATCTATTATTTGCTGTGCGTTTTTCACTTGCCAGTTACACCATGACTTACAATATTTATTTACAACATAAACAAACATTTATCATGGAAATTAGTTAGTGTAGAAATTCCTGCTTTCAGCCAGTAAGTTCTTAAACACAGGTTTTCATCACCCAATCGGAAACTGAGGTTTGATCTATGGGCATCAACAGCAAATACTCTCTCTACAGAGCAGCTCTGTGATGCATTTGACCTGCTTGTGGAAAATGTTCCGTTTCCTGCCTCCTCCACAGAAACATCAGCTGTGTCACATCCTCTAATGATAAGGTGGAGCCTTTATCTCAGTCTGTAGAGCATCGTGTTTTAGCCCAAGCTTTTAGTTTACATAATCTCTGTCGTCAGTCATGAGGTTGGTCACCCTGCTTCATGTGGCTCCTGCTGCCAGGCTCCTCTTCATGAGGGCAAAATGTTGCTCCATGGTGGCCACAACCTGGGAGGAGCTCTGCTTCCCCTGGACACAGTTTATCTTAAGGAATCACAGAATTGTAGGGGTTGGGAAGGACCTCAATAGATCATCAAGTCCAAGCCCCACAGAATTGTAGGGTATGGTTGTAGTGATGCTAGGTATCTTGTTGATACACTGCCATTACTGCCTTCTCCCTCTTCCTTGGTTGTGCAAAGCTCTAGGAGAAAGTCAAGAGGCAGGCACCCTGTTTCCTCTGCGTTTGCAGCACGTCATGTACCCTGGAGCAGTTTTACCATGTTTCCAGTGTAAATAAAGCTGTTTTAATAATGCATGGTTTTCTACTTACCTTAATTCATTTTATTTCCAGCAGACTGCCATCTTGACTTCAGAGAAAGTTGTTCCTTGTTTGTTTGCATATGGGGTTTTCTATTTGTTCTTCCAGAGCCTGAAGAGGTTCTCTTTTTTTCTGCCCAAATATAAATAAGATGATTTTTTTAAAAATTATTTTTAAGAAAGCTGTTTTAACTGGTACTTTGTGAGTGAACAGTCCCCTGTGGATACGTAATAATAATTGCAAAGCTTATTTTTATGTTGCCACTGGCATTGATTGTGTGGAAATAAATGTTGAGTACTATGAAGCAATTAATCCTTAACTCTCCCTGGAGTTTGGTAGGTAATTGTTACTAACTTTAGCTTATAAAGTGAGGTGAGCAACAAGAGCTGGATAATTTGCCCTTACCCCAGAGACCAAGGACAAGACTGGAGTCTGCTTGTATAAAGTAGATCCTTTTAACTGAAATATTCCTCTCATGTTCTTCAGATGTTGCGCTTTCTGCTTTGACATATCCACCCATGCTGCTGTCACAGCTTTAGGACGCTGTATCTTTGGACAGATTGAGATTTTGAGAACATCTCCCCTGGGTATGTGCTAGGGACAGCTGGGGACAGAAAGGGAAGAAGGTCTGAGCTTTTAGCCCTGCTGGATGGTGGTCAACTAGGTTGGTCCTAGGGCCACACTAGTATCTGCACACAGAGCTAAACCACACTGAACCGTGCTGCTGTGCCAACCAGGTAGCCAGGTCAGAAGTCTCTGTGCTTCACTGAACAGCAGAGACATAGCTAGGAGATGAACAGGAACCACCATGAGCTGATCCTCTGAATCTCAGAATTACCAGAGTCACTAAGCTAATCCTTGGGTGAGATTCAATTCCAGATCCCGGCACCTGAATCTCAGTGTTGACACATAGCTGTCTCAAGTCCCTCAGAAGTCAGCAGAGACCTGGGCAGTCCAGTCTATGGAACCTGGAGAGTAATCCAGCTCATGTTGCAGAAACATTTGCTGAATCTCTCCTGAGGCTCCATTACTTGAGGCTCTGTTCACCTGCTAGATATAAAACCAAGCAGATGGACCTCATCATTCATCACAAGGGAAGAAGCCTTCAGTTACTCCCTTGCTCTCGTGGCTGAACCATTTACACTACTGTAGCAATGCCCTGGGTAGTTGGCACACAGCTGGGAATAACATTTCTTCTCCAAGGGTGGTAGTTTTCACAGCTGAAGGTTTGCCTTTAAGAATGGTGTCTACCTATGGAGCAAGGTGTTGATCCTTGGAGAGAATTCAAAGCTGGTGGAACGCGCAGGAGAAATGCTTTGCAAAGGAGGTATTTAGAATTAGGAACACGACTGGGGTAGGAGAATGGAGAGTATGTATTTTCAAAAAATACAGCTCTTTCTGGTGGTCACACTCAGGCACAACAAATGGTTATTTGTTAGATCTATGCATAAATTAAACACAGTGTAATTACTAGATTCCTCTGTCTTAATCAAAGCTTGCAATTTTTCTCAGCGTCCCTTTCCTTAATGGTATCATTTACCGAGTTCCTAAGGGTTATCTCTGAATAAAATAGTTAATAAATCACATTGACGTGTTGAAGACCTCGATAAACATTTATACAGCAGACTAGAGGACTTAGCTGCACCTACCCTTATGCCCACAGAGCTTCCAGCCAAAGTGTGATCAGTACCACTCAAAGCTCATAACTTTTAAAAGGGCAATAGCCTGCTTGTATATTATTCAGACAGGGAAAAAGAAATGAAAACGGGCCAGGAAAGAGTGCTGTAACTTATAATATATCACACTGACAGTACTGCCTCACTGAGTCTGTGCCCACCTTCCATATCTTGTATTTTACTAACAACATAGGCTTGACAGAGTAAAACCTCTTTATTCAATGTTAGCACAGCACAGTGGCATCCTGACCCACAACTGGAGGCTGCAAGTATTAAAATACAGATATAAAAATTAATAGTAATTGTTAATAACCTCATAGTTCATTACTTCTTTAGTAATAGGTATGATCTACATTCAGAGGTCTAGACATTCACATGGTAAAAAAGCCCCAAGCAAATCCCATGCAGATGATATGATATATGACATGATTGATATGATATGATATGATATGATATGATGTGACTGATTTATACCAGCTGGAAGTCAGGTACTTCCCAGTATTTTTGGCTTCTACAGTCGCTGTTGAGGAACCATCAAATCAAATGTGGTTTCCCCCTGTTGTGTCTCATTCTTCATTCACTGAAACAAATATCTAGTGCTTCAGTTGTTTTAACTTCTCTGGTTTTGATAGTTATTTCTAAGCTATGAAACGGGCTAACAATGTGCATTTTATGGACTGCTCATAAAGCTGACAGCTGTATACAAATACACTAGACAGCTTGTTTCAATTTTAGCACCTTGCTTATCTTTCTTCCCTTTCGAGTGCTTTTTCACCCAAACCCACTATCTCTCCCTGCACACACATGAAATATTTTTTATTGAAGTAGCATGGCCTTGATTCTTAAGTCTTTTTGCTGCGGTTGGTAGAGAGTAACCTGAATTGTGAATTTCCCAGTGTTGCTCTGTGGACCAAATTTTGCTCAAAATTAAGATATTAAGATCTCTCTTGTTGCAATTAGAGACTTGGAAAGCAGCTTTGGCTAAGTGTCCCATCAGGTTTACAGGCAAGCTATCTTACTGGGTCTGATCTGTCAATCGTGTCTGTGGACACCTGTACTTCTTGGCAGAAATGGGTGCACAATTTATCATTTTATCAACCCAGGCTGCCAAATGATTATATTCAACATGACATCAGCGTAGAGGACCGCTCTGGATAAATATCTGGAGTAATTAGAGGAGGTCTTTCTGCATAGCATTGGGGTGATGCTGATCAAATCAGCACAAAGCCTGGTTCAATGCATTGATAATAAATTGAAGGAGACCTACAAAAAGAAATGCAGGGCGAGAGGTGGAAATAAAAAAAAATACCTCCTTAGATCCATTAAGCCTGAAAGTTTTCCTCTACTGACTGGTATATAAGGAGAAAAAGTACAGGAAACCACCAACTGTTTATGCCACATTTTGCAAATAATGAAGTCCTGTAGGTGGATGTAATTGTTGTGTTTGCAAAACAACCCAGTGAATGTTTTCTTGTCTCTAAACCCAGTGCAAATAATACATAGAAATACATCTCACTGTTTGTTTATGGGATGTGATGCTATTACGTTATTTGAATAAAGTCACAGAGCGGAAAGCAGAACAGATGCATTGTGTTGGGTTTGGAGGGAAAGCTAAATGGGGAACATAACCCCAAGGGCACAGAACAGCAAATCCAGCCTTCAGCGAACTACAGAATGAATCAGCTCTCAAATATTGTCCTTCTAGACACTACTGTTAATAGTCTTTGTATTTCTGACTGCCGGGGGCAGAGAAGAAACAAGCACAGACAGGGAACACCCTGGTTGCTTTTCTTTGCCACTAATACTAGTCTTAACCAAATATCTTATATTTATATGATATTATCCCAAGTGATGTCCAGAAAGATGTGCCATTTTATGATGGGTGCTTCAGCGCAGATGTTAATTAAGGAAGAGGGTTAATCAATGGAAATGAGTTAAAGCAGCCACAGAGAAGATGCTCTAGACCAAGACAGTGAAGACTCAAATAGCGGTGCTGCTATTGATGTGAAAGGGAATTAGATCTTGACTTGTTCCTTGAATTGTTCATGACTCAGCTGAGAAAAAAAATGTCTTCGGTCTGCTACATCACTCTGTTAGTAAAGAGGCCGTTCAACACCACACAACTACTACCCTCCCAACCTCACATCACAGTCCTGAAGCCTTCTAAAACCTTTCACAGAGGTATGTCAAATGGAAACAGCAGCACAGCAGAATGGAAGCTGGAATTCAGTGTAGTGAAGCTAATGACCAACACCTCGTACAACATATTTAATTGATTTACAGAGAGATAGGCTCAAAACAGAACCATCCTTCAGGAGAACACACATCTTGGCATTATAATACATCAGTAAATCATCTCAATTCTTAGAAATGCTTTTGTCCTTACCTACTTAACATTTATACCATGACCATCACTATGCCACTCCATAAAGCCACAGTGTGAAAATCCCATTTTAATCCTTTTGGTTCCCATCCCTGTTCCAAAGAGGATATATTGGGAAAAGAACAGACACAAAAGAGGGGGAAAAGGATGCCAAAGGTATGGCACGGGTTCCAGGCCAGAGAGCATCGGGCTTTTCAGCCTGCAAAACAAAGACCGATGCAGAATCTTAAGCCACATCTGGAGGGGAATGAGTGTTCACTGGCAGTGTAACATGGGGAGATACAGGATGAAATGAGCAGGAGGTGAGTTCAAATCAAACACGAGGGCTGGTTCTGGCACCATGGAGTTTACTTGATGCTTAAGAGTACATCAAGTGGTAAGGTGCTGGAACAGGCTGCTCAGAGAGCTGGTGGATGCCCTTCCCTGGGGTTGTTCAAGGTCAGTTTGGATGGGGCCCTGGGCAACCTTGTGTAGATCCAGGTCTGGAGGTTGGTGGCCCTGCCTGTGGCAGGGGGCTTTGAACTGTATGATCCTTGGGGTCCCTTCCAACCCAGACCAGTCTATGATTCTATGATCAAACCAGCTGGACCTAGAACAGTCCACAGGGCAAAACGTGCCATTAGACAGTGGTGGAGACTTTTCTTGTACAATCACAGTCATGAGACACGAAACCTTTAAATTCACTCTCTGCAAAGAAACTAAAAAGCAACATCTGCCAATACCTTCGCCTCTTCCCCCCAGGGAAATCTGCCTTTAACAGGCTACTTGAAAGCATTCAGGCTGCATGAATAAATGAAATAAGCAAACATAAAGTGGCTATTATTAGCCGCTAGATGCAGTGACCAGCTAATCGGCCATTCCCCTGTCATTTTATGATCTGAACTGAGCTTTATATAGCTTTGTTGCATGTTCAAATCATTGTACAACTAATTGATGTAATTAACATCTTGTCCTTCTTTTTACACCGGCAATTATAAGCCACCATCAGGCCTACGATGAGAAATAAGAGATAGGACTGGGATTTTTCATATCAAATGCTAAGGATAAAGGGGAAAAAAAAAACAACCCTCCTTCAGATACCCACAAAAGGACACATCTTTCTGCAAAGAAAAGGGGGGAAGATACTAAACTGTTTTTTCCTCACCCTTTGCACATTGTTTTTGAAAAACAAATAGCTTAGTCATTTGTTAAGATGAGCTAGAGACTGGATATAAATGTAGGATTTTAACACATTCAGCCTTTTCCCTAAAGATGGAAGGTTTCCTGGTAGCACCAGTAAATCAGAACTAGGGAGCAGACTCCAGGCCTTCCCAAATACAGCGATTTTGTTTTGTCTCCTCGGCAGGTGGTTTAAAAGACAACAAATCTCTCCATCTGTTTGAGGCTGAGAATCTAGCAGGATTAGGGAGTAAAGAACAGCAAGGAAGATATTCTTTTTCTTATTATTGTCTTTATTTATGGGACTTGGTTGGGTTTTTATGCTAAAGCAAGCCTAAACCTTCTGTTTTTCTTGAATAGAAAAGAACACTGTCCTTAATATTAAATGAATTGTGCTGGAGAGGGGAGGGATTCCCATATTTTCATCAAAAGCACAGGTCAATTTGGTCTTGAGCTGTTCTTCCAAAATGAGCAATCCAGAAATGTCACATCACTGACCTGCACTTTGGGACTTTCCTTTTCTGAGGGAGGACAGGGAGATATACAGACTCACCGAATCAGGGTGGGATTTGCAAATTTGGCCCACCTAACCCCTTCCAGCCAAGAAACCATTTCAGATGAAGCCAAATACACACCAACCAACCTTTCTGTTCCTCTCCTTTCCCAGCAGTGCTGGTTCACTTCCCCAGCACAACTCAACTTGCAGAGGTCATGGCAACGTCTGGGCCACCTCCTGCACTTCTAACTACTACTATACCCCTACTAACAAGACCGTTTCTCATCACCTTCCTGAGTCTCTCTCAGGGCTAAACCCAGTAGGGAGCGCCAGGCTCTGCAAAGAGGAGAGGTGCTTTTGCTCTGCGGGCTGTGGCTTTGCAAGCTTCTTATTCTGGAGGTTGAGGAACCCCATAGTGATTGCAAAGCAGTGGGTGAAAACTGAAAATCAAGCTTTGCTCAGCCTCAGTTTCTTTCCAGCCCATTGCAGTGATTAAAAAAAAAAAAAATTAAATTATATTTAAAAAATGGAAAGAAAAAAAAAGAGGGGGAAAAAAAGAGGAAAAAGATAATTTAATGAAGGAAGTAAAAAGGAAATGAAAGAAATAAGAAAAGCAAAAAAAGTGGAGAGAGAAGCGAGGGGGAGGGTAAAAAGGTGCAAAAAGAGGGCAAGGTATAAAAAGGGGGAAACAGAGAAAAAGAAGGAGGGGGGATAAAAAAGGTGCCCTGAAGAGGCAGAAGGGCAAAAGAATACAGAAAAATGGAAAAAGGGGGAAAAAGGCAAAATTAGAGTGAGAAAAAGAGGAAAACAGAGAAAAAGAGAAATGGGAAATAGAAAAGGTGGAAGAAAGGAGGGGAAGAGGAAACGGAAAGCAAAGAAAAAGGGGAATGAATATGAAAAAAAGGAATAGAAATGCAAAGAAAAAAGAGGGATGGAAAGGGAAAGAGGGAAAGAAGGAGAAAGGAAGGGAAAAGATGGGAAAAGAAGGAAAAACAGGAGGAAAAGGAGAAAAAAATGGGGAAGAGCAAAGGAAGGGAAAGTGAGTAAAGGGGGAAAGAAGAAGGGGTAAAACGAAGGAGGAGGACGAACATGGGGGGAGAGAGGGAAACGGTGGGGGGAGAGAGGGAAACGGTCGGGGGAGAGAGGGAAACGGTCGGGGGAGAGAGGGAAACGGTGGGGGGACAGGGGAAACGAGATGGGGGGGAGGGGAAACGAGAGGGGGAAACGGGGGGAAGGAGAGGAAACGGGGTCAAGGAGAGGGATCGGGTGGAAGGAGAGGGAACAGGGCGAAGGAGAGGGTTCGGTGGCACCCCGGTAATCGCAGCCTCCCCACTGGCCCGGCGGCACCTGGGGCGGGGGGGGCGGTCGGGAGGCGGTGCCGCCCCGCCCCGCGCAGGGAGGCGGCCGGGGGCGGTGGCGCGACCGGCTCCGGCGGAGCGGAGCTGAGCGGAGGGACGCGGAGCTGCCTCCCTCCCTCCCTCCTTTTTCTCCCCTCCCTCTTTCCCTCCCTCTCCTTCCCTCCCTCCCTCGCTCCCTGGATGCGCTCGGGCCGGCGCGGGGAGCGGAGAGCCGCGCTGCCCGCAGCCGCCGGGACCCTGCGGTGCGGGGCGTCCTCTGCTCGGGCACGGGCAGCATGGAGTACCCGGTCCTGGGCGTCGTGGTGCCGCTGCTCGGCTGTCTCCTCTCTGCGGTGAGTGCTCCCGGTGGGACACTGAGACCCGCGTCCGCGGGGCCGGTTGTCCCCCGGCGCCCGCTCCTTTTACCCTCGGGGTTTATCGGTTTGGCCTGGGGCAAAGTTTGGGCAACTTTGAAAGTGCTGTCGGTTAGAGGCAGGTGGAACCTTTGCAGGCTTTCCTTTGCTCCCGATAGCCTAGAAAACAGCAATCTCTTAATTTTCTTGTTGGAGGTGTGCTTCCTCTCCGGGAAGAAGCCAGAATCTCAAGATCTCTTGATCTCTTAGAATCTCTAGAGCTGGGTGAACACACTTTGGGGATTTAGCTTTTTATTTCAGGTCCGGCACTTGGTTTTGTTGTTCAGGTTTGCAGCCTGGCTTTCGGTTTGGTTTCTGATCAAGAGCTTGATCGTTTCGTGCAGAGCTCCCCCCAACCCCCTTCAAAACTGGGGATAACGGGCTGAAATTCCCCAGGGGAAATTAAATGGCAAGGAAAGGGGGCTCTGGGATGGGACCTTCCTCTGGGTGCAGGACAGCTGCCCATGAGAAGTTCAGCAAAGTCCTGCTCTCTGTGGCACAGAAACCTCACGTGGACGCACTGTTTGAGGAGTGAGCTGGGAGCAAAGGATGTGTTTTCTGGCTGCTGTGTGTCCCCCCCTCTGCTTATGATTTCCATGCTTGCAGGTCCCTGATTGGGGCAATGCTGTTTCCTTCCCCCAAGCTGCAGATGGCTTGTAGCAGGGTGCAAAATTAGCAAACGGGGTTGTTTCTCCTGGTGATACGTGCGCACACACACACACGTGCGTGCACAAGCTAATTCTCTGTGCAAACAGAGCAGGCACAGGATTCTGCCCGTTTCCCTGAAGCATGGTGCTTCACATCTTGCTTCCTCACAGCATGTAATTCCCAGTGAGACAGTTTTTCTTTGTCGGGCTGGAGTGGGGGGAGATTGGGTGATGGCTGTGGCTGTTTCTCCTCTTACGTCCAGTCTTGTCCTGCACTTGTTTTCTCTCTTTGGAAGGTGAAGTTCCTTCACCCCAGCATCTTCTTGGGTTGGGTGAGGTTGCCCAGGGGAACTGGGTTCTGCTGTCAGTACTTAGTTGCAAGTCGCTTCCATTTGCTCTGCTTGGCTGGTGACAGTGATTCACTTGAAGCTGCTCTGATCCCCAGCAAGCAGAGTCAGAACAACCAAGCTGAGCCTCAGAGAGTGCAGGGTAGCCCAGATTTGACAGTGCATCACTCATCTGTCCTTTCCTCTCCTCTTGTCTCTTCAGAAATGTGACAAATTGACATATTTATTTATTTATTGGGCTGTCACCACAAGCCACCAAACCATCCGCATCACCAAAGATTGTCTTTGAGGAACAACAGGCTGGGAAAATGGATTAAAGTATTACAAAAATGACCAGGCAGTTAGTTCCTGGAATTCTACAGACCCGACTTTAGGGAAAATCCAAAATAGATCATATCTGGAGCTGAAGAAATGAGACTGGGGCAGAGCTCACATCAGCTGCTGGAGCTGCTCCAACTCTCACTTTCAGCAAAGCCCATGGCAAAAATCTCATTTTTTTTAAACATAGTTGGCATAAAGAGGTCCTCTGGGGCCAAACCTGCAGAGAGTTAAGTCACGTAGTCTGCTGATGTTCAACATGCAAGTGGTGGCAGGATTGGGCCCTTACGCTGGTGCTCTTGGGTTGATGGTTGCTATCAATAAGCCCAAACCCCTGAAGCTTTGGGATGATGGCAAGGCACAGCCTAGATGCCATTCTATACTGGTTCTTTTTCAGCCCTTTTAGTATCTTGTTGTTTCACGCTTTATCACACTTCCTTACCCTTGGTTTAGTTGGCTCCTTTCTCACTCTTTTCTTGTGTTAATGTGCCTGGGACCTGGCTTATACTGGTGGGTTAAAGAGATTCACATGCTCCTTATCAGTGTTGATCTGCAAGGTGATGACTAATACCCAAGTGCCTTAATGCTGGAGAAGATCCCTGTTAGTTTTGATTCTTCCTTTAAACCTGGAGTCCGGGTTTTTAAAGGAGAAATAACTCTGCGATTGTAACAACCCAGCTCTGGGACCTCCAGTGGCTCCACAGAGAGAGGTTTGGGTTTTTTTTTTTTCTCTTGTAATTTATTGTGATAATTTTTATGGGTATGTCCTCGGAAAAACTTTGAACGAGAAAGATTGGCCGATCGAGAAGTTCAGTGCTATAAAACTGTTCCAGCCATGTGGTTCCTAATTGCTGTTATAACCTTTCACCTCGGCCTCTCATAATCTACAAACGTGGGGGAGGGGGGGGGGGGAAGGAAACTGGGTAAATCTCATTTGCTGTTGCTCATCAGACCATACTCACAAGCGACCAGGTCTCCTGACACGGTCAGCTCTTAATATTTCAAAGAGAAGTGCTAAAGTTGGTGGTTGTGGGGGCAAGGTGTAAATCCAGAGTAATCCCTATCAGGTTCTAGTCAGTTGGATTAGTTTTTCAGGGGTGTAACTAAAATAATCCCTCCCAGAGAGCTACAACCTGGCCTAGTGAAGGCCCCATGGCAGAGGCTTGGCCTAGTGACGGTGTCCTTGCCCATGGCAGGGGCTTGGAACTAGATGATCTTTGAGGTCCCTTCCAACGCAAAGCATTCTCTGATTCTAAGTTAGACTATTTTTATTTGATTTTTTTAATAATTTTTTTTTCTCAGTGTGTTTCTAGTGAATGAGATGTGGGTAATTTGAAGCAGTTGGTGGATTCCACATGCCTTCAGACTGCAAGCTCATTGCATTAGCCAAATCTATCCAGCTGGTGTAATTTGTGCTTTTCTTCAGAGTTTTATTCCATTCCAGCCATGAAGTAGACACGTGATGGAAAGGGAGAAGAAACTCGGATCTGATCCCTTAGCAGTCTGAGTGTAAATGCTGGAAGCTGAATAATTCTTTAAAAAAAATCAGTTAAATTTAAGCTCAGGGGACAAGAACTTCAGCTGTATCTGCATCTCTTTCATCCTGTCACTGATTGAGATTCTCAGAAGTGAGATAAATACACATAAAATAAAATTATCAATATTTTTGGAGGAAGAGGCAAGGTGCACACTAGTATCCTGTGCAAAGATGCTTTAGCAAGAATGATGCGTGTTTAACAAAGGCCTTGCCACCAAACCTCAATGTATGACTTGGGTGCACGGTTTATTAAATTTATATAGGTATAAATGCATGACTGACTTTATATAGAGCCATCTAGGAGAACCAGTTGCACAACCTTGTATGTGGCTCACTCTGAAAATCGCATTACCTCTCTATAATGCTGAAATTTTTCAGCAGCATGTACATTGTAGAAACTCTTATTTAGGGAATAACAAGGCAAAAGAGCAAAATAAGCAAAACCACAGTATCCAAGGGGAAAAAAACCCCAACAAACTATGTGGAATATTTAAGGCTGTTTCCAACCCCACCAGTATGTCAGCAGGGGATTCACACTGTATCACGCCCTCTGTGTGGCAGAGAGGTCTGTCTCCAGCAGGAAAAACTCCAGAGAACCGGGCAGGAGGGGAATCGTGATGTGTCATAAAAGGAGATGAGTCCACAAGGGTGGTTTTTTTTTTAAAAAGAAGGATAGTTCCTAAATATTCAGCATCAGGAGGCAGATGGGACCATGGACAGAGAAAGCTTCCTGGCTTGTGGATTTGGGTGTGCGTGTGTATTTTCTCCTTTTTACAGCCCTTTCCCCCCTACCTCTTCCTTTTCAGACTCCTTCCCGTTGCGCTATCAGCAGCAGTATGACAGCCAGAGGGCTGCACCAGATAAAAATGCAAAGTCGGGTGTGCTGTGTTTTGTGCAAACTCCATCCAGTGCTGACTTGTGAGGCTGCCGTGATATTTTGTTCTTGATTTCATTGTTCCACAGCAGTGTGACTTTGCTGACTGATGGTTGTCTCTCCTGCTCACTCCAAAACCCAAGGACGGGTTGTGGTACTTGGTGGATGCAAAGTAGCTTTGCACTTTTTGCATGCGGGTTGGCTGGGGAATGGGTAAGTGGTGGGACTGGTGTCATCAAAGAGGTGGCTCAGCTCACCTGAGGCTGCCCTAGAAATGGCAAATGTGCAGAGTGTCTATATTTCTGGGGGATAGCTTTTTTTTTCCCCTTTACTAGATAGTCTTCAGCAGAAACATCTGGAAAGATCACAGAATCACAAGGTTGGAAAAGACCTTTAAGATCAAGTCCAACTGTTCCCATCCTATGCTAAACCATATCCCTAAGTACTCCATCTACCCTTTTTTAAAACACACCCAGGGATGGTGACTCAACCACCTCCCCCGGCAGATGGGTATCTCATATGCTGACTTAGCTCAAATCAGTCCTACCAACCTAGCTTGTGTGGGCAAATCTTTGTTGGAGGTGGAGAGGAGAGGGAAGAGGAGAAGGAAGAGCATCTCCCTGTTCAGCATCAAGTGTCCCATTTATCGGCAGTCTGAGGAAGGGTGCCAGACACTGGGTAGATCAATGAGACCCAAGTTGAGCACATTTGGAGGAGATCTGTTATGCTCTGCATGGCATTGGTGACTCAAATTCAGGAAAAGAGTCAGATTATCTGTGCAACATAAAAATTGTTACTCATGTTTTGTTGAGGAGCAGGACTTTGCATGGGTTTATTTACACAGTAGGTCATGTCCTGCCCTCAGACCAAGTCAGCAGAAGTGTGGCAGTGTCGTCTCACTGCTGCGAATGGGATCCCTGCTGCATCACGCTGGCTCAGTGGAAATGGATATGTGGTTTTCCAAGGCCTGGGAAAAGTTGTGTGATTAAATATAGCTCCATCCTCTGGTCTCATCAGTTTTTTCTCTTCCGTACTGGAAAGATGAGGAAAGTCCTTTGTAAAAACCAAACTCTAGGAGATGCAGCTGAGAACTGGGGGGGTTGGACTCGATCTCTGGACTTCCCTTCCAACCTCTGGAATTCTGTGAATCTGTGAACAATCTTCAGTCAAGGACCAAAAACATAAACAAACTGGGCCGGAAATGCATGGGTACCCCAGAGCAGGAGCAGGCTGGAGTTCTGGCCCAGCAAGTGGGATGGAGAGTGTGGACAGACAGATGGGCAGGTCAGAAGCTCCTGCTTCCTCCCGAGACTTGGCAAGCCTGCCTGTGCTATGGCATGGACCTGTCCTCCTGCCCCGGGACAGCTAGACAGGGTTTCCCTCAATGACTGCTGAGCAATTGGTTCTTCACTGCTCCCTCTCCAGATGTTCCCCTGAGTTCTCACAGCTTCATTTGGGTGGGAACCCAGCTCAGATGAGAGATGTCTTTGCCTCTGAAAATGAGATCCCAGAGGACTGCAGTGGTAGAAAAATCAGCCCCTTCATTTTGAGGTAGGAGAGGGGAGTGATGCCAACCATCAGACTGGCCTCCATCCGGAGCTAACACAGCAATCACCATGGCAGGAATGTCTTCTTGTCACCATTCCCCTTTGGAAGCAACCTGCAGCTTGCTTGGCTTCATGCCCGACCCTCAGGGATTTCTCTGGGATGATTCATCTCTCTGGGCATGAGCTTCACCTTTCACATCACAAGACTGGTAAAGGAGGGAGAGTTCATTCATTAGTGCTCAGAAAGTGCCTTGGGGAGGATTTCTAAATCAGATGGGCTCCCTGAATCCACCAGTTTCTGGATGCTACTTGCATCCTCATACAGCCCTTTAATTTGTTGAGTAGGGGGGTGACACCAAACTCCTTTACCGTTGGGTTTTTAGAAAACTTTAAATGATCCTGGAGATATAAATAACGACGTTTCCTTCCGATAAAGATGTTGTCAATAAAGTACCAAGATTTATGTATTTATTTATTTATTTTTGCCCTGAAACTTCAGCTTGATGAGAATCATCTCCTGGCTATTAGCTTTGCTGCAAATCACTTTTAAACTGCTTAACCTCCTGCATAAACCCTAATGAGGGAAGAGCTATAATAGCAAGAGCACTTATGTTTAATAATTGCCAATCTGCACAGAAATAAATAGCCTATGTGAACAGGACTTGACCTGCTGGAAGCTGACAGGTAAGGTTAAGAGGCGGAAGCAGGGGCTGTATTCCTTTGTGGTTACAGTTCTTGCCTCTGATATTCTTATCCCCCCCCTCCCTGCTCATCCATCAGTTGTACAGATGCAAGGCAGACACATGCCCTGAAGTCAGCACAGCCCTGGTATGAAGTTAGTGTTAGGTGACATCAGATGTCAGTCCAGTAATTTTTAGATGGTTGGTGTATAAAGCAAATGTAATGGTATTTAGGCTGTCCAGGGGGGGTTGTGGAGTCTTCTTCTCTGGAGATATTCAAGACCTGTCTGGACACCTATCTGTGCAATATGTCCTAAGCACCCTGCTTTGGCAGGGGGGTTGGACTGTGTGATCTCTGGAGGTCCCTTCCAACCCTTATTATTCTGTGAGTCTGTGATTGTTTTGTGCATGCAGGGTGGGTATGTGTTGGGGATTGCTTAAGGCTGGAAAACACACATTAGCATCCACTTTATAGGCAGTTTAGTGTGCCAGATTTTATCTACAACACTAACTTCTATAGGTACAGTATTTCCAGGATTTAGAAACCTATTTTAGCTCCTGAGGTGTACGTAAATTTTAGAGACCCTGATGTACTTTATATTAACCAAGTCACTTTCCCAGTCAGCTCAAGCTGTGTTTATTAGCAGCCTTAAACTCCTCCGTTAGTCACATTAGGTGGATTTTTCACCCCCAGGGCAGTTGCTAACCATCCATTCCACTGTTTGCACTGCTGGGTTATGGAAATTTATACTTCTGCTTGCATTTAAATCTAAGTGTTGGCACTGAATTGGGATTATTTTCTAATTCAAAACCAAATTGGGATTATTTGCTGCTGCATTTCATTGGTGGGTTGGACAACAGAGGTGGTGATGCTCTTGTGATAAATGCTTCTGGATGTCATGCCTTGGCTTCACTGATTTAGAGAAGAGACCAGAAGAACTGAACACAGAGGCCCCCAACTCTGTTTGCTGAGCCACCATTCCTATGATCCCATTCTTGCTTTTGCAGCAGCTCAGGGATGTTCCTGCTCTGGACAGTTGGGAAGCTGAGTGTGATCTCCACATTTTTTTTTAATCTTCATCCTTGTGAAATTGTGTCTCATCAAGAGGGAAGGCGGCGGGGTGGAGGAGGGAAAGAAAAATCTATTTAAATACAATTCTTGTCTGGAGGGGAAGATATCAATACTCTGTGTCTCCTTTGTAAAGATGAAATCCATTGGGTGCCTTAAAAAGATGTTTTCGGGGCTCCAACCTTGGTTCTGTGTTTAGCAGACGTTTCAATTAATACTGGTGATCTGTAACATCACAAGCAACATCTGAGCAGCGAGTGTCTCTGGGGCCCTTATAAATGTCACTGTCTATCACAGCTAATCAGTCTGTGAGCCTCCTTGCCAGTGACCTTGGAGTGGGATTCACCTTGCAGGTTGGGACACCTACACTTGGGCATTTCTGTGTAGGTGTCTACGTGTGACGCAGATAGTCTCTGCTCCCGTTGTCGTGGGCAAGGTTGTTGGGTTCATGTCAGCTGCTCATTCTCAGACTGTTTGAGATGCAGGAAAACATCCCACTGCTCCACATCATCCCTTTCTGGGGATGCTGTGCAGACAAGACCAATAGAAGTTATCACTGACAGCACCATGTGCCTCTGTTAGGCACCTTTTTGAACTGACCCTCATTGACTGTAGCAGCAGTTTGGTCACCCTCAGGTAGACACTTGCATTCAGAGATCTTAAGCTGCAAGCTGAAGCCCTCCCCAGGTTTCTCTTGTGTTGTGTGAAAATGAAGAAAGAAAGGAAACCCTCTCATGCTGAGCTTTCCCCTGCAGCCTGCTTTATTCATTACTGAAAAAGCAGCTTTTATCTCACCACTCTGGAGCGACTGGACTGCTACAGTTTGGACGTTTAGGAAGTTATCCCTTTGAGAGGCAAAATAGGAAACAAAACTTGACATGCTGAATGTGATACCTACCCTCCAAAAAAAAAAAAAAAAGTAGTAAACAAAAAATCTGTAACAACTCCATCCATTTGCAACAAAATGAAAAGGTGCTGCAACACTGACACTCAGCATTTACATCCACCCCAGGGTTGGAAACAGCCAGGAAACAAATCCTGCTGGAGACTGTACCTCTCCCACCTTGATTTTGCTGCAGCCAAACCTAGCTTGTATTTTTAAGTGAACATAGTGACTATTTTTTATAGCTTCTTTCCCATTACAGACCCCTAGCCACTTGTCAGGTGAACTCTTTCAGGAAGTTCATCCCATTCGTGGCTCCGTGGGATTTAGGTACTGCTTTTGCTTTGGTTTTTGGTTGTTTGTTGAGGGGGTTTTGGGTGGGTTTTTTTTTTTTCAAGGCATCTTTCCTAGCCCTGCAGAGTTAGCTAAGCAGAGATTAAACCACGCTGCCCTGGCAGATGTGCTTTCTTGCAGAGGATGAGAGATTCCCCAGGACGGTTCAGCCCTGGCTGGAAGAGAAACCGCTCAGCCGTGGAGCTGCGGCAGCACTTAGCTTGATGGGGTTGCACGTGTCCTGCTGCTAAAGCCTCTCCATCCTCCTCACCATCAGTGTTTGGGCTCAATCCTGAGCCATGCCCAGGATTTCTTGGCTGCTTTTCCCCCTGTAATTTGGGGCTAGTCATTTGGGACAATTCAGCAAGGAAAGCAAAGGGATGCGGCTGCTTTCTTCCCCTTTGCCGAGTCCTGCTGTGTGCTGGGAGCTACAGGGGTGGGTGATGGAGCATCCCTGCCAGGAGCCCCTTTGGGACCCTCCCCAGTTTCCTCTTGCCCTGGGATCGTTTCACAGCAGGGTGTTCATGCTGAAGAACCAACACTGACACGAGCCACTTGTTTCCTGTAACATCTGCATCCATCCCTTTGGTTATCTTTTTATTTTCATCCAGGCTCTTAAGCATAATTGGGTTTTTCCAGCCTATTTCCCAACAGAAACAGGTTTCCTTTTTGCTTGGCTCACTCAAAAGGCAGAAGGAAAAGGCTGCTGCTGAGAGGGTTCCCAGCTTCACAGGGCACCGAAAGGAGGCCAAACACTCCATGAAGAATTACTGCCGTGCTCGAGTGTCGACTGCTAGGCTGCTTGCATTTTTGGGAGTGGAGGGGGAATGACATTAACCACGGCTGCAGAGCCGTGTGGGTCTCAGCTGCTCCATGCACTTAATTCCAGTGCTGCAATGATTACTCTCAAAGAATTTTCCCACCCCTTCTGCTTTCTCTACTCACTGACTCCCGCTGTACAGTTCCCTGTTTGTGGCAAAGCTTTCTTTCCCCTCCCACCCCTCCCCTTACAGAGCATTTGCTCTGCTGCTGGGGCACAGGTTGTGGTTTTTGGGTGCAGGAATTTTTGTTCTTTCATCCCTTAGGCACAGTTGTTATTTAATTTTGGTTTTTGTGGCCCCATTTTTGGCAGATTGAAGCTGTGCTACTCCTTGTCCCTCTCTCTCTTCCCTCCCAGTGGAAGTCACAGGCGTTCTGACCACTGAGGGTTTATCTTCAGGCTGTCTGTGTGCAGTGCAGATGAGGCAAGGTTTGTCAAGAGAAATAAGTTTATATTGGAACAACTGAAATACATATTTTAATATCTATTTATAAAATACAAATATATACTTTCAGGCACAGCAAAGCTTTCTGAGGTCTGAAAGAGAAACCAAGTTGAGTAGTGATTGCTCTGGGTTTAGCCCGATGATGTTTATCAGTGGGACAACATGAAAGAAAAGTTGCTGGGTGGAGAGAGGGTGGCTTTTGTAAAACCATCTGAGTTACAGATCTTCAGCGTGCCTCCGAAAGCCAAGCCCACAAATTAACATGCAAGGTTCTGGTTGCTACGACATGCAACAGTTTTCTGCAGTTTCCTTCATGTCTCACCACCTGCTGGTTTCTTGTTGTTGCAGAGGACCTCTTGCTCACCTCTGAGGTCCTACAAGGGCTGATGGTCCTACGAGCTCCTCCCTGGCTGAGTCATTCTTCTGCTCTGCAGGTGCTAATTACACTTTTTTTTTTTTCCCCCTGCAATTAACTACTTTACTAAACTCAGAACAGTTAATCAGATTAATGTGTATCCTGACATGTCTTGAGTTTTGGGGTAGAAAGCTTCAAAAAGCTCTTCAATCCCCCAGCTGTACTAGTCAGCCTAAGAAAAAAATAGGTCCCATACATGTGTAGTTGATGCTGGCTACAACACTAAACAAAACCATGGTGTGAGATGCAACTTTTGGAAATACATTCCATTTGTACTTAGTTGTCTTGGGGATGCTAGGATGGATGTCTATCAGTGGCTGAAGATGTGCTGGAAGTGCACAGTCTACACTAAAGCTTCCATGCCACGAGGAAAACATCCATCATTTCGGTGCGTGGCTATTTGTGCCTTCTACCTTGGCTGTTGTTTTCATTTGGCTCTTAGGAGTGCAGGGACAGAAGACAGCAACAACCTCTGTGCCTCCCTGAGGTCTCAGCCAGCACAGGGCTCCTATTGTATTTGTACAGTTATTTACCTTCCACTTAATGTTCCCTCCTCTGCTGTGCTACTTTGGCTGGGAGGCTGCTCTCAGAGCCAGGCAGCTCCGGTGGTTACACTGCGTTAGCCAAGCCCCAATGGTTTTGTAGATGGAAAGGAAATTAAAAATTGGAGCTTGCTGCCTTGGGTCTACTTGACCCGAGCCTCAGAAATGTCTTAAGGGACCAATAAGTATTTTTAAACCTAGCTATAAAACTTAAGCTTCAGTTGTCTGTTCAAATTTTTTTTTGCTACATATTGTTGTTACAGGGAGATAAAACAAAGCCAGGATTTATTGAAGAGGCATCTTCCAGAAACAATAAAGTCAGTTGTAGAGGAAGAGCTAAGACATAGATACAGACTGGGAGAAGAGCTTCTTGAGAGCAGCCCTGCTGAGAAGGACTTGGGGATTCCGGTGGATGAGAAACTTAACATGAGCCAGCAGTGTGCTCTTGCAGCTCGCAAGGCCAATGGTATCCTGGGCTCCATTAGAAGAGGGGTGGCCAGCAGGGACAGGGAGGTGATTGTCCCTCTCTACTCTGCCCTCAGGAGGCCCCATCTGGAGTACTGTGTCCAAATCTGGGGCCCCCAATACAAGAAGGATGTGGAACTGTTGGAGAGGGTTCAGAGGAGGGCCACAAAGATGATTAGAGGCCTGGAGCACCTGCCCTACAAAGAGAGGCTGAGGAAGCTGGGCTTGTTCAGCCTGGAGAAGAGAAGGCTGTGAGGGGATCTCATTGCAGCCTTGCAGTACATGAAGGGAGCTTATAAGCAGGAGGGGATTCAACTTTTTAAAAGGATAGACAATGACAGGACAAGGGGGAATGGATTAAAACTAAAGGAAGGAAGGGTTAGATTAGATATTAGGGGGAAGTTCTTTACAGAGAGAGTGGTGAGGGGCTGGAACAGGCTGCCCAGAGAGGTGGTGGATGCCCCGTCTCTGGAGGTGTTCAAGGCCAGGTTGGATGGGGCCCTGGGCAACCTAGTGTAGATCCAGGCCTGAGGTTGGTGTCCCTGCCTGTGGCAGGGGGGTTGGAGCTCTATGATCCTTGGGGTCCCTTCCAACTCATACCATTCTATGATTCTAAGCAAAGGGCTGAGTAACGGTTGTGATTTGCTAAAGGAAATACACCTAGTGTGCTCGACAGCACTATATTCCCTCTTTGGACAAAGAGATGCAGAAGAGTCCAAGTGGCTGTTGCAACCTGTGATGGAGGCCTCAAGGACCAGCCAGGACCCGTGGTCCCAGCACCATATTTACCTGGGGAATATGGTGATGGCTGGGATTGAGGGTGAGGAGGAGGCTGTAGTACTGTTTGGAAGGGCAGCTAGAAGCAACAGGAGGGAGAAACACCAGGGCAGCAGTCGTGAACTCAGCTGCCCAGAGGTTAGGAACCTCACCCTTTAGGTAGATCAGTGGTGGAATGATCCCATGTTTAAGGTGGATCTCTTGTGCAGGGTAATTGTGTTTTTTGAACACAAGTCACCCTCCCTGGATGTGTTCAAAAAAAGGGTAGATGAGGTACTTAGGGATATGATTTAGTTTAGGATGGGAATGGTTGGACTTGATGATCTTAAAGGTCTTTTCCAACCTTGTGATTCTGTGTGACTCTGTAATTGCTGGGTCTGCTGATCCCACTTGGATCACCACTGCCTAGAATCATCCCAGAGCTGTAGCACTCCTAGGGACAGCCTGTCCTGGGAATGCTGAGAAGCCTCACGGCAGTTGTCTCTACTGCCTTCTCCCAGTACATTTTTTTTTTCTCTGCATACTGCTCTCCTAGTATTTCTCTTCCTGTTCCTCTCTCCTGAGGATCTGACAGGATTTTTTTATGGCACAAACTATCATCATCATAAAACAGCCACTGTGTCTTTGATTCAGGCTTGCTTTCTTCCTGACTACGGGACTGCTGAAAAGTCAAGTCTTTGTTTCAAGAAGGGGTATTAAAATGCTTGGCAGGTCGGTCCCCCCTCTCCTGCGTAATTATTTCTTCTCTGCCAGTTCACCACTCAAGCTTCCTGAGCTGTCAGCTCTGGAAACAAGTATTAAATATATATTGCAGCCCTGGGAGGAGAGCCCAACCAGTCAGAGTACAATGCACCTAAAAATAAATATGTATTTCCTTGCAGAGTAGCCTGGGGAGAAGTATAGACAAGGAACAGCATCCACTGGGGTAACCCTGAGTAAGAGATGAACAGATAAATTCAGCTGCAGCCAGAGAGGGGCCACAGTTTAAGCACAGCACGAAGCTGAGGAGCAATTAGTTCAGTTCCAGGCTCTGAACCTTCTGCTAGGGGTGCTCTTGCAGCTGAATGCCTAAAACCCGCTCTGGAAAGGAGAAAAATACACTTCCTTTACTTGCCTTTCACTTAATTCCCTTTACTGTCACCTGCCTACATCATAAAGATCTTATAGTTAGTGTTTGGCTAGATTACCCTTGCAAATTGAGGTCATGGGGATGATGTGGTTACCTCTATATGTGCACTCGTGATAATGTCAGGGAACGGAAGCATCTTGTGAAGAGCTGGTGCCTGTGCAGGAGTGTTTGTAAGCTCAAAGGGACTGAATTTGGCTGAGTGTGGGAAGGTTTGTAGTAGCGAGGGGAGTGAGATGTGAGAACAGCCTGCCAAGAGCAGCACCAAGAGCCAGAAAGCCAACGACTTTGTGATGGAGGCTGCCCCATTTCTGAAAGGGATGTGTTGGTCTGTCACAGGGGCAGCCTCAGAAGGAGCCTTCCTCTACAGTGTGTATGGTATTCAGTGGCTCATGCAGGGAGAGGCTGTCAGGCAGAGAAGGACCTGGGAGTGTTGGGTGACTGCAGGCTGAATATGAGCCAGCAGTGTGCCCAGGTGCCCAAGAAAGCCAATGGCATCTTGGCTTGTATCAAAAACAGTGTGGCCAGTAGGTCTGGGGAGGTAATTGTGCTCCTGTACTGGGCATTGGTGAGGCTGCACCTCGAGTGCTGGGTCCAGTTCTGGGCTTCTCACCATAAGAAGGACATGGAGGTCCTGGAGTGTGTCCAGAGAAGGGCAACCATGCTGGTGAAGGGGCTGGAGGGCAAATCATATGAAGAGAGGCTGAGGGAGCGGGAGCTGTTCAGCCTACAGAAGAGGAGGCTGAGGGGAGACCTTATCACTGCCTGAAGGGAGGTTATAGAGAGATAGGTGATGGTCTCTTCAGCCAGGTGACAGGTGACAGGACAAGGGGGAATGGCATGAAGCTGTGCCAGGGCAGGTTTAGATTGGACATTAGAAAAAAATTTTTTACTGAAAGAGTCGTCAGGGCCTGGAACAGGCTGCCCAGGGAGGGGGTTGAGTCACCTTCCCTGGATGTGTTCATAAAAAGTGTAGATGCAGTACTTAGAGATATGGTTTAGTGTAGGATGAGAATGGTTGGACTTGATCTTCAAAGGTGTTTTCCAACCTTGTGATGCTGTGAGAGCCATTGGTGTGGTACTGTTCACTGTGCAGTGCTGGATCCTCCTGCTTAAGGAAGGACTTAGGAAGGCAAACCCCCTTTAGCAGGAGCTGCATTATCACAGTATGGGTCTACCTGTCAGTGCAGGAATGGGACGCTGGCCAGGCTTGGAGACACATCCAGGTTTGGCTTTGAGACCAGTGACAGTAGGAGATGGGAACAGATCCTCTTGGAAAGCTGTTGGTTTCTTGAGCGATCGACAGGATCTCTCAGGGGTTTCGCATAGACCCACCCCAGTGTTGCACATTTGCCAATTCTCCAGTGGGAAGCTCCCACCAATGATGCCTCTCTTGTCATTCTTCTCCTTGGTCTCCCTTTTTTGTGGAAGGTGTGTGCAAGAGCATTTGGGCACACTGTAGGACACGTTCTTCTTGCGGGGAATTCCAAGCCATCTGGAGGACTTTGCTCTGCGTGTGATGGGTCACTGCTCTCTCCCACTGGTACCTCTTGTTTTGAGGGATCCATCCCCAGTGGACTCGGGCCTTCCTGTGCCAGCCAGCAGAGTTGTTATTCAGGTCATGGCCATGAAAGGAAAGAAGTGCTTTGTTAGGGAGCAGAGACATGAAAGGGTTATCATCAAGACAACTGGCCATATGCCCTGTGTTCAGCCAGGGTTTGGGTTGACAGTCACCACACAGTGTTTCACAAAGTAGATGTGGTCTGTTTACTGTAAATCTTTTGTTTCAGAGGTGAGAGAGAAGGGATTAATATTTTGATTGCTCTAACACAAGCAATGGGAGTACCCAGATCCTTCACACCATATTAAAGTAACAACAGCAAGTTTAAAAAATGGTGCTTCTCTCCAGAAAAGATATGGTCAGCCATCTCCAGCTGCACATGTACAGGGATGTGAGCTGCTTAAAAGGGATGAGCGATTGGGTGAGAGGGAGAGAAGTTTAAAATTGATATAGTACACTGACGCTGAGGTCTACAAGTGGGGAAACCATTCTGCTTCTGCATGGGTCACCCAGTTAGTGACTGCAGCTGACCTTTGTGTGTGAGGCGCATGGTTGTCTGTGAAATGAGATTTAATGAACCTTAAGGCCAAGATATAAAGAACCTTGAGTAATGTCTTCACATTTGACCTTGCTGACCATTTTATTTCTGAATGTATTTTCATTAAGAACCCCCTAAATTGTTACTTGAGGAATACTTTCAGGAAGGTGGTGGTTGTTGGGTTTTTTTTCTTCTAAAGTTTCAGGGGGTGAGGCAGATGTTTAGCCTTGGGGATTTCAATTTTTGATTGATGAGGGAGAAAAACAGTGTAGCTTTTCCCTTTCTTTCTTCTCATCAAGAAACTGGAAAACTTCATAAATTCTGAATTCTTATTCTTGACAGAAAATTGAATAAAGAAAAACTTTCACTTTTTATGGATTGTTTTTAAACTTTCTTTTGTGGGCCAGAAGATGGGATGGCCAGAATCTGACGCACCTTTAAATGATGGCACAGCCATTTCTGGGAAATATCAATTGCATGGTTTGCATGTTGGAAGACTGACACATTCAGAGAAGGGATAATGACCTCTGTTTTAGATCATAGATTAGATACTGTTAGTGCAAGAGTTCCGTGTTCGAAAGCTGATCAGTCACAACTATGAGTTTAGTCGTAGAGTCTGGGGCTCTCCAACTCACTTCTACAGCAGAAGATTCCATTGGGGAAAAAAATTTCCTAGCTTGTTAATAGAATATTGGACTAACTGTAGAGTTTAAAGGTATTTAAAAATATAAGAAAGTCCTGACCAATGAGATCAGGGTCTTGGTATCTCCAATAGGTTATACCAGCAGTACCCCCAGGTTGTTTCTGCAAAAGAGTGGTCTTTAAATGTTGTGAATGAGAGCAGCACATCTGGGTGTCAGGAGGGAGTGGGCAGAAGGAGCTGCAAGAGTAAAATGGCATTTTCTTTATTTTGTGGGAGATGTTTGGGAAACAATGGGTCTGTTCTTGGCTTTGTCCGAGATGGTTATTTCAGCCTCTGAAATCCAGCACCTTGTGGCCTCAGTGGTCTTGCTGGAGCTAAAAATAAGAGTGACTTTCCCAACTGAAGTAGGATCTGAGCTTCTTTCTGTCTGTGAGGAAAATGACACTGAGTTCCTGTGACAGCACTGTTCTGATGGGAAGTCCCATAGGATCCTTGCGAACAGCATGGGTTCAGGACCTCGGTTCTAGCATCTGCCTCAACGTCCCTTTCCCTAGCAGGAGCTGGCACTGAAAACAGAAAGATAAAAGCATGCAGGGACTCAGTCACATATTCATTTGGCCCTAGGAATTTAACTAATAGTCGTGCTTGGGAAAATCCTACCCTGCAGTAACCATCCTCAGCCAGAATAAATCAGCTTAGCTTCGCTGACGTTAACATTGCTGTGCCCTGCCGTCCGAGGAGCTGACTGTGAGTTTAATGCTCGTGGAAACTGTTATAGGAGCAGCCCTGGAAGGCTGAAACTCAACTGTAGCACAGGCAATGGGAGTCCTCCCCATGGCCCAGAAGCTTGTGGCATATGAGATGTTCCTCAAGGGAACAACTCAAGGTGGGTGGATGGTGCAGCTTGTGTGACCCAACCTGACCCCTGAATTTTCTTGTCACCATTTGGAGAGGCCTCCAGTGAAACAGCCTGACTCTGTAGGCAAGCCTGGATGGTAGTGCTTGTTGAGAAAAGAAGTCCTTAGCCATTGGAGTGGGATGCAGGGGTATATCAGCTAAGAATGTGCCAGCTGTATGGTTTAAACCAGCTTTTCACCTGAGGGTGCTTTCAAGACAGTGGAAAACCTTTTAGCTGTCTATGAAGATAAATAACAGCACAGCCAAGGGATAGAAATTAACTCTGCAGAGATTCCAGGCTTCCATAGGGAATTTCTAGGAGTCAGCAAATTAAAACAAGAGTGAACTCCAGCAGGTTCTGCCAGAGAGGGAGCATTTTCTATACCTTTCTGTATAGGCTCCATATGTCCTATATGACTTTTTATGGTCTGTAACTGGGGTGAGAAGAGCTCATGGTAGGATGGTCTCCAAAGGGTTACACATGGTTTAGCAGAGTGAGTTTGCTGCACAGCCTGGCTGGAGAATGGAGAACATGATGCCAGCGGTTTCCATGTTTCTTTTGTAATCAGTTAAGTGTTCTCACTCTGATAAGCAAAGTATGATTTTAATTAAAAAGCCATTCCAGCTGGATTTAATTTTATGCCATGGAATTACTGTGGATATAAAGAGGGAAAAAAAAAAAAAAGAAAAAAAGACAGTCTTCTTGTTCCAAAGTTTTAATCCACAGTGGCTTGCATCCCTGACCAGGGGTAATTTCCCTACTCCTCAGAAGTATCGACATCTTTTTTCCTCACATCTCCTCAGTAGAAGGACCAGTCAGTTATCCCTGCTTTAAGCCCACGTGTTTTTAAGCCAAGGAGTTAATTGCGCCATCCCAGGGGGCTGCTCACTTAACCTTTGCCCCCTTTTAAACAAGGGCTTTTGAGAGAGGAGCTCTAAGTTTTGATGCTCTCTAATGCTGAGGAAAGTACTTCCCTCTATTTTCTGTCCCTTTCATATTCTGCATGTAATTTTGTGGAGCAAAGCCTGGAGCAGAACAAAATCTAGGGCACATTTTGCCATGATTACAGAAAATGGGTGTACACTTAGAAGAAAATAAGGATGTTCTTCTGTTCACTTACATTGTTTGGTCTTATCTGGTCATGCTGTTTGTGTGGCATGAGATGCTGCTGTCAAATAACTCTAGTAACACCTGTCTGGTAGCAACTTGTGTCACCAAGGCTATGAATGACACATCTTTCCTAGAGGCTGATGTACAAAAAGAGCAGCTGGACCAGAAATGCAGGAAGGTTATAGTTATAAACACCCCCCAGAACTCTCAAAGGTATTGCAGATTTATTTTTTTAAAGGTGTTTTTTTTTATCCCTCACAAGAGTAGTTCCAGTCAATATCATCACAATTATAGTCTGGAGTGTGGCTGTAAATAAATGGGATTGGATCATAGAATCGCAGACTAGTTTGGGTTGGAAGGGACCTCTAAGCCCATCTAGTTCCAACCCCCTGCCATGGGCAGGGACACCCTCCACAAGCCCAGGTTGCCCAAAACTGCATCCAACCTGCCCCTTGACCACTGAGAGGATGGGGGCAGCTGCAATTGTTGAGTTTCATTTTTCTAAAGCACTTTGCAAGGCTCAGTTGTGGATGTGTAGCTGGACAGGCGTGCTGTGAATGGCTCCTTGCCCAGGCTGGGGAAGCTGTGGAGGAGGAGTTTTCCCTCCTTGCCTGTGGTCTTGTGAGCTTGTAAAGCACATGAGTTACAAGCAACAGTAAATGCAGTGATGACTGTTGAAATAATAGGCTCTAAATTAAAATAGATGCTTTATCATAAGGTACTAGGATTTGATTTTAGGCTTTGTTGCTTTTTCTCTTTCCTCACCCTGTGCCACTGCTGTGTCTTCTGTGTGAATCACTTGATCCCTTAGCCTGGGAACTTAGGAATGAAATGAAGTTATGAAGCCACATTTCCACACCAAGAAAAGCCCAGTTCTCCAAGAAATATTCATAACTTGATAAATCTATGAGGGATTCACAAGGCACATCAGTATCACTCCCACTTTGTTCTATCTCCAAGTGCCATAAATCCTCATCTATAAATAGCAGTCCTGGCTAATGTGTGCAGGGTTGGGAATGGGATGTTCTGGGCTGAACCCCTTGAGGCAGGAAGCCCAGTTAAGAGAAGTTAATGGCAAGAACCAGATGATGGTGAACTCAACTCATCATTGCAGTGGGCAGGCATGGGCTGCTGAACAGAATATCCACATTTTGCATTTGTCTGTGGAACTGGGAAGAGCTTCTTGTGGATTCCTGTTCTTCTCAAGCATTGCCAACAGCTTGCATGACTCTCTTGGGAAGGACTTCCTTACCTGGAGCCACATCTGCCATGGCAGTATGGGCTTGTGCTGCCAAGATGCATTCTTGGCTCTCACCATAGAATAAGGTTACACTCCTCACAGGAGGAGTAACATAACTGAATTGTGAAATCCCAGTGCTGGGCAGAACTGGAAACAAACCTTCCTTTCATCCTGTAAAAATATCCCCAAGGTGGGACTGGTTTGCAGATTAAAGTGTCTAACTGGGCATTTCACTATGGCCTCTGGAGCTTGGAGGTTTGATTTAGCTGCCCATGGGTAGGGCCTTGCACCTTTTCAGATAGTTTAAGGCTCCAGGGTGCCTGTGCAGAGGGCACAGGTCTCCCATATTCCCTTTCTTGAATGTCCAGGTCTATTTGTGTTTATACAGAGATCAGCTCGATGTCACCAGTCTGCATTGGTGAAGTGTTGATAGCTGCTAGTCACTTTTGGCCACACCAAAAGCTAAAGCAAAACCAGAAGCAAAAAATCATTAAACAATTCTGAAAAAGTACCAGGAGTTGAATTTCTCATTGACTTGTCTCCTGGATTACTGATGCTTGGTATCTTTCTCTGGGCAGTCAAGATGACTAGAAACCTACTGGTACTGCTCATCTGTCGCCTGGGATGCTCTAACCATGCTGGGACAAAGGGAAAATGCAGCAACTTTCCTGATGAAACCTTGAGGATTTTCAGCACCCAGTGGTTCCAGCAGTAGCAATGTGACTTTAATGTGTCTCTTCTTGCTTCGTAACTTGAGAATTTAGACCTTGATAAGGCTTTTTCTAACAAAAAGGCAATAATCAAAAAAGAGTGCCCCTAAAGTGGAGTCTCTAGGGCCTTCTGTGCAGCAATTTTCCCCTCTTAAATTTCAGGAGATTATCAGAAGTCTACTATTTGAATATATTTGTTTCCAAACGTGCATCTGTAAGAGCAAGTTGGGCTTCCATGATTAGAAACCAGCGGCTATTTGAGAAAATCTAAGTGGAATGTAGCATCTCAGTGCCTGGGCCAAAATCTGACATCAGAAACCCAGGAAGTCTGTGAAGTTGGAGCTATATTAAGATTAGAGTAATCCCTGAAGGGAAGGGTAGATTATTTTATTTGGCTAGTAATTGAAAGCAACTAATTTTCACCAGTTACCTCCAGTAAGTTGAGTCCAACAACCTGTTTCTGATATAGCGTAGCTCACCCTTTGATGAACTTTTCAGGAGCTGAGATGGACAGTTCAGCACATCCATTATCCCTTTGCCCAAGGTATTAAAGATAGACAACTTGGAGTGTCTGCATAGGTTTCCATTTTGAATCCAGTTGTGCCTTCTTCTGCCAGATTGAATTACTTTAGAGCAGAGTACCTCTGAAGGCGCTTCATTCAGTTACCTAAACAAAATCACAGAATCACAGAAGGGCATGGGTTGGAAGGGACATCTGGAGATCATCTAGTCCAGTAGTTGCCTGTCTGTCTTGAACTGGGGGAGCCCAGCACTGGACACACAACTCCAGGTGTGGCCTCACCAGGGCAGAGTAGAGGGGAGGAGAACCTCCCTTGAACTGCTGGCCACTCTCCTAATGTGCCCCAGAACACAATGGGCCTTCTTGGCTATGAGGACACACTGCTGGCTCATAACTCATTATCCGATAGGACTCCCAGGTCCTTCTCTGAAGCACTGCTTCTCAGTAGGCCAACCCCTGGCCTGACTGGTGCCTTGGCTTGTTCCTCACTAGGTGCAGGACCCTACACTTGCCCTTGTTGAATTACATTTGATTCCTTTCTGCTCAACTCTCCAGCCTGTCCAGATCTTGCTGAATGGCAGCACAGCCTTCTGGTGTGTCAGTCACCCCTACCAGTTTGGTATCATCAGTATACTTACTGGGATACACTCTGTTCCCTGTCCAGGTCATTGACGAATATGTTGAGTAAGACTGGACCCAGCACTGACCTTTGGGGCACACAGCCAGCTGCTGGCCTCCAATGAGACTCTGTGCTGCTTATCACAACTGGGTGTTCAGCCAGTGCTCAACCCAACTCACTGCCACTGATCAACACACGCTTCCAAAGCTTGCCTAAGAGGTTGTTATGAAAGACTGTGAAAAGACTTGCTGAAGTCAAGGTAGACAACATCCACTGTTCTCCCTTCACCCACCAAGCTGCTCATGCCATCTTAGAAGGCTGTCCAATTTGACAGGCATGACTTCCTACCCACGTTGACCACTCCAAATAAACTTCTCCTCTATGTGGTTATTGATGACCCCCAGAATAAGCTGTTCCATCGCCTTTCCAGGCACGGAGGCTGACTGGCCTGTAGTTTCCTGGTGCCCACTGTTAACTGAGATAACCTTATAGTCAGGGCACCCAGGTCTTGCTCAAGAAGTGCTGAGCTCCACTAATTGCTTTTATGTTTCCTTTCCACACCCTCCCTTGGTCTTTATTGCTCTTTTAGAATGCCTGACATTTGTGTTGCAGCACAGAACTTCCCAATGCTACACAAAAAAAGAGAGAACTATCTTCTTGTTCTTCCTTGCAGTTCAGTTTATACAGCCTACAGTCGCATTTGCCTTTTCTCAGCAGCACATACTGGGAGTTCACATTGAATTATTTACCTCTTTTAATCCCCAAATCCTCCACCACATGACTTCTTTTCCAGGATTCAGGCTGCCATACTGGAGGTCTGTGCTGAATCTGTTCATTCTTGAGTGCAGCTTTTGCATTTGGCTGGACTCAAATAGTCCTTCTCAGCCAGCTATTGTCAGTGCTCTTAGGTGCACGTTATCCAGGCCTGTTGATTTTAAATGTTTATATCTCGTAGATGTTGTTTAACATCTGCCTCTGTTACTAATGGACTGGAAAAAGCTTCTTCATCATCATCAGAGACACACACATTGCCCTGCCGCTTTCCAAACACAGATCAAGATCATACATAGAACTTTCCTCTACTGGATTGCACTGTCTGTAGGATTTTTGTTTGTTGTAATCCTTTTGTTTAAAAAAAAAACCCCACAAACAAAAGATCCCCACCCAAACCAAACAAAACACAAACCCAACAAACAGTTAGAAAAAAACCTGAAATTAATCTCTTATTCTTACCTAATGTGTTTTTTCCCGATGCCTTGAGGTTCCCATATAATGCTTCTAAGCTTCATGATAGAATCATAGAATGGTCTGGGCTGGAAGGGACCCCAAGGATCATAGAGCTCCAACCCCCCTGCCACAGGCATGGCCACCAACCTCCTGGCCTGCATCTACACAAGGTTGCCCAGGGCCCCATCCAACCTGGCCTTGAACACTTCCAGGGACGGGGCATCCACCCCCTCTCTGGGCAGCCTGTTCCAGCCCCTCACCACTCTCTCTGTAAAAAACTTCCCACTAATATCTAATCTAAACCTTCCTTCCTTTAGTTTTAATCCATTCCCCCTTGTCTTGCCATTGTCTATCCTTTTAAAAAGTTGAATCCCCTCCTGTTTATATGCTCCCTAAACAGGAGCATCATCTATATTTCTGCATCTGTAATTCTCTTCTATTGAGTAAATATTGCTGGGTTTGGGTTGATTCCCTCTTTACATTTGTAGCTGAAATGAGGTTGGGTTTCACTAGAAGTTAATCATTTGGATTTGGCTTGGTTCATTATCTTTTTGGCTAGCTGGCCCATCCTTCCAGAAGAACCATGACCCATTTCATAGCACTGTGTGCAATACAGGGTTACCAGGAGTGGATGGTGAAGGAGGTACTGGGCCATCAGGAGGACGTGTGACAGACAGGACAAACAGATGGTAAGAGCATTGAAGACAAGTTTTATTACAAAAGCATCATCTGGGCATCAGTGGGGATATTTTAATAGGATACCACAACATGCTGGAGTTGTATTCCAGAAGACATAGAACAGAAGTTTGGAGGTGGGAAAAATGATAACATCTTCTTAATGACAATCCTGAAAGTGTAGGCACACATCCCTGAAAACATATGAAGGATTAAGAGAGAAGAGCACATAAGTGCAGCCATCAATTTGCTACAATTGTTTACTCAAAAATCAACTTTTAATAAACATTATAATCAGTGCAGTGAAATTTCCCACAGTTCACAGAGAGGATCTGAGAGGGGAACTTAATTAATTTCATGAGGAGATAGTTTTAATGTTGTTATGAACAATTTAAGTGCTGTTTCATTAGCAATTTTATGGTTAGTACAATTAATCATAGCAGAGCAGAAAAAGAAACGTGCCTTATATTAAACTTGGGTGTTTGTAAGTAGAATAGATGCAAATCGGAATCAGCAGAGGGGTGGCAGCAGGGACAGGGAGGGGATTGTCCCTCTCTGCTCTGCCATCCTGAGGCCCCAGCTGGAGTCCTGTGTCCAGAGCTGGGGACCCCAATACCAGAAAGGTGTGGAACTGTTGGGGAGGGTTCAGAGGAGCCACAAAGATGATCAGAGGGCTGGAGCACCTCCCCTATGGAGAGAGGCTGAGGGAGCTGGGCTGGTTCAGCCTGGAGAAGAGAAGGCTATGGGGGGACCTTCCAGTCCCTGAAGGGAGCAGAGAAACAGGAGGGGAATCAGGTTTTTAAAAGGGTAGATAATGGCAGGACAAGGGGGCTGGAGTGAAGCTGAAGGAGGGAAGGGTTAGATGAAATATTAGAGGGAAGCTCTTTACAGAGTGAGTGGTGAGGTGCTGTAATGGACTGCCCAGAGAGTGGGTGTGTTCAAGGCCAGGTTGGATGGGGCCCTGGGCAACCTTGTGTAGCTCCAGGCCTGGAGGTTGGTGTCTCTGCCTGTGGCAGGGGGGTTGGAACTCTGTGATCCTTGGGGTCCCTTCCAACCCAGACCATTCTATGATTCTATGAAATAGGGATCTCCTGTTTGATATCCTTGTTTCTAGAGATGTGTCTGTGTTTATAGAATATATTCTTATCCATGTGACTTGGATGGCAGGCTTAAAAACTTGGCTGGGTTTTGTCAGTTAAAGTTTTTAGAAAATTCTTGGAATATGTTTGTTGTGTGTCTGTGCTGGAGTTGTTACTGTGGTGAATGCCTTCTGCAGGAAACCTGTGACTTCCAGGAGTTTGTAAAGTGGCAGAGAAACCTCTGCTCAAGATAAAAACAAGGCACTGAACTTTTTTTAAAATGGCTATTTTTATTTTTTTAATGATGCCCCTTAATTGCTTTAAGATGCCTTGATGTGGGGTGTTTTTTTGTTATTTCCCCTAAGGCATTCTGTGTCTAGGAACTTTGACAGCAGCTTAAGCTATTGCAGAGGGATTTTTAACGGGGTTTTAAATCTGCTTGTACAGTTTCATCTCTACATACATCCACAGCTTCTTGAAGCCGTGAGATTTATTCTCCTTGGATGGATACACTTGGCTGGAGTTGTTGTTAGAGAAACAGAGAGTGCATACGGATGGCTTAGCAGGTGACAACTTATTTCCAGTCGCATTCTGGATTAATACCCTAACAAGACTCTGGGGTGGTTGGGGAATTGCAGGCAAAGGTCTTGCACCGATTGCTGTTAAAGTACCAGGCAAGACATCACTAACAAGTAAAGCTGTCACAGGCAAAAAGGTGAAGGAATATCATGGATCACAAATGTACTGAAGGGCCTTATCAGGAGGGATACAGCATGAGGAGCTACAGCCGTCTCAGGTGGAGTCAGATGCTTTGGAGAAACTATCAGCAGTCTGGGAAGAGGAGGCAATGTTCCAACTGTGTGTTGGCCAGACCTCACACCTACCCAGCGAGTGCCTGTTTTTGGGTAAGGGGTGCAGTGTTTTGAGGTGGTAGGTGCAGTGGGGTTGCTCAAGGACATCTCACACAGCTTCCCTTATGGCTCGCTGGAGACCTACACTGCTCTCACATTGATGCTCAGTGGTGTTGAAACTGAGGTCGGGTGGAAAACAGCATTCAAGGGCTGTTGTGTCCCCCCCCTCAGTGTCCCCCTCAGTCAGATTCTGTGTTCAGGTCTGCTGGCTCCCAGGGACAGAGCAGTTCAGATGTTGAGGGTGACTTTGTTTAGGGGATGATGTCATGGTCTCTTGGCTGACTGGCCCTGGGAAAAACATAAAACCACAGCAGACGGAGATGCCTCCTCCACAGAATAATTTCCCTGGTTACCTCCATTCCTTCAATATTAGTTTAAGCTTCCTGATGTTTGAAGTCAGTTCAGTTGTTATTTATAGCAAGGAAAGTCCTAGGTATGCTGTGAAGCCCGTCTGCCAGGGGAGCTCTCAGTGAGGTTCATGTGTCTGCATGTGAGCTGCTGGGCTTTATAAATGGAGAGGAACCAAAATAAGGAAATGCTGGGGGGATATAAGAAGCTTTTTTTTTTTTTTTTATCAATTGCCATTGCTTTGGTAGGGTAAAGCTGCATTTTTATCTTCCTATTTCAAAGTGAAAGTGTATGTCCAGGAGATGTTGAAACCTGTTGTGGCACTTAGGGAGTTGAATGGTGCAAAGGGGGATGCCCTTTCCAGATAACATTTCTGCTCCTCCTCCAGGATGATGTTATTGCTTAGAGTTTATTTTTTCCTGTTCAGCTGCAGGTGACTCTGCAACACAAAGTTCATCGGAGTGTGGCATTCACTGTGCTGTTATCACTGGAATTTGCTGAAAGGTGATTTTCTTACTAAAGTTTAGATAAGGGGTGGGGAAGAACTACTCTTCGTTCCTGCTCCTGACGAGGCATCTTGTCACAGAATCACAGAGTCACAAGGTTGGAAAAGACCTTTGAAGATCATCAAGTCCAACCATTCTCATCCTAAACTAAACCATATCCCTAAGTACCTCATCTACCCTTTTTTTGAACACATCCAGGGAAGGTGACTCAACCCCCTCCCTGGGCAGCCTGTTCTCTTTCGGTAAAAATTTTTTTTCTATTATCTAATCTAACCCTGCCCTGGTGCAGCTTGAGGACATTTCCCCTTGTCCCATCTCCTGTCACCTGGCTGAAGAGAGCATCACCCACCTCTCTGCACCCTCCTGTCAGGTAGCTGTAGGCAGTGATAAGGTCTCCCCTCAGCCTCCTCTTCTCCAGACTAAACACCCCCAGCTCCCTCAGCCTCTCCTCATAGGATTTGCCCTCCAGCCCCTTCCTCCTCAACTGTGTGAGCTTCTCTTTTCTTCCTTAGAATTTCTCAGTCTCACTTTGCTGTATTAGTCTATTTTCCCTGTCAAGGGTTCAGAGGAGGGGCTGAACACATAGACAGTCCCTCTTAGGCTTGGCTGCTGATTATGTTAGAAAGTAGCATAATAAAGTGGACCCAAACTTTTGGTTAAAGGAAAAGAGGCAAGTGATACCTGGCAGACATTTATCTGAAGCAAATGTGTCTTGTTTGGGGGTAAAAGCCTTTGATGAAGATGGAGAGAGTCCAGGCAGGGCCAGAAGAATAATGAAAGGACTGAAAGATGTGGTGGTGGGGGAAACTGAAAGAACTGGGGACGTTTATTCTGGAAAAAATCCCCAAAACAACACAACCCCCACCCAAACCCACCAAAGGGTTAAAGTATATGAAAAGGCTACTGCAAGTAAGAACTAGGGGGAAAAAAATCTGTTCTCCATAACCAGTCTGGGTGGAACTAGACATTTTGGCCACAAACTGAAGCCACAGAAAGTTAGTGTTTCTCAGAATCTACAAAATCTTTATGATGGTCAGCAGCAGAGAAGCCTAGGAATCAGTTAGAGACTCTAATAGTCACTTGAGCTCAGTGTCCTCCAGAGATCCCTACCAGTCAACATTTGTATGATTTGGTGATGTAACACTATGTGCTACCTGATCTCCTGCAGTCACCAGAATGCCTCTGCTGAGTCCTTGCACTGAGCAAAGTTGGGACAGTCCTTTAGTGAAGATTGCTACTGAACAGGTTGTAAAAATTATAAGGGATAACTCACACCTCTGTTACTTTGCCGTTTTGTTGGATGAACTTCCACCAGTTTACAAGTGGAGAGAATTAGTTAAGCAGGCCATGATTGTAATTAGCTGCAGACATCTGGTACTGGTGCTGTTTAATATCTTCCATAATGATATTGACAGAGGGATTGAGTGCACTCTCAGCAAATTTGCTGATGACACCAAGCTGAGTGGTGAAGTTCATGTGCTGGAGGGATGGGATGCCATCCAGAGGGACCTGGCTAAGCTGGAGAAATGGGCCTAGGTAAATCACATGAGGTTCAACAAAGCCAAGTGCAGGGTCCTGCACCTGGGTCAGGACAACCCCTGTTATCCATACAGGTCAGGAGATGTTCAAAAGCAGTCCTGAGGAAAAGGACTTGAGAGTACTTGTGGATGAGAAGCTGGACATGAGCCACCAATGTGCATCTGCAGCCAGAAGGCCAACCCCATCCTTGGTTGCATCACCAGAAGTGTGGCCAGCAGATTGAGAGAGGGGATTGTCCCCCTCCGCTCTGCTCTGCAGAGACCTCACCTGGAGTGCTGTGTCCAGCTCTGGAGCCCTCAATACAAGAAGGACATGGACCTGTTGGAGCAGGTCCAGAGGAGGCTACAAAAATGATCCAAGGGCTGGAGCACCTCTGCTATGAAGCCAGGCTGAGAGAGTTGAGCTTTTTCAGCATGGAGAAGAGAAGGCTCGGGGGGACCTTATAGCGGCCTTCCAGTACCTGAAAGGTGCCTGTAAGAAAGCTGGGGAAGAACTGTTCCCAAGGGCATGGAGCAATAGGACAAGGGATGACAGTTTTAAACTAGAAAAGGGGAGATTTAGGTTGAATATTAGGAAAAAGTTCTTACAATATGAGGGTAGTAAATCACTGGAACAAGTTGCCCAGAAACATAGTGGAGGCCCCATCCCCTGAGATACTCAAGGTCAGGCTTGATGGGGCTCTGAGCAACCTGATCTAGTGAAGATGTCCCTGATCACTTGCAGGGGGGTTGGACTAGGTGACCTCCAATGGTCCCTTCCAACCTTAGACATTCTATGATTCTGTGATTCTATAATACCAGTGTCACTAATACAGGACTGAGCTTTTTCTGGTACTCAGGCTCTTGCATTCAACTTGCCAGAGCATCTGACTGTCTCGGGTTTGTTCTGTTAAAACCAGAAATCATTGCTCAATACCATTGAGAAAGTATCAGCAGATTCCTAGACAATATTAGCAAAAATGACCACTCTTGTTACTGGCTTTTTGCAGAGCTGTATTCCTTTAGGCATGCAGAGAAGAGCTGAGTGTCAGGCCGAAATCACCCCACTTCATAAGGTTGTTTGAGAAACTACATCCCAAGGAAATCAAATTAAAATCTCCCTTATCCAGTATTTTAAAGGCTCATAAGACAAAGGGGGAATAAGCAACAGGGAGGGTTGATCTCTTCACTGCACCTTTCCTTTTCTGCCCTCTTTCACCCTTCTGGAGACGAATTCTGGGGAAGTAAATGTTCCTGCTCTGAATCTTGTTTCTTTTCCCCTCCTTCCTCTGTGTGTGTGTGTGTGTGTGTATATATATATAAAAAAAAAGCACTAGATTTGTTGACTTTCAGCCAGATGGTACCACTCCCACCATCCAATTTGAGCACGTTGTTCTCTTTTGAGTGGCTTTCACCTCATATACAACAGTTCCCGTACCCTTGTTTGCCTTCAGTCAGCTGTGGTGTTGTTCTCAGTTATTCAAGCTCAGTCATTTGCACCACGTGTAACTACCCCACTTAGTATTAGTAGCATTATGTTTTAACCTCTGAATTGTTGAAGGAGCCTGTGAATAGAAGGGGGGGGGGGGGGTGGTGCTGCATGTGACTTCTCTTTTTTTGGGAGATAGGTCTAGTTTTGTCTTGAATTTCATCACTGTGCACAGCAGTCTCACTATTTTCTTTCCTGTTGTTGTTCTCTTTTTATTCATGTCACTGAAAGACATTTTCTGCTTAGCTGAGTTGGCCTTGACAGCAAAGGCTCGACTTCTAGCAGTGCTCAGAGCTTTTCTCCTCCTTGTGCTGCTTTGATCATTGTTTTCTTTCCAGAGCCACCAAGCCTCTCTGTCCAGCTGTTCTGATCATTCCTAGTGTCCATCTCAGGTTTTATCTTCTTAGTTATTCTTTTCTTCACATTCAGTATTCCTAAAGTGAGATCTGAAGTCTTTCTCTTTATCCCAGGGAGCAAGGGCTGACTTTGTCCCACTGCTTTTTTGCCATCTCTTTTTCTCTGTTGGCTTTTTGCAGGCTGACCAGGGTGTCTTGAGAAGAGCATTGAAATACTTCACAGAAAGCAGGACCTCTTCATTAGAGGTTGACATCAGCATACAGTGACATATGGAAAGGTCTTTTAGAGAACTGCAACTGCTGGTGACACAGTGTATGAACTATTAAGGGAGGGTTGGCAACTTCTTTTGTTTATCTTCACCATAAGAAAGGAGTTTTGGGAGGCAGCCAAACCAAGCTGACATTTCTGTTGTGGGTTTTGGGGTGTTTTGTGCACTGGGTTTTTTTTGGGGATGTTGTTTTATTACTTTTCTTTTTAGCTACTAACCTGCTCTATGGTCTTGGGCTTTCAGCCTTGGTTTCTCCATCTATTAAAAGAGGCTAGGCATAATACTGTTGTAAACCATTTTGAGATCTACACCCAGTGGCGTCACCTGAGAGATGCCTGGTGATATTGTACCACTACAATTTGGTTTTGCCATCTAAGCAATAATTTACTGTGTCATTTTTGCCCTTGCATTTTTTCCCTTTTAAATATACAAAGCAGAAACATCTTCCATCTGAGGTATTTTGTGTTGTTAACAGGTAAGGATTAACAAAAGAAAATGCCAGAGAAATAAAGTAGAATTAATTATCTGCCTGAGTAACCAGTTCATCACAATCTAGTTGAACAGTGGAAAGCAGCTGCAAGTTGACTTGGCTTCAGGGACTGATGGAAGCAAAGCTGTAACTAGCAGGATGGTAAGGCCATTCAGGAAGGCAAGGTGAGAACCTTGCTCCCTCAAAGCCTTTGGTAAACACTTTCCTGGCCAAGTCTTGCAATATTCAGACCATGGAAATTGCCAGTGGGTTGGTTTGATTTATAATGCAGCTATTCCTAGCATCAGACACTTCACTTTGATCATCTGTTTCACTTGATACTCAGCTGTGTACTCAGCAGAAGTGATGATAGTTGAGATCACAGAATCACAGAATCACAGAATTGTAGGGGTTGGAAGGGACCTCGAGAGATCATCGGGTCCAACCCCCCCGCCAAAGCAGGCTCCCTAGCTCATATTGCTCAGATAGGTGTCCAGGCGGGTCTTGAATATCTCCAGTGAAGGAGACTCCACCACCTCCCTGGGCAGCCTATTCCAGTGCTCAGTCACCCTCACTGTGAAAAAGTTCTTCCGCATGTTGGTGCAGAACTTCCTATGCTCCAACTTGCAGCCATTGCCCCTTGTCCTATCCCCACAGACCACTGAAAAGGGGCTGGCTGATTCCCCCTGCATCCCCTGCTTCAGATAATTATAAACTTTGATTAGGTCCCCCCTTAGTCTTCTAAGATGCAGCCCTGTCACAGCATCCTTGCATTCCAGGACCTTGAGCCCTTCCTGAGTATTATTAAGAGGAAGGTGGTTGGGGCTGCCCGTGATATTCACTGTTGCCCTCAGGCTCCTGAGAAGACATCAATACTCTCTTCAAGTGGAAGTGTTGCATGCATTCCTGGTTTAGACAGCATGTGTGAATGTGTGTCACATCGCTGGTTTAGACAGCATGTGTGAATGGGTGTCACATCGTATTTGCTAAATTTTCATGTATGTCTAAGGCTCTTAGGCTCACCCTACAACCTGTTTAACCTGTCTCTTTCAGTCCTTCTTTTCAGTCAGGAAGAGTTGTACCATGTTTTGGTTTATTCCCTGTTTTCACACTGATCCCTCCCATAGACCACTCAAAATCATGCAGGGTGGTATTTTTGCTGGTAGTTTTGGCTCTCATTTACTGTCTCCTACAGGAGCCTAAGTCCCTCCTAAAATCTTCATCTTTAGTCAGTTCATTAACTCATGATGAGAACATGGTCCTCAACTGCTCAGATGTACCATGCTCTCAATATAGACTAGCTGTTGGGCACTCTGAGGGATATTAAAAACAACAGCTGAACCCAAAGCACCAAAACATAAATTAAATTAGCAGCTTTCCTCTAGGTGAGCTCTGGACAACCAGTCAGTGACCTCCAGTATGTTCTTTTCTTCTTAATCAAGGCTTTCCTTGTGTCCATCCTGCACTCTCTTAGGTAAGGATCTCTTCAGTTGCCCTCTGTGTGGTTTTCCCCATTACTGTGCATCTTTGTTCTTCACTGCAACAGTGCTGCCTGTGATTGCCCTAACCTTGCACTCTCTCACACATTTTGGCAAGTGACATGCCCTTTTGCTTCCTTCCATTCTCAGCAGAAGAAGGGAAGAAAAGCCCTGTCCTGATTTGTCAAAGATGGCAGCTCTTGTGCTCGGCGTGGCTCCAAATCACTGGGGTACTCTTGATTCCCTCATTAAGATAAAATGACTTGATCCTTTGTTCTGAAACACAGCCTAGGAAGGGAGCTCATCCTAGTAGGCTCTTGTTCCTGGAAGACATACCTGGGTGCTTCAGACTGTCCATGAAGTATCTTTCTCTAGTCAGTTCTGGTGCTTTATAAAGGATGCTTTATAAATCCAGAAGTAGCAGCATCCTTACTGAGAAACTTGTTGACCGAATCACTTCTGCTTCATTTGAAGGAGGGGAGATGAATTTCTTCCTCATCCCTGAATGAACCAAATTCATCTTTTGCCAATGTCTTTGTATTTTTTATAGTCTCTCTTGTAGGTAATCAGTCTTTTGAAGTGAACTCTTTGAAATGAGATGCATTTATAGATCATTCCGGGCTTTGAATAGTGGCACAAACAAGCCCAGTTAGAGGCACTTTTTCAGAATGGGAAGTGATGTATGAATAGGAAAATCATCCTGGAATTGGTCCTAATTTGGCTTAATAAAAGATGTTGAAGGTGTTAGAGCCAAGAAGGTGAAACTGTATTATAGAAAAGCACTGTGGTGACTGCTGAAAGACGTATACCATAGGAAGGATTATAATATGCATGCCTTTTTTCCTACATTTGCTGTTTCTTATTCCTTTGTCTCCTCCTGGTTGCTCTTGGGAAAGTGGTACTGACCTTTTCAAACCTGTGCTCTGACCTAGTTTGCTTTTTCTTATGGTTTTGGGGCCACAAGATTGGAAGATCCATGTCCTAAAGTCATTTACTGTTTGCTGAGCTCAGCAAAGTTTGAAGCACCACGTGCTCCAAGTGCTGAGTGTGTTCAGTTTTGACTGCTCAGCTAGAGATGCTAAGGCTGACCTGTTAAAGCAAGGAGAAAGCACACAGTAAATGCTAAATACCTGCTTTCCTTCACACTCCTCTCTGCCACTGAGCAAGAAAGAAGCCACAGGGACTTCACTGTGATTTTTAACAAGCTCTGATTTTGTGACACTGAACTACCCACACACGTGCCTGTGGATTCCGCAGGGTATTGCTCAAACAGCCAGTTGGCATTGCTCTGGATTTGGGAAATCTCTTCTTGCTCTACACTCCATCCAAAGCCTTACAACTTTCTGGAGCTGTCTGAGCAGATGTGAGTTCAGTACAAATCTTCTTCAGTGTTGAGGCAGGTGGACTTGGTTGGTGGTAACATCTAGGTTGGATTCAGAAGGAAAGCAATTTTGATGGCACAGTTGGAGTGAGATGAAGCACCAGAAGATGCAATAGGGGGCAGGCAGGACTGGGTGAGAGCCCCTCGGTTTTCCCAGGGCAAGAATCAAGAGGAGGGGATGGATGGATGGATGGATGGATGGATGGATGGATGGATGGATGGATGGAGGCGTTGTCAGGAGTTAGCATGTGGCCCAGGACAGGGAAGACAGGAATGAACAACTCTGGTTGTTCAAGCAACTCTGGTTTTGCTGAGACATCTGCTCAGGGCTTTCTAGTCCCTTCTGAGCCTGCAGCTAAATAATTCATGTTTCTTCTGTGCAGTCAAGAGGTGGCTCCTCAGGAAATGACTCGGTGCTGCATTGGCAGCGATTCAGGACAGGATGAACAGGTTACCTGCATATTCTCCTGAAGCCAAGTGCCCTTTTTTGAACAGCAGCCTTTCAAAGTCAATATAGTTTGAAAACAATGACCTGTAAACATATTAGAGCACTTACTAGTCTTTCAGTCAACTTCTTGATAGAGATCCTGCCGGTGCCATCTCACATCTACACTTCGAGTACCCTGTGGAAAGATAGGACTGTCTGGAGGGAATCATTCAGCTTAGAGATGAGTACAGCTCTGTGGATTTTCGCTCATTTAACTTCAGATATTTGCGGTGTAGACTTCTGGCCTCAGCCAGTTGCCCAAGGCTCCCTGGTTGAAGCAGTATAGGGTAGGTTTCCTCTAACCTATTTTAGACAGTTCCAGTGGTTTGAAGTGACTCATGTCCTAAAAGTGCCCCCCTTTCTCTTCAGGTGCAGAAGGATGATCGATGTGCAGTAGGCAGATGTACATAGATACATTATAGGCATGTACTTTTGGCTCAGTGGATCCCCAAATGATGTTTCTGAGTCCTGGGGATCAAGCAGTTCTGGATTTGCATATCCTTTGTAATGTTCCTGTTCCAATTGCAGTTTAGTAGTTAAGATTCTGAGCAATTTGTAAAAAAAGTAAGCAGAATTTTCCTCAACAAGGCTCTGCTCCTTAGACACGAAGGTGAAAGGAAATTAAAATCAATTGATGACCAGGGAAAACTACAAGTTACTTTGCTGCACTCCAGTTTCTATTGAAGTCAGGTAGTGGAATCCCGATTTTTCTTTCCTGTGCTGCCCCTGTATACACTTGGGATAATCACTGTCATTCCTTGCCATAACAGAGGTACTAAAAGACTCATCTCTTCACTCTGAACCGTAGATCTACATACCACAGATCTCAGTGCAGCAGTGTCCCTCTATTTCTGAAACAGCCTGAACTCAAATCCTTTTGTCTGAACTGCCTGGAAAGGAAAGTCAGACACACCTACTTCAGATGGTAATTTAAAGTAAGGAGCTAAACGTGCTTACCCAGCTATCAGAGCTCTCTCCTTCTTAGTGGTGAGATTTTACTCAAGTGCTGCCTCTTTTATGTCATTACTCCAGGACCAGGGCATCGCTTCTTCCTTAAGGCCCTAATTCAGCTCTGCTTTTCAGGATGGGCTTGTCACTAAGGAGTTAAGTAACCCAGCTGCTCAGCTTCCCCTTCTTTCTGGTTCTCCAAGCTCTTTGCAAAACACTCTGCACATGTTTCCTTGATCTTCCAACCCCTCACACAGAAAGGGGACAATTGGAACAAATGAAGTCTCCGTGCCTCCAAGCTGCTGGATTGATTTGGCCAAGTCCCCTTTGTTTAACAAGGCCTGCTTAGATGAGCTGGAAAGAAAACATCTGCTTTCCTTGTCAAATGATAGATCTGTTATTGGCATGATTATATTTGGCAGAAGCATGAAACAGAGCAGTTTGAACAGCAAAGTGAGAGTCAGGATACTTGGGTATTTGCCTGGACCTCTTTTATTTAGAAAAGTCTCCTAGAGACACATGCTGCTCCAAGACTCCGTTGCTGATGCTGGTTGCAGTGTGTTTGCAACATGAGGAGAGGTCACAGCAGAACAGAGCTTGCCTCCACTTAAAAACCATCAGTTTTGCAGGCTCTTCTTTATTGATCCTACAAAGGCCATGCAGGGTGCCTGGTGTGGTTTGAGCTTGGTCTTATCTCTTGGTTTATTTCTATATTGCTGGTATCTAACATTGACTTCCCCGTGTTGTCATGACATTTGTAGTGTGGTTTTGGATTCTTAGACAACGGTACTTTAAAAGAGAAACAATCATAATACTCCCCAAATACTTCCTCCTTTTATTTTTCTTTACCCCTCCCCCTCCCGCCCCCCACCCCCCCCCACCACCCCCCCCCCCCCCCCAAGACCAGTAGAGCTTTTGCAGCTTTTAATTTCATAGAATGAGGGCCACCAACCTCCAGGCCTGGAGCTACACAAGGTTGCCCAGGGCCCCATCCAACCTGGCCTTGAACACCCCCAGGGCATCCATCACCTCTCTGGGCAGTCCATTACAGCACCTCACCACTCACTCTGTAAAGAGCTTCCCCCTAATATTTCATCTAAACCTTCCCTCCTTCAGCTTCACTCCAGCCCCCTTGTCTTGCCAGTCTCTGCCCTTTCCAAGAGCTGATTCCCCTGCTGTTTCTCTGCTCCCTTCAGGTACTGGAAGGCTGCAATGAGGTCCCCCCCACAGCCTTCCTTTCTCTAGGCTGAACAAGCCCAGCTCCCTCAGCCTCTCTTCGTAGGGCAGGTGCTCCAGCCCTCTGATCATCTTTGTGGCTCCTCTGAACCCTCTCCAACAGTTCCACATCTTCCTTGTACTGGGGCCCCAGCTCTGGACACAGGACTCCAGCTGGGGCCTCCTGAGGGCAGAGTAGAGAGGGACAATCCCCTCCCTGTCCCTGCTGCCACCCCTCTGCTGATGGAGAACTTTGACAGTGTTATTGTTGGTAATTTTGTTACCCATCAGTATAGGTAAAAGTTCTGTGCCAGTGCCTTCCTTTGGTCCCCTCCCTTCGCTCTTTCTTGCACTGGTACACAGTATTGGGTTTTTGGGGTTTTTTTGTCTCAATCAGAGAGGTTTTAGGAATAAAACAGCTTTTTCCTGAGGATGTTCAAAAGAAAGAAACTAAAAAGAAACTGAAAATCTGCTTTTAAGACAGAGCTGAATGAAGTTGTGGAAGAAATCATAGCCAAGATTTGTGTGTAAGAAGTTCCTACAAATAATGTGCATAAATGAAAGCCCAGGGATTGAAATTAATGGTGAGCTCCTCTGTCAACTAACCAGAAGCTTCTTCAGGTTTTGTTACTAGAGCTTGAAATAAGACCTGCCTGCTAAAGTGTTGTTTTTTCTTTATTTTTCACATGAAAAAGGGTTGAGAAACTCCAACTCCACCTGGATCTGTGCCTCAAGTCATAGAAATCATAGGAAGGCAACTGATGATCTTGTCTTACACTGTTACTACCTTCCCAGGAGCTACGGGAAGCTGGTGATGGTATAAGAAATCTTCATTCAGATAACTAGAAGTGTACCCATGTGTCACTATTGTGTCAGCTTTGAGACCTGAGAAGCAGAAACGGATAAGGCATGTGATTTCATCATCAGTAGGCTTTTTGAGTCTACTCTTTTCTTGATTTACTCTGAATCCTACTATCACTGTGGTCACCCTAGTCCACATCTCTTCTGTACTCTCTATATGGTGAGCTCCAGGTGAGCCCAGGAATATTCCAGGATCAAGAGAAAGAGGTACTGAGGCTCATATCACTTCTTGTGGGTTCATAGTCCTGCTTACTTACAGCTGTAACTTCTTTTGACTCCCACCTGCCTTTGAGGAGCTACCACATGAGCAAAGGAGACCGCCCATGGTGACCCTGGTAAGGGCAGACAGCATAGATGAGACAAAACATTTCTGTGGCTCCTTAAGTCTGGGACAGTCCTTTGAATTGTATTTAATTAAAGCATGTACACAATGCCAGTCTTTGCAGTAGCAGACTGCATGGTAATCCTCTAACAATTGTTGGGATCTGGCGGGAAGGAAAACTCTCATTAATAAAGACTTTGGGGAGAATTCCACATGAGAGTTGATGCAGAATTCAGAGCTGCAGGAAATTACATCCAGAAAAAACCCATTCCCTTCATCTTTCTGCTCAGGGCTTCAGACTGTCTGCAGGGAAGACAACCCCTGACAAACCCACCACAGTTTTTACATGGTATCTTGGGCATGCCAGGAGGGCTCAGCGAGGGAGGGTTTACTGACTTTCAGCTTCATCCACAATGGATATGCCCAGGAAACTGGATTACTGTTCCCTAGCTGATGTCAACGTGAGCAAACCAAAGCTGGTCATGCTTTTCCTTTATCTACACTTTTTGGATGGGAAACGGGAATTAGTGTAGTCCTCAGCCCCATGTCTATGTGGCCAGTTGCCTGCTGCAGTGATAGATGACATAGCCCAAAACCTCTGCTTTTTCCATGGGGAAAAAAACAGACAGACAAAACCCAAACAACAGCACAGCAAAAAAAAAAACCAGAGCTGGGGAAGAAATGAGTTTCTACCAAGCTGTCTATAGAGTCTATTTCAAGCTTTTCTAGGAAGAGTGCAGCAAGGAAGGAGTTGTTTAGCCCCTCATTGATGGAAGATTCCCCTTAGCAGTCAAGTTTCCTAAAAGGTCTTTTCACTCATTTTGTCAACTGGGAGGTGAATTAAGGCAGCTGAACTTATTGCCCTTCTCATCATCACGCCAGCTGAACTGATGACCAATCAACAACAACAAATCCACATGTTGCTGTTTCCTAATGATGCCCAAAGCTGTGATTTATTTTTTTTGTCTTTTTCTTTTTTCATTTCAGCTCTCTTTGTTAGCCTATAGCAATGAGGGCTGTGATATGTGAAGATTATTAATGTTATCACTAGGGAGATAAAAGAAGGTTTTCTGTGAGTGTTTGGGTTATTTATTTACTTGTTTAGTTAATGTGGAAAATGAACCATAACCTTGAAGGCCTCCAATGTGAATCTGTTGACCTTGATGATTCAGTTAAAGGTCTTTAGACATTAAATTCACACAACATTGGTCTTTTCCAGCTAAAAAAATAGGTATTTTAGTTTGAACTGGTCCAACTATAGTCAGCAAAGTGGGATGAAAGCCTTCAGGGCTGATGCGTGCTAGCTCACTGTGGACTAGAAGGAATGCTAAAAATCAGTTCAGACTAAACATATGGCTTTTACTCAGGTAAAATGAAGATGCCTCCCACTGAGGGAGAAGGTGAGATCCTACTCTTTGTTTGTTTGTTTATAGAATCATTTAGCTTGGAAAAAACCTTTAAGACCATCAAGTCCAACCTTTAACCTAACACTGCTAAGCCATGTCCCTGAGCACTACATCCACACATCTTTTAAATACTACCAAGGATGGTGACTGAACCACATTCATTGGCAGCCTCTTCCAATGATTGATAATCCTTTTGGTGATTATTTTTTTTTTTTTTTTCCCCCTAATATCCAATCTAAACCTCACCTGGCACAACCTGAGGCCATTTCCTCTTGTCTTGTGACATCCATCTGGGCGAAAGGACCAACACCCACCTGTCCACAACCTCCTTTCCGGTAGTTCTAGAGGACAATAAGATCTCACCTCAGACTCATTTTCTCCAGGTTAAACAACCCCAGTTCCATCAGACACTCCTGATAGGATTTATTCTCTAGGCCCTTCACCAGCTTTGTTGCCCTTCTCTGGCCACATTCCAGTGCCTTAATGCCTGGACCCAAAACTTAACCCAGCACTTGAGGTGTGGCCTCACCAGTGCCAAGTACAGAGCAATGATACTGCACACTATTTCTGCACAAGCCAGGATGCCATTGGCCTTCTTGGCCATCTGGGCACAATGCTGGCTCATGTCCAGCTGGCTGTTGACCAACACCTCCAGGTCCTTTTCCACTGGGCAGCTTTCCAACTACTCTACTCCAAGCCTGTAGTATTAACTGGAGTTGTTGTGGCCCAAATGCAGGACCTAGCACCAAGCCTTGTTGAACCTCATACAGTTGTCCTTGGCCCATTGATCCAGCCTGTCCATATCGCTCTTACAGGTCCAGCCTTCTGACTCAATCAGATCAAAACTCTTGCACAACTTGGTGTTGTCTGCAAATTTACTCTTTTGTTTTTTTGCTTTTAAGTATCTAGTACTGTTTTAGAGGGCTTAATATATTTGAGGTTGCTGTTTTGGGGTTGGTAGATCCAAGAGAGGATTCACATGGTCCTGTGTCCCCTGGAGTGAAAGCTGTTGGCCAAAATGGGTACCCTAGGACATGTCAACTGAGGCTACATATCCCGATTCAGGAGACTAAATCCTATCTCAGTGTCTTGCTCTGCTTGAAATTGGTGGGCATCTGGCATCAAAATCCTCTTTTGGTCAATGGAGATACCCACCTTGCTTTTGTTCACAGCAAGTTAGCTCTACAAAACCTAAGATCACCTGTAGTTTGGCATTTTAGCTATTGGACAGTCTTTTTCCAGTGTTTTGCCTTACATAGATGCCTTTCCTCTTGAACTGGGTGAAAAATAGATAGAAAAAGATGAGTTTTTTAAAATTACATCTATAAACAAGTTTACCTGAATCTATCATGAGCCCGCTTTTGGGAACACTAACAATGAATCGGCCTAATTTTTTTGAAAGGTGATAAAACATTTACTCAAAAGTAAATATCAGGCCGTTGAGGTAAATAGACAATCAACCAATTTAGGCATGCATTTTAGTGAAGGGAAGATGCAGCAGTGAAGTACTTGCTAATGGCCTTGGTAGGAAATTTACTGCATAAAATAAAAATATTAAAATCTGTTGTAGAAGTACACAGTGCTTTGCCAGCCCTGATCAAAGTTAGAGCTGCAGGTCAAAGGAGGTGGTCTTCCCCCTCTACTCTGCCCTGGTCAGGTCCCACCTGGAGTGTTGTGTCCAGTGCTGGACTCCCTGGGATAAAAAAGACAGGGATGTCCTGGAAAGAGTCCAGAGGAGGCTACAGAGATGATGAAGGGCCTGGAGCATCTCCCCTATGAGGAAAGGCTGAGTGAGCTGGGATTGTTCAGCCTAGAGAAAAGAAGACTAAGGGGGGACCTTATTAATGTTTATAAATATCTTGAGTATGGGATGCAGGGGGAAATGGCCAGACCCATTTCAGTGGTCTGTGGGGACAGGACAAGGGGCAATGGCTGCAAGTTGGAGCACAGGGAGTTCCACACCAACATGTGGAAGAACTTTTCACAGTGAGGGTGACAGAGCCCTGGGACAGGCTGCCCAGGGGGGTGTGGAGTCTCCTTCTCTGGAGATATTCCAGACCCATCTGGACACCGACCTGTGCAATATGAGCTAGGGAGCTGCTTTGGCAGGGGGGTTGGACCCGATGATCTCTGGAGGTCCTTTCCAACCCCTGTGATTCTGTGAATTAATTCATCAAGTTGAAACTTTCGTTATTTATAGATGTAAGATGAATTTGGCAATAGTTTTAAGTCCAGAGAGTTAAAACTTTCCTTTGAAAAAGTTAGAATGCTTTGAAAACATTTCAGTCTTTATTTTTACAGAAAGCCTTCTGCGAATCTCTCACGCTTCCCCTCACACTTTTTTAAGGTTAAAAGTAAGGGCAAGAAGCTCTATAATTCAAAACAAAATAAATCTATGGGATTTTAGATGAGCTGAGATAAAATTTCCAAAGATTTGTTTCCCTTTGGGAAAAAATAAGCATTTGAGTACAATTCCAAATAATTCCCTCACCCCATCATTCTTGTGTTTGGGTTTTTTTTTTTCATTTTTAATTTGAATGGAAAAATCACATAATTAATTGTTTATGTACTAGTAATCAAGGCCTGTTTCCAACCTATAGGAAACTAACTGTCTGAACAAGACATGGGGTGAAAGAGGGAAGAGGTCAGGTTGGGTTAATAAGAAATGGTGAGAATAAATGTAATGTAATTATTTTATAATTTAAATTCAAAGGACAATTTACATCAAACAGTTGTTTCTTCAAAGGATTTCTGGGCCTTCTGTCTTAACAAACTCGTCTGGCAAATACATGGATTGAGAAATAGCTCACACATTTGGAAACAAGAAAGTGGTAAGGGGCTGGAACAGGCTGCCCAGAGAGGTGGTGGATGCCCCGTCCCTGGGGGTGTTCCAGGCCAGGTTGGATGGGGCCCTGGGCAACCATGTGTAGCTCCAGGCCTGGAGGTTGGTGGCCCTGCCTGTGGCAGGGGGGTTGGAACTCTGTGATCCTTGCGGTCCCTTCCAACCCAGACCAGTCTATGATTCTGTGAAAAGATGTCACTATATTTTTTACTTTCTCTGCCTATTTCTGATGAAAATACGTGCTTTTTCCAAAATCCTGCAAAAGCGAACACTGAGTCAGTTATTTCTTACAGGCAAAGGCTTGTCCCCTTTCCTCAAAAATCTGTCGCTGAAGATCACCAGCTCATGGCTTTCCCAGCATCACATTTAACAGTGACAGAATGAACTCAAACTGAGACTTCTGCTCCCTGTACAACATCCCCATCTTGCCACCTCTTTGCAGCTGAGTTTCTGCAGAGGTTTCTCCCTGCTGAGTACCATTTGCAGTGTCTTTGAAAGAGATGGACTATTTTGTGCAGCGCAGGGTGTAGTGAGACCTCAATTTCTGCTTGCAGTTGCCATAGAATCATAGACTGGTCTGGGTTGGAAGGGACCCCAAGGATCACAGAGCTCCAACCCCCCTGCCTTAGGCAGGGCCACCAACCTCCTGGCCTGCATCTACACAAGGTTGCCCAGGGCCCCATCCAACCTGGCCTTGAACACCTCCAGGGATGGGGCACCCACCACCATTCTGGACAGCCTGTTCCAGCCCCTCACCACTCTCTCTGTAAAAAACTTCCCCCTAATATCTAATTCAAACCTTCCTACCATTAGCTTCACTCCATCCCCCTTGTCCTGCCATTGTCTACCCTTTTAAAAAGTTGAATCCCTTCCTGTTTTTCTGCTCCCTTCAGGGATGGGAAGGCTGCAATGAGGTACCCCCACAGCCTTCTCTTGTCTAGGCCAAACAAGCCCAGCTCCCTCAGCCTCTCTTCGTTGAGGAGGTGCAATGAAGCAAGATGTTCCCTCCAAATTGCGAGCATGTTGGTGACAAAGGGACACTGTTATGTGACCCGCTGCCCAGCTCCTGCTTCCCTTTTCTGAAGAGATAATAGTCATTTGCTACATTTTATGACTGAGGCAGTTCATGAAATACATGTTGTAAGGAGTCCACAATTAATTACCCAAACATTTATAGCCGCCATTGTATTACAACCACAATATAATTAGGTCTGACTGGGGAGAAACCACATGGAGGGGAAAAAAAAGTCTTGTCATCAGGAATGTCCTCCTTCTTAGCTCCTTGATCTCCTAATCTGCATCAGAGAGGTTTTGTTCCTACTTGGTTTGGTTTTCGTTTTGCTTTGAATTAGCATGAGCCAGGAGGCAGGCCATGTGAGAACAGAGGGAATAAACCATGTAAACACAGGTCCCACTGCTCTTGGCATGAATATTAAAACTGCTGCCTTCCTGCCCTAGATAGCTTGTGGTGTTAGGTTAGTACCCACAGCATGAAGAAGCAGGATTGCTCCCTATCATCAGAAAAAAATAGGTTGGTTTTGGTTATTTTTAAGGCAGGCATGGAGGTAGATGCAGCTTTTTTAGCAGGCCTTGGGTTACACTCCCACCTCTCAAGGGAACATAACATAAGGCTGGATGTATATCTCCATTGTACAGTGGCCCAGGAGAGTTCAGATTACCATGAGTCCCCAGGGATGCATCTCTGAGGATAGATGGGTTTTGCTCACTCTCTTCTTCTCTGCCCTTTCTGCAGGCATCCAGCACACGTCCAGAGTGCATCATCATGCAGGAGATTGAAGAGGAACGCAGCCAGTGCTTGGCAGAGCTTAGTTGGGATAACCAGACTTCAGGTATGATGATACTCTCTTCTCTTCCCTGGGTTGCTTCACCCAGCTTTCCATCTGCCTTGCCCGGTGACAAAGCCCTGGGACAGGCTGCCCAGGGGGGTGTGGAGTCTCCTTCTCTGGAGATATTCCAGACCCATCTGGACACTGACCTGTGTGACGTGTCCTAGGGACCCTGCTTTGGCAAGGAGGGTTGGACTCAATGATCTCTGGAGGGCCCTTCCAACCTCTACAATTCTGTGATTCTTTTTCTCACTCGTTCTGCTGCTGGACCAGGGCAATCACTCTGGCTGATGTCAAGCTCTTCTATTAGAAGGGAGCAAAATAGGTACTTCCAAAGTGCAATTCAAGTGACCTGGAGTTTGAATAGGTCGCTGAGGATCACTCACTGCCACCCAGCAGGGTAAATATAGCTTAGGTGTCTCAGTGTGGTTAATCATGGTTAGTCATCCAGCTCTCTGAACTGGAAGTGCCTTAACCATTTTTTCCCCTGCGATGTGAAAGGCTGAAGTTCTCACAGGCCTTGATTTTCTCCAAGGGAAGTCATAGCAATCTTCTTCCATTGAAGTGCCCTCCCATCCCCATGGCAAAACTGCTCCTGTTCTGGTGGCAAAGCAGAGGAAGAAAGGGTGTGCCTCAAGGCTGCAAGGTATCTATGAGGTTCAGCCAGGTGGCTGAAGTCCTCTCCTTGTTCGTGAGACATGGAGCACACACCACACTGGGAAGTCCTCCTGAGAGGCTCTCCAGTCCCCTTAACCCACTCCCTGCTTCAGTGACCAAGAGAGGAGGGCCAGGTCAGTGATGATAACTTTGCTTTTCAGCCTCCCAAGGTTTCTCCATCCCGGCCTCAGGTAGCAGCCATGGAGTGGTGCCTCCCTTGAGGAGCAGGCATGGCGCACCACACATTAGGCACGTGGGGTTTCAGAGCAGGGGAGAGGCTACAGGGTGTTGCTGTGAGCTGAGAAGTTGCAGATCAACCTGTGGGCCAGGATATGGGTGGGTGATGCTGAAAGGGTCTATGCTAATGCAGGGACCTTAGATAATTTTGACACAGCCACCCACATCCAGACTTAAATAATAGAGATTAGTGTGTCAGAGAGGGAAAGCTTTTGCTTTTGGTGTTGTTCCTTCCTGCAGGGGTGCTGTCAAAGCCCCAAGAGTGAGCCATCAATTCGGACCTTTCCTTCTCCAAGTGCTTCTCTCAAGTTACAGGTCCTGGTTGTGTGAGTAAGCGATGCGTAGGGACCAGTGGTAGGCTGTTAGGCTCTGAAAACAAGGATTGCATTGCCAGGGAAAGGGGTGGGAAGATACGTATCCTGCTTGTTATTTTCATCCCACCTCCTGAAAGAGGAAAAAGGGGAAGAGAATGTCTTCTCATCCTCTCTCCCTTGGTATTGCTTGCAGTTAGGCTACAGACTGAAGGGCTGTTCTGCACAATGTTGCTTAATGATAGAACAGCATCCCGGGAACAAGCTGATCCCTGGAGGAGGTTTCCTGAATGCAAGGATGGCTTTTGGCCCCTGCTTTTATCTGCTAAGGCATGGTTTTCTTTGATTCAGAAACTATTTCAAGTGTCCCTGTACAGTTAAATGAAGCTGTTTGAAGAAATGTTCGCCTGGAATCCAGTAAAGGGAAAAGTCAGGGTAGTTAAAAACATTCATCTGAAAGCCCAATAAATGCTTCATTTCATTTTCATGGTTATTTAAAGAAATTCAATTACATACTGTGCATTCAAAATAGAAGAATAAATACTTGCAGTGTTAATATCTTTTCTGCTTTTTGAAAATTATTGTTCTCTTTGGAAAGTTTAATTCAAAACAGCTTCTTTTTTTTTTTTCCCCCTCTCTGCTGAATTAAACCATTGAAAATATTTTTTTCCCAATTCTGATTTAAGAATCACAGAATCACAGAGCATTAGGAGTTAGAAGGGACCTTGAAAGATCATCTAATCCAACCCCGCTGCCAGAGCAGGATCACCCAGACTAAATCACACAGGAACACATCCAGGTAGGGTTTGAATGTCTCCGGAGAAGGAGACTCCACAACCTCTCTGGGCAGCCTGTCCCAGGGGTCTGCCACCCTCACAGTGAAAATGTTTTTCCTTATGCTCACATGGACCCTCCTGTGCTCCAGCTTGCACCCATTTCCCGTTGTCCTATCACTGGACATCACTGAACACAGTCATGTTGCAAGCCCTTAATGCCCAATCAAGTATAGAAAAATCCTTTGGAATTTGATTTATTTGTTTTTCATAATGGAATTCTGAAATACTGGATTGGAATACATCAGCCGGTATTTAAGAATTCAATACCTGACTCTTATCTAGACACCAACAGCTGCCGTTGCATCTCTTAAAGGGTTGGCTCTCTCATGGGTGACTGTGGGTGAACTGTCTGGAGAAGTCTGTTTTGAAAGTGGTGTGGACAGGTACCTTCAAAGTATCTGAATGGGATGCATTTCCTCCTTGAACTGTTCAAGGAAAAGCATGTGAGCCCAAGTAGGTCAAAAAAGATGTTTTTTCTGGAGTTGGGCTCCAGAATGTGTTAAATGGATCTGGGAATAGCTGCGAAATTAAAAGTCTGACTGTTGGGGGCGAGGGGGAAGTTTGCTGGGGGGAAGTCTTATGAAGGTGATGACATGAGATCATGTGAAGGTGATGACTGTTAAAGCTGAGTGTTGCTGGAAAGGAAAAAAAAACACACCCTAGTAAATCTACCAGGATAAATGTAATGTTAACACAGTTCAGTCCTCCAGAGAAGGAGAATGGAAAGCAAATGAGATTCCCTGCCATCTGTAATGTAATACCTTGATTTATGGCTAGGTAGGTGTGTTGCCTTCTGCACAGTCTGCATCCTTTCAGCAAAAAAAGAAAATCACTTGGTGTTTAACAACCAATTTGTTACCCTTTCTAATTAAACGAGTGGAAATAAGGAAACGTGCTGTCCCTGGTACAACCCAGGAATAAAGCTTTGTTTAGAAGCCATTATCAATTGTATTGATCGGAGGGCCTTAATCACAGATGTAATTTGATGTGTCAGGTAGATTAGTCACATATTAAGAATACCTGATGGTAGTGCTGAGATGGATCACCAGCTCAGGATAAGTAGATAGATTTCCAGTGATGAACAGTAATGTTGGTCTTGTCTTCAAACAACCCATTCTTTATAGTGGATATATGCACATGAGTGAAATGGAGGCTTTCTTTTCAAATTAAATTAAATCTCTGTGTTTTCAGTGCTGGTACTAAGTGCCAACTGCTTTTCCTGGCATCTGAGCCACGGCACTGCTACTTGTTATCAGCAGGATGGGAGTTTCTCTGTTCCCTGTTAGGAATGTCATTTGGTCCCAGTGAAGCTACTCCCTGTTTGAGGAGACTTTACCAGGGATGCAGGAGAGAAACAGGGGTGACAAAAGTGTGACCACTTCCGATGAGAAGAGGTTAGCTTTGCAGCAGAGGAAGGGCTGCAGAAGAGGCAGCTGGGGACAAGGCAGCAGGGAAGAGCGGTTTAAGCTGGCTGTGTGTACACAGGAGAATAAAACGGCCGTGAGATCAAAGTCTGGGCTTTAAAGGAAGTTTGTAACCATCAAAGGGTACTGAACAGCCTTTCTGGAGGTCTGCAGGAAGGAGTGTTTTATTGACTTCATGGCAGAGCTTGCCCGGTTGATGAAGGGGTGTGTAGGATGCAGTTGCAGCTCAGGGTTGGGTTTCGTGAGCAGGATTTGATGACAGCCCTTGCTGTCCTCTGCCCTGTTATGCTTTTACCTCTGTGCTGAGCAAGCTAGCAAAGCTGTAAACTTAAAACCATGATTCAACACAGAAGTGGATTCTTTACCTGTAAAATCAAGACTAAGTAGACTGAGATCAGTTTGTTTCACGTGGCCAACCAGCTATTGCATGGGAATGACTTTCAGTGAGGGTTCTCTGTCACTTGATTTTATGTAGCTCTAGTGTATTCTGGCCAAGTGTAGGCATCTCTAAGAGGATGTCATGAATCATGCTCAGATTATCTTGCCTGTTGATGAGATCTTCATTTACTATGAGGGGATTTTTAGTGAGCAGCTCATTTGTGTTGGAAATAGCCACACTTTGCAGAACACTCCTGTCCTGGTGTTCACTGGCTTGAAGGGGATTTGGGCAAGTGAGGTGAAATCCCAACTCCATCATTATGAGTGATTCAGCTGCTCGTTCACATACAGAAGTGCATTTCAGGAAGCTAAACTTACACTTGGTTAATTGTTAGATGATCTTTCAAGCCCGTTGGCCCCCAAAGAGTGCTCACAATATAATTACTACAAAAATATAAATGTTCTGAAAAACCTATTGCTGTGCCAGTGGTGGGATTCCTCCTTGCTCAGTGTAGGAGGTGATGCAAAGCCTCATCTCAATCTCAGTGCAGGCTGCGTTCCCAAAGGACCCAATACTCAGCTCAGTGAGGTTGCTTGCACCATGACTATGAAGGGCCATAGAAGACTTTTTGCTGAGTTGGGACATTTTTCCCCGTATTACACAGCCAAGGAGAAAGTGCTGCTGGGATGCATCACACACAGATGTACATGAGTGTTGGACTAGTCAGATTTGTGGCTTTGTTATGGGTGAGGTATTTTGCTTGAAGAAAATGGGCCATTCCCACTGCAGGTGTGGCTGGGATGAACGAGACGATACACCACCATGAATGACATGGATCATGTCTGTTTGTAGTGCTGTCCTGCAAATATGAATCATTAACTGTGGATGCCTTAATTTCCCACCATAAGCATGTTTGAATCCCACTCCATGCTGGTCTCACAGTTGGTCTCACTGCAAACTTTGCCTCACTTGAGATCTGTAGATAATTACAGCAATGCTGTTGCTGCAATTAAGGTGACTCCTGGGTCTCTTGACCTTAGTTTTCCTATTTAAATCAGAAATAATTGTCTTTTCCTATCCAGCAGGGGTGAGGTAAGGACAAACACATTGAAAAGTGTCCAGCTATTTTAAGATTTGGATGTATACCATGGGTAGACAGGGGAATAGGAAATGCAGTGCTTTGCACCCACACTTTAAATTCGTAGGAAGTTAACTCTGTATCTGGGGAGAAATAGCACCCCAAAATAGAAAATTTATGGTTAGGTTGCCTCTTGCCTTTGTCTGCATCTCTTCTCTCAAGAAAATATGCAGTGGCTGTGGGTGCAGGCTGTGGTGAATGATGATTTTCCCAGGAGCAGCTTAAGGATACTCTAGTTAAATGTAATGTATATATTCCGCTATATGCCAGTGGCGAGCATGGCAGTGGTGTAGCAGGCACGCAGAGTCCTTAGACCTCTTAGAGCTCAGGTCCTTAGACAGTGCTCCATCTCCCAGACGAGCTGGGAATTTTTGCTCAGCAGCTCTTGGGTGCAGTGACACCACCAGTGACACTGCACTACTGCTTTCAGCAACCAGGAGCAGGTCAGGTTTGGGGGTTCAGTTGCATCAGTCATAGAGTCCCCAGGTCACCCCAACTTTTCAGGAGCCGGTGGCTGTTGGAATCCTGCTTGGGTGACTCCAGGATCAGGTCAGCAAAGCCAGTCCCATGACTTGAGTGCCTTCAGTGAGAGCTCTCTCTGCTGCCTTGCTGGGCAAGCATGATGAGAAGTTTTTAAGAATCCCTTTGAAGACACAAGTTTGCACGCTGCCAGCAGCTGCTGTGATAGCAGGCTGTGAGCTGCCCAGTACCTGCTTGGGTTGTCTGTCTTTTTTCCCTTTCTCTCTGCCTCTGCCTGTACCGGGCTCCTTCTCTGGTGGCATCTCCCACCACTGCAATGTAAAACAAATAAATAAGGCAATTCCACAGCTGGGTGTTCTCCAAGGCACTGAGTAGTTAGAATCATAGAATGGTTTTCGTTGGGAAAGCCTTCAAGATCATCAAGCCCAACCATCTATCCAGCCCTACTAGCTCCGACACTAGACCATGTCACCAAGTACAGCATCTACTCTTCTTTTAAACACCTCCAAGGATGGTGACTCAGCCACCTCCCTGGGCAGCCTGATCCAATATCTAACGACTGTTTCAGTAAAGACATTTTTCCTTACATACAACCTAAAGTTCACCTGATGCAGCTTCAGACCATTTCCCCTTGTCCTGTCTCTAGCTACCAGAGAGAAGAGACCAAGCCCCACCTCACTACAACCACTTTTTAGGTAGTTGTAGAGAGCAAAGAGGTCTCCCCTCAGTCTCCTTTTCTCCAGACTAAACAAGCCCAGCTCCCTCAGCTACTCCTCACAAGATTTGTCTTCCAAACACTTCACCAGCTTTGTATCCCTTCTCTGGACATGCTCGCAGACCTCAATGTCCTTCTTGTAATGAGGGGCTCAGAACTGAACACAGCACTCCAGGTGTGGCCTCACCAGTGCTGAGTACAGGGGAAGGATCACTTCCCTGCTACTGCAGGGCACACTGTCCCAATGCAGGCTAGGATGCCAGTTTTAGGAGATGGCATCAACAAATAGAGGTCTTCAGTCCTCTGAATTACTTTGAAAATGCTTACAAACGTATTGGAAAAGTAAGGAAGACAGTCCCAGCTCCAGTGAAAATCAGGCTTTTACTCCAGATCACAGAATCACAGAACATTAGGAGCTGGAAGGGACCTCGAAAGATCTCCTAGTCCAACCCCCCTGCCAGAGCAGGATCACCCAGACTAAATTACACAGGAACACATCCAGGTGGGGTTTGAATGTCTCCAGAGAAGGAGACTCCACAACCTCTCTGGGCAGCCTGTCCCAGTGTTCCATCACCCAGGTACTGTATTCAGCCAGGACATCTGCATGCAATGCAAACTGCTTGGCTGATAGTAGTTAGCAGCAGCAGAGAAACTCTCCCAAGGGTTAGGCTGAAAGGGGTCTTGCTATTTAGGTCAACAGATGGTGGCAAATCTCTCTCCATGTGAAGTGTGGTTGAGCCCCTAAGGACTTTCTGCAAGTCTGGTCTCACAGAGGGTTTGGGCTTTTCTTATTTCCCCTCTTTATGGCTGCTGTTTATGAACACTGCAGCTTAAAAAACAAAGTAACTTGTTCTTTTTCATTTTGCAAGCAAAGAAGAGCAACCAGGTCTGGGTTGGTTGGCTCAGCTCATTATTTGCTCATCCCATTCCAGCTGCAATCAGATATTCCTTCAGAAGCAGGAGAGTAATTTAGGGGTGGCAGTTGAACAACTTGTGTTTGGATGGAATGAGCAGCCCTGGAAGTGATGCCACTGTACAGGAAGCACAGCATCATTTGGAGAGTGGTGGGAATGTCACGCAGCAGTCAGGCATAGGAATCCTGGCCCAGTTTTGGAGTTTACTTTACTGTTGTGGAAGTTTTGAGTGTGAGGGGTAATATTCAAGAGCAGAGAGGAGAGCTTTAAACCGCAGAAGAGTCCTGACACCAGAGCCTGATGACCTGAGCAGATGGGATACAGTTTTCTGCTTTAACCTAGTTCCTTAGCTTTGTATGACAAAATCACTGAGGTCAGCAGGGACCTCTTGGTATCATCTACTCTAAATCCCAGATTAAAGCATGTTCAAGCAAATCAGGTGGCTTAGGGCCATGTCCAGTTGGGTTTTGAATATCTCCAGGAATAGAGACTCCACAGACACTCCAGACAACTGGTTCCAGTGTTTAAATATGTTCACAGGGGAAAAAAAAAAATTATGTTTACATGGAATTTCCTGTTTTCCAGTTTGTGCCCATGGCCTCTCTGGTTTTTTGCTTTCCCCTGAACACCATTAGATATCTAAACACATTGATAAGATCCCCCCTGAGCCTTCTCTAGCTCTCTCAGCCTTTCCTCATATGTCAGTTGCTCCAGTCTCTTTATCTTCTTTGCAGCCCTTTGATGGACTCTCTCCTGTATGTTCATGTCTCTCATGTACTGGGGAGTCTAGACCTGGGCCCAGCACCCCAGATAAGTCTCCCCAGCACTGAGCAAAGGGGAAGGATCACCTCCTTTGACCTACTGGCAGCACTCTTCCCACTTCAGAACAGGCTACCATTCACCTTCTTTGTGGCAAAGCCACATTGCTGACTCATGTTCAACTTGATGTCCACCAGGACCTCCAGGTTCTTCTCTGCAAAGGTGCTCTCCAGCCTGTATAGGTGCATGGCATTATTGCTTCCCAAGTACAGGACTTTGCATTTCCCTTTGTTGAACTTCCATCACTTTAAGGTTCTTCAGAACTTTTCTCCAGAAGGGAAGACCTTCGGCTTTATTTGGATACTAAACTCTTGCAGAAGTTAAGTGTAAGTGAAATATGCTCAGAACGTCACAGCTGGAGGCTGTCAGCATCTCACAGAGTCAGAACAGAATTTAGTCTATCCATTCCCCACAATTCAGCAGTGTGGAGATAGCTGAGATGATTTTCTGAGTGTCAGTGAAAATTGCCAATAGCCATCAAGTAGCTGCCACAGTCAAGCTGCTTCTGATACCTAAAGCACTTCAGCACAGCACTTTATATTTGCAATCTAGACTTGCCTGTCTTGCAAGCAGGATTTGAAAGCTGATCAAAAAGCCAAAAAAATGGAAAACATTGAGGAAAACAGTTCAAATCCCCCTCCCAGTGCCTGTTTGTATCTGTTTAAATCTTGTACACCCTTCCCACTGGTGGGCAATAGAGCTGAGTCCTACAAGCTCATCACCAGCATTGTCACGTGCAAAGAAATCCAGGTGAGAAACACCCAGTGTTGATTATTCTCTATAAACTGCTTTTGCTGTTCCACAGGACTAGAGCTGAGGGTGGCTTGAAAAGTCAAATTTGGAGCTTTGGTTCTTTGTCAGTTTCTCTTGAAGAAGTCAAGACGTGTTTGATGGGAGAAGAAGCAGTGAACATATGGAAATTAAAAGTCAAGCTGGAAAAACGTTAATGAAGTTTAAATGAGGAGTCTGTTTATTCATCACCATCTGTTTATAGTGCAGCAAGATAAGAAATAATTAATAGTTCCTTGCTTGCAAAAGATCAAGTGAATTCTCACCTTCCAGTTGCATAAGACCTCCTGGGGTAGATGATGTGTCAGTTGGGTTTGTATGATGGGCTGCTTATCAGCAGCTCTCCAGGTGCTCCATCACTAGAGCAGGCACTATGTGGTTGATTGCAGCTCAAGCACTTGAGGTAGCACACACAGCAGGTAAGACCACTCACCCAAGGCTAGGATATACTGTATTTTCTGGCTGCAGCAGAGTTGCAGTACATCTCTGTGACTTGCCAAGTCCTTGTGTGGGTGCTCCTTACTCCTTCAGATGCATGAGGCTGGATGTTTTTGTTAGCAAAAGGCCATTGTTTAAATTCATTAGCAGAGCTAGCATTCAGATGAGCCACTGAACTGGCAGACCTAAAGGGTGGTAGCTTCCAGGGGGAATATTTATCTTGGCAGACATCTGAGAAGGATTCTGGGGAATAATGTAAAGTGGCATGGGTGTAGCCAGAGGAGAGACCAGAGTCCAGGCTGAGAAGGTCTGCAAGGAGGCCTTGCTTGTAGGGGAAGCAGACAGGCTTGTCCCCATGGTTCTGAGCAGTCAAAAAAGTCAAGAAAAATAGTCAGACCCTTGGGTAGGGGTGGGCACTTGTGATCCCTTAGCTACATGTCAAATTTCTTAACAGGTGCTCTTGGATAATCAGCATGACCTCCAATTATCATTTCAGAACTGTGCAGGGCTCTCATAAGTCTTATACCATATCCTCCAGTCCCTCCAAAAATCTCATATCTCCTGGAACATCAGGAATGGCATTACATGACTACTGCTGGTTGGCTAAATAAAGCCCTGAGGATTGAGTCAATGTATTCAGTGAAGCCTGGAGAAGAATTTAGTTTAGTTTAAAATAAATAACCTGCATTTGATCTTAATGATCTCCTTAAAGGCAAAGGAACCTGCAGAACTTCTTTCCATGTTGTCTTTCATTAGGTTTTCATTTACTGTACTTTATTACTCTGCACTAGGTGATAGAAAAGCTCTCTTGGTTTCAGTCTGGCTGTGACCAGCAGCATCAGGCAACTTCTAAACATGATGTGCCCTCTCCTACAGCAGCAGAAAATTCAGCCATGTGACAGTAAGACCTTAAACTCCAAGCTCTCATTTATCTCCCTTAGATGATGAGTAACAAGAGTCAAGATGCCTTTGATTCAATAGAAATTTTTCTTCTGGTTATTGGAAAGTGGGAATGATACTCAGTTGGGAGAGGCCAGCGTGTGGGACCTCCAAATGGCCTTTCTTCATTAAACACTTTCCTCACCTGGTCTCAGACTCTTCCCCACCACCAGCACTTTATGGTGCAGCTTTTACAGAGGTGGAACCCACTCCCTGGAAATTCAAAAGAAATCAGCCCCGTAGTTTTCAGAGGATAACCTTCCCTGGACCACAGGAGGAAAGCTGGCATCTGACACGTGGAAGGCAACATGTGTTGCCGTGGTGGTAAAGCCAGCTTCAACCCTTATATGTGAGCAGCCCCAAACTTTAGTGTTGACTGCTTCAATAAAGTCCAAAGCTGATGGCCATTTTTCCATGCCACGAGTCTCTTTCTGACGAAATAGTATCCAAAGATGTTTTCCCTACAAAGCTGTTGTCTGTCTGTCCATCCTTGCTTGGTAACCAACTGCTCGAGGAGGGTGCACCTCTGGGCTGAGGCCTGCTCATCCCCAGGTACCTCCCCAATTGCTCATTGCTGTCTGAAAGTCCCTTGAAGTCCAGGCACCTACCCATGGCAGGATGAAATTCACACCCAGATGTTCCCAGCACCTCATCACTCTCTGTGGAGCCAAGAGGTGATGTTTGCCTCGACCTCACCTTTCTACAGACATAAGACATTACAACAAAGGTTTTCCACCTTTCTGTGCTGTAGGGGTGGTGGCGTTGCTCTTGTTTTCCCAGTTGCTTGACAGATCCTGGCTGCAAGCTTTCTGACAAAGAGCAGTGTTTGTTTGACTTGGGAACAGCTGTCTTGGGGCTTGTCAGGATTAACGGCCGTTTAGCGGACACGGGTCTTGTGCTGAAAAAGGCATTTGAGTTTGGAGAATATCTAACATTTTTAAATGCCATCAGACTTTTTTGGTTGCTTCTTTTGTAGCATGGAGTAATGTTTAAATGCACACAGCCTTAGCTACGCAAAGGTTACAGAAATTAGGAGAAATGCCACTGCTGCAGACCACTGGGAAGCAAATGCAGAGCATTTCCAAAGGTCTGGGTAATTGCTCAGATGAAGTCCAGCTATGCAGGGCTTTTATTTCTGACAATGGCTTGTATTTGTTCCACTCACATCCCATTAGATTTCAGGGTAAGAAATCTCTCCTTCCTCATCTTTTTTAGTTTTCTTTTCCTGCTGACTGTAGCACAATGGTATCCCCCCTTTTCTGTATAGGATAAGTAGATTGGAAAGCACTGCTTATGCCCTGAGGTTTGTCAAACTCATAGAATCACAGAATCACAGAATAACAAGGTTGGAAAAGACCTTTAAGATCATCAAGTCCAACCATTCACATCCTAAACTAAACCATATCCCTAAGTACCTCATCTACCCTTTTTCTGAACACATCCAGGGTCGGTGACTCAGCCCCCTCCCTGGGCAGCCTGTTCCAGGCCCTCACAACTCTTTCAGTAAAAATTTTTTTTCTAACATCCAATCTAAACCTGCCCTGGCACAGCTTCATGCCATTCCCCCTTGTCCTGTCACCTGGCTGAAGAGACCATCACCCACCTCTCTATAACCTCCCTTCAGATAGTTGCAATCCATAACCAAGATCCAAAACCTGCTGCAGCCTGTGGAGATTTTTCCACTGATTTTACTATTCACTGGACTTATTGTAATCTTGGCGCCTTTGTATCCAGCCCTTTTAGCACAGGGATGTGAAATTGTAGAGAACATGAGAAGCTGAGGTCAGAGATGCTATGCCCTACATCCCTCAGGCCTATATAGGCCTGATGACACAAAACTGGGAGGGTGGCTGGCACACTAGAAGGCTGTGCTGCCATCCAGCAAGATCTGGACAGGCTGGAGAGTTGGGTGGGGAGAAGTTTAATGAAATATAAAATAGGGCAAGTGTAAGGTCTGGCATCTGGGGAAGAACAATCCCAGGGAGCAGTACAGGTTGGAGAGCAGTGTAGGTGAGAGAGACCTGGGTGTCCTGGGGTAGAATAGGGTGATCATGAACCAGCAATGTGCCCTCATGGCTAAGAAGGCCAATGGCATCCTGGGGTGTATTAGAAGGGGGGTGGTTAGTAGGTCAAGAGAGGTCCTTCTCCCACTCTACTTTGCCCTGGTGAGACTGCACCTGGAATATTGTGTCCAGTTCTGGGCCCCTTAGTTCATGAAGAACAGGGAACTACTTGAAAGCGTCCAGTGCAGGGCCACCAAGATGATGGAGTGGAACATCTTCCTTGTGAGGACAGGCTGAGGGAGCTGGGTCTCTTTAGCTTGAAGAAGACGAGACTTGAGGGGTGACCTCATTGATGTCTGTAAATATGTAAAGGGCGAGGGTCAGGAGGATGGAGCCAGGCTCTTCTCAGTTATGTCCAGTGATAGGACAAGGGATAACGGGTGCAAGCTGGAGCAGAGGAAGTTCTATGTAAACACAAGGAAAAACTTTTTCACTGTGAGAGTGGCTGAGCCCTGGGACAGGCTGCCCAGAGAGGCTGTGGAGTCTCCTTCTCTGGAGACATTCACACACCACCTGGACATGTTCTTGTGTGACCTAATCTAGGTGATCCTGATCTGGCAGGGGGGTTGGACTAGATGATCTTTTGAGGTCCCTTCCAACCCCTGACACTCTGTGATTCTGTGATATAAGGTTTCTATTATGGAAAGCTTTTAAATTATCAATGTGTGTTCTTTTTTCTTGCCTCCTAACCATTAAATGTGCCTACATGTGAAAGCACATCTTTCCCATCCCTCTTGTCTCTTCCTATAGAGATAAGCTACAGGGTTTCCTCACAACCTTTCCTGTTTCTGCAGACATCCCTTTATATTTATAGGTGAGAAGCACATTTACAACACAAATTCCAGCACATTTAAAAAGCAAGAGCTGAATTGGGAAGATTCTTGGTGAAGCTCTTTCCAGCTTTGCATAAAGACTGTAGTATCATTCTAATAGCAGGGCAGGCAGTCTGTGGCTTACAGTTTGTAGAGGAAACTTTTCATTTCACCCTTCCTTCTTTTCAGCAGGGTGTCACATGTTAGCCCAATATTTACCATGAAGAAGGGCAACACAGCTTTACCTGGAGATCTCTTCCACTGCAAGGCACAAAATTTCTTCTTGAAGGTACAGGATATTCCTTTAAAGTAGCAACAGGGTAGGGTTCCTCTTAGTCGTGCCATAATTGCTATCAGACAGACCTCTCCACATCTTAATCAAGATTGATAAACTCTGAGCACGTTGCCAAGGGAAGCTGTCACTTGGCTGGTTGCCTTCAATGAGCAAGTCAAGATGGCAAGTCAGTGGGGTAGGAGGGTTTGCACTTCATTAGAGTAGCAAGGTGTCCTGAGCTCTCATCTTGATGCTACCAGTTAGGTTGCCATAGCTATTTAAGCAAGTCAAGGAATCCTTGCAGATTGGACTGAAAAAACCTCTCACTGACTCTCACAGTGCTCTGTCAGAGAGCTGCAGCATTTGTGTCCTGTCCTTGCTTGGCCTCTTTTATTAGGAAGACCCACAAAATGCTTTCCTTCTTGCCACATCCCTGTTTCTTCTTCTAGGCAAGGCAGTGAGGTGCAGAGGAGCTGCAGGCTGGGTGAATCCCATTTTAGATCTTACCTTATGGCTGTAGTCACTCTTGCCTCCCTAACAATCAAAACTGCATTGCTAGAGATCAAGCCTAGTCATCTTCACTTTGAACTGCTGTCTGGAGGTGCCAACATGGGAAAAAACATGTGGGAGGGGTAGGTACCTAAATTCAAAGTCAGGTTTTCTATAAGTCCAGTTCTCTATAATGTCTGGAAGAGCAGGGTAATTTGGGTTAGGAACATCCTTTGAGCACGATCCATGTCAGAGCACAAGAGTTCTATCTCTTGTTCAGATGTTGTTGAGGAGGTAAATCATGGATTTTGAAAACTCTTTGTCTTAAACCTTGAATCTGCTGTTTCAGTTTACATCTTGTGGAATTAGGCAGGAGGGCTCGACTGACAAATCTGATTTATAAAAGGAATGATCTGGAAGGATGAAAAAAAGTCAAGTGTTTATTTAGTTTGTGGGTTAAAGAAAAGCTGAAAGATTAGAAACTTTTTTTTTTTTTTAACTTATTTCCTAGTAGATGTTGATGATGGAAAAACTTGTAGGATTTTTTTTGTGCTTAACAATAATCCTCCAGAAATAGTCTCTGGTGATTTCTTTCATGCTGGTTAAGAAGGACTCAGTCTGGGGGCTTATAGGTGAGGTTTCCTTCCTATGCCTTTGAGTCAAATTTCTGCAAAACATCTAGAAAGAAAGATGTCTTTTAATATTTTCTGTTGAGGGTTTGGACAGCTTCTAATGGAATCGACCACCGAAGTGCAAAGGGGTTTTTATAGCAAGTGGTGGTGGTGGTGGTGTTATTCTCTGGCTTGTGCACAGATTGGGAAGAATTAAATCAGTATTTCCACCTTGCCACAGATATTGAGACAAAGTCCAAGGTAAACTCTTCTCACTTACCATCAATCTGGGGATCCTTTTTGCTTTCTGTGATTGCCCAAGTCCATTTTCTGCTGAATTGGGGCTGAAAATCCCCCACTGAGCGCTGAATAAAGGAGCATCAGTGTGCCACAAAGGGCACATCAGGGATGGGAAGGAAATGCTACAGTGTAGGGGTTTTGCATGCCCTAGCAGGATTGTGGTTTCCCTCCAGCGCAGTGGTTTCTCTGTCACATCCTGCCCACAGCGCTGGAGCGATAGCAGGCAGCATGACAGGCAAAAAATATACCCAAATTAAATGCAAAGCTATGGAAAGGTGAAAAGGGAGCTCTGAGGGGGTGGGTTTGCTTCAGAGCAGACTGTCAGTGTTGATAAAAATAAAAAGGGGATGAGGTGGAGCTGGGGGAGAAGAGATGCCTGAGGGATGCTTGAGTGTACGAGTGGGGCTGGGGAGGGGAGGAAGGCACAGCAGTGACTATGGGAGGGAAAGGGTTGAATTTTGCAGTGAAGGGTGGGTGGAATCATTTAGGGAAGCCGTGGAGCCAAGCTAGACATGGTCAAAGCCAATCTGTCACAGAAAAAGAAGGTAAAAATTTTATTCTGCAAGTCCAGGGCAGGGCAGGATGGAGCAGAATTAAAACCAGAAAAGATACAAGGTAGAAATGATGGGGAACTGCTTCTATGCTAGAAGCAACTCAATAGGCTAGGATGCTTCAGCTTGAAAAAGAGATGCCTGAGGAGGGAAATGAAAGAGGATTTTATGTTTTTTTCTCCTTGGGGAAAGGGATATTGTGGTTAGGTTCTGAATATTTCTGTCTTTGTAAAAGAGCTAGGCAATTCCTAACGAAACCAGCAATGAGCAGGTTCAAAGTGAATTCAAAAAAGGATCTATTTTTTTTTCTTTCAGTGGACACTTTAACTGCAAAACTCCTTGTGAATTTTAAAGGTTTCCATGAGTTGAGAAGCAAAATGAAATTGCATTTAACTTAAAAGATTTATGGGGGAAAAATAATCTGTTTAAGGTATATTTTATTATTGGACACAACCTTTAAGATTTAAATAGAAGATGATTCCTGATTCAGGAAGTCTCTGCTCATTGAGAGTTTGGGGCAGTAGCAGTAACCCAAGGCTCAGGGTGAGTTTTCCTAACTTCTACTGTGACTGAATTCAAGCCGCTTGTCTGGAACCAAGTCAGTAGATTGTTGCATGGACCATCTTTTGGGATCAGTTTTTCTTCAGCCAGGCAGAAGTTTAATGCTTGAGTGGGTCAAGAAGGTCAATGCAATAAAAAACTGGTTGTAAGGAAACCAAACTGGGCAAATCAGAAGAGAGCACCCAGGCTGCACTTCTGCATGAGCTGTCAGTGGGAGAATGACTGTCACCTGAAAGCTATTTACAATCCTAGCTGCAGAGAGGTTGGGAATTACCTGCTGATATCAGATGGGAGCAAAAGTGAGTTTCCATTGCTAGCACAACAGCCTGCTATGGTACCCTGTGATATCTCAGCTTGGCTCAATCAAACTGCACCTTTGCCTTGCTGTTATCTACCTGTGGGTAGTAAGAAGCGTGCAGAAAGCCCGAGATACACCAGGCATCAAGTGGGTATCTTTGCAGCTGAACATGGATTCAAAGGGCAAAAGTCTTGTGTGTGAATGTCCTTCAGAAGGCTCCAGGAGTAACACCATCCATTAGGGAGAGTCTGGTGCTGAAAGGTGTGGGGTTTTATTCCCAAACTGGCAGTTCACCTGAGTTCAGGAAGTGTCTGGCACCAGCCTACTGCCATTCATTTCTTTCCTCAGCCAAACATAGTCACATCTCAGAGCCGTGCCAGAGCTCTGGCAGTCATGTTTATTCATGAAGGCAAGTTATTCTCTGCTGCTTCCTAGATAAGCTTTGACCATATATCTGCTGCAAGTGTAGATATGACCCAAATAAATGGGGTTTGAACTCTGTTCTGCTGGTTCTGCAAACCATTGTATACTTATGCCTTATAACAATTGGCCCATTTTCTGTTTATTAACCATTTAAAGTGAGAGGAAATGAAGGTCTGAGCTCTGATTCACATTTAGAGAAAACAGTAGAAAAGATTATTGCCTTCTGCAACCATGGTAGGATTTCCTAACCCAGTACAGCTAGCACTGTGTCAGTGGTCTTCAGCCACTTCTGTGTCAGAGCCTCTTAGAGGAAGGGTCTCCAAGCACAGCTGAGGCTGATACAGCCCTTGGTTTGCACTTAGAGCACTTGGCTGGCAAAGAGGGAGGCTGAGCTGCTGAGTGTAAAGATCTGAGTTCTAACATGTTGCTGACAGCCTTTGGCCCATTCATTGATGGTCCTCCTCCAGCAAGACTTCAGGACCCCATTTCAGGAGGGAGAGAGGTGGCTGCTAGTAATTACAGTAATTGCATGTCTTACAGTGCGATGACGAGCTGTTTGATCTGTTTGTCTGAAGCAAGGTTAAAAGGCAACTGCATTAGACTTGTGAACAATTTCTCTCTACAGCCCTCCAGAAGAAGATATGGGGCTCCAGAGAGCACATCATGATCCACCAGGCAACAGCAGGACAGAGCTGAGTGTCTGGAACTCACAGTCAAAATAATTGAAAAAGAAAAGACTCTTATATATATGTGTGTGTGTATATATATTTATGTATTTGTAATGACAAGAGCTTAAAGAGTGTACCTGATTATTCAAGGACATGGTAAATGAAAAAGCCACATGCTTGTTTGCACTCAGCGTTTATCCAGACTCACTTGTCATCCTTTTTGAGGCAAAACACAGCTCTTGGCCATTTGTATTCCTTGCCTTTTGCTAACAAGTAAATGAACAGTGTGGTTCTCTGCGTGGAAATGGAGCTGAAGTGGAGCTGTGTTCATGGCTCATTTCTACCTGCTGCCTTGGGTAAGGCTTGATAAATACCTTTGCGTTCTTCCTGCAGATACTGAGTGCAAGGGAGAAGACAACATTTATAATTAATTAACAGAGAAGCACTTAGTGCTCACCAAACATTATTTGATCAGGCAAAACAAAATGTCATCTTTATTACATCCATGAAGGCCAAGAGGTGCCACAGGGAAGACTGGGATTTCATGTTTCCAAGGCAGCTGTTTCTGCCCTCAAGATAGTTTCCTCAGGTATTGGTCTGTCATGGTGACATGACTGAACATTGCCAGCTGACCCCCTGATCCCAGCAGGTAGCCAGGGTAAGGTCTATATGTTTTGGAGAAAGAAAACCACCTTCTGGAAGGCTATCTGATAAAGGCTGCCTGAGTCTAGGTTTGGATGGACAGGCAAGAGACAAACGTTGGACAGGTAATAATGCAAAGCATCTTGCAGGTGTCAATCTTCATATTGTTCTGATTCATTAAACTCAAGTTACTCATGTAGGCCCTCTTCTAGTCATTGGAGAGAAGATGGAACCTCCAAGTGATTCATTTACTGAACTTTAGATAACCATCCTGCAGTGACATGAACTGCCAGCCAGAGCTCTGGTTTCTATTGCAGTCTTCAGATTTACACATATCACAGAATCACAAGGTTGGAAAAGACCTTTAAGATCATTGAGTCCAATCATTCCCATTCTATGCTAAACCATATCCCTAAGTACCTCATCTACCTGGCTGTTAAACACATCCAGGGCTGGTGACTCAGCCCCCTCCCTGGGCAGCCTGTTCCACATCCCCACAACTCTTTCAGTGAAGAACTTTTTCCTAACATCTGATCTGACTCTGCCCTGGTGCAGCTTGAGTCCATTTCCCCTTGTCCTTTCACCTATCTGACTTTTAGATGCATAAATTTAGGGATATGAATCCCACCTTTAAAACCTGGTCAGCCCATCTTGGTGGGGGGCCGGTAGGGAAGATTAGTGTTGGAAGAGCTAATACACAGACATAAGAGGTCTTTGCAGAGGCAATGTTTTTTAAAGATCCACTTCATATGTTTTGCAAGGCTGGTTTGGTGTGTCTTTTTGTTTTATTTTAATCAAAAAGAACTTTTGTTACAAAAGTGAACACCTAGAATATTTTCTTCATGCATCACAGGTGGTAGTGAAAAATGCCAACACAGGAAAAGATACAGATCACAAAAACCTCTCAAAGTGCATAATTCAGGACATTTAAAAAGCCATCTGATACTATCACCTGGTATTTTATTTGCATTATAACCTGTCCTGAGGTAATGGGTGCACTATAATTTATTGAGGTTGATGGAGAAAAGGATTGTAGAACATGAAAGATCCTGTCATGAAATCATCTCTTTTCCATGGGCAGAATATCTAATATCTTAATACTTTTGGAGCTGCTGGCTGTTCAGTGGCAGATGACACTGTGGAAACTCAGCTTTGCACCTGATATTAAAAACCTGAAACCTGAATTTTAATGAACGCCACAGAAGAGCATGCATGAAGAAGATAGCATCAGTCATTCCATTTTTCAAGCTCCGATAAACTCACCTCAGGACTTCATTTGAAAAGTTCTGTTTGCTCATGAAAGAAGGATGGAAAAAAACCCCTGTAAAATAACTTTGAAAGAGAGCTGAGGGTCCTTTTGCAGCTTCAAAGCATTTCTCTGCGCTCTCTCCATTGATCTGAGACAGAATAACGATGACACCAGCCTTTTTCTTAGCTCAAGTAGTAAAAGACAATTTAAAAGGAGGAATTTGGAATCAGGATATAATTGCCAAGAAACCCAGCTTGACAGTGGTTTTCATAGTTCCCTTTGCTTGCACGTGAGAAGTGTTTTCTCAAAGCTTGCTTCTTCATAGTCTAGTTTCTCTTGTTAGGCTGCTGACCTTACCAGCAACGTGTTAGTGGTGTTTGGGGAAGTGTTGCAATCTAATGGGGCATGACAAATAACCCAGAGCAGAGGTACTATGGAAAAAAGTGAGGTCTGTTGACAACCCATCTATCTAACCCAGGGAGCAGCTGAAGTGCCTGTCTCTGGCAAATTTAAACGGAAGGAAATGTTTTCAAAATTCTAGTAAGAACTGTAACATATCTAAGATGTTGAGGCAAAAATCACAGCTGATTTTTTTCTTTTTATTTTTTCTTTAAATTCAGGTCTGCCAACTCCTTGTCAGTGCTCATGTTACATGATTCAACAGCGCAGCATGTGTGTGATATCTAATAAAAGGACAAAATCAGAACCATGTATTAAAACTCTGTAGGAAGGAGATGCTTAATGATATTTTTTTTCTTAGAAAAAAATGTTTTTATTCAATTCAAACAATCTTCAGAAGTGCATAATTTTAACAAAATCCTGTTTTCTCCCTTGGTTATACCTTCATTCCTAGATTGGATAAGTAGGACTGGACCACCATGTACCACCCTTTCATAAAATCATAGACTGGTCTGGGTTGGAAGGGATCCCAAGGATCATAGAGCTCCAACCCCCTGCCACAGGCAGGGACACCAACCTCCAGGCCTGGAGCTACACAAGGTTGCCCAGGGCCCCATCCAACCTGGCCTTGAACACCCCAAGGATGGGGCACCCACCACCTCTCTGGGCAGCCTGTTCCAGCACCTCGCCACTCTCTCTGTAAAGAACTTCCCCCCAATATCTCATCTAACCCTTCCCTCCTTCAGCTTCACTCCATCCCCTCTTGTCCTGCCATTGTCTACCCTTTTAAAAAGTTGATTCCCCTCCTGTTGCTCTGCTCCCTTCAGGGACAGGAAGGCTGCAATGAGGTGCCCCCACAGCCTTCTCTTCTCCAGACTGAACCAGCCCAGCTCCCTCAGCCTCTCTTCATAGGGGAGCTGCTCCAGCCCTCTGATCATCTTTGTGCCACTTCCATAGAGAGCATTTACTGGTGACTGCACTGTCCCTCCTCAGCCTCCCGGCGTGTTTTGTGCATTTGCCCTTCTTGAAGAAAACTGCTTCTAGGGAAGGGATTTCACTCCTGATCCCTTCATAGTTTTCAGTGTCCCCTTCCTGCTGAGCACATCCCCTGCACAATCATCACGGTTAAAGGGTCAGGAAAAGCTGGTGACAGAAGTTAGGGGAAAGCAGAGAAAGAAAGGGAGAAAATCTCACATGTTCAGACCAGGTGTTTTAATGAAACAGGGAGAGATAAGGGCAAGGAAGAGAGATGTTTAATTAGGTATTTCTGCCTTTTTCATCTATAAAAAGGCACTGTTCTCTATTAACTCTGATGTGCCTGGTCCTTGCACACATCTGCTGTTCTTTCTGTACTGATTTCTGGAAAATTACTGGCACCACCAGAGCTGAATTTCAGGGGTTGGTTTTGCTACATGTTTAAATAAAATATTTCTGTGCCTTCCCTTTCAAAAGGTACCTGCACCCAGGTGGGAGGCTCCACGTGCCTTTGCACAGCTGCTCTGCTCTATCCCGGTTCCTCTTGCTCCATCCGGTGCTTGTTCTACCATCTGCTTTTCTCTTTCCCCCAGGTTGCAGAAGGCAATGGGACAACATCACGTGCTGGCCTGAAGCAGAGGTAGGAGAAGTTGTGGTACGGCCCTGCCCCAAGTACTTCAGATTCCTCACCACTTTTCTTGGTAAGCAAAACCAGACAGCTCATCACACTGAAAGGGGGTTATGGCTTCACTGCCTGTAGGGTTTCACATCATACCACAGAGGAAGTTTCTTGGTGTAATTAGGGGGAGAAACGAGCTACTTGCCCCATCAGTGCTGGCCCTGAACGCTGCCAGGTAGGGGGGCATCCATAAGTTTCTGAGCAACATGTTCCAGTGTCTCACCGCCCTCATAGTGAAGAGTTATTTTCCTACTGTCTAATCTAAATCTCCCCTCTTTTAGTTTAAAGCCAGTCCTGCTTGTCCTGTCACAGTGTGCCCTTGTGAACAGTCCCTCTCCAGCTTTCCTGTAGACCCCTCTTTAGATAATGGAAAGCTGCTATAAGGTCTTCCTGGAGCTTTCTCCAGGCTCAACAGCCCCAACTCTCTCAGCCTGTCTTTGCAAGGGACGTGCTCCAGCCCTCAGATCATGTTTGTGGCCTTCTCTGGACTTGCCTCAACAGCTCAATATCTTTGTTGTCCTGGGGACCCCGGAGCAGGACACAGTACTGGAGGTGGGGTGTCATGAGAGGAGAGGGGCAAAATCCCCTCCCTTGACCTCCTGGGTGCACTATTTTTGATGCAGCTGAGGATGCCATTTACTTTCTGGGCTGCAAGCATACATTGTTTAGTCACATTCAGCTTTATATCAGTCATCACCCCTAAGTCCTTCTCCTCAGGGCTGCTCTCAATCCATTCTCCACTCAGACTATAGTTGTGCTTGGGACTGCGCCAACCAACGTGCAGGACCTTGCACTTGGCCTTGTTAAACTTCATGTGGTTCACAAGGGCACACCTCTCAAGCCTGTCCAGGTCCCTCTGGATGGCATCCCTTCCTTCCAGCACCTTGTCTGCACCGTACTGCTGGGTGTCATTGGCAAACTTGCTGTGGGTGCACTCAATCCCACTGCCCATGTCACCAAAAAGATGTTAAACATCTTTATACCGACCCCTAAGGAACACCACTTGTCAGTAGTCTCAATTTGGACATCGAGCTGTTGACCCCAACTGTGAACATGACCATAGGGGAATCAACTTTTTAAAAGGGTAGACAATGGCAGGACAAGGGGGATGGAGTGAAGCTGAAGGAAGGAAGGGTTAGATGAGATATTAGGGGGAAGTTTTTTACAGAGACAGTGGTGAGGTGCTGGAACAGACTGCCCAAAGAGGTGGTGCGTGCCCCATCCTTGGACGTGTTCAAGGCCAGGTTGGCTGGGGCCCTGGGCAGCCTTGTGTAGATGCAGGCCTAGAGGTTGGTGGCCCTGCCTGTGGCAGTGGGGGTTGGAACTCTGTGATCCTTGGGGTCCCTTCCAACCCAGACCATTCTATGATGATCCAAGCTAATTCCTTAACCACTCAGTGGTCCATCTGCCAAATGCATGTCTCTCCAACTTAGAGACAAATATATAATGGGGGACAATGTTAAATGCTTTGCACAAGTCCATGCTGAAGTCATGAATGCCCAAACCATTAGAGCAGCCTCCCTATCCTTCTTTCAGCATCACATACTACTCTGGATTGTAGGGATGCAAAAATGGCTCCTGGGGAAATCCAACAATATGGACACTGTGCAGTGAAAATTAAATCAACCTGTGTAATTGTATGTTTGTTGTACGAAATGAACAGTTTAGCACTATAATTAATGAAGTCTCTGACATAAAATAAACAAGCAGAAACTGCACATAATGAAGTATTTTTCTGCTGAAGTTATGAATTGTGCCACAGGCCAAGAAATTAACCTGACAAATAATGGGCAGGGAAGGTTAATGGACATAGTAGTTTAGCTCACTGTTCAGCATGTTCTGGGAAGCTTTAATTTAAAACTCAGGTCTCAAGGGCCATGCAGCAACAGGACTCTTTGTCTCCTCATAGTTTATAGTCATTATTTACTATTTTTATTATAGTAGCCCTGCAGAGCCCCACAGATAATTAAGCTCTTTTGCACTTGAGCTTATGCAACAAGCTGATAAGTCTCCACTTTTACAGCCCTACGTATGATGGATTATGCATGGGAGTAAGGATACAATGTCATCCCTGTTTAGCAGACCAGGATACTACACTGATTAACCAGCACCTGCTGAGTACATGACTTGACCAAGGCCACACCAAATACTTTGCAGTCCCAGAATGGCAATTCAAAATCCCCAGGGTCCTATTCCAGTGCTGTCACCTCCCTTTCCTCAAAACTTCCCAGTAGTTCATCACTCTTGTGTCAACACCCAGGGAAAGCAAGCAGAAGCTGATGTCACATCACATCTTGCAGAAACAGACCCCTGTGCATTGGTCCAGCCATGTAGAATAATTGCCTACTGTTGATGCTTTGTGCCCTCTCCTCTCCTGAGCACAACATGCATTCACTGTGTTTTAGAGACACAGCAGACTGAGTTCAACAGGAGGAAAAAATCTCTCCAAGAAGATTTTATAATACTTCATCCCATGAGAGCAAAGCAATGATGGAAGTATAATATCTATGTATTATAGAGTGTATTTATACATATGGTCATATCATTGTGGCTGTGATGAACTTCAGCTAATGACAGTGGGATACCTTCAGTTGTGCTCTAGGATAGGCTTATGAAACTCAATGAAGTTGCCTACTCAGTAGCATCTTCTGCTCTCTTAGATGCCCTAGGATATCTGAGGTGGTATCCAGGTTAGTTAATGTGTCATTGGATGTCTTAGGTAATTAAGAGCATCTCCAAAGAGTTATGCTTAAGCAAATGCATAGTTCCTATTCTGGGAGACCCCACCAAGAGCAGACACAGCATCACTTGGTCTCTCTGTGCACTTATCTCAATGTACCAGGCCAAGAAAGATCCTCAAGCAGAAGCCAACATATGACTCTGCCCTACATACCCATGTTGTAGTGAGGTTGCAGTCATTGGTGGTGTCCCTTGAGCAATGAGATCAGCAAATGTCATGTAGCCTTCAGCAGGAAATGTCAGCAGCCTTTTAGGGGTGGTTCACATTGCTTTGGATGAGTTTCATCTGGTTAAATGTAGCTTTCAGCATCTGATTCTCATCCAGGACTTCCAGTCATTGGAGAGCTGGCTGGTTTTGGTCAGTGATGGCTGGGGCATGATTTTTAACCTGGAATGGGACACTCATATCAGCTGATTTTAGAGTTTTGCATATATAAACCCATCTCTGAACTTGTTTTATGATCAGAGGCAAGAAATAGACTCTTTAGAAGTGCAGTTGGACTGTCTTTTAAAAAGACTAACTTCAGGAGGAGTTGAATAGCATCGTTAAACTGCTTGTTTCTCTCTGTTTACAACCCTATGATCATAGAGTGGCTTTGGCAGATGTGACTGTCTTAAAATACAGGTGAACCCCACCTTTGCAGAGCACAGGTCCTGGCATCTCCTGTGAACAGAAAAGCTGATGCCATTTCCAAAGGAGAAACAGCTTTGATTTTTCTCTATCTACTTTGTACAATCATATACAAACATGGAAAGCAGATATGGCCTTAAGTAAAGGGAGGGTAAGATTGCCTCTTGTTTTGCAGGATTTGTTGCAAAATTAATGCAATTAAAATTTGTGAAGTAGTTCTTCCTTTGTAGTAGTGAGTATCATTGAATAGCTTTCAAGGAAATCAATCATGCGGTTAATGTCTATGTCTTACTCTTTGATCCCTTTGAAGGAACTTGAAAGCTTATACCAAAGTTGGGAGCAAGAGAAAAATAGCAGGAAAAGAGTGAAGTTCTGGGAAACAAAGAGTTAACATGGTTTTCCTGCCTAATGAGAGAACATGCTCTTCAAATGACTAATACCCTATCTCATGGTAAATAGAGGATAAAATATGTCGTGGCATTTAGCAACCTTAAAAAGCCTAGCATGGTCCTGATGTCATTTGACATTAAATTTTTATGCCATTCACAAATCCAGAAGATTTTCATTATTTCGTGACATTCGCCAGTATCATGTGAAGGAGATGGATGAAAATAGTTTTGGCACCTTTTGTTATTGAAGTCCATAACTAGCTATCCCTTTGTCCAGAGCTTTCCAGCTTTTCTTTCAATACCCAGCAGATGACATTTGTAAGAGGGATTTGTTTCCTGCACTTTCTCCAAAAGCAAATTGTTCAACATGCACGAGTTAAACAGTAAAAATTAGCTCTGACATTTTTTTAAGCTTCAGCTATGAGATTAATTGGTTTAAGGGAGCAGGGATGGGAATAACCAAGCTCTGGAATCCCAGTCAATGAGGGTAAGATCCTTCTGGGTTTCAGGATTGCCAAATTCCTTTTTTTTTCCTCTGGTGCTCTAAATTTACATCTGCCTCTTTTGCCTCCATCACAAATGTGTTTTGCTCCTCTTTCCTGCTCCACTTCCCTTCCTTGTGCTTAGTTTAGTAAAACAAAAGTGAGAGTCCCCATTGCAAGAGTGAAATCAAGGAAGGGAAAGAGCAGTTTAAGCTGAAATCCAACAAAGGCAGAATATGCAAACTGCCGTGAACGAAGTCACAGTGGAAACTACAGGGAGGTTCCAGTGGGGATTAATGTGTGAAGTAAAGACTAACTTCAAGGATAGCTTTCATGAGCTTTTAAAGTGATTAGATGGTAGTAAGGATCCAGGGGATCTCCAGGATCCTTATGTGTGTTCTTTTGATGGACCTACAGCATTTCTTATGCAGTGAGACAAAGATGCAGAGAGGGAAAGAGACCAAACTCTGTTGCTTACTAAGGGTGAGGAACTCAGTTCTGTACCTGTCCACTGAATATTCAGATATGATTTGTACATTTTAACAAATAAAGGCAAGCCAAGACTGTAACTATTGGTCTCAGATGAATCTTGAGTTGTCTCAGCAAAATCATCTCCTCTCCTTTGATATCATTGCTAAGAAAGCTGTCCATCTGTCTCAGGACAGTTCCTGGCTTCAAGCTGATGCTCTTTGTCCTGTTTAGCTGTCTCAAATCCTACATGCTGAGAAGCAAATCCTCAAAGTTGTACCTGGCTTTGGATTTCCATAGAAGCAATGCTTTTCCTGGCAACCTGGAGTCTTATAACAAGCATGAAGCTTGTTGACAGCTTGTCGTGGTTTTGCCCCGGCCGAGGGCCGCACCCCACACAGTCGCTTGTACTTTTAAAAGGAAGGGGGAGGGAAAGTTGGGGGAGAGGGGGAAAAGGGAAGGAAGAAAGGAGGAAAAGAAACCACAACCTAGAAACCAGAACCACGCAGGTTGGGATAAGGATAGTTTACTAAACAATAACAGAAAACTAGATATAACAATAACAGAAGTTTAAAGTACAAAATAGATGAAACTGATGATACACAATGCAGTTTCTCACCAAACCACAGAACCCAGGCCGCACAGCTTAGAGCCCGTCCCCGTACCCAGAAAACCGCCCGTCCTGGCGTTGTCTCCTCCTCTTCCCCCCAGTCCCCTTTATACTGAGCATGACGTAACTGGCATGGAATATCCTCTTTGGCCAGTTCGGGTCACCTGTCCTGGCTACGTCCCCTCCTTTCTCACTAGTAAGGAAGTATGCAGAGCTGAGAAAGGTCCTTGATTGCCCGGCAACAACTAGAAACATCAGGGTGCTATCAGCACTGTTCTCATCCTAACACCCAAACATGGCATTCCATCCACTGCTAAAAATAATTAACTCCATCATAGCTGAAACCAGGACACAGCTTTTCAGTGCACTCACAGTTTATTAGGCTGACTTCCACAGCGTTAATTCAGAAGGTTTCATGCAGTTCGTCAGGCAAGAACTAGGGTAAGATGAGAGTCATGCAACCAGACTCCCATGGTTAAGCCAGCTACAGAAATTAGTTGTGGTGTTGTGTGTCACCTCTAAGGTATGGATTTGTGCAGAGCAGCACTAAGTGCTTAGGTTTGCAATCTTTTCTCCTAAATAGGGACTTTGGAATGACACAAGGTTATTGATCAGCACTGATTCATGAAAACAGCAAGCTTTTGGTCATCTATGTGGAGATTGGAATCTGCAGGAGAAAGAAGACTTGATCTAGTGAAGGGATTGATAAACTCCTGAACTGTTACCATGGTTTTTGTGGATGTTTTGAATCATAATTTATATTGAAGATTATGTCTTTTTTTCATCCTAACTATCTATCTATCTATCTATCTATCTATCTATCTATCTTTCTATCTTTCTATCTATCTGTCATCCTTTACATACATACATTTAAAGGTATTTTTTTCTCTGTGGTATATTTCAATTCAACAATCACAAATGTTGTGGGTTTGCCCAGCCAGCAGCTCAGCCCCACACAGCTGCTCACTCCCTCCCCCTCAGTGGGATGGGAGAGACAGGACAGTGAAAGTGAAAAAAACTTGTGCATTGAGATAATGACAGTTTAGTAGGTAAAGCAAAAGCTGAGCACACAAGCAAAGCAAAAGCAGGAATCCATTCCCCACTTCCCATCACAGGCAGGTGTTCAGCCATCCTCAGGAAAGAAGGACTCCATCATATGTAACTGTGGCTTGGGAAGGCAAACACCACCACTCTGAACATCCCCCCACCTTCCTTTTTCTTCCCCCAGCTCCTTATAAGCAGAGCATGATGCTGTGTGGTATGGCATATTGCTTTGGTCAGTTGGGGTCAGCTGTCTCAGCTGTGCCCCCTCCCAGCTCCTTGTGCACCCCCAGCCTACTCACTGGTGGGGCGGTGTAAGGAGCAGAATAGGCTCTGTGTAAGCACTGCTCAGCAGTAACTAAAACATCTCTCTGCTATTGACACTGTTTTCAGCACAAATCCAAAACACAGCCCCATACCAGCTCCTATGAAGAAAATGAACTCTATCCCATCCAAACCAATAAATCAACTTCCTTGCTGTCTTTTGTCATTCTCTTTTTTGTATCAAAAACAGCGTGGCCATTAGGTCTGGGGAGGCGCTTGTGCCCCTGTACTCAGCATTGGTGAGGCCACACCTTGAGTACTGTGTCCAGTTCTGGGCTCCTCACCATAAGAAGGACATGGAGGTCCTGGAGTGAGTCCAGAGAAGGGCAACCAGGCTGGGGAAGGGGCTGGAGGGCAAATCCTGTGAGGAGCAGCTGAGCTGGGGCTGTTTAGCCTAGAGAAGAGGAGGCTGAGGGGAGACCTTATCACCACCTACAACTACCTGAAAGGAGGTTATAGAGAGATAGGTGATGGTCTCTTCAGCCAGGTGACAGGTGATAGGACAAGGGGGAATGGCATGAAGCTGCGCCAGGGCAGGTTTAGATTGGGCATTAGAAAAAATTTTTTTACTGAAAGAGTTGTCAGGGCCTGGAACAGGCTGCCCAGGGAGGGGTTGAGTCACCTTCTCTGGATGTGTTCAAAAAAAGGGTAGATGAGGTACTTAGGGATATGATTTATTTTAGGATGTGAATGGTTGGACTTGATGATCTTAAAAGTCTTTTCCAACCTTGTGATTCTGTGATATTACATCCAAAATTATTTTCACTACTGTTTGAATCAGTGTCCATCTCAGTTGTTGTGAGAGCTTACACAGAAAACATGATTTGTATAATTTCTGGCCTCTGACTGATGGGCTTTTGACAAATTCAGTGTGATGGACAGCAAAGATCTAATTCTGTCGTCTTTTTTTTTTTCCTGATTCATCTGTAGAGAGATCTTGAAATGACACCGTCTCTCCATACCTTCATGTTGAAAGACATTGACTAATGTTTTTGTAGCATTATCCAATTTCATTAAGACAGTGGCAATCAAGGGAAAATCATGGGATGTATGTCATTAACTGTTAATGTCCAGGTCCTAATGGTTTGTGCTATCACAGCTCCCCACCCCTTCCAGTTCTGGCACACACACACAACTCCACAGAACTGCACAGAGCAAAGCAAAGAGCTCTTCATGATGAACATGAGAATGAACCCCTTATTGGGGGTTATATAGACCACTGCATAGACTGTACATAGACTACTACAAGTAGCTTCACTGCTGCTACCTGCAATATTACAAGGTCCTCAGGGGCTTCATGTGGAGCCCTTCAAACACACTTGAATCCCTGTTGGCTCAGAGTGAGTCTTGGAACAGAGTATGGCCATGTCCTGGGATAGTCAAATATAAGTAGGACATGGAGAAGGACTCCAGGGAGCTTCTATTCTGCTGCCTTTCTTTTTAGTTAGTTAAACATATGAATAAGGCTCCTTCTGCTGATCCATGGGCACCTGACATTAAACATCTAATCTAAATTCAGCTAATTTCTCCCTCCTGCAGTTTTGGGACATGAGTTATCCCACACCATTTCTTAGGAAGGGATGAGATGACCTTTGGTTGTCTGATACGGCCTCTACAGGGAATCTGACAGGCTGCTTTAGGCATTTCCATGGCAAAACTTAGGTGAGCCAAATCCCAACCTTTTTCTCGTGCAAAGGAGAGCTATAATGAGTGGATGAAAACAAACAAAAATGCAGAATAATGTTAATTTTGCACCTTCCAAAAATTATCCTCATTTACTTGAAAAAAATCATCTCTCTGTCCTGAGCCAGCATTCTTTCCCCCAATTTCTTTTCTCCTTTTTTTTCCTATATTACTTTTGAAACTGGAACAAAAACATAATAAAATGAGGAGAAGGATGAGCAGATGGTAGCAGATAAGCAGAAGCCATTATCACTACCGTTGAGAACCCAAAAATGAACCAGACCTGCTATTTATTTACTACAATGCTCATTTAAAAGGCAACAAGCAGTTGAGTGCATCTGCTAAGGGGGTTTATTCAACTGAGGGCACTCGACCTGCTCAGGTGCTCAGTCCAAATGTGCCTCCATATCAGAAAGGCAGAATTGCCAGGAAACCTTCTCATTTAGGTGAAATTGTGACAATTATTTGCACAGCCCACCCTGAAATCACAGGAAAGGGAGAGAGGTCAGCCAACGCTCCTGCTCCCCGTGCCCATCAGGGCAGCCTCCAGCCCTGTTTAATGTTCATTTTCCTCATTTGTCTTGGACAGCAGAAGGTCCAAGGCAGAAACCAGTGCTGGATGATCCCATTTCTGCAGATCAGTGTTGATTTTACATTAGAAACTAAGAGTGCACCCTTCCTGTTAGCTGTGTCTAGCAATGTGCAGGGGTATCATTGACTGAAGAAACAAGTGGCTTTCTGGATATGTGGCTTCTTTAAAGCTTGGTTTTGCTTTGGACCTTTGAGATCTGATTGTCAACTGAGGTGTCATGATGCATTTACCCTGCTGCTCTGAAGGATAGATGCTGAGAGGCTTTGTAAGCAGTAGCTGAACCTCCCCACCACACTGTGGGGCACCCCACATCATGTATGTCCAGTGATAACGGTCCACGCTGTGTTGAGGTCCTTAGGTTGAAAGCCCACTGCCAGCCCATGGCTTGTGGAGTTGCTGTGTCTCCACTTAACCAGAAATGTGCATCTTTTTGTTGTAAATATGTCTTAGTATATGACTGCAATAACAAATATCTAATGAGAAATTTGTCCTAGAATTTGACAGCTGTTTTTAGTGTGAGAAAACAAACAGAGTTTACAAGAGATGCCTAACATGTGATGTTAAGAAGGGAAGAATTATCTGTATTTATTGAGGAACAAGATCTTCACATCTAGAAGTATAATGTGCAAGAAGGAAAAATGGGGGATTTCCCAAAATCCAGGTTGCAGTAAGCTTCAGGGCATCAGAGATGTGGCAGTAGTAACTGTAGGACAAGAGAAGACCAAATGAAGAAACTGAAGGCTGACTCTGTTGTGTGACATGCTGACATATGGTTGTCCTATGGCATGAAATTATGAACTACTGAAAATATGAAACAGCATAAAACACCTTGCAGAAACTCTACTGAAAGAATGATCTTGTGAGATCGTGACTGAGGCAGATAAACCAAGTTTGGAAAATACATTGTCATGACTTACCCCATAAGTTTCTCCCAGATCTAACCACTTCAGTGTCCAGTTTAGTTCAAGCTACAGCTATCTGAAAGTCTCAAGTGTTTCCCAGTAACAGTTGGACAGATCAATAATAAAAATGTAACTAGAGATGTTCCAGTGGACTCAGCAGCATCTCAAGAAGAGTAAATGATAAGAACTGCTATTGCTTTAATAGCTTCTGCTTGAAAAGATCGATTTCTGACCATGGAAAATGATGACAGAGAAGCTGGGCAGATTGCTGCTCAGAGCAGACCTTTCCCTCTCCTTTAGAAGCTATTAGAGGAAAGGGCAAGAGAAAGAAGAGGGAGACAAAAGTGAACACCCCTTAGAAATGACTGACCTTATATGTCTTTGTATGAATTCAGCCTCCCATTAAAAGCCAGTAAGAGGTTTTCTTCCACTAAGATCAAAGAGCTAAAGCCTCACCTACTACACAAACTTTCAGATGTGTTTCTGAGTCTGAAGTGTGTGTTTGAAGCAGATGAGAGGCAAAGAGAAATTAAGAAGGAGAAAAACCTTATGAGAGCTGGACACAGGCAACAGGTTGCCTGGAATAGAGTTATTTCTCTGCATTTATTCGGTTCACCTGTTCAGTGTTTAACTCTTACCCAGATCAAACACCTTTTATAAAGGAAGATGTTCTGGTTTTATCTTGGCTCTACCATCTCTTCTTCCTCTATTCCATGAATAATTCATGTCATCCCTCTACCAGGCCCTTTACTGGTTGGTATAACCCAGCCTGCAAAGTAATTTTGTTTCATAATATCTTCTACATCTTTCCCAAGTACTTTTATAAATTGGGAAATCGAGTTATAATTTTTGCATGTGTTTATTCCTATTCAAAAAAATCTGTCCCAATTAATAAATGGTGTGTGCAGTGTTTTGCTGGAGAACATCTCTCCATTCTTCCCAAGGACCAGTGATGAACATAAATATTCACTGCAGAGCAGGTTTAGACCTCTTGTGTAGGGCTATAAGGATCTTGAGGGCAGAAGAAGGCTTAGAGTCAACCCTTTGTGCTGTTCTTGTGGGCAGTTGAGGGACCAAGATCAAGGCTAGAAGACCTTATGGAAGGTGCAGCTGAACAGGTGCATCAGATGATAGTGCAAGGTTCACCCCCAAAGGAGAACAGGGCTACCATCATTGTAGCAATGAACATGTAGAAAGGCATTGCTAGATTAATGCCCTTCCATCTAGAAGATTGGAAATGAGTAAGTCAAAGGTAAATATAGTCATGAACGTTGTGGAGAAAGTAGGTGGGGAATGCTTGTTTCACTGTGTATGAGAGAAGGGGTACTAAATGAAATTGTCCATCAGCAGGTCTAAAATAAGCATCTGGAAGTATGTTTTCACACAACATACAAAGAAATGGTAGGGGTGATAGACCTGGAAGGTATAAGTGAAAGCCAGAAGTATAAAGAGCTATCAAAATTATCAGAAAGAGATAAGAAAAATTCAGAGTATAGGAATAAGATAAATTTGATGGTGAGACGTGAGGAACACTAGCTCATATGCAACACCCTCCAGTTGAGAGAACTGAGAAGGTATTTGCACCATCACCAGGATATGCAAGATGCAAAACCATAAAGTCATTTAGCTGCCTAACCTGTCCTGCTTCCTCAGAAGCTTCAAGAGTTCCTCACCCAACTATGTGGGGGGAAAGTAGGGGATTAAGAGAAAAAAGTCCTTCTTGTCTCCTGATCAATACTATCAATTCATTGTTAATTATCAGTCCAACTAAAACAGGTAAGAGTGATGCGAGAGAGGAAGAGTAGAACGCTTCTTTCCTCAGGAAAGGTTGAATTAGTAAAACCTGAAAATCCGAAAACTGAATTAAAACCAGAAATGCTTTGACATTTCAATCCCAAGTTTACAGATTTTCTTTGGTTTTTTTTTTTTTTGGTTGGTTGGTTGGTTTTATTTTACTGGGGGGTTTTAATGCTAAAAAGAAACGTAAGATTTCTTAACCAAAAATTGCCTTAGAACATAGCCAGGCACTGAGAGGGATTTCCTTCCCTCTGTCTCTGCTATCCAGAGCAAAGAGTTTCTAATCACCCTGCAGAGAGAGAAAGCCACTTAGGATAGGTGTGAGCCGTGTACCAGATACTGTACAACTACACTAGCTAATCAGAAGGAAAGATAGGAGCATTTGGCTAATTGCTTACAACCATCAATTCCATTTCCATAATGGGCATGCCATCAAACGATGCAGATTAGGAAATTAGAGAGGCCTTTGTGAACTCTAAAGAAGCATTTGCTTAAACCAGGAGCAGCTGCTGTGCCAGATGGCAAAGTCCTGGCCTACAGCAGACACAACACTAGAAGGATGCAAAAGTGCATGGAGGAAGTGCTGTCTCTCCTCGTGCTGCCTGTACATGATCATTAATCACTGTGGCACCCTACAAGCAGATTTTCAAGGAATACAGGCAGTGGAAGAGCCGTGTTTTATTATACATACATAGAATATACATTGAGCAGTTTACATGGACTTGGGTGGCCCATCCTGTCTGCTTAATTTTGCAGATGAGTAGTGTTTTAGTGTGCAGTGGACCAGCTGACGTTGGTCTTGGGAGAGACCCCACAGATCTCTCTGGGGCTTGACCTGAAGCCACTAACACAGAATCACAGAATTCTAGGGGGTTCAAGGGATCTCCAGAGAGCATCGGGTCCAACCCCCCTGCCAAAGCAGGGTCCCTAGGACAGGTCACACAGGTCGACATCCAGACGGGTCTTGAATATCTCCAGAGAAGGAGAATCCACAACCCCCCTGGGCAGCCTGTCCCAGGGCTCTGTCACCCTCACTGTGTAAAAGTTCTTCCACATGTTGGTGCAGAACTTACTGTGCTCCAACTTGGATTCATTGCCCCTTGTCCTGTCCCCACAGATCACTGAAAAGTGGCTGGCTGTTTCCCCCTGTGTCCCACCCTTCAGATATTGATAACCACTGATCAGATCCTCTCTCAGGCTTCTTTTCTCAAGGCTGAACAACCCCAGTTCTTTCAACCTTTACTCATAGGGGAGATGCTCCAGGCCCTTAACCCTCTCCGTAGCCTCCTCTGGACTCTCTCCAGGAGATCCCTGTCTTTTTCATACCACATTTCCACTTCTGCAGTCAATGCACCTGCAAAGAGGCAGAGCTAATATCCCAGCTGGACCACGAAATGTGGTGATTTCATTAAGCAATTACAGCCCATCACACTACGAGTGAACCTTCAAGGTGCTGTTGCAGTAAAACTTGCCAGAAAACTGGTTATTCAGGCCTGCTGCTCCCCTCCTTGACTTTCAGTGGTGTTTTATTCAGTGGTGGTCATAAATGAGCCAAAGGTCTGGCCTCATATTTACACTTGTAATTCCCTTCTGTAAGCAGTGGCTTGTATCCCATGGAGAGCCAGCTGGTTGGTTTCCCATCCCGGTTCTCTGGCTGGAGCTCTAGTTCCTGTAGCTTGTGTAAGGATTACCCATGTGCACTGTATCTGCCAGCTCTGCAGAACTAACGTTGTTTCTCCCTCTTTCATTTCTAAGCCCTTGTTTTGCTCCCTTTGTCAATCCATCCCCTCCTACCTGGCAGGGAGCCTTATGAAAAGGTCATCACCTCGTTCCCTTTAAACCCTAATCTTCAATCTCCTTTTCCTGATCCCTGCAAAGAGAGAAGGCAGCAGTGGAAGAGCTGGGGTGCTGAGATCTCTCTAATTGTCTTCACTGTGATGCTTTGTTCAGGACTCAGACGCACAGTCGAGTTACTGCATCTTAGCAATCCTTGTGTGTCTGCTGAGCCTCAGTAGCTCCCAACATGTGTGATCTACACTTTTGGAGAGATTTCACTTAATTTACACTACAATGAAAACAGCATAGCCTAGTTGCCTTAGCCGCTCTTTGACACACACCAAGGAGGGTCTCCATGGGTGAGCTGGAGAGTGGTACATCGCTGCAGCATCAGTACCAGCATCTCATGAACAATACCCCATTCTCATGGGATGCTACACCTGGTGTTTCTGCAGGGGGTGTGCATCCCCAAAATGGATTTTGCTCTGTGCTTCTGACAGCACCCAGGAGGAGACTTCTGTTACAAACAAGGGTCCTATTCACAAACACAGTTCTGAAGTAATGAGACCCTCTTGCACTTTCTAATGGCCTTTGCATTTTCTAACCATGGCCAAACTGAATGTGGGAGGCTCCATCTGAACATACGGAAGGGTGACAAAGCACTGTAGCAGGTTGCCCAGAGAGACTGTGGAGTCTGCATCCTTGGAGGTTTCCAGGGATAACCAAAAGCCATCTGGACACACTCCTGAGCAACCAGCTGTAGGTGGCCCTGCTTGAACAAGGGAGTTGGACTAGGTGACCTCCAGAGGTCCCTTCCAACCTGAACCACACTGTGATTCTGTGAAAGCAGGAAGCTGAGTTCATCTTATGAGGTTATTTCTATCACAGGTGACTTAGTTGTGGCTTTTTCAAAAGAAACTTGTAATTTTATTTTCTTTTTAAGTGGAAAACCTCATCTCATCAAAATGGATGTGGCTTTTAGTAGTAGATCCACTGGTTTTACAGTTGTAACACTTCTAACCAAAACAAAATACAAACCCAGGAGAAGGCAGACTATTTCATTGCTTCTAACAAATACCACCCTACCAAAGTGACTCTGTTCACACCAGAGATTTGAACCTCCCATTTGTGCAACATAGAGGAGAGCCTGGACCATAAACCTACTGGTAGTGGGACACTTTCCAGTTCTCACAATGAATCTCCTCCACTGTACCTTGCTAATTATGTTACTGAGTTATAAACCCCTGGTCTTCTTTCTAACAAATTCCCCAGGAATAGTTTGAAAAGATTTAGCTTCATTGTGACAGGAAATAAGAAAGTTTCAGGAACTTTGTGAACTTTCAAAGGCTGGAGATAACATTTCTGAGCCCTGAAGTTCTGCTTTTTCTAGTACTGCCACTTACGTTTTGAGACTTCAATGTACTTTCTCAGAGCATCGTTCTGGGAAGAATTTGTGTTTTACAAAGTAGTAAGAAACACAGATTAATGGGAAATGGTTCTGGGAAACAGCATATAAAACTTCTGGTGCTTTGAATGCTTTTCCTGCCCGCTGACAAAAGATCACACTTTATTACCAAAGCCATTCTATTGGTGAGGAAAGTGAGACCCAGGGAGATCACTAGAACTGGCTGGAGTTTCAGTGGAGGTCTGTGACAGAGCTGAGGTTTGACCCTGTATCATAAAAATCTTGATTTCATACTTCAGACTAAACTTGCTGCCTGTCCACTAGGTAACCTCAGAGTAAGAACTTTTTCCAAGTACCTTTGTGTTCATCTTAATTCTATAAAGTATTCTGGTAAGTGGTAGTTGTGGTGGTTTGGCCCTGGCTGGAGGCCAGATGCCACCAAAGCCTCTCTATTGCTCCCCTTTTCATCCAGCTCAGCACAGAATAAAGGAAAGAAAACTCTCTTATTTCTTACACTACACTACACACACGGTGACACCAGAGTCGGGTGATGAGAAGTGTGACCAGTTCTTAAAGCACCTCCCCCCACCCCTCCCTTCTCAGCAGACTGCACTTGAGTCAGGATTTCACTCCCTTCTTCCCCCCACTGGGGCACAGGGAGGGGCAGGGACTGGGGGAATGGGGGGTTTGTGAGTTCCTCACGAGATGTTTTCCTTCACTGAGTGAGGGGACGTTCCTCACCCCCTTCCCCTGCTGCACCATGGGGTCCCACCCACAGGAGACAGTCATCCATGAACTTCTCCAACGTCAGTCCTTTCCCACAGGGCTTCAGCTGCCTTCCCCAGCTGCCTTCCCCAGCTGCCCCAGTGTGGGTCACTACTATGGGGCACAGTCATAAATGACAGAATGTCTCTCAGTCTCTCTGGCCCAGACTGCTCCTGCTTGGTCCCCCACGTGGTCACAAGCTCCCCCAGCAAACCTGCAAGTGCTGTCAGATGCTTCCTCCAACACGGGTCACAGCATCTCATGTATATCTCCACCTGCTCCAGCGTGGGGCCTCTCCATGGGCTGCAGGTGGGGTCTGGGCCTTTTCCATGGGCTTCGGGGGGACACCCGCTCCACCATGGGTTTCTGCAGGGGCTGCAGGGGCATCTTTCTGTCTGGAACCTGGGGGGCCTCCTCCGCCCCTTCCCTGCCCTTGGTGCCTGCACAGCTCCTCACATCTTCTCACTCCTATCTCTGTGGTAAAAAGCAGCTGCTTGTGAGTTTTTACTCCTAAGTGTGATTGGCACTGTGACCATCACTGATGGGCTCTTGGTCAACAACGACTCCGGCCTTGAGCCGGCTGGTGTTTGCTCTGTGGGGCCTGCAGAGAGCTTCTGGCTGCTCCTTGCAGCAGCCACCCCTTGCAGCCCCCATCTCCACCAGAACCCAGCCACGCAGAACTACGACAGTAGTAATTAGAAATATATTTTCTTCTGAGGGGAGACATCATCACTGGAGCCAAAATTGGTGTAGTAAAATATGTATCTTCTAACCTTTTACCACTCCCAGGCATGTAGTACAGAACATGAACGCCATTTGAAAGGGTTTTGACTGTGTGTGTGAAATTATGTGTCAAAAAATGACATGAGCAGCAGGAGGTGGTAGGAAAACTTCTCTGGGAAGTGAGTGTCTCTAAAATCAGGGAGAGCATACCCTTTCTTTTTTAATCTCAGTGATCCTGTGTCATTGTGCTTCACTCTACTGTAGTTTCTGCATCTTTTAAAGCATTAAGACTAATTTGAAAAGTACTCTTGAGAGCACTGAGGAGCAGAATTACTAAAGAACCAAACAATCTTGGGGAAGTGCGCTTAAAAAGAAGAAACAGGAGAAATATGAGGAAATTAAGCTGTAAGAAGCACCCAATTGTTCATTGGGAATAAGAAGCAAAGAATCTCTGTGAAAGCTAAAGGCATTCCCAAACAGAGGAGAGGATTCTTGAGCAGGAAATAGGAAGCACAAACATTCAGATAATGGGTTCCATTGTAATGAAGAAGAAATAACAGAAATTACATAACACCTCAAAAAAAATACAAAAAGTAGTGAGCAGTCACGTCCTTGATTTGTTTGTACAAGATCTTTTACGGTCCTGGTATGAACCCTGGTAAAAAGAAATGCAAACAATGACCATGCAGAAAAAGTGTGGGGAACAGGAACTCACCAAACTGAGCTAAAGTCAACTTCTTTTTGAGCAGCTAAGATGAGCAGAACCATCAGAAGTTTTGAGCTGTTGTAAAAAGGCAAATTACAGGCGCAAGTTTTAGTGCCAAAAATCCACCTGTCACAAGGATTCAAGAACTGAATTAAGCCAGGGGATCGGCTGCTGCTGGTTTCAGTGCGAGACAGGTCTATGGTTAGGAGGTTGTTCAGATGACTCAATTGTCAGAAATTCATGGAGGTGATGCTTGAGTACCTTCGTGACTCACAGCTGCGTGATTGATTTGCTCCTGTTTGCAGAAGTTTTGTTATTCCTGTGTGCAGAGAACCCAATTGTTGGAAGTGTTTGCAAAACCCTTGAGTTTCACTGATGTAATACTTCATCTAAGCAGCGAGTTTGGACTAGTGTTTGTTCATTCTGGTTTATTTTATTGTACCAGCTTTCCAATCAAGGATGTCAGGCAGTTTTGTGTGATAAACACCACCGGAGGAAGGCCACAGTGATGTGATTTACATAAGATGGAGAGGGCAGGGAACTAGCAGTCAGAATGGGTGCTGGGGCAGTTTGCAGTCCACTGTTGAGTGCATTGCTGCTTTGTTATTTCTGTCTGACAAACAGACAGAAGGAAAACTATCTTGGCCTTGACTGTGAACCACTTAGGGTAAGGCCTGTCCTGGTCAGATTGTTGGTCTCTCCTTCTTTTGCTTGATTAAGGATGATTAAGGGCCTGGAGCATCTCACCTACAAGGAAAGGCTGAATGAACTGAGGCTGTTCAGCCTTGAGAAAAGAAGCCTGAGAGGGGATTTGATCAGTGTTTATCAATATCTGAAGTGTGGGACACAGGAGAAATGGCCAGCCTCTTCTCAGTGTCTGTGGGGACAGGACAAGGGGTGATGGCCTCAAGTTGGAGCACAGTTGTGTTTGCTTCCACGCCAATATGTGGAAGAACTTCTTCACAGTGACGGTGAGGAAGCCCTGGGACAGGCTGCCCACGGGGTGTGGAGCCTCCTTCTCTGGAAATATTCCAGACCCATCTGGACGCTGACCTGTGCGCCCTGTCCTAGGGACCCTGCTTTGGCAGGGGGGTTGGACCCAATGGGCTCTGGAGTTCCCTTCCAACCCCTACAATTCTGTGAATCTGTGATTAATCCCCTTACAGCACCTAGCCAATGTGAGTTCAAGGCCAAGCTAGTTACAGGAAGCAGGGATGTCTTACAAAGTGAGAAATGTTCTGCACTGGACAGCTGCTTTACAATCCCAGATGGACCAGGAATTGCAGAGTACCGGTAAGGCATGAAGACTTCACGGTTTTTTCAGTTCTGACTGAAGGAAAGAGATGTCCTTATGGTAATTAAGGTTCTTTTTAGGCGGTCTGAGGCCCTGGGCATTTAACTTGAGAGTCCCGGAACTCTTCCTGCCTTTGAGTAAACCTGTTAAAACAGGCAATACAGGTTGTCAGTGTCTGGTTTTTCTCCCTTCGTAGCCAGATTTTGAAGTGTTTGCTTCTCAAACAAGAGTGCAGTAGATTTCCCAGGAATGACATTTGATCAGGGCTCATGTTGTAGGCAAGGTCTGGGTTTGGAGGACTGCATTCAGCTCCCCCAACCTTGCCAGCATAATGTGAAATGAGCACTTTATCTCTCAGAATCACAGAATCATTAAGGTTGGAAAAGACCTCCAAGATCATCTAGTCCAACTGTCCCCCTACCACCTATATTAATAAGGAAACTATGTCCCTAAGTACCTCATCCAATCTTTCCTTGAACACCCCGAGGGACGGTGACTCCACCACTTCCCTGGGCAACCTGTTCCAACGCCCAACCACTCTTTCTGAGAAGAAATTTCTCCTGATTTCTAACCTGAACCTCCCCTGGCGCAACTTGCAGCCATTCCCTCATGTCCTATTGCTAGTTATCTGTGAGAAGAGGCTGACTCCCAGCTCATCACAATCACCTTTCAGGGACTTTTAAAGAGCAATAAAGTCTCCCGAGTCTCCTCTTCTCCAGGGTAAACAGTCTCAGTTTTCTCAGCCACTCCTCATCAGACCTGTGTTCCAGACCAGTCACCAGTTTCACTGCCCTTCTCTGGACACGCTCTGGGGCCTCAATGTCTTTCTTGTAGTGAGGGGCCCAAAACTGAACTCAGAGTTCAAGGTGCACCCTCACCAGAGCTGAGTACAGGGGCATGAAAACCTCCCTGGTCCTTCTGGCCACACTATTCCTCACACAAGCCAGGATGCCGTTGGCCTTCTTGGCCACCTGAGCACACTGCTGGCTCATGTTCAGGTGAGTGTCAACCAACACCCCCAGGTCCTTTTCCTCTGTGCAGCTTTCCAGCCATCCTGCCCCAATCCTGTAACATTACCTGGGGATGTTATGACCAAAGTGCAGGACCTGACAGGACCCCTATCTTGGCTTCTCACAAGCAAAGTGAAAGACATAAATCCTTCACTGCTCTGTTTAGATTGAAAAATTTCCAGGAACAAAAGCAATACAACAATAACACTCTCAAACAATATTGGTGCAGTGCCAACAACCAAAGGTCTGGGTACATCTAGAATTATGGTATCATTAGAAGAGATGCTTTGTGGCCACTTCAGTATTAAAGTGCACTTGGTTTTGAGGTCTGAACTTTATGACCCAATGCATCCTTCTATTTGTGTGTTCTGTGCAGTATGAGCGCTTTGTGACAGAGAAGTATGAGAATTTTACTCTGTTAACAAGAAATGTTCTCTGGCATTTGATTCAACTAAGAGCAGACATTTGTTTAACACTGAACATTTCTTTTGAAATCATCCTTTTTTCCCTTTTTTTCCAGGGAACGTGACCAGGAATTGTACAAGCCAGGGCTGGACAGATGTGTACCCTGCACTGTACGCCGTAGCTTGTGGATATGATTCCAACAGCACTCCGGGAGAAGAGGTTTGTAAATTGCATGGGTAGAGGTCAAGATTTACCAGGGATTGATCTCAGAATCACATCATCTTCCCATCCTAATTTTTTTCCATTCCCACTCATTCCTCAAGAAGGAAGGATCCTCTTGAGGATCCCTTGTAGCAGAGATCAAGTGTCTGGTCAAAGAGTCGCTCCTCTCTTTGATTTCCAGGAGAGTGGCAGGAAATCAGCACCTGAGAAGATCAGACCAGTGTCTCTGTGATGCCCACACATAACTGCAGGTGCTTGATCTTCCATGTTCAAATTTGAAACAGGCCCTCCATATTTGTATTTATTCTTAAGTAGATATGGTGATTCCAGTATTTCTCAGCCAACTTAAGCATCAAAAGGGATAAAAGGACATAACTCACTTGCCATCAGTGCTGCTTTGCTGATCTTTACCAGCTAAAGATCTAGAAAACTGCAGGGAGCACATAAATTTTCATGCAGTGCTACCAGATTTTGTAATGAAATCTGCAAGCTCCCTGGCAAACTGCCTGTATGTAAATTAGTGATCACTGACCTAGGTATAATTAGCTTTATAGAGTACTGTCATTACAGAGGAAGGAGTTTCTTATTGGCTTGCTGCATGCTGACACATGAAGGCTAAAGTCTAAAGATAACTAAAGTTGCTAGAAGCGAGATTCATCTCACCTTGCCAGAAGTTCAACATCTAATCTAAGTTAGTCACCTACAGTCAACAAGAAAAAGCTTATGTAAGAAAATAATTATATTTCACTGCAACCTTATTTTTATATTAAACCTATGCCCATGCTATTTCTTCTCCTGTATGACATATATCAATGTTTGTGAATGTTGGAGGACATAGGAATCTCAATAATAAATATATATGGTGAGAGGTGTTTAAAAAAAAGGGTAGATGAGGTCCTTGGGGATATGGTTTAGCATAGGACGGGAACAGTTGGACTTGATGGTCTTTTCCAACCTTGTGATTCTGTGAGGTGAAAGGTCTTTCTATATGGTCACACATTACCACAGCTCTCAAAGAGTTAACAGAGATTCTGAGCAGAACTGAGCCAACCTTGAGAGGGAAAGAACACAGGAAATACAAAGAGAAAGTTGCACTTTCCTTCAAGCCCAGCCACCACTTCACATCCTCAAGATCAAGCTGTGTGGCACCAGTCGCGCATTGCAAAAGCCATTGTCACGGGTCTGCTCCGGGAAGGTCCTCCATTGAGAGCTCTCTGGTTTATGTTCCAGCTGCAAAGGGGATTTGGGAATTCCTGGGACATGCTTTGGTGACCCGACGGATTGCAGCATTGCCAGAGTGCCGTGTTACCAAGAGAACACCTATTGTGTTCTTTTAATTCTTTCTTAATTATTTTCCTCTTGATTTCCGCGGTTTTGTCATGCTGTTTAAATCTAATTTGTGTGAAAGGTGGCTGAGGGGGGTGAACATACAGTGCTAGCCTGAGAAGAAGAATGGATTTTTGTTGTTGTTAAATTGGCTGTCAGTTTGGGGAGGAAGAACTAAGGGGAATAGGGGGAAAAAAGGAACAGCAGGCTGTATGGGACATGAGGTTCAGAACAGAATGATAACCTTCATTGTTTAAAGTACTTCATGCACTTGTAACACCTACTGGTCTCATGTCAAATACAAGGAAAGTATGAAAAATAAACAAGGGCTGTGTGTGCGATTTTAGTTGTGAACTGTAGCAAGCCCTAAGAAGCAGATGATGTAGGCACCAAAGTAGTGCTCTTGGGGTCTTTGCAGTGAGGACTTTGTGTAGATCCAGTCCTGGAGGTTGGTGGCCCTGCCTGTGGCAGGGGGTTTGGAGCTCTGTGATCCTTGGGGTCCCTTCCAACTCATACCATTCTGTGATTCTATAACTCCCTCTACAACCTGACCTTAAAACCTGCATATTGCCAAAAGGCAGGATTGTTTTGCTGTCCCATTGTCAGATGTGATGGACACCTTGTGTGACCCCTGTGTGGTTAGAGTTGGGCCACCCTAGGTGTCCCCATAGCTCTGTTGGAAGATGGTGAAGAAAATGGGCAGCTCCACCTGTATTTCTCTCCAAAGGGACCTCTTTGCATTTACTCTGCAGGGAGACTAGATGTCTTTATTCCAGGTGACATGAAACCAAATATCTCCTGAAAGACTTGATGTCAGTATTTCTGTTCTTTTTCTCTTACAAATATAAATGTTTCCCAATCTCATCTCAGTTACCAAGAGGGAAATGTAGAGGTTACTGAACAGAAACTAAGGAAGCTAATTCTTGGCTTATCTCAGTTTAGCATTTACCTTAACTAATTGTTTTTATCAAGTTTCTGTGAAATTAAGCAGAGGGTTTTAGAAGTCAGAGAGACAATGATTAAACTGCTTGATTTCATTCTGTTAATCAATCTAGGTCTACAGCTAGAACCCAGGCATCCTGGCATTGCATTTCCTTCACTTCTCTAAATGCCTTATTTTTTTCTAAGAAGAATATCACAGAATCACAGGGATTCGAAAGGACCTCAAGAGATCACCAGGTCCAACCCCCAGATATTTTAGAGCTCTGAGTGAAACTCCAATGCCATTTATGATCTTGGGTCAAACGCTGTGCTCTGATATCTGCAAAATAGGAAGTCATTGTTGTTAGCAAGTGCAAAAGAGGAGTGAGAAGTCATTTTGTGATGTTTCCTGAACAGATGACCTTGCTGCTCAGAAACAGGCTGGGCATCAAGTTTTGGGGGTTTTTCCCTTCCACATATGACAAGCAATTGCATTTGTGTATCACTTGGGTGATTATTATCATTATTATTAATAATATTATCATCATCTTCCTTTGTTATCCTGTTAAATTGTCTTTCAACCCTCAAATGGGTTTCTTTTTCCATTGTCCTCCCCATCCCATTGTGAGGGGAGGAGTGAGTGTGCAACCACGTGGTGCTCAGTTACTGGACAGGGTTAAGCCATGACAGTCCTTTTTTGGCACCCAGTGTGGTGCCTGAAGGGTTAAGATAACTACATATCTGACCAGAGCATCTTAAAACAAATTTGTTATAAGCATTTATATATTAAACATCAATAATTCTCTGGTCACAATGTTGTTTTATGTGTTCACAGATTTCTTCCTCAGTGTTGTGTCATATAACACCTTACTTGCCATATATACTGGTTATCAGTGTTTATGTGTGGTTTATCACCCCTGGGTGTTGCATTAATGTTATCACCGTGCTGTTTGGTGTACTTCTGGCTTATGGTATGAGAAAACCATTCATAGTCAGACCAGTTTATATTTGTATTCAGCAGTGGCTAAATCTGTATTCAGCAGCAACAGAATAACAGCAACAGTTTCATCTCCATACGTCGGGAGCCATCTGTCAGAAGCTATTAATAATTACACTTTTTACTTTTCCTCCATGAAGAGCCATATCTGGGGGAGATACCTTCTTTCACCTTCCCCTTCTTCTCTTGCCTAATCATAATAACTTTCTAGAATGTTGAATATCCTCAGGATCTTCAGTCCAGCATGGCTCTATTACTATGCCTCCTGAATGTGGTTCAGGTCTTGTTCAGGGTTAAACAACTGCTTAAGAATAAATGCCACATGGAGGTCAGCCCCTGCAGCTGGTACTGCAGCTACTCAAACCCCAACACATGCACCAAGGCTACTCAAACCTTGGTGTTAAGCACTGCAGCTAAATCAGAGAACCAACCCATACTTGTACCAGTCAACCCTATACATAAGAAGAAATGGACATGGAAGTCAACTTGTTTAGTAAAGAATGATGAAACATTGTGGTGGTTTGACCCTGTCTGGAGGCCAAATGCTCACCTTTTTCCATGAACAAACAGGGCCATCACAAGAACAGCAGGAAGAGAGAGAACCAGGCACTGCCCCACACAATATCCTTGTGACTCCATTGGAGAGACATGGATTTGATGGATGGACCGCTCCGTAGATAAGGAATTGGCTGGATGGTCACACTCAAAGAGTTGTGGTCAGTGCTTTGGTGTCCAAATGGAGATCAGTCGCAAGTGTTGTTCCTCAGGTATTGGGACCAGCACTGTTTAACACCTTTGATGATGACATGGACAGTGGGAACAAGTGCATCCTCAGCAGGTTTGCTGATGACACCAATCTACATGGAGCAGTTGACACCCTGAAGGGAAGGGATGCCATCCAGAGGGACCTGGACAGGCTTTGCACATGCAAACCACATGAAGTTCAACAAGGCCAAGTGCAAGGTCCCACATATGGGTCGGGGTAGTCCCAAGCACAACTCCACAGGCTGGGTGGAGAATGGGTTGAGAGCAGCCCTGAGGAGAAGGTGGGGTGTTGGTGGTGTTGCTAGACAAGAAGCTCAACATGACCAAGCAATGCTCACTTGCAGCTCAGACAGCCAACCATGTCCTGGGCTGTATAAAAAGAAGCATGACCAAACAGGTTGAGGGAGCTCATTTCACCTCTCTACTCTGCTTTTATGACACCCCACCTGGAGTACTGTGCCCAGCTCTGAGAGTCCCTGTCACCCATCTATAAGCTGACTTGTCATCTGAAGAGCCAGGGAGTGATCAGCAGAACCCACACACCCTTTAACAGTCCCATATGGCCAGTGCAAAAGTCTAATGGAGAGTGGAGGCTGATAGCAGACTGTTGTGGCCTGAATGAAGTCACACTGCCAATGAGTGCTGCTGTGCCAGACATGCTGGAACTTCAATCCAAGCTGAAGTCAAAGGCAGCCACAATCATATCACAGCTGCATTTTTCTCACTCCCTTTGGCAGCAGAGTGCAGGCTACAGTTTGCTTTCACTTGGAAGGGCATCTAGTACACCTAGAATCAACTGTCTCAGGGGTGGAAACACAGCCCCACCACTTGCCATGGACTGACCTAGACCACACTGGAACAGGGTGAAGCTCTGGAACACCTCCAGTACATTGATGACATCATCATACAGGACCACAGAGCGGAACAAGTTTTTGAGAAAGGGTCAAGGTCTTTCCTGGAACACTTCTGCTCCAGTGCTATCAAGAAGGTAACCAAGTAATGAAAGAAAATCAAAAGCAACACAAAGGAAATTGACTGCTTTCACTGGCTGCCTTTGGCACAGAGGCCTGAGCCCAAACCAAGACTGGAAACAAGACTGTAGTGGGATCTGCAGGACAGTTGTGTAGGAAGGTGGAACCTCTGCTGTTCCTTATTGCAGTTCAAGTCCCTCCATGCAGTGCAGATGAATGCTGGGACAATACTATACTGGGTGACTCCATCACCATACCAGCCTCCTGGCATCATACAGACAAGATCAGGTAGATAAATTGGCCTGAAACCCTCACTATGAATTGTTACTGACCCAAAGCTCTTAGTGATGTGAACTCATTGAATGGGACTATAAGGACACTGTGCTTTTAACCCTCTCTGAGATCCATGGTCTAAGAAGCAGTATAGATATGACCAAGGTAACCTTTGCAGTCTCTGAATGCTCTGTCTTAACACCTCTGCAAGGAGGCTTGTGCAAATGCTACAGGATTACTGCTCATCTCAGCCTCCCTGGTCCTCTAAAGTACCTAGTGCTTGTCCAGGCCTATGAAAATAGCGTATAAAAATGTCAATCCTCCCTGTTATAACAGAGTGCTTTCCCAAACAAGGTTGGGTTTTGATTTTCTGTCTAAACTGCTCCTTGCAGTTTTGGTGCTTTGGGTTTTTTTTTTATAGCAAATGGTGGCAATGAGAGCAGAGGAGAGTCAATCAAGGGCTATAGATATAAGATTTTCCCCAAACTGTGTTAGATTCTCATAAAAACATGGATTTTTCATTGATAAAACAAATAACCAAATACCAACTGATCTTTTGTCCTTTTTTTTAAAGCTGAAAATCATAATTGGTTTAGAGTATTGCTGGAGAGCCTTAAGAGAAATGGATTTTTGTTGCCTTACTTCCTTGTTTTATTCAGACCAGGATTCCCTGATGGATTTAAATCCTGTGGTGCTCTGTGCTCAGAGATGCTCTCTGTGTGCTGTCAAAGAGAAAAGCCATGAATTAATTCCCAACTTCCCATGTATTTCTGAATTAACATATCAGTGATTTCAAGGAGAACATTTGAAGTTTGTCCTTGCAGAAGCACAGTATCTATCTTACACAAAAGCAAACAAATTTCCAGACCAGTTGTGCCCTCAAACTTCCTTAATAAGATGAAGCTGATCATGCTCACCACCTTAGAGCTGATGTGTCAGTGCACTGCTAACCGAACATTAGTCATTCTTGTTCCACAAGATTAGAACCATGTAGCTGTCTTTGCAAGTGTCAAATCAGACTCCTTCCTGCATGAACTTTTCCCATGTGTAACTATAACCTAGTTCTGGTGTGATCCAACCTGTACTGGAACCGGACACGTTCTTATTCGTACTGGTGGTGTTTGAGTCATGTACTCTACTGGATGTGATTTTAAAGGGTCAAGGGGTTGGAGATCCTTTAAGAGAATGTAGTAGAATTGTTTTCTTGTCTCAGTGGAAGCTCAGTGATGATGTATTTAGGGATATGAGTTGGCAGCTTTTTGAAAGACCTGTTGTGTTTCTTTCCTTCACATTAGCAAACGGCTTTCTATGGCACGGTCAAGACGGGCTACACCATTGGACATACCTTGTCACTCATTGCTCTCACGGCTGCTATGATCATTTTATGTCTCTTCAGGTAAGACTATGGGGAAAGAAGGCATAGGTAAGGCTCAAAGGACATCATGGCTGTTTAAGTTACAGGCTATGAGTGTTACAGATGGATGCAAAAGACTTCTGTCAAGTTTCAGTTGCACATGGGAGGAAAGCCCACCTATATTTTGTTATCACTGTGTTTTGATATGTGATTTGTGGCCTTTGTGTGAGAGTCATTACCCCAATCCAGTTATTTAGGGTGGAATGTATCTCACTAAATGTAGATTCTTACATAGTGGTTCTCTGTTTCAGAGTCCATTATCCTATAATCTTACTATAGTCCACAGAGACCTACTCAGCATGGCATGCAGGGATACTGTGGAATTTCAACTCAAGTAGCTATTCAAAATAGGACAGGTGAATTCCACCCCAAAACTGCCTGCCTAAGTCTATTTCAGAAGGGCTTCATACTAAAGCTCATGGAGCTCTATGGCAAGACATAGATGCCTAGAGCTATTTTAGACATGCTGGAGCCTCTAAGATATGCTCAAGCTTAGCATATATGATGCAGGACCTTCAGGAGACACAGGTCCTTATGGACTGATGGGCCTATACTCTACAGCATGCCAAATGGCATTAGATGCCTAGGTTGCAGTGAATGGATTAATCCTTAAACTCTACTGTTTATAATAGATTCAGACATCTACATTTAGGAGCCACCAATGAAGAAGTTATAATGTTGCTTATGTATAGGGAAAAAGAGCAGACCTCCAGGAGATGGAAGAACCTTCTGGATGTGATTCCATCTCCTCGTGTCACTCGCCAGTGACTTCCCTGGAATGCATTATGTTGTTGTCCAGTTTATAGCAGCCTGGTCCAGACATTGTCCCAAAAGAAAGCTGTAGGTGACAGCATACGTTCTAGGGTAACTCTCACACTTAAACCAAGACTGGCCTCACCCTTCAAAATCTTTGCACTTCTCAGCACATGCTCTCTCTCCACTCCTTTCATAAGGGAAAAGTCAATCAATCAGGCACACATACAAGTTATCTCATCTCAGCAAGGTACAAGGTGCCAGCCAAGCTGGTGAAACTGTCGGGGATCGGGCTCTTCATTTGTGGGCAATGGTGTCATTTGACTTGCCTTCATCTGCAAGTACAGAGGACTCAGTTCCCTCACACTATCTTGTCATCATCAGAGATTAAGAGCATAAACCCTGCCAATGCACCGTGACTCATTAAGAGGTGGTGATTTGATCATGTTGCTGAGCGAGGTCTGTTGTGGTTCAGATGACTGTACAAAGTGCCCATTTCCAGGCCTTTCACCTTATCTGATGTAAAGTCTCACTTGAAAAGAAAAGACCTCCTTGGTCAGAAGTCATCTTCAAAGTATTAGTGGGCAAGGGATAGAAAAACCCTGGTGTTGTTCTCAATATTGTTAGTGACTAGTTATTTTGAAGTGAAAATATAGTTCATGTTGCTCCAAAAAGCCTGCAATGTGTGTTAATTTTGGCAGCAGCTGCTAAGAATGTATTTCTGACGAAACATTTCCCTTTGAAAAGAATTCTTGCAGTACAAACATTCTGCAGAAGACAGACCTTTATCGTGAGCACAGTTTGCTCAGTCAGAAACAATTCCTTTCCAGTGGAGAGCGGTGTGATTGACCTGTTTTCTGTCATTCTGCATTTTGACCTTTCTTTTCTGAGAATTCGGAAAGCAGCAACACTGCTGCAGATGTATGGATTGCCACATGTTTCATGGATTTGAAAAGGTTTAAGTGGATTTGTGGTGGTTTACAGCAGAACATAGTCTGTCTCAGGGTTTCTAATGTTTAATTGTAAGTCTATATCTTGGCAGAAGTAACATGTAAATAGATAAACAATGCTTTTGAGGAGCCTTCCTATTCAGAAATGTTGTTTCTTCTCTTTCCCAACAGAAAACTGCACTGTACTCGGAATTATATTCATATGCATCTCTTCATGTCCTTCATCATGAGAGCCATTGCAGTCTTCATAAAAGATGTCATCCTGTTTGAAAGTGAATCTGAGCACTGCTTTGTGAGTTCAGTAAGTAGCCATGCACATGGAAGTTTCTGCCTAATTCTGTTAATTAAATCTTAAACAACACACCAAAAATTACCTTGCAAATGTACTTTGCAAATGTACTCTGGGAAGATTTCAATATTTTTCTTGTTCAAAAGAAACAAACCCCATTATTTTAGGAGTTTAATTTGTATAGAAAATGCAGGGTCAGGTGTTTATAGGCACCTGGTCCCTTCTGAGATCAAATCCACATCTGGTGCTCTACAAGATTTCTGGGCTCCTGTCAGTCCTGTGTCCATCTCTCAGTCTTTGGATATCCTGGTCAAGGTAGACTTTGTAGTCCTGTGTTTAGGGATTCAGTAAATCCTTTCCCTTCAGTGAGGGTGGGGGTCAGATCCAGATAACTAACTTGAGAGTTGTCGGGGCCTGCAACAGGCTGCCCAGGGAGGGGGTTGAGTCACCTTCCCTGGATGTGTTTTTAAAAAGGGTAGATCAAGTACTTAGGGATATGGTTTAGCTTAGGACGGGAATGGTTGGACTTGAGGATCTTAAATGTCTTTTCCAACCTTGTGTGATTCTGAGATATCTAGATATACTTGAGCTATGTGTATAAAGTGCAACCAGAGTCAGTCAAGCTCTAATGAACACACTCATTGGAGCCTGGAGAGCTGTTTACTGCACTTTGAAGAAGGCCTCTGCATTTGGATAGATCTCTGGGCTCCACTGATTGCATTGACCAGATCTCTGCAGGAGTTGAGGCAGGAAATCTATAGACAGAAATGTCTATTTTTCATCTGGATCTGTATCCCACGCTGGCTGTCTGCAACTGTTGAGATTTCCCCACTGGGATGATAAATGAGGGGAATAAAGGGATATTTTGGGTTTTTTTATTTTTTTTATTTTCATTTTCAAACTCAATGTTATCAGCTGGAGCAAACATTAAGGAGGGAGAAGAGCTGTTTATCTAAAGGCCATGTTGATGCAAGAGGACATTAGTCATGAATAAATTTAGGCAGGAAATTGAAACCACGAAAATAAAGGGTTGTGATCAGAAGTCATCCCCCCCAAAAAAAAAAATTATAAAAAAAGGAATAAAAGGAACCCTCCATAATAAATTCATAATGTCGGATGAGCTACTTGCTGCTAATAACAGGGGACTGGGCACAGCAGTCCAGCAGATCCCTTCTGGACCTGCTTTTTACACCATACAGCACCAGAAAAAGACTCCTTTCTCTTCCATTCACACAATTTCTTTCCTTCTGGCTTTTTTGTATCCTTACTCTGAGTCCTGTCCCTGCTGCTATAATGATCTCTCTGCTTGAGCACCTCTCAGTTGATACCAGAGAGCAGCCAGCTCCCATTTTTTCCCTGAGAACTGTGTGCAGCATGACACGTTCCCATTGCAGTGACACTCTGGTGGGTTTTTTTTTCCCCTCTATGGTTCACTGGGATTTGTATTCTTCAGTGATGGGGTTTCATTGTGAAGGCCTGCAAACGGTTAGAATGACATACAAACTGGAATAAACAATTGCCTGGTGTCTGCTGCCACAGATAACTGCCAATGCTAATTGGCAGAGGAGCCGAGAACCCAATGAGCCATGGAGTTTGAACTAACCTCTCACCCCTGGGGGAGTTTGTGTTGGGTCATGACTGAGGCATGACTGCAGAAATCTGTGTGAGACGTGTTTGCTTCAACTGTCCATCCAGAAACGCTTTGGTGTATAAATACAGGACTTTGTCCTGCAGAATCTGCAGCTCCTGGAAGCCAGCATGCTTTCAGGCAGCCCCATGGATGCCACCATTGTGTGTGTTTTTCTCCCCATCAAAGGATTTTCATGCTAGCTCAGGGTGAATAGCTGGATGATACACAAAGGTTATAAAAATACGTGGAACAAACCTGTCACCACTGCAGTAAGCTAGGCCTTGCCCTCACAAAATCTGCACCCATCTGGACCCAACATTTTAGGCAATCTTTTAGGTCGTAGGGAAAGAATACCTACATGAAAGGCAGTCAGAACACCTCCCCTGATATTAATCTGTTTGCAGAAATAGTCATACAATCCATAGTGTTCTTTTGGCTTTGGTTGGGCTAGGTTGGCTTCAGTTGGGTTAAATAATTGATTTGTTTGTGCTTTGAACTTGTAGGATAAAGTTCTGACTTGTGACACCTGGATAGTAGCTCATATACCCAGGGCCTAATACACAATTTACTGAAGGTAAATTTACTGAGCTCATCCACCCTGAGGAGAAATTTGAACAAACAGTTCAATTTTCTGAATGCTCTCACTACTAGGCTGCTTTAGAAGAGGCCAAAACCAAAGCAATAGCAATGTTTTCTTTTGTAATAAAGTGCTGCACTTAGTTCCTTTGAGAAAAAAAAAGGGAAAAAGGCACCCCCCATCCCTCCCAGAACAGATTCAGAGCTATAAAATAAAGAGACCAAATTCCCAAATTGGGCATTACCTGTTGCAGTCAGAAGATTCAAAATGATTTTACATAGAGTGGGAAACAAACCTCAGTTACAGTGCTAATGCTCTGGCATTTTAAACTCCAATAGTTTTGGATTACCATTGATTTCCACATGAACACCAAGAAAAATCAAGTTTATTGAGCATTTTTATGGGCCACAGAGCCCAAGAAGGTGGCAATAAGAATTTCAGGGCCAATGCCCTCAAAATACATGTGATGAGTATCACCAAACCGTCATGTAAGCCAGAACATGCACCATGCCCTGGGTGGTGTTTGCAGAGTGATGTGTGGCATTTGTAGCCTCCTTTAATTCCTTGCTCCTTTCTTGATAAACCCACTCTTGAAGGAAAGAAAAGCCTTGGTGGTTGGCTGAAAATATTCAGCCTGTTTTCATGGGACATGAAGTTTGAGTTGATAAGCAAGGGTTGTTTTCACATCTCAGTGTAGCAGGGTTAAAACTAAATGTAGCTGGCTTAAATGATCATTGATCCTAGAGCCTGCACTTAGGCCCTTTGGCCTACACCAAGGCTTGTGTAGAAGCATGTAGACTGATCTCCAGAGAACGCTGACCCTCCAGAAGCCCACTGTGGGATTTTCCTCTGAGAAACAAAGCACTGCCAGGGACCTTGAATTTTCTAATGGGGTAGAAACAGCAGAATTTGATGGCCACATACACACAGAATATTTCTGAAGGTACCAACAGTCATTAGTAGACCAAAACCACTTTCTCTCTCTCTTTCATGCCTTCAGTCATAAATTATGTCGGTAATTATGTGTAACTAAATCATCTTGTTGGCTTAAATTGCTTAAAAGTAGGCATATACTCAAATGTGTTAGTCAATCTGGGCTTTAAGCACTCAGCTGTAGAGATGATCAGGCTAGGAGGGGTCTGTGAAGCCACACACTCCAACTTCTTCAATAACAATTCATTTTGATTTGTTCAGAACGTGTTCAGCCTCAGTAATCAGTCGTTTCTGATGGAAAACTTCTCTGCTCTTGGTTTCATTGCACCCAACAATTACTCACACTGCATGGAAAATTGCAGCATTTTCCAGCCTGTGTTTGCCTGCATTCTTCTGTGGTTTTGGGGCTCAAGAGGCCTCCTTACAAGTTTTATTTTTTCATGTTAGTTTTCTTAGGTCTATTGACCTTCTGTCTTGGCATTCCCACACTTTGCCTTCCTTTTTCCTTCTCTCTCTGCAGCCAAAACAGAAAACTCAGTAGAAAGATTGAACTGAACACTTCAATTGTTGTTTCATTTTAGTTTTCATGAGTTTATGGATAAGTTTTGATATAGTTTCATTGCTGTAATACCTGGATAGTGCGATGATGAACCACTTACCTTTCCAGCTGAGCTGAGCACAAAGAAGCTGACAGTTTGATATAAACAAAGATTAGGTTCTTCAGGTTGAATTCAGGCTGACATTTCCTGAGCTCTGCAAATTTGCCTTTGCTGAGGATTCAGCCAAGGGAGACTGCATCATTTATCTTTTTCCTTTCACATTCCAATAAGACAAACACATTCCAGCAAAAAATTTCTTCTTTGCAAAGGAGGGTTGGACTTTTAGGAATGGTGAACATACACATATCTCATATTTTCAGTGGGAAAAAATGTGGTTTTTTCACATCACCCTCCTCAGGCCAAATTAATAACAGCTTCAGACCCCTAAATGAACTTCATATATGGAAGTTGAAGACAGACATGTTTTCTTTTCCAGTGCACCCTCATCTGAGCCTACTCAGACCGATATTCTCTGCCTTATGTGGGACTGCCCCAGAAGGCACGCTATTGGAGAGATGAAAGAGTATAAGCCTTTTTATGCACTTGTGCAAAAATGAAACAAATATCAGAGATTCAGCCCTTTCACTGGGTTATGTCCTTTGGGAAAGACATCTACTCCCACCTACACAGAGTAGGGTGAGCTTTTCATAGCAGCAAGGATGGGCATCTGCTGAACTTTGGCTGACTGGCTTGGGGAAAGATCCTGGCATTGTCTGAAGACAATGTGAATCTTTCCCTTGACTTTAATTGGAGTTGGGTCAGTCCCCAAAATGTGTAGATACATCAACAGACACTTTTTCAGTAGCTCAGCCCATTGCTGCAGAATTGCAGCCCATCCACTGAGTTCAATGGGATCATCCAGGCGCAAAGGTGCTGCCTGAGATAAGGAAGTGCTCTATAGTCTGTCTTGCCATGCAAATGAGGTTCAATGTGAAATGAGGTCCACCTTGTTTTGCTCATCTGTTTAGGGTGAAAGAGACCCTTGTTCTTCCCACCAAATAGGTAGCAGGTACCTTTAGTTTTTATCCCAAGAAGCAGTGCAAGGAGAAAAGGAAAAATCACTGGTCTTTTGAAGTAGAAGGTTCTCACTGTGCTCTTCTACTCATACCTGACCTGAACCACTTCACCCTATCCAAAAATTCCTGTGAAACCCAGACAGATTGTTCCAATTAGCTTCAGGAGGCGGGTGTTGCAATGGACTGGTGTTAGTTCTTCTTTCTGAGCTTTTTGACAGCATTTGGTTTCTATTTTGGATTCTGCTGGAGATCTCTGTGATGTTGCTGTCACAACACAAACCTAACACGCCCATTTCTTTATCTAACCTGATAGAGACATTTGCATCTGCCAGACAACTTCTGTGAAATATTATCCTTGTATCTGCTGATTTGCCCATATCTGCTGGTATCTCCATTTCTGCTGATCACTGTGACAATCTGTGTATTCTTGTAAAGAGAATGACAGAGGGGGGAAAAAAACCCACCCCAGAAAGAAAGCAAGGGGAGGGAATGGAGGCATTGTGTGTTTTGTTGAATCTCTTTCAAGTCTCACACCAGCACTTTAAATTTTTCTTCACCAGAAGACTTCTAGAAAGGACCCTAAAATGGAGAAAAGGTGGGAAGAGAAGAGACAAAAAGACTACAGCTACTTTCCTTAATTAGCAGAAGCCCTAATGGTGGAAATATTACCCAACAATGAAAAAATAAAAATAAAAAATGCCTCAAATATGCTTTCAAAAGTCAGTGCCAGAGTTAAATTAAAGACTTGGCAACAAGTTCAATGAATGAAGTGTGGGTGAAGTAATGAGACGCTATTAATAATAGGTTTGGGGTGTTAACTGCCCACGGCGGCAGCAGCCATGAGCATGGGAGATGGACTAACCACCCACATAGACTGTTTTAATGTTCTTGTTTGGATTTTGAAATTGCCCAGGGATACCCATCCAGGAAGTGTTTTCTAGAAAAGAAGAGATCTCCAGCTGCCTAAGCCCTTGCTGACATTTATGAAGTAGGTAAAAGTTACCTCATAAATGCCACAGGGAGAGGGCCTGGACACAGGTCATTGCTATGGAGCTAAAGGCAAACAGTAACTTCCTTCTGTATGGGGGAGATAGTAATTTACAGCTGCCCCACTTAAAGCCTTGGTTGCTGCTCTAGACCCCTATACCTGACTCCACCACAGGGCTTTCAGGAGCGGGTAAAGTATAAAAGAGATTGGGAAGAAGGGTTGTGGTGCTGGGACCTGAAGCGCTGCTAAAAGGATGTGGTAGAAGAAGGAAACACGAGCTTCAGTTCTGACTTTGGGAATAAAGGGATGTAGAGTAATGGAGTGAAGGGAACATTGAGTGTCAGAGAAAGTGAGGGTGGAACATGATCTTTCTGAGACAGGAAGGCGATGAATGACAGTGGAGAGTGAAGCTAGGCACATGATTTGTGATGCTGGAAGCATGCCAGTCTAGCAAGTGAGGAAGGTCCATGCCATGGGATTAGGATTCTGCTTTAGAGAGATGGGGTTTGTAGTAGAAGGTGGGAGGATCAAAGAGAAGAGGCTGGATTTCAGCTCTAAGTTGGCCAACGTAGGCATCCCTACACAGAAGAGAAACAGGATATTCACCAACTAATCCCACCACAGAATCAACAGGAAGTGACAGAGAGAGAGCTTGATGGGAGCTCTGGCTGGGCTTCCTCACTGACAAGTGGCCACAGGCCAGACCCACAGAGGATGGATGAAGTGATCTGTTCCTCCAAGGAGAAAGTATCAGATTCTGGGTTATACCCCTTCTGCTTCTTGGACCATTCATATCAGGCAGCCTTTGAGAGGGTCTGGACCATGGACACCAAGCTCTAACATGGTTTTACAGTTTTACTTGGATGAATTATCCTCTTGTCTTCTCCTTTGTCCATGGAAATAGCCCAGGAATGAAGACAGAAAGTTAGGCTGTGGAAGAGTTCTGGAGCAGCAACTTTCTTTGCATAAGTGACTCTATTGTGCCTGATGTAGCAGTGCCCCAGTCGTGGGCTGGCACCTTAAAGCAACACAGTATTGCCAATAATGAGAGAAAACGTGACAAGTGCAGAGAAGGGTATTATTAAAACTCTGATCACCTTCTCTGTTCCATTGCTGCCTTGTGGTTGATTTGCCTTATTCCAGAAGATGTGCTCAGAATTGCTATTCTTCTGCGACTGATGAGCACGAAATAGGGACAGTTACCCCATTTACCAAGATAATTCTATTTTTACATCTAAAGTCAACCCTGAGTCATCTGACGCAGAGGCTAGACCAGCTAGAGCTAATCACCAGCTAAGAAATGCTCACAAGTCTGCCTCCAAAAATCAAACGAGTATTCCTAAGAGACAGAATAGAAAGGCCGAGTCCCTCAAAGACTGATGGTTACATAACCCCTGTTAAAATCAGTGGAAGAGAAATGCTTAAATAGCCTTCATGATCACAGTCATGGGGTTTAAACTTGCTTCTTGTGTGAGGAAAAGCAGACATTAGAGCTTCCTACTGAATTCAGCAGGTAGTGTTGTATTTGAGGAGGCCTGCGTGGGAAGCAGGCAAGGCATGAAGTGCAGTCATGTGGACCACTGGTACAGCTCCATTACTTTAATAGAGTTCACAAGGTTTCTGCAAGTGCCAGATCTGACCCTGCCATGCTTTGTTGTGTTGCAAGCACATAAAATAGAAGTTATCTTGTATAACTTCCATATTAGCAGGGACAGACTTTTAAATGCCTTTGGCATTTTCAACTGGCTTTCAACTGGCATTGAACAGGAGGAAAGCACAAAGAATGGCCAAGGTTATCTCATGGGACTTTGGGGACCATATGGGTTGAGTTACTGCTAGAGAATTGGTACTCTAACCAGAGAAATAATATTGTATCTGGGTTTAGTAGTGGCCCAGCCTTTGTGCAAGTTGAAGTGCTAACACAGGAAAGAGACACAGAGATTGAGCCCAATGGTTTCTTCCTAATGTCTCTATCCTTTCACAGTCATGATGGAAGCAGGCAAGACATATCATAGAATCATAGGATGGTCTGGGTTGGAAGGGACCCCAAGGATCAGAGAGTTCCAACCCCCCTGCCACAGGCAGGGCCACAAACCTCCAGGCTGGATCTACACAAGGTAGCTTACTGTAGTGTGTGTGTGCATGTGTATAGCTGTACAGCACAGTTCATCGCTCTAGAAATAGCTTTTCTGCTTGATGAAAGCAGTGACACATCCACAAGCTCAGACACAAATCCAGGTTATAATGGTTTAATACATTGCCCAGTGACAGCTGACATAGAGTAAGTATTCCAGTGTGTGCTCTTAGGCAATGATGGCTGCATGAAAATGTGATGCATAGTGACCTAGAGGAATGTAGGTTAAGATAAATTCAATTAATTTCCTATTGCCAAGGCTTAAAAGAACTTTTGCATAATGTTTCTGGGGCACCATTAATACAGAACAGCATGTTAACAGGGAAAATATATGTTTGAGGCCTCTTATCCCTGTGCCTGAGGTAAACATTGACTGTGAATTCAGTTACGTTGATCCATCTGCCATATTTTTTATAAGGGCAGAGGGAGCTGAAGGGTCCATCAACAAGACATGAGATTGTTATTCCCACTGAAGGTCTTGAAAGGCAATTTTTTTTCTTTCTTACAATTCCTGATAGACAAGGAATTGCTTTAACTGAGGCTTTGAATCTGACAACTTTAGGCCTCCACAAACCAAAGGCGATGTGCCACAGAAGGCATTTTGTTTCTATCAAGACAGCATTTTAAGAATTTATTTAGTCAAATTTCTTTATTCATAGATAATGCTAAGTCCTCAACACCCAAAATTTCCATGTATCTTCCAGGAAAATTTGCAGAGCCACCTACTAGTATAGCAATTTATCACTTAAAATTACTTGCTTGTCAGACTCCTCGATAGAGAAGGAAGAAGTCAGCAGCACCCAATTGATTTAAGAGGAGATTTCTTGTTTGAATAGACCTCAATTCCCTTTCAAGGTAGAGCACAAACCTTGTGGAGCTTTTTTATTGCTATCCTGTTTGAATCTAGTCCACAACTGCAATTAAAAGAGGGAAGAAATGAAACTGATGGCTTTTTGCCAGCCAGTCTTGTTTGTTTGTTTTTAATTTGGGTTTTTTGTTGTTGTTACACAAAAGGTTGGGTGTGCTAAGGGTAAGTTAACACTTTCCTTTTGTTCTTTTTTTCCTTTTTTTTTGATGACTGAGCAAATTGGTTTGACTTAAGGGCTCAATTTTGGAAGAATGGCATCATGCAGAAAGAAGTTGTCTTATTTCTGTCAACAATTTCCACTGACATCATGCAGAATTTCTGCAAATTAGGCTTCCAGCACAAAGCCCTGTTGAAGTCAGCAGGGCCTTTGCCACTGTCTTCTGTAGGGTCAAACCATTAACCTGTGTAGCCAATTGTCTCTGCAGAAGAGTAGACACAGTAGCAGAAGGCTGAGAGAACAAATTGCTATTCACATTTCCAGTTTGCCATGACACCTTCTGGAAATGTCTTCTCTACTGCAGTTTCTCTTGCAGGAACGTGGATGTGGCATGCTTTCTTGCTCTTCTGTTAACACCATCTAGGTAGTAAAAAGATTCTATCTAAAACCAGATATCCTTAAGCATGGGAATGACAAGAAATAGACCAAAGCCACAAAGATACACCATTATATCTTAACCCGCTCCTATATCGACTTCTCCCATCAACCCTTTTTTTTCTCTCAGACAGTAACCAACTTTATGAGAATTTTTATTCCTTATAAGAATATATCTTAAGAAAGACATTGAGGTGCTGGAGTGTGTCCAAAGAAGGCCAATGAAGCTGGTGAGGGGTCTAGAGAACAAATCCTATCAGGAGCAGCTGATGGAACTGGGGTTTTTTAAGCCTGGAGAAAAGGAGGCTGAGAGGAGACCTTATCACTCTCTACAAATACCTGAAAGGAGGTTGTAGCCAGATGGGTATTGCTCTTTTCTCCCAAGTGACAAGTGATAGGACAAGAGAAAATGACCCCAAATTGTGCCAGAGATTGGATATTGGGAAACATTTCTTCACCAAAAGAGCTGTCAATCATTGGAACAGGCTTCCAAGGGAAGTGGTTGAGTCACCATTCCTGGAGATATTTAGAAATCATGCAGACATGGCACTTCAGCACAAGGTTTAGTACTGGGCTTGGCAGGGTTAGGTTAACAGGTGGACTTGATGATCTTAAAGGTTTTTTCCAACCTAAATTATTTTATGAGTTTACATTGTTTTACGAGTTCTACATGTTTGGAAACTACGTCTATTCTGACATCTCCATACAGCATGCACATACATTGGTGGACAATGCATAGCTATGAACAGTGCTGTACAATTTTTAGGTTATAAAATGGTTAGGAATTTTTCAGTTGTATGAATTCCAGTGCCACAATAGTGAGATGGGTAACTAATCACACTGGCATAATCTTACAAACAGAGCAATTACTTGTTTTTTGCATCATCACTACAGATTACATTATACTTTGGCTAAGGTGGCCATCTCAACAGAAGAACTGGGATAGGTCTCAATCTTATTTAGGCATGTGGGGTTGAAATCACCTCAAGATTTAGACTCCTGAGTTTAGTTATGATTGTAAGATGAGTGTCTAAAATGGCACTACAATGACAGAGATGTAGGGTTAAGCAGGTCCTTGTGCTTCAAGGCCTTACTTTCAGCATCTCCAAAGCAGGGGGTACTTGTTCAGTGCTACCCCATCTTCCAGGTGTGCCCCAGCAACAGAATCATGAGTGAGATCTATAAAAAGCTTTTAAATAAGGTCAAAGAGGCTTCCTTGACCAGGCTGGGGAGAAGAGCAACTGTTGCTGTGGGCAAATTCAGCATGAGTCACTCAGCAGCTAGCCTTTCAGATAGGTCATATCTTCTGGGCAGCATAAAAGTGCTGGATAAATCTGTCACTGAGGAAATGAGTTTTCATCTGTCTTCTCTTGAAGAGTCCTGCAGAAATCTCTGAGTAAATCTTTTCCTCCTGCATCAACGGTGGTAGAAGGACTTAAGTTCCTTAAAGGGGATTTTGAGGCATCCATGATTGAGGAAGGCAAATCTGAATCCATGCTTTTGCTGAATTCAGTGGGGAATGAACTGAAGGCACTGTCCCAACTTCATAATGCCAGGAGCTGCAGCATTGGCCAGGATTGCATGTGATACCTTAATATATCTTTAAACTGAGTTACATATGTCTTGGTGCTCTACCACAAACCAGAGCGATGTATGCACATGTTGGTTGTGTGTGTGTGTACCTCCCTCAAAACCTCAGACCAACTCCTGTCCAACTAAGCTGCTTATATTGAGCTAGAGAAATGGAGCATCTGATCAAGACTGACAAGCTGTAGCAGTTACTAATGAGAAGGGATTCCTTGAGCAGAGTTAATATCACTGAGGAGTATGACATACGGGTATTTAATGCAATGACAGACACAGGTCTGAGTTAATTACTGTCTCCAGCATCTGAACTGCATTTTTCTAGGTGGGTCAGCTGATCACTATGTCCATTTTATGAGAAAGATGTTTTTCCTAGGCCTAATATTATTTGAAAGTATGAAATGGTACTAGACCTGGGGAAGAAGCCTGGTAGAGTCATTGCTCAGTATTCTTTTCCCCACCCTTATGTCTCTTCTCTTTGCCTCCTTCTCAGAAAGTCTGATTGCATCTTGAGTGCATTCTTCCTCTCATCTGACAAAGTGGGGTTTGTGTTTTACAGCAGCCATAGCACATGTATGTGTGCTGCATGCTGGCTGTGGGTAGCTGTGTTGCTTTTCCCACCATTTCATAAAACTCTGAACTCACCCCACTATTGACACCCTAAATTTTTTTCCCAGCTTCTCAACTAAGCCCATTTCAACATCAGAACAGCTTTCTAACCTACTGTTCTTTGTCCCTACTGATCCATCTCCTTTTTGAAAGGACAGTGTACATTCCTAAGTATCAATAGCTCATTAAATATTTGTCTTTAAATGACTGCAAGAAGTTCCCTTCTCTTTGAAAGCAAACATGGTTTCTTTGCCTTCTCTGTTGCCTTGCTAGGCAATGGGTGCATGCTTAGTGCAGCTCTGTCTCAGAAGGCAACAAATTCTTCCCTTTTCGGTCCTAAGGACCCTGCTTTGTCAGTGAGGTTGGACTCAATCTCTGGAGGTCCCTTCCAACCCCTACAATTCAGTGATTCTGTGAAATGCCCCTCATTCTGAAATGAAGATATTTCTTTGAGATCCATAGTTCTGGTTCCTATGCAGAAGGTAGACATGCACACCCGTGTTCAGGGAACACTAAACACCCTATGGCCAGCAAGACAGTATTTTGCATCCACTTCATAGAGGGGTGAAGTAAAGTAAAGAACAATGAAAATTATTTTGAGGATTTGTCTACATTTAAGGAAATGACCCTCCCAGGACAGTAGTACAGTGCAATATATCTATTTTCCCCCATTTTTCTATCTCAGCAGGGATTCTCCATAAAGGGCAGATGTCTGCAATCTGAGCATGGGCATCTCATACCTTTTAACTGTCTGCAAATATCACAAAGATCAGCAGAGGAAATTCCCATCCTTCTGAAGCAACAGCTGGAAGCTCAGCACAATACCTGACAGTGTCTAAAATGACACTAGCAGTCTACTTTTAAGCAGCTGACTCTTACACAATGTCTCATTTTCAGATAGTCCTCAGTGGAACAATTGTAAATGTAGATGCTTAGGTGGTTTTGCACATGAAGGCAAGGTAGGGTTGGCCCATACAGTAGGTCTAAGACATGCCTCATCTCATCCTCAGGTAAACTTCTATAATAATGATTAATTTTTATTATTGACTCTGAGGAATTTAAAGAGAAGCAGAAAAGTATTTGTTGGGTAAAAGAGGTTTCCATGCCTCATTGGCTAGAGGCAGAATCCATCTCAGCAGTTAGCCACCAGCAGCACGTTTGGAAAGGGAGGGAACCTTCATAGGAAAGGGAAATGGTCCATGTCTAATGCAGTCCCAAAGGAGGGAAGCAGAGAGGAGCCACTTGGGTAGATGTACCATCCACAAAGCCAAGGAAGACTGTACAACTGCAACATCTCTTTTGGAGATGAGCAGGGCAAGGACTTTGAAGAGGGGCAGGGAAATAGACTGCTATAAATGAGGCAGTGGAAAGGGAGAGAGTAAAAAGAAACCAGTGCTGTAATGCTGCTTTTTCTGCTGAAAATGCCTTTTCTAAACATAGTCTGTATTAGTCTTTGAACACTGGCACATCATGAGGTCTGCTCTTCATGAAAAACAGTCTTCTGTGAGATGTAATAGCTCATCTCTGCTTAGTGTCTGCCATCTAAAGGGTAAAGCACCTTCTATAAATGTGGATTTTATTTCCCTGCATTATTACAGCCGTTGTGAAGGTGAATCTGATCGATCAGGAAGGCAGAGCCCCATTACCAAGTGCCACATGCAATACGGTCTCTGAAAAGCCAGGAAGGGCTGTTTTCTGAATGTGTCCCTGAGTTGGCTGTCAGAGAGGATTCAGTGGAAGAACAACACTGCAGTCAACAGTGAAGCTGTGTCTCAGAAATACCTGATGTGGTTTAAACTTACCAATCCAAGGCAACAATAACAAGAAGCCCAGGCAGCGAGGAAGTACCGTGAGTTAATCTGTAGGACATGGCATTGCATCCAAGCCTGGGGTGAGGTGGTAGCAACTGCTGAAATAGCTGAAAATAGCTCAGCATGGAGCAAAGAATTGCTTTGCTACAGGTCTCAGAGAAGAAGTTGCCAAAACCCACTGCTGCCCATGTGCATGATCCAGCTCAGGGTCACCACGTTAGGGAAGGACATAAGGCCAGAGACCAACACAAAAGCAATAGTTGCCGTTCCTGGAAGAAAAGATGATGGATACAGACCTGGGGCTTCTGCTGCCATAGCCTTAGTTCAACACAGCTTGCCTCACTGTGAAAGCAGTAGCTCTGTAAACTTGGCTGGGGATCCCCAACAGGAGATCTGTTAGGCAGAAATCACAGGCACCTTTCTGTGAGCAGCCTTTCCTGGTCCTGTAAAGTACTGCAGTTCCTTGTGACATGCTCCAGCCTCATGCCTGAGGGAGCTGGGCCTCTTTAGCCTGGAGGAGATTGAGGGGTGACCTCATCAATGTCTATAAATATGTAAAGGGTGAGTGTCAGGAGGACAGAGCCAGGCTTTTCTCAGTAATGGGCAATAATAGGGCAAGGGACAATGGGTGCAAGCTGGAGCACAGGAGGTTCCCTGTGAACATAAGGAAAAACTTTTTCCCTGTGAGGGTGGCAGAGCTCTGGGACAGGCTGCCCAGAGAGGTTGTGGAGTGTTCTTCTCTGGAGACATTCAAACTTGCCTGGACACGTTCCCATGTGACCTAATCTAGGTGATCCTGCTCTGGCAGAGGGTTTGGACAAGGTGATCTTTCAAGGTCCCTTCCAACCCCTAACGTTCTGTGATTCTCTTATTTGGTAGCACCAATAGAGCTGACTGCACTCCCACCAGCAAATCCCCACTGACTGCAGACACAAGGAGCAGGCTCCCAGGCTCTGGGCAAGGGAAATGAGGTGTGTCGGTGTCACAAAACCATATGCACACAATAGCAGGAAGAAACAAAGAGCATAGGGATGCCACAGGGAGGATGCTGCTGCATCCCCAGCCCTTGTCAGCTCAGGTCTGTGTCACCTTCCCTCCCTGGGAGTTAGCTGCCTGCTCTGCCTCCACCTTCCCCCATCAACACCCTGAAGCAAGTCTCTGCTTATGCCATCTGCCTCACAGAAGGGAGCTGATGTGCATACAAATTGATTAGCAGGAGCCCATGAGGGTCCCCAGTGTGACATACTGGCAGGTGCTTGGGGAGGGTTGAAATAATTGTGAGTGATCAGTGGGGACAAGTCCCTCTCCAAAACATTTGGCATCAAGAAAACACTTTCCGTGCTTCTCTTTTTAACCAGTGTGTTTCATAGCAACTGTTTTCAGCAGCAGAGGAGCTGGGAGGGAAGTTTTGAGTTTGTCACTGGTGCAAATCAATTATTGCTTTAAATTCAACATATCACATGTGCAGAGCACCAGGGAAGAGCCACTACTGAAAGAGTGCTAAGAGCCACAGTCATTTGCCCCTGTCCCAGCAAGTGGAGGGTATGACCCAAGCAGACTCCCTGAAGGCAGAGAGGCTGTTGCATCTCAAGGATGCTTAGACAGCATGGATGTGGGTATTGATGCAGCCAATGATCTCCTGTAAAGCTGAGGCTGGATCCAATACATCATGTGTTGGGTCAGTGGCCACGTACTTGTTTGGGCAGCTGATTTCTACCTTCAGGTGTCCTGCAGTGTGCTCAGCCCCTGAGCTGCAGAGATATTCCTCATTCCTTTTTCTTTTGTGAGGTGACTGTTCCCATTACCTGTGCTGCAGTGAAATCTTCACACAGCAAGTTACTGTGTTTAATTATTCATTTCCTGAAGAAAAACAATCCTTCTTCCCTTTTCAAATCTCTCCCCTTCCAGTGCAATCAAATCTGTCCATGCTCATTAGTGTCTACCCTGTTTCCCCTCCTTATCTTTTATTTTAAAAAGATGCATCCCAGTCCTTCTTAACTGTGTATTCATAATTATTTGTAGACTTTGCTTTCTTCAAACCACAGTCTGAAATACCTTCATTTTTGCAGGATCTACCATGCTGTGGAGTGATTACAAATGGGCTTTGCTTTCAAGGGCTACTTTACACAGATTTCTCTGTTGGTTTTTTTTACCCCAGGGAGTCAGCTTGGTCAAGTCAGAGGTTTCATTTTTCTTTGGGTTCAGGGAGGCTGGGAATATGATGACAGTAGTCCCAATTAAGAAAATCCCACCCATTTTTGTTCACTCTCTGGTGCAGATCACATCCATCATTCTGAACCAAAGGTTTGTGGGCTGCACTGTAAACCAGTCACTGAGTTGGTCTCAGTTCAAAGTAGTGCCTTTTTGAAGGGTTCTTCTGGACCAGTGCATTGGTTTTCTTCATAGCTTAGCCCCACAAGCCCTCCTTGGCAGAACAGAGAGGCTGATAACTACACATCAGGGCAAGACTTTCTGGCACACTCACTAAGCCAACCTCTTAGAGATATACACGCAAAACCTACAGAGAGCAGCACCATGCTGGTAGGAATCATGGTCCAGCGTATCAGCCTTTCACTGCCCTTTTGAGTTTCCAAGCTTGGGTGTTATCTCTAGACTCACACAGTCAAACCAGACCTGAGCTGAGCTGCTTTTCTCAAGGATGCCCACTGCACTCCATGCAGGGGTTAACACGTGCCAAGAATGTCCACCCAAAATAAGCTTGATACGTCTTCTGGCTTTTTACTATAGAGCTCATTCCATAAGGGCTGCAGGTGCTGTGAAAAGCAATACCAAAGATACACTCAGAGCAAGGTTCACTGGTCATTCGGTGTGTTTACTGTGGACACATGTTGCAGTTCACCACTGTTTGTTTCTTCTCTTCCAGGTAGGCTGCAAAGCCATGATGGTTTTCTTCCAGTACTGCGTCATGGCCAACTTCTTCTGGCTCCTGGTGGAGGGCTTGTATCTTCACACCCTGTTGGTCATCTCCTTCTTTTCAGAGAGGAAGTACTTTTGGTGGTACATCTTGATTGGCTGGGGTATGCATCTTCTCAAAACTGAATGCCAAGAGGTGATCCTGACAGGCATTTCCAATGGCCATTTAATCCACAAACCTGAGGTCTCAGGAGGGCAGAGATGGGGTATACATGTTACCACGCTACCAAGAACTGTTAGTGCAACCAGGAGCAAGATGAAGTGATGGCCAGGGGGAGTTTAACAACATTAGCCTAAATCTTCAAAGGAAAGGTATTGAAGAACTTTGTTCCTGCTGGGTTAATTGATAGTGGAGCACCTTGGGGTCTTTAAGGACCATGGGCCCAAAAGTCTTCATCACTTTTATGGTTATTTAGTGCTTTGTCATATATTGACCTTAAACTGTAAGGATGGAGCTCCACAAAGCAGGACTCCTGGACTGAACCAGACACTGTAGTCCATCATTCTCTCCTTGTCTTACTGAATTCAGGCTAACAAGCTATCCTATGATCCCATCACTAGTGTGCTAACGCTGATAACCCTCTGCTTGCTGGGTTTGTGATTCCTCCAGCTTTAATGTGAATTCCCACACATAAAATAAACAGAACACAATAGAATAACACAAAACAAAACATAAAATAAAATTTAAAATAAAGGAAAAAAATAAAATAAAATAAAATAAAATAAAATAAAATAAAATAAGAAAATGCCAAGGAACACAGAATGAAACTATTCACAAAGTTGCTTAGAGATGAATTGCTAATGTATGCAAATGAATCCTACCAGATCAACTTACCTTCTTTTTCCAAAGAGGAAACAGAACTCTTTTCCCCTTTAAACCATTTAGTTATATATAAGCAAAATGGCCTTCTGCTGCATGCTCTCTCGATAGCTGAAAATGAGAAATAATTAGAGCAGGGAAAAACCTTGAAAAGGAAAAGTAAAATTTTGTCATGTGCAAGGGTCTGCCTGGCCTCAGGATCTGAGCAATAAGTAACTGCCATCCAAAGTGACAGGAGTTACACTTCGGTTCACACTGCAGAAGAGAGACAGTTCTCCATGATACAAGCATAAGAAGAGATGAAGTTAGCATCCCTTGTTTCAGATGTGCTTAATCAGGTCAGACCTTCTTTTAATGTGCCCTGTGCATAGACACCCTCTCCTTTAGCACAGTAGAGCTGGTGGATTTTAAAGAAGCTAAAGATTTTAAATCAAAGGAAATCTCTGGCACTCATCACGTATTCTGAGGTCACTTGGGTGAGAAAAGGCAAATTCAAGAAAATGACAGGTGCTTGAAGGATTTTTTGGCCTTTCAGTCATCTGTCATTTGCAAGAACCTCAATGATGGATCTGAAATGGGTCATGCAGGGATTAATAATTCGGGCACACTCGTTGCAGTTCATAGTGATTTTATTACCATCGTGCTCAGAAATCACAGGTAATATGTGATGTGCAATGCTGTGACTAATGCAGAACAAAGTGACATGTCCTTCCTGGAGTATTTCCAATCCAAATGTAATCAAAGACAAGAGACAGGGAAAAGATGCACCACAAGGATAGAATGAGACCACACTAGTCAAGAAGATGATTATGGAGTGAGGAGCAGAGAGAGGTTCATCTGGCCAAGTACAGACATCTCCATTAGAACCTGTCACTCCAGGCCCCCTTAATAGTCAGTGGAGATCCAGAAAATACAGTCAAGGAAATCCAAGGGCATATTTGTTTTTCTAAAGCAAACACCTAAAGTAGCTCAGATGGCCTTTGCCATATACATATAGCTCCCTCTCGATGCTAAAAAGGCCCTGCAGTGACTGGCTTAGATGCAGGTTTGTTGCATTTCACCATCAGGGTTTTTTTATAGGCACTGCAACAGGGAGATAAATCTCCTAGGGAGCAGTTACAGAAAGCTCATCATACATGGCCAGTGGGAGAGAAAGGCAACATGTTGCTTCTTTGGCATGTGAGCACTGAAAATATGAAGCATTTGCCCTCTCGTGAGGGAAGTCATCGCCTCCGTCACTCCAGAGAGATGGAGAGTGGGGGGAAACAGCCCTGAAAGCATTGATTATGATTTCTGACAGTAACATCATCTCTTCTCTTGTCAGGTGCCCCCTCTGTGTTCATCACTGCTTGGACTATTGTCAGGATTTACTTTTCCAATGTTGGGTAAGCCTATGGACATAATTCTCTTTCCTTCTTAATTCTTCCTTCACCATCTCCAAGGAAAGCCCTGCAGATTTAGTAACCCAGGCATCCTTCCCTAACCCCAGAGGCACTCAGAGCAGGGACAAGGCTTGCCCCTGCCACCATCAACTGGGAAACACCCCAAGGTCTCCCTGAAGACATAGAGATGATGTCAGCTTAGGCCAGTCACTCATCCTCTTTGTTTCCCAACCCCTTGGTCAGGAGAATTGCAGGGAATTTGTGAACAGACCCTGGTCTCCTTTGGCCCTGTGATGCTGTGTTTAACAAAGATACCAGCTGAGCTGCACCACTCTCAGAGCAGAGCTTTGCATCCTGCAGAACTGACCCAAAAATACTCATGCAGCAGATAATTGATAAACACACCCGTTAGCTCTCCCATAATAAAAACTCTAATAAGTTTTTCTTCCCCCCAGGCAGATTTTAGGATCTGGTTTTCATCCTGTTTAACCTAACAGTTGCCTTTGATACTTTATATAAGAAGCAGATAAAATACTGCTAAGCAAATGAGGCAGATTATTAGAGCTGTCCAAGGATACATGCATGCAAACAGGACCTGATCCTCCTTCATGCTTTCACTCAAGCCCTCGGACTATAGTATGTGGAAAAGCTTTTATGAGAAAACACTCCAGAAAGTTATGGAATCATGTGCTTACTGTGTCCTCAGTGTGCCTGCCCTCACTTCTTGCATTTACAGCATATGGGTAACTCCATTTTCTGCCTTGTGTTCTTACTCTCCAAGTGCCTCCTCATTTGTCCATATTGCAGTAAGAGAAGCAGCTCAGATTTCTCATTGCATTTTTGATCTATAGTCATGTTAACCCATTTCCTGAGGGCTACTGACTTATTGTTTCACTCTATCTGCATAAAACTGACCTTATTTACTCTGTGTAATAAATAGCCTCTACAACAAAATAGAGACTGAAAGATTTGACCAGCCTGGATAGCAATTTTTTTGCTATATATTCCTACTCAGCTCCAACCATGCTTAATAAAAATGCAGGCTTCTTTACATTTTCTGGAGGCTTTAAAGCTCTAAGTTTTTGTGCCAAGTAAAACAGGGTGTAAATTTACAGGATATGCTAATACCTAACATGGATTTTTTTTTGGCATACTAAAATTACCTACAGAGAAAAATTACAGGAAATTAATCCAGATTAAATAAAACCTAATAATGTAAAATTGGTTAAACAACATTAAGCCTCTATTTAAACATTCTAACTCCAAATTAAAATGACCTTCACTCAGACTGCCTGGATTCATTTTAAAAATGAAGTGCACTTTCACATAATTAGGGCCACTTTAATTCTAAATGAAAGGGCAGCATGCACCTGACTAAGTATCAGCATCTCTCTCTGAGCAATGTGCTCTAGGCTCCTTTTATAGCTAGTGGAGATTTAGTCAGTGTGGTCCATGGAGTGCAATTCTTTTCATCTTAAAGCTGATGCCTAAAATAGGTCTCAGGTACTGTGCCCTAAAAGTGCTGCTCTTCATCTAGCATTGCTTGCACTCTCAAGGTTTGGAATTGGGTGAGCTGAATCCAGGTGAAATTGTCTTCAGTGGGTTCCACTAATCTATGTGAAATGGAATTGTTTCAAAGCAGATCCTTTTTCATGAATGATCTCCTAAAAATGGACCTTCGATCACCTGGCTCTTGTGAGGTGTGTGGATAAAGGTCCCCCAAGCAGTATTAGTCCTTTCCATGTCATTCCTATTGTGTCATGTCTGTGTTGGCTTTAGGATATGGTTCCAGATGTCTAGGTGAATGGTGGGTTGTGCAAACAATCACCATACTATTGGGTTGGAAGGGAACTCAAAGCCTATCCAGTTCCAACCCCCTGCCATGGACAGGGACACCCCCCACCATCCCATGTTGCCCAAAGCCCCATCCAACCTGGCCTTAAACACTGCCAGGGTTCCAGGGGCAGCCACAGCTTCTCTGAGCACCCTGTGCCAGGGCCTCACCACTCTCCCAGGGAAGAATTTCTTCCTTACATCTAATCTAAATATGTGCTCTTTTAGTTTAAATTCTGATTTCAGGATTAAATAAATCACATCCTGGACCCTATGGACTCATCTGAGCAGATCCATAGCTCAGATGCAGCTGGTTTGATTTGGTTGGACTAATCCTACCCCGAGCTTTTTGTCATCTTTTTCTGAAGGGCACAGTTGGGTTTGGTTTTGATGGTGCCAACTGCTCTGACCTGAAACAAAAACCCCAAACACATCCGTGATGGTAGATATCATTGGAGGCCTCATGAATCTGTGATTTTAATAACATTTCCTTGCAGCAGACCTCAATGTAGGAGAAACAAAGCAAATCCCTGTCCTCCCCCACATTCACCCTGATATAACATCTTCTAGCCCGTTCCATTATCAAGGGGAAAAGAGTTCACAGCATCCTATCTGGGGCAAGTGGTACCTACCAGTGTTCAAAGCCACTGCAAAGCAAGTCTTCAGCCCTTCCCAGTGCATGCACACTAGGTTTGGTCATCTTCACATAACCTAGCATGGCAATCTTTAGCATTTAGAGAAAACACATATCTGAGAAGGTTGCATAGCTTCTACCTTGCTGTGCTTAATGTTTAAGTCTGGTTTTGTTTCTTTTTAGGTGCTGGGAGGAAGTAGTGGAATCCCCATTCTGGTGGATCATTAAAACTCCTATTTTGGTGTCTATTTTGGTAAAGTATCAGCACATTCTGCTGGCTGCAAAGCCATCTTTAATACTAAGAGTGGGTGGTGAAGGGGTGTTGAGAAGCATCCAGCAAATGTCCATGGAAAATGCATTGACAGATAAAATCCCACTGTATATTGAATGTCCATTTTAGGATGAAGAAGTTCACCCTCCAGATAAACATATTTGCCTTGAAGCATTGACCATGGGAAAAGCTTAAGTAGGCAACAAAGGTGGAGCTCGTTTGATTTAATTCTGACCACTTCCATCTCAGCTAGTCACACTTGGCACTCCGCTTCAGTAGCCATGGGTTTATGTAGCCATGGAGGAGGTTAGAGATCCAGGAAAGGCTCATTTTGTCCAACGAATCAATGGATGTCTAAATTAGATCAGATTAATCATGCCATGAAGGTTTTTGTTTCTCTGAGCTGACCACATGCAGAGCCCAGGATGACTTGTTCAGTTGTAGATGTCAACACCACAAAATAAAATGGGATGAGTCCTACCATATATTTCTACCTAGCTTAAAAGAGGTTATTAAAAAAGGTTAGATGAATTCTCTTAGATATTTGCCTCTTGTTATAGCATTCAGGACAAAGTGGGATTCCAGCTCTGTGTTTTTGAAGTAAGTTCTTGAGAAACTTGGCTAATTTGCAAAGAAATCAGTAATTCCAATCACAGACACCATGATACTTCTGATGAACTCTGGGTACTTCTACCCTTGTTGAGTATTACATGTTTCCTCTGTCAGGTATCAAGTCAAAACTTAAAATCAGATAAATTCAAGCAAAACAACTTTGAATTTTCTTAAATGGAGACAAGTATGTGGGAAAGGAAGAAAAAGAATCCAACAGAAAGCAAGCCAAATATATGTCTTTTTAAACAGAATTCTTATATTAGAAGAATTCTCTGTTCTCTTCTCTTCATTCTTCTTATTCCACATACATTATGACCTTTACAAGAAGGCTTTTTTTTCTGCAGCATTTGTCATGCAGGGATTCCAAACTGAGTTTGAATAATTACATCTTACTCTATTCACCTCAGTGAAAAGAAACAAAATACTTAGATGACACATCTCAAAATATTTATATCATCATATAAATCTATAGATAGTATTTCCCTTTCCCATGATAACCCTTTGGTAATGAAATACACACTATTGTCCTCGGATCAATGAGTGTGTATTTTCTTTTGGCTAATAAATCATTCCCTCATTACCAAACAAAATTTACCCAGCAATCTGTGATTTTCCTTCTGCAGATATCATATAAATCTGTAACAAAAGAAGGGCATGATACTGCTATCTGATGAATAGCAGGTTTTATCAGGGGGGAATGCAACATTTTCACCACACCCATGGGAATAAAGCATAGGTCTCCATGGAAGGAGATACTAAGTACTGGGAACAGATCAAGTGCCTTTGATAATACTCTTGGTTGTTGAAAAATAAACTAAAAAACTTCTCCAGTAGCCTGATAGCCATATCTTCTACCATGCAATGCTAAGGCTCTCCTAAGCCTGTAAATCATGCTCCACCTGACTTATCGCTGCCCTGTGCCATGTTTGCTCTTGACCACAATGAGCCAACACAGTCAGGAGTTAGCACATGGCAAGAGAGTGGGAAGCAGCTCCAATCTCACCTTTAGCACTGTAGCTTGTGTGCTATCAATGCTCATTAGAGTAATTGATCTAGATAATACTGGTTTGAAATGATAAATTTTACTTGCCACCAAGTCAGACACAAACCATTTTTATAAGCAAATAAATATGAATAGAAGCTATGATAAATGGCATGGGATAGATAAAAAGTGATTAAGCAATACATCATAAGCAAGAAATACAATTAATTTCCAGTCACTCCTAGCCTTTGAAAAAGAGACTGAGTGTCTAAATGAGAGATGTGCTTCAGTCCTCTTCGTTCACCTGTTGTTGAGATAAATGGAGGAATTGCTGGAGGAAATTTTCCAGTCTGTTTTTGCAGAAAATCAGGTTGGCTGGTTAACACAATTTCTTCCAGCCTTTCAGTCTCTAGGTCTCAGAATCATTTGTGCATTTGCTAACTATGAAAGGATAAAGAAAGAGGTTATGTGCCAAACTAAAACTAAACTAAATCCACAGATATCTGTCATCATTTTTCTATTGTAAATGATGCCCAAATAACAGCATGATTCAACAGATAGGACCTTAAGAGCAAGTAGATTTTCATTCAATTCATGCCATCTACTATGTGCCTTTAGGAAATTGCCATTCCTACCTCAAAACCTTTGGTATTAAATAAGGTTAACATTGCTTGAGTATGTTGCTGGAGCACTTTGAGATTTTTTTTGAGTAAAAAACACCCATCAGAAATACAGGTATTAGGTAGACTCCTCTGGTGTAATCTTGTAGGAGAGAATGTTTTCTGCCGTTCCGGTGAAGTCTATCGCTTACTATACCAGGTCTTCAGCTTCTCTCCAGAGAAGACATGCCAACAGCATTGAGTAGAGGCCTGCTTGAGTGGATACTGCTTTGTGTTTCGTTTTGGTTTCCTTGGCTCGCCACCTCAGTCTTTGACATGCTCAGCAGCCGGTCCCATGTCACCGTCTCCTGAGGGCTTTGACGTCCGTCGCTCTGCTAACTCCCAAGGCTCTTTTCCTACCCTGTCGTCGGCACTCCCCCGCGCAGCAGGACGTCGTGCATAGCTGTGCTCTATGGGTTTGACATCATCATACTTGGGATGTATGACACAAAGTCCCAAGCAGGCTGATGTCAGGCCCAAGATGGCTGCCATCCTGTGTCGGTTAACTATGTGCTCCCAGAGTGGGGTTCTCTGCTCGTAGCTTTTTAACAACAGCTTGCTCCATGGCAAAAGTATTGCAGTGAAAGGAATTCCCCTCTAATGATCAGCTCTTTTCACTGGAGAAAAATACTGATTCTTTTATTTCTGTCTCTGTTTCCTCTCTCCCTGACCTGGCAGGTGAACTTCATTCTCTTCATCTGTATTATCCGTATCTTAGTCCAGAAGTTGCATTCCCCAGATGTTGGACACAATGAAACCAGCCAATATTCGTAAGTGCTAGGCCTTTTTCAACTATATTGCATGCTTTTTGGGAACGCTGTTTGGCTGTTAGTTCATTATTGCATCCATCTGCACTGATCAGAATCAAGTTAATCAATTAAAGCTGATAAGAAATCAGGAAATGGGGGCATTTTCTAAAATGGCTGGGCATGTTTTATGTCAGTTTGAACAGACAGGCAAGAAGGCTTCCTCCTGGGATTAACAATGAAGAAGTAAGAGCAGCAGTAATGATCATGCAGCAAGATAGGTTGTTTCGTTGTCTGGTCAATATTTATTGGATTCTGAAGGCAGAGGGACCCTGATGGAGAACAAAGATTATCTGTCCACAGTATACAGGGTGGGGTTTTTTTTCCTGAACTAGTTACCCTCTGCTCCCTTTTTCAAAGAAGGAGAGATCTAGAAAATGAATATATTCACTAGAATCTGTGGCACGTTTTCCTTATCCTAAAGCAGACCCCTAAACTAGATTGGATTAATTCACCACATTTCTCTTCACTGTTGAGAAGCAGCACTGTCTCCGAAAGTTTTGCTTGACATAATGCTTTTATCCCAGGGATATGAGGTTGACCTTACTGGGGCTTTTTATAATGAACAGCATGCAAGTGAGATCAGCATCTGTCTCAGCAGCCAAGACTGGTTTTACTTGAAGTATTTTGAGAGTGCAAGAAATCTGTCTATCGGCATGGATTTATATTGGCCTCAATGCAAACCAAATAAAAAGTTCAGACTAGATTATTTTTGAATCTTGCCACTGTCCTGACTCAGCATTTCAACTATCCAGGATATTTATTAAATTATTCCTAGGAAAGAACTGAAGAGGAAGAAGCCCAGTGTCTACTTGGTCACTGCTCATAAATCTTTTTCTTTGGAGGGAGCTGTGCACTTTGGTACCCTGAAGAATCTAAGCTCAGCTCATCTTTCTGCAGGATGGAAGACAATATCAGTATGGTCCTTAAATACTGACCAGCCATGACACTGAGTCTTTCTCTCTACTGATGGTAAATTATGTATTTCATCTGCCTCAGGAGATTCTCAGATTTATGAAAGGAAACTCCAGTATTTGACCTTAACTTCTCCCTGCAGCAGCCAAAGCCAATTACCTCTTTTTTTCATGTCATCATAGCACACCAACATTACCAGAGCCCATGTTTTTCTATCACCTCCCTTTGTGTATTTCCAGTTGGTCATTGTGTCTTTGTACCCCCAGTATTGCAACAGCTTTGGTCAGGTACACAGATTAAATCAGCATATTGAAATATGTTCCTGTGCTAAGCAGCAGCCTGGAGCAGTTGGCTCCCATTCATCTCAGTAGAAGTGCTGCCAACAGGCATCGGAAGGGTTATGCCCAGATTACCTCTGGGATCATGCTGAGCTTTGAGTTTAGGGTAGTTTTTTGATTGGTTTGGTTTTTGGGGTTTTTTTACTTCCACATTTTCCAGTGAAGTGGGAGCTGCCAAGAAAGCTCTTTGCCTTGTAAACAAACGTGGCACGGCAGAGCAGCAAGTAAAACAGACTTCCCTCCACTGGCCTGACAAAGAGGAGGCACTGATGAAGGACAAATGCTCTTTACACCTTCAGCTCCTCACCTTCCTCCTTGTGGTGGTTTGGCCCTGGCTGGGGGCCAGACACGCACCAAAGCTGCTCTATCGCTCCCCTTTTCAGCTGGACAGGGGAGAAAATAGATATTGAGAGGCTCAGGAGTAGAGATAAGGACAGGGAGAGATCATTCCACAATCAGCATCACGGGCAGAACAGACTCAGCACAGAATAAATTAGGAAAGAAAACGCTCTAATTGATGACACTGCCCTGCACCCCCAGTGACACCAGAGTCGGGTGATGAGAAGTGTGACCAGATCTTAAAGCACCTCCCCCCACCCCTGCCTTCTCAGCAGACTGCACTTGAGTCAGGATTTCACTCCCTTCTTCCCCCCATTGTGGCACAGGGAGGGGCAGGGACTGGGGAAATGGGGGTTTCAGTCAGTTCCTCATGAGTTGTTTTCCTTCTTAGCTGGCAGGGGCATTCCTCACCCCCTTCCCCTGCTGCACCGTGGGGTCCCACCAATGAGAGACAGTCCTCCATGAACTTATCTGTGGGGTCTCTCCACGGGCTGCAGGGGGGTTCTGGGCCTTTTCCATGGGCTGCGGGGGGACACCCGCTCCACCATGGGTTTCTCCAGGGGCTGCAAGGGCATCTTTCTCTGTGGCACCTGGGGTGCCTCCTCCCCCCTTCCCTGCCCTTGGTGCCTGCACAGTTTCTTACTTTTTCTTGTTCCCTTCTCTGGGGGTAAAAAGCAGCTGCCTGGACCTGGCATAGAGGACCCAGGACAGATGTCTTCTGCCCTTATACAGCAGAAACTGGTGATGAGCCAGCTTCTCTGGGGCATCTGGAAATCTCTGTTGACTGTAGTGACTCCAGTGGGACATGAAGCATGACGTTTTCCTATGGAAATGAGTATTAAGTGTCCCAGTCTGAAGGCTGGATCTCACCAAGGGGAGTTTTCAGTGTGGTCCTGAGTTTTTCATGTTTAGACAGCTAGCTGTAGAGACTTTCTGATTTCCAGACCCTTTTAGAAATGCCATTAGCATGTGATCTGCAATTGTAGGAACCTTTTACATTTCATTCTCTTATTACATGAAATGCTGTTTCTAGCTTCAGGGGTTTTGCCTGCAGGACTTAAGAGATCTTAGCAAAAAAATTGCTGCTGATGATACGTGTGGGTTCCTCCTGCCAAACCTGAGACAAATATGTTTTAAACTAACAACATCGGGGATCTCTCATTTGCCTCACTTGCATTTCTCCCTCCTTCTCTTGTATATTTCATATTGTTTATTTTATACAAAGAAACAACACGTTGACATGTTGACAGCATTGCTCAATTCCAACTGGTTTCAGTTTAGCTGCAGGCTGGAAGTTCAGGTGCGCTGCTGACTCACTCACCAAATCTACAGACACTCAACTGGGCTTTAATGTATTGGAAACTGTGAAAACAAGTCTCCCAAAATAGTTTTCTGGAAATGACAGAGACATGTGCAAGAATGGGACAACAATCTTTCAGGCAAACAGAGGGGGTTTTTTCCTGCTACAGAAATCTTGAGCAAAACTCATCTCTTTCCACTCCCTACATGTTCATAGATTGATTATCCTCAAAGTTTTCTGGGCAACTTTTCCATTATGCATTCAAGCAGCATGACTAAAATGTTGGTTCACTCTTACCCACTCCCAAGGAGAGGAGTAGGTGGAGTGCAGGATAGTGGAGATGTGTTTTCCCTAAATTACCTGTCACCATGTATATCTGTCAGAGAGGGTAGGTCTAAAGGGTTCACCCTGTGCTGGCAGTCAAAGTAATGAGGTTTTTGAGAAGCCTTGGCTGCCAGCAGGTACCTTTATCCAGCTTTGGGTGATCTCCCAAGCAGTTCTGCCTCCTGCACAGCCTGGCTTTAACTTCCTGGGAGAAATTATACTATTGACTGGGGACAGTTTTTCTCATTGCAGCGTTTAGGGGGTGGTCTTTGAAATATCAAAGAGCCTGACCATAAAGTCTTTGCCTTGAAGCCAAACTGAGATCTAAAACTGAGATCTCAATATTCTGGGGAAGCTCAGTGCTGAGAGCAAGAGACTGGTTTGGGGTGTTCTGCAAACTGGAGGAGGGGGCTTCCAAGGTTTGACATTTATGGCCTTTCATTGCCACAGTGCAGCCAGGGAGGGGAATGCTATAACTGAGCCCTTGGTGTGGTCTGTGATGATAAATTTTTATAATCCATTGGATTTTGCAAAGTGTCTCATTGAACATAGTACATAAAGGTAGCATCGCATCAGTCTCCTCTAGGTTGACTGATCCTGAAAAAGAAGAGACCTCTGCAAAGCCATTATAGATATTCACTACACTGGGGTCTGCTTAGAAACTGAGTTGCTTTCTCTTATGTCAGGAGCTGAGGGAATTAGGACTGGGTCATACCAGTGTGGGTCACACTGCCCAGAGATGCTTCTGAGACCAAAGAACATGGTACCCTGATGGTCACCAATGACAGTGACAGTCCTCTGGCAGAGCAAGACATCCAAGATGACTCAGATTTTGGACCTACATGAAAGATGTGGTGGGAAAGGCAAACTCCTGGACAGTTCCTCAGGTTCCTACAGGCATTCCTTTTGCCTCAAATGAGTTGCCTTTCAGCCAGCAGGTATTCCCTGGGAACCTAGAGCCTCCAACCACAGCCTTAATGTCAAGATTTCTTTAAGCCAGGCTGAGGGAAAGCTGGAAGGGTCTGCTGAGAGATACAGTGATGAACACCATCTGCATAAAACTAGCACATCAGTCTTCCCAGTGGGATTATGCAGATGGCAAATAGATGAAGATGATCTGAAGGGACTGAGCCTGATGGGACTTTGGAGGTGAAGGGTTTGCAGATGGAAGAACAAATATTTCCAACATTCCAGCCATCCAGAAGCCTCTGGGAGAAACGGACACTGGAGGATGTGGATGACCAAGGGAGCAGAAACCTCCATAAGCTCCCTTAGGCCTTTGATTTAATTTTGTTTCTGTCAGTATATTCTAATAATGATTATATTTAATAAATTATCATCTCTTCATAATTAGACCTCTGATTACCCAGCCTGATGCCATTAAGCACTAATACTGTTCATCCCCCTCCTTTGGAGACAGTCATTGTACAATAGCCTGTCATTATTCCCAGCTAAACATACCATTTCTCTCCTAGAAGCTGTAATTTTCAGAAATCCCAAGCAAACAAAGACAGCACTAGATGATGATTTAGCTTGTAGAGATGAAAAAAGATCTCCAGTGGGAGGGAAAGAAGAGAAAAAGGAGAAAGAAATACCTCCATTGAAGTTACTGGGAATAAAGATGTCACATTTTATGTTGTCACCACATCTGAAATCACCAGCCATCTGCAGTCTGCAGACCAAGGAGAAATAATCTAGGGCTCATCACTGGCTGGAGGCATGTATATATTTATGTGAGAGCTGGTAACAAGGAGCAAAGCAGCCCTGTGGACATCCTCACAGCATGGTCCTTGGTTAGTTTGAACTGCCATACAGGGACTGTGCCCAGCTGAGGGTCTACCTCCCCGTGTCATTGCATCCCAGCCCAGGTTGTCAGAGGCATCCTGGGGAGGTGGTGCCATAAGCAGCTATCTCAACACCCTCCATTTCACTGTACCCCAGACTCTTCTTCCCTCTGGGCAAAGGCAGCCTCCTGATGATGCCTCGCTTGAGGCTGCTGTTGAAAGGCTGGATGTTCCCAGGACTTCAGGGTAAGTGGCCCATATCACATCTCCTAAGGGCAAACTAAGGCACTTAACATGCATCGTGCAGGATACACCATCATGAGCCAGCTTATCAGCAAATATATACTGCAGCAAATTAAAGTTTTGGGGTTGCACAGGGCTCAGCTGCATAATTTCTCATCAGCTTACCCTTTAGTTCCTCTTCCCTCTCCCCTTATGAGTCATGTTTGTCTTTCCAACAGGAGGCTGGCCAAGTCCACCTTGCTGCTGATCCCTCTCTTTGGCATTCACTACATCATGTTTGCTTTCTTCCCTGACAATTTCAAAGCAGAAGTTAAGCTGGTCTTTGAGCTCGTGGTTGGGTCATTCCAGGTAAGCCACTCTTTGGGTCCCCAGGTCTGTCAGCAGGGAGAAGTATAACTTGACAAGGGAATAAGCAAACATGTGAGATGGGTTTTTCCTGGATGTGCCCAATACTCCTCTTATATCTCTGGGGAAGAAGCTACCCACTCCAACCTGGATGGGATGGAAGACAATTATGTATTTTACTCCTAGATTTCCTTAAGGAGATTCTCTCTCCTCATTTTAGGCACCTGAAAAGAAAATGTTCTATAAGTTAGTCACCCTGAGCTTTTTTTGTATTTAAGGGAGAAAATTGAGCACCTCTGCTCAGTTTATGTATTATTGACATGGTTTAGGGTGAGATAAGCTTCTTGAGAGCAGCCCTGCTGAGAAGGACTTGGGGATTCTGGTGGATGAGAAACTTAACATGAGCCAGCAGTGTGCTCTTGCAGCTCGGAAGGCCAATGGTATCCTGGGCTCCATTAGAAGAGGGGTGGCCAGCAGGGACAGGGAGGGGATTGTCCCTCTCTACTCTGCCCTTGGGAGGCCCCATCTGGAGTCCTGTGTCCAGATCTGGGGCCCCCAATACAAGAAGGATGTGGAACTGTTGGAGAGGGTTCAGAGGAGGGCCACGAAGATGATCAGAGGGCTGGAGCACCTGCCCTACGAAGAGAGGCTGAGGGAGCTGGGCTGGTTCAGTCTGGAGAAGAGAAGGCTGCAGGGGGACCTCATTGCAGCCTTCCAGTACATGAAGGGAGCTTATAAGCAGGAGGGGATTCAACTTTTTAAAAGGATAGACAATGACAGGACAAGGGGGAATGGATTAAAACTAAAGGAAGGAAGGTTTAGATTAGATATTAGGGGGAAGTTTTTTACAGAAAGAGTGGTGAGGTGCTGGAACAGGCTGCCCAGAGAGGGGGTGGATGCCCCGTCCCTGGAAGTGTTCAAGGCCAGGTTGGCTGGGGCCCTGGGCAACCTAGTGTAGATCCAGGCCTGAGGTTGGTGGCCCTGCCTGTGGCAGGGGGGTTGGAGCTCTGTCATCCTTGGGGTCCCTTCCAACTCATACCATTCTATGATTCTATGATAAACCATCTTTGGGAGGAGTATCTTTCTGGCCACTAAAAGCAGCCTAGCCTATCTTCAACCACTTGACTTGCATGAACTTTCTCCTCCATTAAAGTCAAGTCCTGCCTGTAGATCCTGCTCAAGCAGGATTTGAGTTCATTAGCATAGCAGGCAGGCTGCCCCTGAGGATGGAGAATGGGGCTGTCTTCTGCATTATTCTTTAAGAAGCCCAAACGAAGTTTGCTTCTTAGACCCTCCCATACACTTCACTTCAGTCAGTTCCAGTGCTGGGCTGTTAACCTTGGCCTTGCTGTTGCATGAAAAGAAGCATTTATGTATTTCATCCCATTAGACCCATCCATTAATCATCTGTAGCTATTTTGTGTTCCTGCAAGCAGGATCTGACTGTCACCACGTACCATCAGTACTGACACATCAGTCACATGTTTTGTTCAGTAATGAATGAGTTAATGTCCACGTCTATATCATCTTTACTTCAAATCTGGCAGCTGTCCTTTGACAATAAATGGATCTACACTCACTCCTTCTCTTTAGTGTTTACAACCATAAAGACTAGAGAGAAGTTTGGTTTGTTTTTTTCAGTGAAAACTGAGATTGTCCAAAATGAGGTGTCACTGCAGGGGAGATGGGACAGCAACAGTTCGTCCTTATGCCCTGTCTAAGATCATTCTGACCTTAATGATGTATGAGTGAGCATGTTTAGATCTCCCTGGTTCCAGCTGACAAGACCAAGCAGGAAAGTTGGGTCTGGTATCCCATGCTGTTGCCTCTTATGCCCCATTTTGCATGACCAAGTGCCCCTCAGAGCTGAGATGACTGCTGATGGCTTTAAACACTAGTCTGGAGCAATCTTTGAACTCACACACATACGTTTCCTCCAAGGTACCTTAACCAATCTCCCTCTGCTCCTTTTGTAGGGCAAATGTAATCAAGTGGTTTCTGAGGGGCACCTTAGCAGTCCCCCAGCAGCATGCCCTACCTCCGAGGGTGCAGTGAGTTTGAGAGGTGCTAAAAGCCTGTTCTTTCCTTTCCCTAGGGATTTGTGGTGGCTGTTCTGTACTGCTTTCTCAATGGTGAGGTAAGATCATCAGTATTCTCTGGTTAATGTTTGCAGCTTGAATGCTTGTGGAGGGTAGACTGAGAAGTGCCCCGTTCCTGATGTTACAGTACAGCGTTGACACACTAGAAGGAAAGGAAGCCATCCAGAGGGATCTTGACAGGCTGGCAAGGTGGGCCCAGGTGAACCTAATGAGGTTCAACACAGCAAAGTCAGATTGCTCACTCCAAATAAACAACTCAACCTCAGAGTTACCAGCACAATTAATAAACATATTAGGACTTTCATGTGGACCTTAATATTTCTGCTGCTGAGTCCTTCCTGTACTCATGAGGCAGCGTGAGCAGAACTCCCACATAACCTTGCATAAACCTCGATTCAAAGGGACCACCTTCAGCAGGGTAAGGTAAAGTCCATCTCCTAAGCAAGCCCTACTCAGCTCATGCTGAGCACCTCAGTGAGTCCTCTGCAGAATCAGGCCCGTTGTCAAGATGGAGGCTCATTAGTCCAGTGATATTTTTGTTCCATCTGCCCATAAGAAATTCAACAGAGGCTGATTAAACCTGTATCACAAAGTCTGCTGAGGAGGTGAGAGCAGCTAAAACCTGGAAATGCTGTTGGCTGGAGCACTTTCAGCTCAATAAACTGTGCACGGACAAGAAAGAAGCAGCTGTGATCTGGGTTTGTGTTCCAGCTTCCTGGGGAGAGAAAGAGTGTCCAGAATCACAATTTGCTCTGTTACAGCTCTGATGCTGCTTTCAGCCACGCTGATGCCATGTGTACACCAGACAGTGGCATGCAGGGCTCTCCAGCAGAGACCTTGCCAGTACAGCCTGCGCAGAGCAGGACAGACCCACACAACCTTATCAATGATCCACAACCCGTAGGGGCATTGATGTGACTTGTTAGGTGCAGACCAGTGCCAGGTAAACACGCTTCTGCTTCACAGGCATTGTTCTTGCCTTTCCCACGTTTCCAGTCCTGGGGTTTGCATCCTGGTGTTGTACTATTCCTGTGCTTGCTGGCCCCAGAGACCCTCAGAAGCAACCATTTTGTCTAATTCATATTATTATCTGAAAATCTGCACTGGAAGGCTGCAGGAAGGGACAGGGACAGTGGCCAGATTTGTTCAGGATTTGAATCTGGACAGAAACCATGTGATGTATGTAACCACCTTGAGCAGGAGCAAGTAGCTCCTATCAAAAAAGCACAGTGGTGTTGGCAGCTTCACAGACCAGCTATAGGTAAATCATTCCTATTTGGACAGGAACAGGACAGTGAAAAGAAAAATAATAAATCTTAATTATCCTCACAAAGTTTAGACTATGTTACCATTAAAGTCAGGTAGTCTGGCACCTTCTCTGTATCAGATAAGAAGTTCCCTGTGCTCACCTTTCTGCTGAAGCTCAGGGATTTCTGCTCCAGTGGTTCACTGGCTGGAGGAGCTAAAAGTTCTGGCCAGAACTTTTGAGTTTAGTGACCATAATAAAATAATTCTTTGCCCCTTGGTAGGTGGGTCACCCATTGCTACTCACACAATCAAGGCAGAGCAATGGAAAGTGCTCCCTCCTGCTGACTCACTTGTCTTTCCACCACCTAGGTCCAAGCTGAGCTCAAGCGAAAGTGGCGGAGGTGGCATCTGGAAAGGTTCCTGGGTTCAGACATGAAGTATCACCACCCTTCCTTAGGGAGCAACGGCACCAACTTCAGCACCCAAATCTCCATGCTGACCAAGTGCTCACCAAAGACACGCCGGTGCTCTGGCTTCCAGGCTGAATTCTCTCTGGTGTGATGGGGAGAGGCTCTCTGAGCACTGAGCATCTGAGAGAGAAACTGAGAGACAGAAAGATCCCCAGGAATCAGCGATATGATGACAAATCCTTGTGAAATGACATGCTCCACATGAGCCAACAGAGGACACAAAACTGGAACAGCCACTGGCATCCAGGACAAGATCAGACAAACCAAGAGGCAGAGAAATAATTTTTCCTCTCCCTCTTTTCAGACCTTTCACTCTGAAGTTTCAAGCCCTCAGCGGGGGTTGATAACAATGAGTAAAGGTCCCAGTCACTTGAGGAGAGCCTGGGAGATCCTGTTGTGTCATAAACAATGAAGTATGTGGGGTAAGGGAGGAGAGAGCCTGAGTCCTTTATGGCTTTACCAGAGCCATCATCTCTGAAACAGATAAATTGCACTTTTTAATAAATGAGCCAGTAAAGGAGAGAGGGAGGCAAGGTGCAGGGGAGGAAAAAATACCCCAACAAAAAAAAAGCCAAACATATGAATGTGCCAAATTCCCATTAATATGAGACAGTGATAAGGCACCGAAGACAGAACTGAGCTGGGGACACAGGGAGAAGGGACAGGAGGAACGTGCAAGAAGGGAGGAGGCCAGCACACAGCCCCAGCCCCTGTGTTCTACATGTGTGAAGATGAAGCTGAAGCGCCAGGAAAGCCCCTCAGAGGATGCTGCAGTGCGTTCTGCTAATTGCCCACCAACCTTGTAAGCAAAAGCATTCCAAGCACCCTTGGGTGCCCCCTGGAAAAGCAGGTTGCTGAGAAGGAAGAGCGTGAATGCCCTTCTCTGCACTATGTTCATGACATCGTGTTGTGTTTGGTTGTTTTCAATGAGCGGGAAACTCAATTTGCATGTATAAAAACCAGGTACAGATGCCAAAAGCAGAGCATGGCTGTGTTTCTCATTCTTTCTAAGTTCTCCCCTAGGTCTTGGTGCATTAACACACCCAGGATCATTAGGGATCAGGAGAAAACAATTGGTATGTAATTCATTTGCACTTGCTTAGCACACACTGCCAGGAAAGGGAGATGTAGAACCCTGTAATCCTTAATTGAATCAGACCTGCCATAAGGAGCGACTCCACAGATGAAAAAAAATCAGCGTCACAGCAGCAAGGAAAATTGCTTTCATCAGAACAAAGTTGTCTCAGCACGTAACTGGCACTCCAGGAGTCGGGAAGGAGTGAAGGAGCTATTAAATTGATTCCTTCAGCTTTTGCAGGGAGCTTTCATCCTGTGATGAAGGTGTTGTTAGATCTTTCAGATGTGCATGTGTGTTTTACCTCTTCTCTGAAGGCGGGTTAGTTTCCACATAGGGGCAATCCTTACCTAAAGAGTGCACACAGATCCTGCCCCACAGAACTAACTACATCAAAAGGGGTTGCACCGGTTTTACTGGGCATGGGGAATCCCTGCCCAGCTCAGGTATACGCTTAGTGAATGGGCTGCTCTCATCATATCGTGTCCTAGCACTGTTCCTGTGAAGGAGAGTCTCAGTGAGAAGGAGAGTCTCAGTGAGCAACACATGTACATGGAAGGGCAGGTGGGCTGCTCTTTGGGAGTTCAGGGGTCTCAACTTACCCACCAAGTACCAAAAGCACCTGGATTTGTTTCTGCCTAATGAAATGTGGTTTGTTGAAGGGAAGCATCTTTTACTCAGTGGGTTTGGGGTTAGTTTAGCTTGCGTGTTTGCTTGCCATAAGCATCTGTGATTCACTGCCAACAAACTGCACTGAGCCCAGGAGGAGAACTGCAGATCCAGTTCCTTTCTCAGCTCTGAGAGGGAGGTTGTTCTATGTCATAACCCTTCCCAGAGCTACACACATTATCATCTGAGCTCGATGCTTCCAAAGTGTTTCTCCAAGTGTAGGACTGAGAACAGCATAGAGGGCTGAAGTCAGTGAGATACAACTCCTGTGAAGGGTGGACATGCAGCCATGAGTTTTCAGTGAGCTAGCTCAGATGCTGTTACAGCATAGCCATGGCTACCCAGCCTCCAAAAACTAAGAGGATAGGTAGATATTGTGAAGACAGTCATAGTGAGCTCCAGGAACCTGTAATTAAAATGCTAATGAGGCCCCAGGCTAGGCAGGTGCAAGACATCTCTGTTACGGCTATGTTATACCGAAACCATATCATCAGCAGTTAAAAACCAACACTGAAGTGCCATCAAAATCATCATCAAAATCCTCTCTTAGCACCTCTCTAATTCCCAAAATCCAGAGAAGTTGCAAAGATGCTTAAAATTTCCTCATGGTGATTGCATTGCAGCCCTTATGCCCTGACACCCCAGGAACAAGGACCCCATTGAAATCTCCAAGGGGTTCTCAGAGGCAAGGACCATATTTGTGTTTGGTGCTGCTCTGGTGAGTGATGTCAGACCTGCATTAGGACTCACACAGATGTTGCCAGTACCACCAATTCTTCTCCTGTGCCTGGGTCCAAGCAAGGGCTTTGCCTAGCTCTGTATTTAACCAGTGAATGCCCAGCAGCAAGGAAACTCAGAAGAAGCAAAGGAAAGCTCTTCTCTAAGCTTCCAAGGTATTCCACTTAGTGTAAAATGATTACACTCACTGGTTCACAGTCTGGAAGCACCATCAGTCTGGGAAAGGTTTGATTCATCAAGCTGCAAGGTCATCCATCTTCTATCATGGTAGCTATTTATGCCCAACAAAATTGGTGAGCTGCAGAGGAGCACTGCCCAATCTTGTTAATGCATCCACTGAAGTGCCTAAGGTGTGAACGTGAATCCCAGGTCCCAGGCAAGCAGAAGAGGAGTTTGAGGACAGAGCTGTTGAGTGTAAGTGACACAACATTGCCAGTAACCTCTTTTGTGAGACTGAAGAAAAGCCCTTCCTGTCTCTTTTAGGCAGCCTTGCAGGGGCAGAAGTCCATGCCTGTGAGCAGTGAGACAGACTGTGCGTTTTCCCTCTGCTCTTCACCCTCCTTTTCATCTCTCCATACTTGCCACTCCAATTGGGGGAGGACCTCCTGCTTTGTATTTACAGCTTCCCTTCCTTTCAGCCCTGTGCCAACCTGTGCCAGCATCAACCGCAGGGCAAAGGCAGCAAGAAGGGACTTGCCTTTTAGAGACGTGACAGGGAAAAGTGTCAGCTGCTTATTTACCCATGCCACAGAGCCCATGAGATTAACCACCAGGCTATTCTGCATGGGAGCTTGAAGATAGGATGTGACCTAAACTGAGGGGCTCCTTCAAAAAAACGCTGGCTGCATTAGCATGCCAGGAACGCTGCCCCCAGGCATCCTACTTGCAATTATTTCATCACAGAACATCCAGCCACATTGCCATTATGCTGTCAGGGATGTTTGAGAGATTAAATGAATGTGCTGAATGTACCTGCCGTGACAGGCATGGCAATATTAGCGATGCAGGCAGTGCAGAGCTGCCAGCCCAGCTGTGCTGGCCTCGTATTTCAGGAGAGCAGAGGAGTCTGTGGTGAAATCAGAGCTTTTTCACTCTGGGGATATGAGCAATCAAGTGAATGATGACATTTGGATCAGGCCCTCCTCATTTGAGTGGCTTAGTGCAGGAATTTGGCCCGATAACTTGGCCTCCTCTACTCTGTTTTTCATCCAACTCATCAATAAAATGGAGTTCAAGAACCTCACTGCAACCCCAAGCATCAATGTAGGCTGCATTGTCCTGAGGCCATGCAGAATACACAATGCAGTGCTCAGGACCAACGTTGTGCCCAAAGCACCAGTCTGACTCTCTTTAACTCTGGTCTAAGACAGGAATAACTCCAGAGAAAGTGACCACATTAATTTGCTGCAAAATAAGATTAAGAGGCATACCTGGATGTGAGCTGGCTTTTGGATATGTTTGAGGATCATGAATTTGGACTCCAAAACTCTTTATATATAAATCAGGCCAAGCTCTGATCCCACTTGCACCAATCAGTTCACTCCAGTGACTCCTGAGTTACACCAGCATTGAACTGGAGTTTGACTTCAGAATAATTCCTTTATCTTCAGCCTGGGACTGTTTATTCCCTTTTTATACCACTGAGAGATCACACCCCTCCTGTTAATTAGTCACTGTATATTTCAGTGATTAAGCTATTAAAGAATTATTAATAAGTATGGAAGAATTTAAATATTAAAAATTGTCCCAAAGGCTGGAGGTACAAGGTTCAATGCTGAACCTAGGTGCTTCTATTCTGCTGGGACCTACATTGCTCTCTCATAAGCCCCAAGAAATGAGAATATGACCATGTTTAGGGTTCAAAAGAAAGCATTAAAGAAATTCTGGGCTGTTGCAGAATTTCAGGGCATTAATTTGAAACTAATGTTTAAAATCTGAGGTACTTACACAGCAGTGTTGTTATTGCAGTTATGGAAGGAAAAAAGGATTCCAAAAAAGCCCAGGAGATAAAAGACGTGGGATTGTTCTTTGGTTTGGGTTTTAATACTGTTTATTTTTCCCTATGAAGCAGTTCTCTTTTTCTCAGTGAGGTGTTGCTGGGGAACAAATGTTCTCTACATTAACTGGTCAGGAGATTTACTCCTTGCTCAGTACCCTTGTTCAGCCCCAAAGCAGTGAGGCAGGGTGGTGTCTGTGTCACAGGGCTCCGGGTACGAAGGGATTAACATCAAATCTCAGCTCCAGTCTGATGGAAACACTTTCAGAGAGAGATGCACCTGCTGATTAATGAAAGACTGCCTGGTGGGTTTTAAAAAGCAAAGTGGAGTTGTGAAGAAAGCTCAGGAGTGAACATTGCTTGACTCCGTGGGATTAAAGGGGTTTGGTGGGATTGTTTTGTTTCCATTCCTTCCACCTCCCTCGCAGTGTTTAAACAAGCTGAAACCCAGCAGGTTTCTGCAGGAAATAATGAAATACTTTCAGGCTAAAAGAGAATCCTCCAACTTGGAAATGCCAGGATGTGTCTTTGTGAAGCTTCTTGTATTGAGTCCGCACAAGTTCAGGTTGGTTTGATAAATGTCCTATGGGAATCCGTGTGGTGTCAGAAGCAAGAAGACTGAGGAGCAATGGTTCTTCTCTCGTGTAACACCAAAGACCATGTAAAACATGCTCCCTCCCCACTGTGTCCCAGCCTCCCTGTTTTCAGAGAGTGCGTTTAGCTAAAGAAAGGACCTTGACTGTGGTGTTGACCCAACCCAGGCATAGCCCTGTGCTTCATCCCAAGGCATCTCCGCACCAGAGAATGTGCCGAACTCGTGGAGACAAGGACTGCAGTCCTGAGCTCCCGAGTCACAATGCAACTTTGCACTTTTCACACGCCGTTGCTCATGGTGACAACGGCCATAACGCTTCTTGATTGTAGATGACTCTTGAAGAGCAGGAGGCCAAGCTCTTGGCCTCCTATATATCCATATCAATCTGGAATGGATCTGCTGGTATCATTCTGGAACTCAACTGGTGTAACAGGGAAAAGAATTAAGCACCAGACTGGTACGTGGAGTCAGATGTCCCAAAATCCAGAAGAGTGTGACTTTTGATCCGTTTCCTTTCAGTCGGTCAATTTTTCACCCTGTCTCCAAACCCAATAGCTACTTAGCAGTCTGATGAGGTATAATTATAACCTTATTATTTCCCCTGGAGATCTGTACAGTTGTAAACTATGGCTTTTAGGAATGAGGAGTTTCCTGGGCCTATGGACTGTCTCTTCCATCCTCTGCTTTCTAAACTTCCTAACTCCTTGTTCGCTTGCATGGTGTTGCGCTATATACTGAAGAGCCCTGGGTTTGAACCCCTGGGTGTTTCTAGCATACTGTGAAATCACAGGGAAGATGAGGGATACTGGGACCAGAAACTATGTAACAGATCTGTAAGGGAAATAATGGCCATGTGGGTTCTGAGGGCCAGGCCTTTAGGACACACAGAGTGCCATCAGCAGAGCACTAGTGTTTTATACTCCAGTTTTGTGGATATTGTAGATTTGTACATAGAGGAAACCTGGATAGCACATTTAAAAAAACCTTTTTTTGATACTCTAATGATGATAAAATCAGTTTGAAAAGGCACTTTTGAGTTCAAAAGTGTCTTTTTCAGACTCTGTTTCAAACACCTCAAGCTGTTGTTCAGTAGCTGGTGCCAAGTGACTCTTCTCACTCAATCTGTAAGCACCTCTGCTCTGCCCTCCTGTAAATAGGCTTTGACAGCAAAGAGTGTTGAAAACTGGCCGTGAACAGAGAATCACTATCTCTGTAGACGTTTATGTACCTAGGTGCTTGTGATGTATCCTGCGTGCGAGTGAGAACAAGCCTGCTTGCTCAGCACAGGTGAAATCTCCACCTTGTTTCATGGCCTTTTGCCCAATGTTATTTATTTTGTTCTGACTCTGTACATATGCAATGAACTGGCTATATTTTTGCCTTTGTATTTGGTTCATCTCCTTGCTTCAGAGGAGGTTCTTCTCTGTGGTTGATACTGCTGAAAACAAGCAATAAAACCATCGTGAAGATATTGTGTCTAAGATGTTCCACCTGATATTTTAATTTCTTTTTCTCCATCCTGAAGAAGACATAAGCAGAGGAGGAAAGGCTAAGAAAAGTGTAGTGAGCTGGTAAGGTGGTTGCCTGTAGTTACATGTAATGATCTCATACTTTGTAAGGTTAGCCAGATAGACCAAATTGCTCTCAATACAGGAGACCTTCTTTGAGACCATCCATTCCAGCAGAAGAATCAGTACCAGCCCCACCATGAGTAATCCCCAAAACCACCACAATGAAGGCAACACTACTGCATGGGTTAGATGTCTGGATTCAAGGTCTTTTGGAGGTAGGACTCGTGCATGGAGGTAATAATCATGCCATTACAAACACATGATGGTTCTGGTGCATTCAAGGGATGTTAAATGATTCCTGTACTTGTAGGTACATACACCCATGCACACACATGTACATGTGTTGATTGTTATAAGTGTAGAGTTGGATGCTGGGACATCCTCCAACTGTCTTGCTATGATGTGCCATTCAGATTCACCCCTGTGAGAACCCTCCCGATACCCTGGATGGACAGACCAAAGCTAAGGTCTGTCATGTACATCACAGACTGTAGAAGTTCATAATCACCTTCCAAGTACAGGAAAACCCCCAAATATGAGGAAAAAAATGGTTTTTTTCTCATTCCCTTCAGGACTGAACACACTCAGACTGCCAGCCACCTGGACCGCAGGGTAAGAGGACACAAGAGCAGCTTTTTAAGAGCAGGTGTGAAGGGTCCATTTCATTTGCAGAAATCCCACACAGCTGTGAGAAACCAAAATGCCTTACCCATGAGATGCACAGGAGACCCACCATCCATCACTCTCCGCAACATTTGGCATATATAATGACCAAGGGCATCTTATAATGCACTTTCCAGCTCAAGGAGGTGGTTTCACCTGGGCTCATCACAACCCGACAATTCCATAGCGCTGGTGGTGTAAAGTCATAACCTGGGCATCATGAGAGCATCCTGCCTGCAGGATCTTGCAACTAGATCCTTTACCCATCCTCCTCAGTATTGTACATGCCCACTGTCACTGTACACGTGTATTTAAATACAGTATGTTTGATTATATAATAAAATAATGATTATACAAGTGGGTAATTAATGACTTGCAAGTGCAATGGGAAGCACAATAGCTGGATCTGGGATTAAGCAACCTGCTGCTCAGTCGTTACTGAATGTGGTGTTTATCCACCTCAAAAGGAATGCCTTGATTTTTGAAAATCATAGAATAGAATAAAAGAATATGCTAGGTTGGGAGGGCCATCTAGTCCAGCCTCCTGCAGTGAGCAGGGACAACTTCAGTAGATCAGGTTGCTCAGAGCCCCATCAAACCTGACCTTGAATGTCTCCAGGGATGAGGCCTCCCCCACCTCTCTGGACAACCTGTGCCAGTGTCTCACTACCTCCATACCGAAGATCTTTTTTCTAATATCCAACCTAAATCTCCCCTTTTCTAGTTTAAAACCGTCACCCCTTGTCCTGTTGATCCATGCCCTTGGGAACAGTTCTTCCCCAGCTTTCCTATAGGCACCTTTCAGGTAAATAGCAGGGTTCATTGGATCTTTTCAATGTGGGCTACAAATCTATCCACTTAAATCCCTCCACACACTCTCTGAGCTGGAAGGAGCTCTCTCCATAGAAAGAAGTGGACTGATGTTTGAACATGGATTTCTCAAAGCCTCCGAATCTCTGCTAGTGGATTCCAAATCATCACCAAGCCATTTAAATTCACACTTCTTTCAGGGACAGGATTGCCCAACAGACCTAATGAGACTTAACACTCTTCTATTTCCACTGTCCCACATGGAGCTGGTGGTACTGCAGTGCTTGGGTCTGCCTCCTCAACACACTCTGTGTACCAAGCGCTGACATCTCATACACAGGTCCCAGGAATCACAGAATCACAGAAAACAAGGTTGGAAAAGACCTTTAAGATCAAGTCCAGCCATTCCTGTCCTGTGCTAAACCATATCCTAAGTACCTCATCTACCCTTTTTTTGAACGCATCCAGGGATGGTGACTCAACCCCGTCCCTGTGCAGCCTGTTCCAGGCCCTGACAACTCTTTCAGTGAAGAATTTTTTCCTAACATCTAATCTGAACCTGCCTTGGCACATCTTTGTGCCATTTCCCCTTGTCCTATCAGCAGGAGCAGCAGACACAGCAGTAGTACTCACCTTGAAGGGACTGTCCTCATACCCAGCAGCTTTGTCACCCCAACTGGTGACCAGATACCTCCTGAGTCTCATACGGTGACCTTAGCTTTGGAGTTTCCTCCAGCTTTCCCAGGAGAGCTTTTCCCAGAATCTGCCCCTGCATCATGTCTGTGTTTCATCCTTGCTGTGTGCCCTGCTCAGCAGCGCTGTCTTTTCAGGTCTTTATTGCTCTGAACAAATCATGAGCCTTCCTGCACTGGAGAAATGCCTGGCAGGCAACTACAAGTGAGCAGTAATTACTTGTATGAAAGACACATTATTTAATGCACATCAGTACCAGGCAGGGAAAATAGATTGCAGTGAGAGGTCAATGAGCTTTTCCTTGTCCATAGGGCCAGTTCCACACTCACCCCCTTTAAAAGCTGATTTACACCCACTGTTCACACACTGCTGATAAAGCCTTGATCTACAACTAGGGATGACAAGCCTGAGCTATGTATGTCCCTCCTTTCTGTATGGATTAACCATTTTCATTTAGAAGCAAAGGCTCTGGGCCATCCTGAGGAGCCTAGCTGTTGCACACTGACTTTCACTGGTCCCTCTGTGATTAAATCAGAAATCAGAAAAAGAGATTACAAAGGCTGGGGAAAGGGAAGGTTGGCCAATTATATTTGTTCTGTGTCTATAGAGGGGATGATAATCACATTCTGCCAAAAAATCCTGTCTTCCATATGAGGAACGCCCAATCACTGCTCAGAAATTAACTAGAGTAATTGGCTTTGATGAAGGTTGCAGAAGTCTGAGGCAAAAATCATAGAATCACAGAATCACAGAATAACAAGGTTGGAAAAGACCTTTGATGATTATCAAGCCCAACCATTCACATACTAAACTAAACCATATCCCTAAGTACTTCATCTACCCTTTTTTTGAACACATCCAGGGAAGGTGACTCAACCCCCTCCCTGGGCAGCCTGTTCCAGGCCCTGACAACTCTTACAGTAAAATTTTTTTTCTAATGTCCAATCTAAACCTGCCCTGGCACAGCTTCATGCCATTCCCCCTTGTCCCATCTCCTGTCCCCTGGCTGAAGAGACCATCACCTACCTCTCTATAACCTCCCTTCAGGTAGTTGTAGGTGGTGATAAGGTCTCCCCTCAGCCTCCTCTTCTCCAGGCTAAACAGCCCCAGCTCCCTCAGCCGCTCCTCAGAGGATTTGCCCTCCAGCCCCTTCCCCAGCCTGGTTGCCCTTCTCTGGATGCGCTCGAGGACCTCAATGTCCTCAAAAATAACTCAACCACCTTTGATCCCTTGATTGCTGTGTGTCCTCTGTGTGAAAAGCATCCTGCCTGGTTTGCAATGAGCACAGCATTGCTTTTCTTAGGCACAAACCGTTGCTCTGAATTTGATGGAACGTGGGATCACGTATACCTGGAAATCCTTTTGAGCTTGGCTTTTAGAGCTTCTCTGTGTAAGTTCAGTGGTGAAGTGGCTTTTCATGACTGCAAAAACACCCACTCTCCACAAGAAAGAGCCACGATTAAAAATGGGCGATGGCATCCTTTCCCTTGATGAGTTGTGGTTTCCATGGCAAAGTGCCAGGACAAGGACTTTTGTGATCTCCATGACATGAAAGCAATTTCCCATGCAGTGAATCAATTTTAGTGGTTAAATTATCCTCACTCCACATGCAACCAGTTGCATTCACTCCCTCCCAGTGTGGGGATATGCAATCCATGGAAAGAGTCTGGCTGCCCTTGGGCAAGTTCAGAAAGACTCTGTATTGTCAGAGGATCACAAGGCAATGGGTCACAAAGAGCCTGGGCACTGCATCCCTGCTGTAATACCCTACACTTTGAAAGCCTTAAATCCTCTTCCAGTGCTGACCCATGCTCACTGGTGAGTTGAATCATCCCAACTGGTAGAATGCCCTATGCATTCAACTTTCTGTTGGATCATATGAGCAGAGCCAGGTAAATTGAAATGTCATCTCTAACTAGCCATTCCCCACACAGTAGTATTCTCAGAACCAAATTGGCCTTGCAGCCAAAGACCAGAGAACACGAGAGTTTTGTGTTTATGGCATTATGTGCCCCCCTTACAGTGCTCAGTGATGAACCTTCTCCCAGAGTCCATCCCTGACACATCACACTACTGATTGAACTTCTCCCATTGGAAAAACCTCTGCTCTGTCCAGTTGAGATGAAAGCCTTGAACCCTAATCACACACAGTCTACGAGTACAGGACCTTGGCATGCTGAAACCAGCCCAAAATACTCCTGCTCTTGATTTTCAGGGCAACTCTACATAACATTGAGTGGAACAGAGAGTGGGAAAGAAAGGGAAAGAAAATCTGACCTGTAAGCCTGAAGGTTGGTGTAGATACTCTAAAGAACACTTTGTTGTCCAAACATTAAGACAATTGCTTCAGCTCAAAACTTCAATACTTTGGCAGTTAGACAGCCTGGGTGACAAACAGGAGTCCTGGCACTTAATATCAGCTCCAGATCATGAGAGAGGTTATTTGAAGCAGGATGTCTAGCCAAGCACCGTACACACCCTCATTAGCTTTGGAGAGTTCTCCATTCCTCCAGCAGGTCACACAGAACTCATTGGAAACTGGGAGGTATGAAAGGGTGCTGGGCACAGTGATGCAAATATGTGATCTAAACAAAACCAGGGTAAACCCATGTCATACCAACACCCACAGATTTGTATATCTTTCCCTCCCTTCTGATAGTCTTGACAACTGGTTGCACCCCGTTGTCACTTTTTAAACTGAATCCACATGTGAATCTTATTTTACAAAGGAAGGAAAACACCAGCAGCAAGACCCCAATACTGAATTGGCCACCACTGCCAAGAATCTGCCTCCCCCAACCCTTACAGATTTACCTCACTGGGATGCCTAATCGATGACTGCTTCTTATCAACTGTTTAACTCTGAGCTCTTTGGCAAAAAGCAGTTAGAAGCCATAATATTTCATTGCATCTTATTGGCTCCCAGCTAAAAAAAATATGGGGATCTGATAGAAACACAGCTTCAGTCTGCAGTGATGAAGGAATTTATTATGTGTAATAAATTCATGTTTGCAATGTGATTTCTGGTTTGGACTAAGAGCAGCTTTTCACTGCATCCCATCATGTATTTCCCAGCAAGTCCATTGTCCTCTGAACTCCAGCCCTCTCTCCCTGTGTCCCTCTTTGTTCACAGGTGGGAGCCTAGAAAAGATACTCCAGGAAAGCTTTATGGAATTTGAGAAAATGCCAAACACATTGGTCTGTGATGGAAGAAGGTCCACGCACATCTCAGCTTGCAGAGCTCTCCCTCAGGCAGCAGTAAGCAAGTTATTCAGCCTGGTCCTCCCACTGCCAAAGCCTGTCTGGCCTCGTCCTCTTGTCTGAGCCTGAACTCACCCCTTTCTTGGTTCACAATGGTCACATTTCCAAGGTTCTGTTTATAAATTAGAAGGTTATTTATAATCACAGACATTTATCTGGAGAAGGGGATGGTTTTCCCTTTTCCTGCTTCCATTTCTGGCCAGGCACCAGCAGTTGCTGAGAAGATTATTGTCATGGTGGCCAGAGCTGGACAAGTATATAGCTTGGAATCAAAATGATAGAGTACACCTCAAATCTGGGCTCTCACCAGGCTCCACTGTCTCAGAGGAAAATCTTTGGCTTTAATTAGCTGGATTGATCATTAGGACTTGTGTGAATAACTGAATGCATTTGTTTGGCTGCTGAGGAGCAAAGGGAAAAATCCATTCCATTTATTTTGGGGAAGCAAAAAAAAACCCAAACAAAAACTCCTTCAACCAGCTATGGTTTATTTTTAACAAAGTGTTAAAACAGACACATTATGTGGGTTTTTTTCCCTGAAAGGAGGAAGAAAAATACCATTTGAAAAAAATAAACTGTGATATGGAATGCAACATCTCAATGGTCCCACCTGAAATCATTTTTTTAAAAAAAATAACGTCCAGACAAACTGAAAGGCACTCACAAGAAAAGACAGCACTTCCTCCCTTCCACTAACTCCCCTTCCAGCCAGAGCAGGTAGGATAGGGTGAGAGCACCAGCTTGGATCTTCAAGATTAAGTCATTTTACATTGTGCATAGCTGAATGAGACTAATTTATTTACTAGGGTAAATTCCCTCGGCAATTTCCATTTGCACTGTTCTCCCCCTCTACTCTGCCCTGATCAGGCCCCACCTGGAGTGTTGTGTCCAGTGCTGGGCTCCCTGGGATAAAAAGACAGGGATCTCCTAGAGAGAGTCCAGAGAAGGCTACGGAGATGATTAAGAGCCTGGAGCATCTCCCCTGTGAGGAAAGGCTGAGGGAGCTGGGGCTGTTCAGCCTGGAGAAAAGAAGACTGAGGGGGGATCTGATCAATGTTTATCAATATCTCAAGTGTGGGACACAGGGGGAAATGGCCAGCCTCTTCTCAGTGTCTGTGGGGACAGGACAAGGGGCAATGGCCTCAAGTTGGAGCACAAGGAGTTCCGCACCAATATGTGGAAGAACTTTTTCATAATGAGGGTGAGGGAGCCCTGGGACAGGCTGCCCAGGGGGGTGTAGAGTCTCCTTCTCTGGGGATATTCAAGACCCATCTGGACACCGACCTGTGTGACCTGTCCTAGGGACCCTGCTTTGGCAGGAGGTTGGACCTGATGATCGCTGGGGGTCCCTTCCAACCCCTACAGCTCTGTGAGTCTGTGATTCTGTGATTCTGTTTTGACTTTCTATGACTGGAAGAAACTGGGGCTCACACACTCCTGCTCTACCATCCCTAACCACCAGCCTAGGGAGTCTTCTTTCCTTCTGTAGGACGTTACAGGTTTGTCTAATTCACAATTGAAATTAAGACATTTATTCAAGCCAGGAATGTCTTAAGATATTGAGACAAAGTGTAACATTATATGAAACAGCACAACCCAAATAGGTGGAGTCTGGGACACCCTCTCGGAGTCTTGTATGGGCTAGGGTTAGTAACATCTACTGTCTAAGGTGGCAACTTGTAAGTTAAATTAAACTTACTGGAAGGCTTAGCAGAGTTAGGTTATACACAATAGTCTTTCTTACATAGGCAGTGTTTCCAAAATGGTGAGCAAAATGGATTCTGGTTGCTGCCATGTCCTTCTACATCAGCTCACTTCTGCACGCACGATGATTAATTTGTATACACTTCATAACACACGTAATTTTTGTGACCAATTGGAAGCACAGGGGTTGCATCTGTGAGGCTAATCAGTGGTAAGTGTCAATGGGAACCTTTCCTAATCTCAACAAAAGATATATATAATTCATCAAGTCACATTATTCAAATGCCAATACAGTTACTCTGCAGAATGTAAATTAATGAAACATACTTTTGAGATCTGCTCAGATCCATAGTAATATTCCCATTCTGGAAGTTGCCCAAGCCTTGAACAACAGTTAAATTCTTCAGACTCAATACCATCTGAAGTGTACAGCCCGTTCACAGGGAAAAAGCTTTTTAAGTGTTATTAAGTCAAAGAGCAAATTAGTAATAACTCCAACAAGGAAGACATTTCTAGGGAGTGAGACAGGTTCCAAATGGCTCACACACACTCAGCTGGAACATATCTCTTGTCAGATGAAAAACAAGTATTGGAAAAGAGCAAAGGATTTGCAGAATGCTGGTGAAATGTAGTACAACACACAGGTAGGAAGCACTTCAGCAATGAAGATAAATGACAGTCCTCACTATTGTTCAGAGAATCAGGCCGCAGAATCTCATTACCAAAGTGTCCTCTTTCCATGAACCAAAAGAAAAGCAAATTAAAAATAATACAATGCAACTTGGTGAGGTGGCCAATGCAGATTCATAGAATCACAGACTGGTCTGGGTTGGAAGGGACCCCAAGGATCAGATTGTTCCAACCCCCTGCCACGGGCAGGGCCACCAACCTCCAGGCCTGGAGCTACACAAGGTTGCCCAGGGCCCCATCCAACCTGGCCTTGAACACCTCCAGGGATGGGGCATCCAACACCTCTCTGGGCAGCCTGTTCCAGCCCCTCACCACTCTCTCTCCCATTACTCTGAACTGCCATTTATGCTGAACACCAATTTAATCCTGTTCTGACCTCCTCAGGTGTGAGTACTTCAGTTAAATAGGTTGTCTTTCTTCATATAATCCTAACAGGGCAGCCACAAATTCCCACCATTGGCCAGGAGACTCCATCTGATAGACCCATTCAACCTCAGGGTGAATTTAGCCACCAAATGTGGAAAACCTCTCCACCCAATTCTCTCCATAAACCTGTTGTTTCTCTGCAGAGAGAAGTTGAAAAACTACATTTCATTGTCCATAAAGCATCACTATTTTCTCTCTGTTAAGTGTGAAAACCTTCTGTCAGCTCTGTAAACAGAAAGCAAAGAACAACTGTTACTGAAGTATTGACTTTCTGGGTGAAATTCCTCTCACCTGGTTTTATTTATCTCTTAAGCAGTTGTTAATGTCAGAGCCACTCATTTGAACACCCTTCTAGGGAGTTCTTGTCAATGTAGTTAATTCAGTTTAGGGGGAAATTCGTCTGTCTAGGTGCAGCAGATGAATTGAGGCAGCTGAGAGACAGAAGACACTTGAATAACCCCAGATTGTCTGATTTAGGACTCTGGAAACAAAAAGACATTGAAACTCCTCATTATTCAGTTTGAAAGGGGCAAAAAGTTCACCTCCTCTGCCAGAAACCACTGCATGCACACTGTAAAGAAGGGATTTAGAAATGCCTGTTGGATGAGAACTTCTCTGCAAAGGTCTAAGGGGATGACTACAGAGATGCTGCCAAGTGGAACCTGGACAGTCAATGACTGGATGGATCACCAGCACCCAAAGCTGTCCTTGACCTCCTGAGACACAGCTACTCTGGTTCCTGTAGAATCAGTGAACACAAAAATTAGTGATGAACTCCTGTGAACAAAAATGTATGTTGTGGGAGGAAACACCAGCTGAGATACAGTGATGAAAAGGGAGATGCCACACAAATGGATTTCGGTTCAAAGCTGGAGGAGGAAAGCAGCAACAGTTACAGTTGTGCTTGAAATACCCACCTGCACACTTCACAGTACATCCCATAGTCTTTCCTCAAATAATATATATAATTGGGTTTTTAATGGCGTATATTAATATTGAATACAGATTCTTGTAATAACAATGTTTTGGTGACCAGTGTGCATGGAAAATTTGGGTATTATAATATAAAAATACACTTATGCCCAAAGGACATAATTGCCCTTACTACATTAGTGAAGGCTACCATCTCTAGGTAAAATACAAATCCAGAGAGTCTCGAAATGGTAGAGAAAACATTTTCTACCTCCAGAAATATACTTAAAACTTCTGACCTTGGTTCTGACAGTACTCTTTATAACCATTTTTCAGGGAATGTGGGTTCAGCAGGGAGTGAATTTGACCATAGCTCCAGTAAAGAGATATTAGCTGGGACAGAACACCCACCAGATGATCATTAACACAGTAATTTTCCTTGTAGGTCATAAAAAGTTCTTTCCCTCCCCAAAGATCAAATGAGAACAAACCTGCACTTAGGTACATTCAGTTTCTTTACTCACAGGGTATTAATTTTTTTTGGTTTTCAGCAGGCTCTTTGGGAGGTTTTGGTTTAATGTATTGAAATTGCAGCTGCCTATGTTTAAATTATTTATGCACCCAGACATGTAGACTGTGATTAAGTTTCTTATTTGGTTGTAACACGAGGTTCATTTCTTTTGCTGGGTGATTTAGCATGAAGAAAACCTTCCCTGCGGGTCTGCTTCACAATAAATTGCTATTGGCAGATAGAAATGTCAGGGTTACCCTCTAGATGGGAACGACAACAAATCAGACCTTTGCTTGCTCCATTTTTCCTTCCATGTGTGTAATAAGAAATGTGTGTTTCCCCTTATTCTCAAATACAGAGTTATGTTGGGGCACTTTTTAATGTATGAATTTCACAGCTACCAAAAACTAAAGCAATGTAGCTCAGGTTCTGTGAAACTGGCTACTGATGTCATACTTCCCAGGCTCAAATTTTGACTTTATTATTAATCCTTTGAATGTTTTTTGATTTACAGGATGGTGCTTTAATAGTGGAGCTTTCTTTACAGTCACTGGGGATTTATTAAATATAAGCAATGCACCAGCAATTTCACAGAATCACAGAATCACAAGGTTGGAAAAGACCTTTGAAGATCATCAAGTCCAACCATTCACATCCTAAACTAAACCATATCCCTAAGTACTTCATCTACCCTTTTTTTGAACACATCCAGGGAAGGTGACTCGACCCCCTCCCTGGGCAGCCTGTTCCAGGCCCTGACAACTCTTTCAGTAAAAAATTTTTTCCTAACATCCAATCTAAACCTGCCCTGGCACAGCTTCATGCCATTCCCCCTTGTCCTATCACCTGTCACCTGGCTGAAGAGACCATCACCCACCTCTCTACAACCTCCCTTCAGGTAGATGTAGGTGGTGATAAGGTCTCCCCTCAGCCTCCTCTTCTCCAAGCTAAACAGCCCAAGCTGCTTAATAATTTAATAATTTAATAACTTCATCTCAAGAAGACAGCCAAATTACATCAGATTAATTACACATTTGTCAAACTTTATTGTGTCTAATGCCACATGAGGGGGGTTGGACCTAATGATCTCTCGAGGTCCCTTCCAACCCCCCTTCTAACCCCCCTCCCAACCCCTATGATTCTGTGACTCTGTGATTCTATGAGACCCCCCCCTCCAAAGTGTCATCGATGTCTATGTGGGAAAAGATGTAAGACAGGATTTACATCATGTTACCTTGTAAGGACAACTGTACTCCTGGATGAAAAACTCATGGCATCTACTGCAACTCTTCAAGCCTGGGTTTAGGGAGCTGAAAATCTCACCCAAAATGCCTGTATCTTGCCTTGAATACAAAGTGTTTACTGGGACTACCTCAGCTGGAGATGCCAGCACTGGTGATCCACAGTGCTAGGCCAGGGAAAATCACCCTCTGTGGTCTGGCTTGATTTATTGTGACTGTAGGCTCTATGTAACAAGGGATCTTTTATCTGTGGGTACAGAATATATCGATCTGAATCATAACTTACCAGTAATGACAAGGGACAAGTCAGTACAGCCAAAGGGCAACACTGTGGTTTCCAGGTTCCCAAAGAGAAAAATACTTACTTCAAACTCTGGATAAAGTTACCACTGTGGGAGAAACAGGACAATAGCTGAAGATATAAGAAAGATGTAGAACTGTTGGAGAGGATTCAGAGGAGCCACAAAGATGATTAGAGGACTGGAGCACCTGCCCTACGAAGAGAGGCTGAGGGAGCTGGGCTTGTTCAGCCTGGAGAAGAGAAGGCTGCAGGGGGACCTCATTGCAGCCTTCCTGTACCTGAAGGGAGCAAGGAAACAGGAGGGGAATCAGCTTTTTAAAAGGATAGACAATGACAGGACAAGGGGGTGGATTAAAGCTAAGGGAAGAAAGGTTTAAATTAGATATTAGGGGGAAGTTCTTTCCAGAGAGAGTGGTGAGGGGCTGGAAGGGGCTGCCCAGAGAGGTGGTGGGTGCCCCATCCCTGGAGGTGTTCAAGGCCAGGTTGGATGGGGCCCTGAGCAACCTAGTGTAGATTCAGGCCTGAGGTTGGCGGCCCTGCCTGTGGCAGGGGGGTTGGAACTGTATGATCCTTTGGGTCCCTTCCAACCCGGTGCAGTCTATGATTCTATGATTCTATGATTCTATGATATAGCTAAGATCTATGGCTTTTAGGCTGTTTCCACAGCTACTTGTTTCCCCCATCTTCTCTGCTGCCCCCATCTTCCTGGACACAAGGGTGCTGACTTTAGTTTCTTCTCTAAGGTTCAAACCGCTTGTTCCCACACCTCCTGAATGACTGTCTGGAAAAGACACCTAACGAGCTACTTGCTCCTGAAAGGACAGGGAATGGGTAGTCACTGTCACCTGCTTGTTCAACCTGGTTTACAGAGCCACTGTCATCTCTTCTCCAGTAGACGTTGAGATTCCCAGAGTGATCTGGGAATACATTCATTTGTTTCCCTTGCTTATTCCTATCAAAGACCTTAAGTGACAGCACAAGGACTGCATTTTTTCCCATGTTTTATTTTCAGTAGACTATTACTCTTAAAGAGCATGTAAACAGTCTTGCACATTACATCACCGCCTGTGGTCACAGGAGATGGGGCAGGGAGGAGGGAAGTGGCTGCTCTCAGAGATGATGACCTTGCATAGTTGAGTCATCACACTCAAAACACCAAAGGACTTTGATCAGCAGAAGGGTTTGTTGATGGGAGTTTTTCTCCTGGGTCCGTTCCTCATAGTATCTAGGAACAGAGTATGCAAAAGGATCAGCCACCCTGTCTCAGATGCCTTTAGTTGTCAGCCACCCATGCCTTTAGGTAGCAAAAATGGCCATAGTCCTCCTTTGCCTTTCCTTGCTGCCCCTTCTTGCAACAGCCCATTTTGGTGCTGAAGATGTTTCTTGAAATGGGCCCTGGGCTCCAAAAACACATCACAGTGTGATAATACACATTCTGCACAAAGCTATGGGCTGTCAAAGAGGGAAGCACAGATGGGGAATACTGCTTCTGCTAAGGAAGAGGCTGACAGTGCCACCTTACCAGTGCCCTCATCAGCATGCTTATGTCTATGCTAAGAAATAGAAGGTCTCATTCCCCTTTTCCTGAAAGAAATGGCCCTGGACAGCTTGTGTTCTTACAAATAAACTCTCTGATTCTGCAGGAAAAGTTCTGTTTTCCATATTGCCTTCCAGAAACATTTCCACAATCACAATCCCAAAAAAAGCCAACTGGCACTTGAGGTTCAGATGTTTCCCAATTTCCTGGTGACTGGTGTCCTTTAGAGCAACTTAGGTCACACTTCTAGATTCAAAGAGTGCTGCTATTAAAGTCTTGACCCCATAGTAGCAAGCAGTGGCTGAATTATGCCTGCTATTATTAGAGCTAAGCTTGAAATCTAATGGAGAAAATAAATCAGTGACACTGGAAGTTCGGAAGTGATAAGGCCAGTGTTTCCAAACTTAAGTGAGCCAATTTAAAAAGTATTACTTGGAGGACCTGAATGAAAATTTAATCTCTCTCTTCCAGCCTGTTTCTCTGGGTTTAACCTGGAATTAAAAATGGGACATTGACAACTCCAAGAAGAAGGAACAAATAATCTCACATCTGACTGCTCGTACTGCCCCTGAGGTTAAAACCAAGTAAACAAGCTAGAAACCAGACCAATTAATTTACATGGCTTTCTGCTGCTGGGAGAGCCTGAAAGAAAGGAAGCATTGCAGAAGACTGGGATGAGTCACCCCACTGCCTGCAAGGCTGAAAAAAGCCTCGACCCCTGGGTTTATGAACTGTTGGCTACTAAAAATACACAAATATAAAAAATATAAATATACATATAAGCATAAAATAAGTATAAATATAATATATGCATACAGTAATTATGTGTTCATCAGGAATGAGCCACACTAGGTCCCCCCAGAGACATAGAATCATAGAATCATAGAATGGTCTGGGTTGAAAGGGACCCCAAGGATCACAGAGTTCTAACCCCCCTGAAAAAGGCAGGGCCACCAAACTCCAGGCCTGGATCTACACAAGGTTGCCCAGGGCCCCATCCAACCTGGCCTTGAACACCTCCAGGGATGGGATACCCACCCCCTCTCTGGGCAGCCCCTTCCAGCCCCTCACCACTCTCTCTGGAAAGAACTTCCTCCTAATATCTCATCTAACCCTTCCTTCCTTTAGTTTTAATCCATCTCCCTTGTCCTGCCAGTCTCTACCCTTTTAAAGAGTTGATTCCCCTCCTGTTTCTCTGCTCCCTTCAGGCACTGGAAGGCTGCAATGAGGTCCCCCCACAGCCTTCTCTTCTCCAGGCTGAACCAGCCCAGCTCCCTCAGCCTCTCTTCATAGGGCAGGTGCTCCAGCCCTCTGAGCATCTCCGTGGCTCCTCTGAACCCTCTCCAACAGTTCCACATCTTCCTTGTGTTGGGGCCCCAGCTCTGGACACAGGACTCCAGCTGGGGCCTCCCGAGGGCAGAGCAGAGAGGGACAATCCCCTCCCTGTCCCTGCTGCCACCCCTCTGCTGATGGAGCCCAGGATACCATCACCTTTCTGAGCTGCAAGAGCACACTGCTGGCTCATATTAAATTTCATCCCCAGAAATCCTTTGGGAAAACACTATTTAGCCCAGGCACAAGGCACACCAAGGAGAACCCTAACAATTTCACGATACTTAAGATCGATTCCAGTGTCTGGGAATGTTCTGGCACTTTGTAATCATAACCTCAAAAACATTAGCAGGACTATGTAGGTGGTTAAATCCTTCCTTTGAAGCTGGGTTTGCTGTAGCAGGGTCACAGGGTAATGTACAAATGCCATTATGGTCTTCACAGTGTAAATGTGCCTGGATAAACAGAGACAAAAGCATGGAAAAATGTGCTTGGGTGAGAAGAGAGTGCTTTTGCCAGCGTGGCAGGATGTCCTTTAGAGAAGGAGCTGTGGGGCTTCAGGGCAGGTCTTTAATTCACTCTGTGCTGCTTCTCTACCAACGCAAAGATGCTCAGCAGGTTTGGTACAGAGATGCAGCACAGAGCTTCCAAGCCAGAAATCTGCGTGCTCTTTGGGGATGTCAAAACAGCAGCCACTTTCTTTCATCCACAGAGAAACTGAGGCTTGTGCTGAGACATGGGAAAAGGCCATCTGACAAAAACAAGTGAAGGAGCAAGAGATGATCCCCTTCAAATCATCTGAACCTGCCCATCATGCTGCGTCTGCATCGTGGCTTCACAAAGTGCTGAGTGAAAGAGGAATTCCTGCTGTTGTGAGCAGCTGCTCACTGTGCTGTTCACAGCAGAGTAAAAAAGAAACCAACAACTTTTTCTTCATTCTGGGATGCTGTGGAAATACAGAAGGAGAGAAGGACAATGAGTTAATATGCTTTGATGCCTTTCTTTCAAGTGCTGCTACCAGGTGCCAGGCCCTCCTCCTCATTTTGGGCTCTAAGCCAACTCACTGCACCTCCTCAGCCCCTTCTGCATATTAATGCCTTACAACTTCTAGATGAGGCAGGCAGTGGTGAGGAGACACACCTCACAATGTGCTTTTAGTTTCTGTTATGCAGAAAGTGAGATCTGCCATGCAAACCACCAGGAGATGACCTGGTGGACCACCCTCCACCACCACACCCCAAGCAACACTAGAAGATGCACCAAAGCCAGACAGTGTATTTGCTGCTTTTACTTGGAAAAATATTCTCCAGGTGTCATATATGCTGTTGGAAATTTTAAAAAGGCATGAGGGCAACGAAAGAAGCCAGTGCTGACCTCCTTCTCACCTACCACGGCTACCTCACCAATCTGGTATCTGAGCTACCATTGAAACATTTCAGGTCATTGTATTTGGTAAGGAAGTGCTTTAGGCAAGAGGTAAAGCTTGTCCAAGTTTATAAACCAAATCAGTGGTAGATCTAGGGCCCCCTGGCCTATATCCACCACTTGGACTTAAGCTCCTGGTCCAGTTCCTACTGAGAAGGACACTCTTCAGTGAAGTCAAGGGAAAACTGACTACACAGCCTATCCTCATGATAAACAAGATCAATCTGGGTTCCACCAAAGAGCAGATTTTCTGCATCAGATACTTTTATTTCCTTCAGTTCCAAGGAACTCACAGAAGGATTAGCATATGCCCTACAAGGATAGGCTGAAAGAACTGGGGTTGTTCAACCTTGAGAAAAGAAGCCTGAGAGGGGATCTGATCAATGGTTATCAATAGCTGAAGGGTGGGACTCAAGAGGAAATGGCCAGCCTCTTCTCAGTGTCTGTGGGGACAGGACAAGGAGTGATGGCCTCAAGTTGGAGCACAGGGAGTTCCACACCAATCTGGGGAAGAACTTTTACACAGTGAGGGTGATGGAGCCCTGGGACAGGCTGCCCAGGGGGGTGTGGAGTCTCCTTCTCTGGAGGTATTCCAGACCCATCTGGACACCGACCTGTGTGACCTGTCCTAGGGACCCTGCTTTGGCAGGGGGGTTGGACCCAATGATCTCTGGAGGTCCCTTCCAACCCCTATGATTATGGGGCAATCCCAGTGTGCCAAAATCCCACCTGACCACCCTGCAGAAGATGTCAGACCTCTGACATACCTGCCTTGGCTTCAGATATGGATGACTGCCAACACAGAGCTGCTCATTCATTTCATCCCCCCCGCTGCTGCTAAGCCCAGCAAAAGGCCCTGCTGACCCTTTTTTCCGGCGCTGCTGATAAAATTTTGAAGCAGCTGCAGCTTCTCTGTCCGTTCACAGGCAGACCTGAAGCTGAGGTAATTGTATCTTTATTGCTGAGCTTGGAAACCTGCTTTGCTTCCATTTGAGCAGTGGAAACGTGATGAGTGTTCCCCGTGTCCTAATCCAGATCTTGGGAAACCTTTAGGTCCCGCTCAAAAGAGCGGGACGGCGCTAGGAGTCAGACCTCACACCAATATGGCTAAAAGCAGTCAGTTCACTTTATTCTACAGAACAGTGTGATTATATACTCTCTAGCAAGCTTAACAAAGCATGGCTGGGAACCACGGGGGGAGGGAAGTGAGAACAGTGAAGGCGATAGAGCGGACACCTGTGCAAGGCCTATATCTTATCTTGCCTCAGAGGAATGTTTCAGAATTAGGAGCTTCTATTCACAGTCCAAACTCCTTAACCCACTATCTGGCTTTGCTGCTAGCTCCACATTTCTTTAAAGTGATGTTTCATTCTGGCTGTTTTGTTCACAGGGACAGAGAGTGGGAATATGTGGCTGTTCTCACGGAGCCATTCCTCCACAGAAACGGTTATTGCTCCTTCAGCCGGTGGCAAGGCATGGGGGTTTATGAAGAGCAGCAATGTAAATGAGATGTAAAGAAGACTAATGTTTATAAATATCTTAAGTATGGGATGCAGGAAGAATTGGCCAGCCCCTTTTCAGTGTCTGTGAAGACAGGACAAGGGGCAATGGCTGCAAATTGGAGCACAGGAGGTTCCGCACCAACATGCGGAAGAACTTTTACACAGTGAGGGTGACAGAGCACTGGAATAGGCTGCCCAGGGAGATGGTGGAGTCTCCTTCTCTGGAGATATTCAAGACTCGTCTGGACATCTATCGTGTGCAATATGAGCTGGGGAGCTGCTTTGGCAGGGGGGTTGGACCCGATGACCTCTCGAGGTCCCTTCCAACCCCTGTGATTCTGTGATTCTGTGATTCTGTGATTATCCACAGGGCAGCTTTACAAACAATGGGAAATCAAATGCTCTCTCTCTCTCAAAGGGAAAGAGGGTGGTTTGTTGGGCACAAGCCTGGTTCTGTGCAGAGCCAAGACCTCGCGCAGCTCATCAGTGCTTCAGTAAAGTGCTTTGACCTCAGTAACCATGTTAAAATTCTCAGACCTTCCCCTGTAGGAAAAACATCAAACATCTACACGTGATGAGAGTAGTGACAGCCTGCCCAGACACTTGGCTCTGGACCAGGCACTGGTGGGACTCCATCCTCCAAGTGATGCAGCTATGTCCCAGACTTCTTCTGGCATATTCGGTGCAAAGCAAAGCCTGCTTTGCTACTAAAATGACCTACCTTGCTGTTGCATTTAGCTGGTTAGTTCTGAATCCCTGATATGCCCAGGAACAAGCAAAGAGGAGGTGAGAAGTCATAGAACCATAGAATCACAGAATGGTTTGGGTTGGAAGAGATCTCAGAGCCCATCCAGTTCCAACCCCCTGCTATGGGCAGGGATGCCCTCCACTAGACCAGGTTTCCCAAAGCCCCATCCAACCTGGCCTGGAAGACTGCCAGGGAGGTGGCACCTGATGAGATGTAGAGCTCTCCATCCAAGTCACAGAATTCAGAATAGTAGAGGTAGGAAGGGACCTCTGGAGATCATCTAGTCCAATCCCCTACTATAGCAGGATCATCTCAAGCAGGTAGCACAGGATCCCATCCAGGCAGGTTTTGAATGTCTCCAGAAAGGGAGACTCCACAACCTCTCTTGGCAGACTGTCCCAGGGCTCTGTCACTTGCAGAGTGGAAGAAGATTTTCCTCATATTGAGATGGACCTTCCTGCATTACAGTCTGTGCCCATTGCCCCTTGTCACCACTGAGAAGAATCCGGCTTCATCATCTTGACATCCACCCTTTAAACATTTGTAAGTATTGATTAGATAGTTACAAGCATTGATGAGATCCCCTCTCAGTCTTCTCTGGGATAAACAGCCCCAGCTCCCTCAGCCTTTCCTCATACAAGAGATGCTACAGTCCCCTCATCATCCTCCTAGCCCTCGCTGGACTCTCTCCAGTAGTTCCCTGTCTGCCTTGAACTGGGGAGCCCAGCACTGAACACAGAACTCCAGGTGTGGCCTCTCCAGGGCAGAGTAGAGGGGGAAGACAACCTCCCTTGAACTGCTGGCCACACTCTTCTTAATACACCCCAGAACACCGTGGGACTTCTTGGCCACAAGGACACACCGCTGGCTTATAACTCATTGTCCACCAGGACTCCCAGGTCCTTCTCTGCAGCACTGCTTCCCAGCAGGCCAACCCCTGGCCTGACTGGTGCCTGGGGTTGTTCCTCACTAGGTGCAGGACCCTACACTTGCCCTTGTTGAATTACATTTGGTTCCTCTCCACCCACCTCTCCAGCCTGTCCAGGCCTCACTGGATGGCAGGAGAACCTTCTTGTGTGTTGCTCACTCCTCCCAGTTTAGTCCCTATCTCAAACAGGCTGTATTAACAGTCTGTGGGGCCAACAGCATGCTAAAACGCATCTTGGTCAAGCAACATGGTGCTGCAATATCCTCTGTGGGCTTCCTGGCTTGGACACACCTCTAATTCCAACATCTCTTCGTGATCACTGTGTTATAGTGTTGTACCTGAATCTATCTCACCCTTATGAACGGGCAACAGAAAACTCTCATGCAGCTCAATTAGCTCAAGTCATGCTTTGGAAGATAATAGAGAATTTAAATTTAGCACTGACATTTCCTCCCCTATTTACGGTTTCATTCGCTGAATGAATGGCACTCACTGTTTCCTTGGGTGATGAGGGAGCTCTCAGCAAGAGATAGCACATAAAAGTGCTCACTCAAGAAAAAAAAAAAGGAGAAAAAAGAAAAGCCCAATACTCCCTTGATACTATTTACTCCAATATTTGCAATAATGAATCAACTTCCATCCAATTTTGAGGTATCCAGCTGTCAGCCCGGTAACTAAACCCCACAAGAGCATTCAGCTTGGTGACCTGAAGGTTTTAGCCTAGGATCAAGCTTTTAGCCTCACATAGCTTGAGTGAGATCTTTCCCCACAGGGCCACAGCCCAGACTCCTTCCTGGGTGGGATTTTACACGAACCCCAAGCCAGCAGATGGTTTCCCAGCAGGAGAAATAAATTTGGCTGTGCAAGAATGGGACATAATTGAGAACCTACTTCATCAAATCCAGAAGGGCTATGTTGGCTTGTGAGGTTGTGAGTATTGCCACCAGCAGAAGAGCAAGTGCTTTTACCAAGTCTTTCTTCAAGGAACTTGGGGCAAGTACCTACAGCAAAACACTCTATCCTGTAGGTAACGAGGTTAATTTCGAATGAGGCAGATAAAGCACCTTTGCCTGTGATGGCTTTGGGTTTTGCAGGCATCTGACTGCATCCATCAGGATTTAAGCATCAGCTGAGCATCAGTTTTGATGACCTCAGGGTAAGTTAACCAGCCTGATCCGTTGGGGACGCACCACAGATAGTTTTCCAAGGAACTTATTAATACTTCCCTCCTTTATCAAATAGAGAAATTGGAGTCATAAAGAAGCAACACAACTAGCTAAAGGTTACCCAAAGGTAGAAATAAAAATGGGCACCTTCTGCACCCTAATCCAACCACAGTAGCCACTAGGCAGTAGCCTTTAAAGCCAAAATGGTCTAGGAGGAAAGCCTGATGAGTATCTCTGTTGGACTCATTAGGATTTGGATCAAGTACAGAGGCTAATCTTTCTATGTTCCCCTACGGAGCTATGCTCTTAAATGATTCATGTAAATGAGGTACATACATTAAACTTGCAATGCTATAGGCATCAATATGCAAGTGTTAGAAACTGCTCTTTATTCAAGCAACCTGGGCAAAATCCTGATTCGCCTACCTAAAAAAAATAAAAGAAATATAATGCTAAAGGAACTAGGATAAAGATGATTATTTTAAGTACACATCTAAAGAAAGGCAGAATAATTTTGAATGTATCCTTGCCCTCTATTATTCACTGGAAAAGGTCTCATCTTTTGTGCATTTGTAAATATACTCAAGTCCATGATTATGCATTGTCATGACTGTTTTGTGATGAAATTGTCAATCTGAGCTGCTCTGGAATTAAGCTGAGTTTTGCAAGTGACTTCTTTGTCAGAGAAAAAAAGAGGAGAGCAATCTCTTTCTTCTGGTATGCAGGGAATTGGCCATATTTTTATTTAAAAAAAAAAAATCCACTGAGTTAATCCACTGCTGGTTTCACAGCCCAGCCTTCCAAGCCTTGAAAAGCCTCAGAATCACAGAATCACCAGGTTGGAAAAGACCTTTGAGATCATCGAGTCCAACCATTCCTGTCCTCTACTAAACCATATCACTAAGTACCTCATCTACCCTTTTTTTAAACACATCCAGGGTTGGTGACTCAGCCGTCTCCCTGGACAGCCTGTTCCAGGCACTGACAACTCTTTCAGTAAAAAATTTTTTTCTAATATCTAATCTGACCCTGCCCTGGGGCAGCTTGAGACCATTCCCCCTTGTCCTGTCGCCTGTCACCTGGCTGAAGAGACCATCACCCACCTCTCTGCACCCTCCTGGCAGGTCAGTGTAGGTGGTGATAAGGTCTCCCCTCAGCCTCCTCTTCTCCAGGCTCAACACCCCCAGCTCCCTCAGCTGCTCCACATAGGATTTGCCCTCCAGCCCCTTCCCCAGCCTGGTTGCCCTTCTCTGGACTCACTCCAGGACCTCAATGTCCTTCTTGTAGTCTGAGGCCCAGAACTGGACACAGCACTGAAAGTATCTTAACTCATACCTGAATCTCACCTGTAACAGGATTTATATGGACATCACTTTTGAGGAACAGACTTGGTTCAGCTGTCCACACAGAATTATCTAGTGCAATTTGAGATGCTTCAAGAGTATCTCACCAGGCTCCAAATAATGCTCCAGAAGGACACAGGTCTCTCATTGCATCTGCATCATAACTTCCATCCTCTTATGGATGCTTCAGATGCATCAAAATATTCTGAAAGCCTCAAAGAAGATGAGAAAACAAAACAATTACTCTCATAATTTCCAGAAGCAGCAATGTATAATGATGTCATTTGGCAATTGTATTAAATATTGGCGCTGAAAGTGGTAGGTATTAACACCAGATCTCTCCAGATCATGTTTTGTGCTGTTACTAGAAGAAAATCCTTCTTTCCTCTCAAGTTACAAAGAATAAATAAACCCTCCAAGGTAGGTTGGTGAACTGGAGGACTTTGACTTGCATAAAAACCAGAAGAAACTCTCCAGCAACATCCTCACCAGCAACCAAACACTTGCACAGGCTCACCCATATATTGGGAAACCTTTAGAAAGGGTCTTGTCATAGATTTGACCTGGAACAACCTGCCAGCCAGCACTTTCCCAGCCATCGTCCAGGCACAGTTAGGGGTCACCATGGGTCAGGGACCATTTGCTGTTTCACGAAGGGATGTCCCTTGTGCCCATCTGGAAAATGAACATACTCAGCTGCCTGAACAAGGACTATGACCATGTTGGCATCACAGATAAAACCCCATTCCAGGCCCAATCATCAATGTAGTCAGTGATGTCAGCAAAATTACATTTTAATTTCTAGAGACCCTTCAGCCTGGAGACTCCAGGGAACTCAAAACCTCAAAAAGGCTTTGCACATCCCTCTGGCAAGCCAGGCAGACCTGCTTGGACAGGCAAAAACCCCACAGATTTTTATTTTTTCATATTAATTTCAACAGCAGGAAAAAGCGAGTTTATAATTGCATCTTCAAATAGAAGTTGCTAGCACCTAAAGCAAAATCTGACAGTTTCCCACATAAATGCAATAGCACAAGTCAAAGAGGGGGGGAAAAAAACCCCACCTTGCATTTCATAAGTATATAGAAAAATATCAAATTCTACTTATACAGTAGCTTTTCATCAGCCAGAGCCCACAACCTCTAATAACACTTATTAACAGAGCTCTAAGAGCTCTCAGCTTGCTCATAATTCAGAAACAAAACCAAAAAATCATTCCAGAATTTATTTTTCCCTCCCAAATGTTAATCAATAGTTCAAAAGCATTGTTTGGAGGTAAATAGTTCTTTCGGTCTCAGCTTCAAATGTTTTAAGGATTTTTTTAAGTAAAGGGCTTTTTGCTTAAATGGCACTGTTCAAATTGCACTCAAATCAAAAAGCTGAGAGATTTAGTTCTGATGAGCAGGAAAAGGGGAAATTTAGGTGCTTTTCAAGCCTCTTGTTTGGTTTATACACAAATAAATCAACTATACCAGCAGCTAGCATTCTGTGTGCCTCTAAATCTGAATGTCTCCCCTGGAAAAAAGTTTTAGCCACAAAATGTTGCCCAGTTTTTCACTGTACTGTTGCCTGCCTATGAATATTTTCAGGGAAGGCACTGTTTGCTAACCACACAGCATCCCCAGCTACAGGGGAACAGCTTTTCTGAGCAAATAGGATGATTCAGAGCTGGAAACGGAGCACAAACACACTTCAGAGAAATATATAGCAGAGTCACTAAAACCTTGACATTTCCACAATAAGGTGTTTGCAATCTTGTCTCTATTTAGCAGAGGAATCTCAAAACCACAGCAAGTGTTACAGCAGCCAGATGTCCATATGGAGACTCTAGTGGTCCTTAGTGTAATTACTTGAGGGAGAACTCAGTCAAATGGGCTTTATCTTTCTGAGAAGTGGGTTTATTTTTTATTTTAATGGCCATTAGACATCAAAGCTTTGGACTGATGACTGGTCTGAGACACAGCACTTCTAGCCTGTGCTCTCTTGCACTGCATTGAGTCTTGTTTGATCACTGCAGGGAGGTCACCTACTAATTAACACCTTCCCTGCAAATACAGATCTACCAGGCTCTCCATCATGGGTCACCCGTGGAGCCAGGCTGCACAGAAATCCTCTTAGGCATAGTTATCTTGTGTCTATGTCATATGCATGGTGAGTCCTGTGTATCCTGGATATAGAATCATAGAAGCACAGACTGTGTTAGGCTGGAAGGGACCTTTAAAGGTCATCTAGTCCAACCCCCCCCCCTGCAGTGAGCAGGGACACCTACACTAGATCAAGTCATTCAAAGCCCCATCAAGCCTTACCTTGAATATCTCCAGGGATGGGGCCTCCACCATCTCTCTGAGCAGCCTGTGCCAGTGTCTCACCACCCTCAGCATGAAGAACTTCTTCCTAATGTGCAATCTAAACCTACCCTGCTCTGGTTTAAAACCGTTGCCCCTCACCCTATAGCTACATGGAGGATTCATTGTCCATGCAGTGCATGGTTCATCTGATATGAGGAGTAAGTCTAGTCCCTCAGGTCATCATGCACTTCTTGGACGTGTGAAGATCAGTTTTGTAGTATAGAACCAAGGGGGTTGATAAATAATCCATTACTCCTGCTGTTTTCAGAGCTGCCCCTACAGCAGATGCACAAACGCTACTTTCACAGTGCACCCCTCACCCTAAGGATTCATCAGGACTGAGACACCTTTGGTCAGTAGGAGTTTGAGTATGAAGTGTGTGAAGAGTGTTCTGTATCCTACAGGCTGCCAAACAGCTATGCATGGCATTGACTGTCAAAGTGTGGGACCTCCCAGGCATTGGCTCTTCCCAAATCTGGTTAAAAGTCAATCCCTAGCTACTGCCAACCAGCTAGACAGTGAAGATTTCTCACCACTGTTACTCTTCTGGTTCTGAAAAGGTTAAATAGCTCTTTCTGCTGACAGTAACAGCAGCTTAGCCTATTCTGCTACAGATTGACTGTTTCTCTAATTATATGCTGTCACTCCAAACTTCACAGATTCTCCAGATATCTTTCTTTCTTTTTATACACACACACGTGTGTGTATATAGATAGATACATGTTTTTTTTGTAAGTTCAGCATCAAACCATAGGCTGAAATGACCCCTATCATACTTGCAATTAAAACCTTTGCAAGCCCCTGAAATGCATCCCTCAATGTGTACCGCTCTTTGCACCTCCTCCTCATCCCCTTCCTGAGTGAGTTACAAAGGAAACACTAATTAGCTTCCAGCATCAGGCACGTCTGCATTATACACTGCTCTCAACTGACAGATACTGTAGAGTAATTGGGTCAAACACACAGATGCTCAGAACAACCAAAGCATTGTGGTTTTGCCTGCAGCTCTGTTGGAGGAAGAGCAGAGAATTCCACATTAAAGGAGGACCCAACACAGTTACTTGCAGCTCAGCTTCTTTAAGGGTGCTTGACTAGAGCTCTTTACTTGTATTAATGTTTTATGAGGGTTTTTACAAAAGCTTCCAATATCTGACTGGTAGAAAAATCATTTCACCCTTATAGAGAAACCATCACCAGGCTGAATGATCATAAATCTATCATTAACTTCCTGCAGGTAGCATGCCTTTCCTCTGCCACACACCCCCATCCCTCACACCCTTTGTCTTCTCCATAACTGAAATCGAAGCATCTCCTTCAGTGAACACTTTCTGGCATCATTAAGATCTTCACATTTATTCAGTAAAGGGTTTACAGTGTTGCCTCTCCTTAGCAGAGAACGTAAAAATAAGTGCAGTAAACCTAACTGGTGATGGCAGTTTGTGTTGACAGCACACTGTCTGAAGGGTGTGAATCCTCTCACGGGCTAGGAGCTGAGGATGAGCCCTGCAAGTGGTTAATTAAACTGTTACAAGCTGGGAAGGATGCAGAGGCATGAAAGGCTAGTTTTTGAGATAACATGGCTCTGCACAGACCAGTGTCACAGTGGTATGTGGCAGAGCAGATAGATGGAAACCACATCGGGTCCTCTCTGGTGTAAATGGATGAATTTCCCCTGCAAGAAAATATCCTAATTAGGGTAAATCAGTGTCTGCAGCCTGTTGGCCTGCCAAAGCCTGGAAAGTTGTGCTGGTTTATGTCTGAAGGGGTTCAGACTTAGGTTTTCAGAGTTGCAGCATTTTCACACTGGGATGATGGACATTTCTGTTGGCCATGGTTGAAAACATAGCTAGTCATATGATGCTGACAATTTTCCTTCTCTCCAAACACAAAGGATCCATGGGAACTCAGCTAAAAGTCCTACATGGTGCTAGCCCACTAACTTTCTCTGCCTCAATACTACTATGGGATGAGCTTGATGAGTTCAACAAGAAGGAGATGGTCTGTATAATCATGAATGAATGAATATGGGGTTTCCATGAGATACTTTTTTCGTAAGTCAGGTCCACCTGTGTAGAAAGAACCAACTGAGTTTAAAAAGGTCTTCAGAGAATAGACAACATTATGAGAGGAGATGCAGAGAAGCAGATGACATCTGTGCCTGGTAATAACTTTGCAGAATGTTAAAATCTTTCAGTTGGGAAGTTTGGCCATTCTTTCCATCCCAGGGATACACCAAGGCACCTTGTGCAAAGTGGGTTCCTCCTTTTATTCTTCAAAGGTAATACTTTTTGCCAGAGAAGAGTGTGACCCACGTAATAATCAGCCCCCATATCCTCTTTACTTTTGTGGACTTGTCCAAACTGTTCAGCAAGATCATTGCAGCCTTTATTGTTTCCAGTCAGAGACAGCAGCAGCTTCATGCTTAGCATATAATTTAGTGGAGGCAGAGGTGCCCTTGATCCCAAAGCAAGGATCTTGAATACTATGACACGCCAGACACACAGATCCCAGCTTCAAAGACTAACTCATTGTTATCTGCACAGCAGTTGAGGTTAGTGCACCTTTTGAAGGTGTCCACCAAAGACTTTCCAGGCCTAGTCCAAAATAAAACAAATAAACACCCTCCTGAGATGACTACTCTTTGCTGATCAAAGTCAGAGTGAGTGCTGGGTTAATCTGGGAAAATCTCAGACCTGGGGTTTTACTTCATACACTCTCTCACTCTTTACAAAGCAAAGGATCTACCCAGATTTTACCAACAGCTCAGCACAAAAGCACATTCCTCCCCAGAGGAAATAACCTTCCCTCAACTGGGGAGTGGAAAGGAGTGTTGGGTCAGAACTGCAAAGTCCTTCTGTAAGGTGACCTCCTTATAGAGGCACACAGGGCCTGGAGAGGAGCAGTCTGGGAGTTGTTCAGGTGGGCTGTTTTCCTAATCTCAGCAGGCAGACCTGGTTTCTGGGCAGTGAATAGCACCGAAACCCCCCAGACTCCTCACATTGCCTCTGACCTGATATGCAAAGGTCACTGCACCACAGCTCTAATGGGTTATCTCTTTTAAATGGTGTGTTTGAGATGAAGCACAGAGATACCAGTGGCCATAGGGCCTGATAGGGCCTGATAGGAGCTTCACAGCTCACGTCTTGCCTTCTTGTCACCCTCCAGCAGTGCTGGCAGCAAGAGCAGCTCAGCTGCTGATAGATCATGGGCCAGGGACTGGTGAAGGGGCCATCACCCTCGTTGTGGGCTAGTGTGGAGTCAGCCCACATTCAATATGTGAGACTTGTCAGGCCTGCAAGGATCAGAACAAATCAGCAATGAACATTGGAGACCCTTGTTATATAAGCCCTGCCAGCTGGAGCAGAAGGGACCAGAAAGCTTTGTCCTGCAGGTCAAAAGAGGAGCCACCTAGGATTAGATATATCAGCCCTCATGAGAGACATTCCCACCTCTTAGCTTTCTTCTGCTGGAGCAGAGCCCTGGAGCCATGGACATGCTCTGGATGAAGACCATTTCTATCTGCTTTGCAACAGGAACAGTCAAAGCTGATGTGACCTGGTCAGGCAGAGGCCCTGTAAGAAGGTTTGATATCCAACTGTCCCCTCCCCACTCTGACTCCTTGCAGGTACCATCACCTCTCCACTCACCCTCCAATGCTGACCTGCAGCCCAGCAGCTGTTAAAGGGACCTGCCATGAATTTAGGTCCCTCCCCAGTGAGTCATCTTGAGCAGAAACCTCTTATACACACCACACACCTGTGGAGACCCCAAGAACCCTCACCACAGCTCAACTGATGCGAAGGAATCCCACCCTCAACATAACCCACCATGCCTGGGAAAAAGGAAGGGTGTGGATGAGGCACAGCAGTCTTCTGCCTTTCTCTTGTCCAGATTTTTCCAATGCTGCCAAAAAATGGAGCAGCTACAAGCACATCATCTTGCTACATAATGATGATTAAAGGACTGGAGCGTCTGGCTTTGTGGAGTCTCCATCTCTGGAGATATTCAAGACCCATCTGGATGCCGACTTGTGTGACCTGTCCCAGGGACCCTGCTTTGGCAGGGGGGGTTGGACTCGATGATCTCTGGAGATTCCTTCCAAGCCCTGTGATTCTGTGATAACTTCTGCTGTCAGCCTGCAAAAGAATATTGGAAAGGCAGTTCCTGGTACTGCTAATTTCGCAGGAAAATGAGAAGGATCTATTTCTCTCTTACAGCTGCAGGCTTGTACCTGAGGCCACTGGCTGCAGCACCAAAATACCCCTTGTGTCACCAGCTCTTGCCCAAACAAGTTGGGTGCCTGGGGCTACCCACAGCAGTCCCATGCAGTTTGGCACTTTTTGGGAACAGGACTCTCAAGAAAAAAAGCATGAGGTGTTGCTTCCGGCATAGTAACAAGCACAAGACATATGCATATAATATGCATATAATCCATGGTTTGGACACGTGGGACTCTAAGGGATTGAAGCATTCTGAACACAGAGCTGTGATTTCTTATGCACGTCACCATCTTTTACCTAATTCAGCTAGGGCAGCGGCCCCACTTTGGTATGGACCAAGTACCAGAGATTTAGACTGCTTTTTACAAAACTTTCTTAAATCCCAAAATGTCCCAGGGCACTTCCCAGTGCCATAATTCCCTGATTCTGCCAACTGCTCACTTGATTTAAGGAAGGGGAGTATCCCACAAGACTCATAAAAACAAAGATCAGGTACACTATGGTGACACATGCATGTACATTGGGGAGGAAAAGGGATCCATAACAAAGGGATTTCACTTATTTTCTTCTTTATTTTTCCCCCCCTTCCTTTTGTGTGTGTGTCTGTGCTGTACTGGGCACTGGTAAGGCTGCATCTTGGGTGCTGGGTCCAGTTCTGGGCTCCTCACCATAAGAAGGACATTGAGGTCCTGGAGTGAGTCCAGAGCAGGGCAACCAGGCTGGGGAAGGGGCTGGAGGGCAAATCCTATGAGGAGCAGCTGAGGGAGCAGGGGGTGTTCAGCCTGGAGAAGAGGAGGCTGAGGGGAGACCTTATCACTGCCTACAACTACCTGTAAGGAGGGTGCAGAGAGGTGGGTGATGGTCTCTTCAGCCAGGTGACAGGACAAGGGGAAATGGGCTCAAGCTGCACCAGGGCAGGGTCACATTAGATATTAGAAAAAAATTTTTTACTGAAAGAATTGTCAGGGCCTGGAACAGGCTGCCCAGGGAGATGGTTGAGTCACCTTCTCTGGATGTGTTTAAAAAAGGGTAGATAAGGTACTTAAGGATATGGTTTAGCATAGGTTGGGAATGGTTGGACCTGATGATCTCAAAGGTCTTTTCCAACCTTGTGACTCTGTGATTCTGTGATTCTATTTGTCTGTTTCTTCCAGGTCATGATAAATATCAAATACAGAGGAAACAAAGCCTTTACTTTTTTTCTTTAAAAAAAAAAAGTCCTGATAATATTTCTTGACTAAACCCCTCTGGATATTATCTACAGAATTATTTTTATTATTATTTTTTTTTGCTGTTCCAAGCCTTGCAATCCCTGACAAAGCAGAGGAATGGAAATGCTCCATGTGCCACCTAGCCTGCGATTAATCTGAAAGAACATCAATAAAACATGATCTGCTTCTCTTTGGCTGATAGACACTCATAAATAATAAAGCTATAAGATGGGGAGTCCAAAGCAAAAAGACTTTTTTCAATGTCAGAAACAGTTGGGGAAATAATGCCTGAAAATTCTGTGAGAGAAGTTAATTTAGAAGCCCCTGTTGTTTGTTCAGTGCTCTGCTTCCCTTCACGCCTGTCCTGCCACAGCCTGCCAGCTGCACAAAGCATTACTGAGCATCACCTGAGATCCCAGTGGCCCCTTGAGAAGAAAGGGTGACCTAAATTACACCTAGAAGCTTTCCCCAGCTATGCTGCCCAGGTGCTCTGCAAACACCCGTGTAGATGTGCTCATCACTTGTGTACTGCCAGCCCCACAAAGGCTGTCATGTCACCCAAAGTCTGTGCATACTTCATGTTGTGTGTCACTTAACAAATGTCATGTTGTTAGAGTCACGTCAAGACAAAGCAATTTGTTCTATGCAAGTTGAAAATTTTAGGTGTGGAAGGAAGCTTCAGAAGTCCCCACCACATCTAGCAATCCATGGATATTAGCAGTATGTATTCCTTCAATGTCTTCATTCTCTGTCCCTAACCCTAACACCACATTTCTCCCACCACAGAGAAAGGTTCTAAAGAAAGGTTTCCACAGAAACCTGTAGAAAGGTCTCTTTCTACAAACCAACTGGATTCCAATTTTCCTCACTGCAATGAAGGGCAAAAATTGACCTGGAGAAATATAGGTTGTTTTCATGGTGCCTGGGAACAAGGATATCTCATAGAGTTATAGAATCATTAATGTGTTAGGTTGGAAGGGAGCTTTAAAGCCCATATAGTCCCACCCCCCTGCAGGAAGCAGGGACATCACTAGATCTGGTTGCTCAGAGCCCCACCAAGCCTGACCTTGAATGTCTCCAGGGATGGGGACTCCACCACCTGTCTGGGCAACCTGTGCCAGTGTCTCACCACCCTCAGAGTGAAGAACTTCCTTCTAACTAAACCTGCCCTGCTCTAGTTTCAAACCATCACCCCTCATCCTATCGCTCCATGTCCTTACAAAGAGCCCTCCCCTGCTTTCCTGTAGGTCCCCTCCAGGTACTGGAAGGCCATGTTTCTATCGTGCAAGGCTATGCCATCCTCCCTAACCAGCATGGAGTGTATTAGTATTGATAGGATATTTATCAGTACAGCATAGCTTCAGATAGCAACACACACATGCAGAGCATGAACAAACATCAGAGATATTAGACACCCATGCTGACTTTAACCATGCCAGCAGAAAATGGTCTGCAAGGGGTAAAAGGTTCAGAAATTAAAACAGAGGCAGGGACTTGTCTTGATTATAGGCCAGAAATATTAATCCAATTAATTATTAACAGCTTGATTTATACAAAATTAGATAACCTGGTGCTAAAGTAAAGTGCATGGGTGTACTTTATAGGGGTGAAGGTTGCTTAGTGTTTGCAACATCCAAATGTCATACAATCACAGAACCACAGCCTAGTTTGGGTTGGAAAAGACCTCACAGCCCATCTACTTCCAGCACCCTGCCATGGGCAGGGACACCCCACACTAGCCCACGGTGCCCAAAGCCCCATCCATCCTAGCCTTGAACCCAGCCAGGGATCCAGGGGAAGCCCCAGCTTCTCTGGGCACCCTGTGCCAGGACCTCACCACCCTCCCAGGGAAGGATTTCTTCCTAGCATCTAATCTAAATCTCTCCTCCTTCAGACTAAGGACATCCACCCTTGTCCTTCTCCATGTTTCCTGTAGCCCCTTCAGGTACTGGAAGGGTGCTGTAAGGTCTCCCCACAGCCTTCTCCAGGCTGCACAACCCAAACTCTCTCAGCAGGTCTCCATAGCAGAGGTGCTCCAGCCAGCTCCATGTCCTTCTTGCCCTGGGGACCCCAGAGCTGGGCACAGTACTGCAGGAGGGGTCTCACCAGAGCACTCCTCAGTAGATAAAGTTGGTTTATATTTGTGACACTGAAAACACCTGTTGTCACTGTGGCACGGAGCCTGTGAGCATGCCTATGTTCCTACCTGCAAAGACCCCAGCTCTTGGGAAACTTTATCTCTGAACTTGAGTAAGTTGAGGTAGATTTCTTCTCTGCTGTCTCTAAATGATTTTCAAAGAAAGATCTGAATATAGATCTCCATTTTTAACCTAAATCTTTATTTTTTTTGGCATCTATTTGCATCTATTTGGTGGTTTTTTCTTCTCTCCTGCTATACATAAAAATTTCACGAGTGGCATAATGCTGCCATGTAGGAATTCTTTCAGACTTATTTGAATTACACTTATTTTCTAATTAGGATATCTTTAACATTTTAAGTGAACGTTTCTTTCCTATTTGAGAGGCTATTTTCTCTGGGGGGGTGTTGCTTGAACTCTGGTTGAAGTCTGGGGGGAACAGCAAGATCCAGAAGCCTTTAAAATCCACCAATGCATCTGCTGCTTCCCTGGTGTTTTTGACAGCTATGGTTGGACTTGGGCTGCAGTTCCACAATGTCTTCATCCACATTATAGTGTAGTCCACAATCAGCCACGTAGACCAGTTCAGAGCCCCCACCATCTCATGGTGGACCCTGGAGAGGGTCCTGAGGTCAGTTGTGTTGAGCACAGGCAGTTACATTGCTCCAACGTGCTGGAAGCAAGTGGAAATGAAGGAAAAATGTAAATGTGCCAACACAACATAAAAGGTCTGTGTGTACTTTGCCCCAGGAGAGGGAGATGAGCTCTCAGCTCTGTGGTTTTCTCCTTCACCTCAGATGGCTGGTGACCATCCTCTAGCCAAGCATGACCTAGTCTTTCCTCCTCCTCCTAATGCCCAATGATAAAATAGCTAATACAGTGTTATTTTCTTGAACAGCCAACCTCTAGGGAGATGGACAGGACACCAGGTTGTCTCTAGTGTCATCCAGCACATTCTATTCTCATTACTAGTTTCCTCTTTAGCTGCTCCCAAAACTACAGGTGAAGCAGCACTGAGGTTTTGATTTCTAATGGCTACTGGAAATGTGTGCAAACTTGGAGGGACTCCAGGGTTACCAACCTGGACAAAAAGGCTTGGCTGATAAGTGAAAATATTACCAAAGCCAAAGACATGAGATTGGAAGCAAATTGTGTCTGTGCTGGGAATCCTTTCTGGGCCTGACCCTCAGCAACAAAAGGGAAAGAGAATAAGCCAATGCCTTCATCCATCATCATGACAGTGTCCATACAGACAGTGCTTTTCATCTGAGGCAGCTTTATGCATTTATCATAGTAGCTGTCCTCAGAATTTGTAGCACCCTTCTCAGGGTAGTATCTACACATCAGACTCTACCCTCTGTGAGGAAGAGAGATAAATGCTCAATTCAATGGAAACTGGAGTGCTGGGCAGTGAGTGAGCCAGAAAACAGCTATTGAAACAGAAGATCAGCCCTGCAATTAAAATACATGTTAGTGCATTGGTCCAAGAGAGTGAAAATCAGCCATCTCCATCATTCATAGTGCTGGACCCATGAGCAGGAGGGAGGACTGATGCACTAAAGCACAGAACGGCCCCTTCCTCCATGATGGGTGCTCTTCAGGGGCCTTTGTGTTCTTCCAAATGGCATCTGACCAGCCTGCACTCACAGAGAGGACTTCACCCCAGGAGACAGTGACAGAGACATGGCATCTCTAAAAGCCACCACTTAACTGCTGAGCAGCAGGAACTCTCTATGTGCATGCCATGGCAAAAGTATGCTAATCTGGCTCCTATTACAGAGCCATATAACGTGTTGAACCCATCCCAAATTACCCTGCATGGCCCATTCCCAGTGTGCATGAATCCCAATGCTCATCTAATCCCTGGAAACTTTTACACTGGGGCAACTGGAGGAGTTTGAATTTGTGAATCCAGCACCATGGCATCCCATAATATCCTCACAGAGGCTGAATGGGGTCCTCCCCACCCAGGACTCCATTACCAGGGAGGCAAGAGCAGGCGGCTCCATCTCTTTATGGGGAAATATTATCCCTTCCTGGCTGTTTGAGGAAAGGAGAGCATCTAAAGGCAAGACAGCCTTTATCAAGTCGAGCTTAGGCAATGGTAAGGGAGAATGGGATATTTTGGTTTTCTCTTCCACCCTGAGCAAGCTGAGAAAAATAATTCAGCCCTGTCTGTTTGCTCGGGAATGAGCAGGATGGAAGAAGAAGGGTACCTCAGCCTTGTTAAGCCCTGGCACAAATGACTTCAGCCAGGTCTGCTGTACAAGTTTTAGAGTTTGATCAAAGGTTGTTTTAAAACTGGACTTAAGCAGAATTCTCCAGCCCCAGAGAAGAGAGGAAGGCATGAATCTCTTTGCCAGAGGGTGGCCTGGAGTTGCCATCCAGGATCACCAGCACTGGGGCCCCAAATCTTCAGACAGCTTTTGAAACAACTCCCATGTAGTTCGAGGCCCTGATGTCATGGTTTCCACTCCCAAGTATGCCCATGTTCAGCAAAGTGGGTGTCTTCTCCTCCTTTTCTTCTGTCCTCTCATGCTGAACACTGATGCCTTTGCCTCTCCCCATCTGCCACTCTACAGACCTAAACCTTCCTGGTTCTTCACGATTTTCAGACTCAAAAAAACTGCGCAGAACCAGCAGACAGACTGTTTTTGGTATCTCCCCATCACTGGATATCTTTAGGAATCAGCTAGACCGATATCAATCAGACTCCTCTTTGGTGAAGAGCTGAGAGCTGGATTCACAATCCTCAATCCTTTCAGCACGAGGCTTTCCCTGCTTGGTGCCAGTCTCCATGGTGGCCTAGAGAGGACCGTGTTATTTTCCTCTTAGCAGTGCTCAAACAGCTGCTGCAAACAGATGCCCTACTAGAGGGAAGCCTCATTTTCTCTGTGTAACTCCAGCTCCAGTATCGTAACATCTGAATAATGTATCAGAGCCGTGATGTGCACCATCCCTTCAGCTCCCTATTCGCCCCGAGTTCCCTGTCATCTCGGCCTGATGCAATCAAAGAAACAGTACAGGATCCTTTCCTAGCTCCTGGGTACCTTTGCTGAAAAGGCTCTGATCACTGTTAATCACGTTGGTTCAGCAAGGCCCAAATTCTAATGCAATTAACAGGGGAGTAACTGAATCAGCTTTATTGTGTCTCCACTGGGGACATACAAAAACACCTTCAGGCCTGCAGAGGCCATGTGGAACTCCACAGGCTTTAACGCTCTTCCACATATCCCCATATCAGAAACTGCCACAAGTTTAATCACATTTTTCTTCCTAAGTCACAGCTTCCAGGCAGCTCGGTGACCTGTGGCTCCAAACCTTTTTTTACTAAATAAAAGCTCTTGATTTATTTTGATTAAGATGGATAAACACATCTCACTTTCCCAGAGGAGAAAGGGATTTTAGGATTGATATGCAGCACCTTTAGATATGCCTCTGGTGGTATAATCACAATTTCCAGCATGTAGCCAAGCACACTTGGATCAGAGACAAGCAGCTGGCAGAGCGAGGACTGGATTGTCCTAGTTTTGGCAGGGACAGAGTTAATTTTCTTACTAGCTGGTGTAGTGCTGTGTTTGGGATGTAGGATGCGAATAATGAGAACACACTGATATTTCAGTTTTTGCCAAGTGAAGGAGTTTCCAGCTTCTCACGCTGATGACACAGGTCAGGGGGACAACCAAGAATCTGTGAGAGGACACAGCCAGGACAGTTGATCCAAACTAGCCAATGGGATATTTTGTACTACATGATGTGATGCACTATGTGCTGTACATAGCTGGGGGGTTGGCCAGGATGCAGTTCAGCTCCGGATCTGCAGGGGGAAATGGCCAACCCCTTTTCAGTGGTCTGTGGGGACAGAACAAGGGGCAATGGCCTCAAGTTAGAGTATAGGAAGTTCCACACCAACCTGGGGATGAACTTTTACACAGTGAGGGTGACAGAGCCCTGGTACAGGCTGTCCACGGGGGTTTGGAGTCTCCTTCTCTGGAGATATGCAAGACCCTTCTGGACGGCGACCTGTGCAACCTGTCCTAGGGACCCTGCTTTGGCAGGGGGGTTGGACCCGATGATCTCTCAAGGTCCCTTCTGACCCCTAGAACTCTGTGATTCTGTGATTCTGTGATCTGGCTGAGTATTGACTTTGGGTGGTGGGAAACTGTGCTGTGCATCCCTTGATAAGTAGATTCTTTTTATTATAAATTTTATTATTATTATTATTGGTGGTGGTTTTCTCTTCCTTTTCCATCCTATTAAACTGTCTTTACCTCAACCCACAGGTTTTACTTTTCTTTCTTCTTTCCCATTCTCTCTCCCACCCCACTGTGTGTGGGAGTGACCGAACAGCTCTGTGGTTGCTTCGGCTGCCAGCTGGGTGAAACCACGATGTGGATGGAGGCTATTTAAATCCTTTCCTGATTACAAGCCTCATGATGGGACTGGTTGCTGCTTAATTAGGTATTCACTTTTTCCTTCTCCAGTTCTGTCACCACTAGTAATAAAGGAAGGAAAAAAGGAGGACAGGGTGTAAAGAATATGAACCCTGACCCTCCCCAGGATGGGTAGGCAGCCTTCGTTGTTGCATTCATCAGGTTTTGGTTGCTTGTCTTTTTTATTTTCACAATCACAGAACTGTAGGGGTTGGAAGGGACCTCGAGAGATCATCAGGTCCAACCTCCCAACCATCCACATTTGTGGACATTGAATGTGCATCTATGTGAGCAACGATGAAGAAAAGTGAAGGAGCAAGGAAGGCCCTCTCTCTTTCATGGGAAAAACTTGTCATCATCCTTGGAAAACTGCATCCTACTTTCACAGAATCGCAGAACCACAGAATTGTAGGGGTTGGAAAGGACCTCCAGAGATTTTTGGATTCAACCCCCCTGTCAAAGCAGGGTCCCTAGGACAGGTCATATAGGGAGGTGTCCAGATGGGTCTGGAATATCTCTAGAGAAGGAGACTCCACACCCCTCTGGGCAGCCTGTCCCAGGACTCTGTCACCCTCACTGTGAAAAAGTTCATTAAGCTAAATAACAGGTGATAGGACAAGGGGGAATAGCATGAAGCTGTGCCAGGGCAGGTTTAGATTGGATGTTAGAAAAAAATTTTTTACTGAAAGAGTTGTCAGGGCCTGGAACAGGCTGCCCAGGGAGGGGGTTGAGTCACCTTCCCTGGATGTCTTCAAAAAAAGGGTAGATGAGGTACTTAGAGATATGGTTTAGTTTAGGATGCGAATGGTTGGACTTGATGGTCTTAAAGGTCTTTTCCAACCTTGTGATTCTGTGATTCTGTGATTAAATTCCGTGTTTCCTAGAGAACTTGGTGCTTTTCTTCTAGCGGGTTTATAAGATCATCTCAGTTGCATAAGAAGCTGTTTTTGGCTGAATCACACCCCATCAAGGGAGAGCTGTTTCCTACAGCACGATTACCTGCGGTGGCAAGCCTGAACCCCTCTCCATGCAGTGATTTCAGCCTGAGCTGGACTCATTATGGAGTCAGAGCGACTCCTGCACTCTGCATTCATTTATGCTCAGAGGCATTCACTAGAAGTTCATCTCTTTTTCCCAGCACCAGGAAAATCGTTTCACTTGTCAGCAAGACAGAACCTTTTTGATCAACCTGAGACAGGATGTCTTATGGTAAATACCTCGCTGCCGGCAGCAAGGTGCAATCTGTGCTATTTTCCAGTCCTGATTTCCTTTGTTTTCCACCCTCAGGTTCTTTCTTTCACAAAGCAGCAATGAGGACTGGGACAATTTACACTCTGTTGAAACCCATTAGGCAGCTTTTCAGCCCCTCTGAGTCTTTCCACGTTTTATTTATTATTATTTTTAAGCTTCAGAAAGGAATGAGAGCCAAAGAGAATACCTTGTGCTGGACATGGGGTTTTTTTTTTGGTCTGCATTTGTCCCCAGATGTGGTCTAGGGACACTTCTGTGTGTAGGCTGGTAGGATTTCAGACGAAGTCAAATCTTGGTCTCAGTACCACAACTGGAAAACAGACTCATCCACGTGATACTGGGGTCTGGAACATTTGTTCTGGGGACAGAAGAAAGGTGGAGAAGAAGGAGAGGTGATACCAACCTATGATGCACCCCGTGTTACTGTGTTGTTCTCCTAAATGAGCAATTTCAAAACAAAAGGAAAAGGAGCTGTTCTTAAAGAGTTCAGATGTTTTGATGACATTTTTGAAAGAAACTCTTTCCACCCACACAAGCTTTTCATTTTGAAGATTTCCTTAATTGCTCCATTGTTATCTTAATGCTCAAACTTTGATCAGAGCACTTTGATTCAAATGAAATGTTTTATTCTCAGAGTTGCCAGTAGCTCAAAACATCACTTGCTCTAATTACTCTAATTGCAGAGGCAGGGCAATTTGCCTGCTTAGTGCAGGAGGGATCAAATGGCCTAAGAGTCAGAGATGAGGCACAGAGGTCACTACAACTTCCTGACCAGGGTAAAAGCAGAATGAAATGCTGTAAAGACTGCCTGTGTGAAAGAGGCAATGGAGATGGACATAAGAACCAGCGTTCAATTCCACCTCTTCCCTGGTGGAATTCCATGGCACCCATTTCAGTAGGCATTGATGCCTCTATCTGAGCTCCTCACCCCATATGGGGCAATTCACCTTGTCCTGAAGAGGGTCTATAAATAGGTCAAACATATTGCTCTCTAAAAGTACCAACTTCTCCCCTAAATCTGCCTTAAAGCAGGCTTGTAGTGCCATTTGTCACCCACAGGGCCCTCCTACTGCATGTCTAGCTGCCACTTCAGAGGACCTCGAGTACCTCATAGGTTCTGCCACCCCATACAGCTCTCTCACATGCCCCAGATCACGTAAAAAGGCACTAAGCACACCTGTTCAGTCCACTGAATAGAGCTGACCACAGACTTCAAGAGACAGGGAAAACAATAATTCCCTTAGGAGTTTTCTCTACTAAGTGAATCACCTTCAACATTAATATTTTTCTCCTTGCTATGTTGTGGTTTTGTCTAGATTAAAGAGCCCATTAGTGTCCAATATTTTCCCCTCAGTGATGTACTTTTAAAGACAGCAATCAATCCTCCTATTGACGGCAGCAGGGTAGATAGAGTTGGTGAGGTCTTACTGTAAGATCTATTTTCCAGTTCTGAAATCATTTCCATGGGTGGCAGAAATGGGCAAAATAAGGCAAAAATGAATTTTGAATGGAAATTGGTTCTTAAGGAGAATTAATTGCCAGTCAATGCATGTAATTCACAGGACTCAGAATTGCAAGTGTACAATATAGTCTACTTAAAAACCAATTTCTCCTTCTTCATAGCATCATTTCTAGGACTGAATGCCATGCTTGCATTGAGGAATGAATCTTGTTCCAGGCAACAAAAGGGGTTTCCTCTTACTTCACATCTGCTCCTGGCTATCATGAGGCAAACAATCAAGGTGAGCTCCTTAAAGGGATTTCTAGTGCCTTCCACATTGAGCAAAACATAGAGTTGTCAGTGCCTGGAACAGGCTGCCCAGGGAGGGGGTTGAGTCACCATCCCTGGATGTGTTTAAAAGACAGGTAGATGAGGTGCTCAGGGATATGGTTTAGCATAGGACAGGAATGGTTGGACTTAATGATCTTAAAGGTCTTTTCCAACCTTGTAATTCTGTGATTCTGTGAAAAACATTGCTAGCACATGAACTCCTGAGATCTCTTCATGCCAAGGGCACTGGGGAAAGGGAGCTCTGCTTAACTGGCCACATAGTTGAAGGGAAAGTCATTTGTAAAGTCACCCGTACTGTTGACTTACTATCAACCTCTACAGCTTTCAACAGGAGGAACAGTGACTTTTATTACAGGCGTCAGCTAATGCAGGGAAGTAATTATGTTAATGAACAAGACAAACAGAGATTTGTGAGGCAGAGTCAGGGAATTAGCTCATGCAATACATCAGAGCACATTTTAAGCCAGGCACGGGTGACAAATGTCCTCGCGACTGACAAATGAGGGAACTGAACCAGCAAGCTCAGGAACAGAGGCACAAGCAGTTTTTGCTGCTCTGGGGAAGAAAAAACTAAAAAAAGAAAGAGAAAACTAAAAGATAAAGATTGTAGGCTACCTTGCTAGAGATCTGTAAAGCATGCAGTTCATGGGTCCAACCTCTATGTTTTATCTGAAGGTCATAAACATACTAATATATATGACTGAGTCCCATCTGACTGCCTGAAAAATAGCACCAGAGAATGAATTTGCCTCTGGAAGTATCTTCTTCTCTTGACTGATGTAGAAAGAGCCTGGATGACTAATTTAGAATTAGCAGTTCTCTTTTAAGCATCTGTGGTGAGATGAGATGTATTCTTCCTCTATTGCTTCTGTAGGAAAGAAAGGTTAGGCTGAGAAAAAGATGGTCTTGCTATGTAAGGCTACTTGGGCTTCCTGAGCTTACAATACAGTCTACTTAAAAAGCAATTTCTCCTTCTTCATAGCATCATTTCTAGGACTGAATGCCATGCTTGCATTGAGGAATTAATTTTGTTCCACGCAACAGAAGAGGTTTCCTCTTACCTCACATCTGCTCCTGGCTATCATGAGGCAAACAATCAAGGTGAGCTCCTTAAAGGGATTTCTAGTGCCTTCCACACTGAGCAAAATAGAGTTGTCAGGGCCTGGAACAGGCTGCCCAGGGAGGGGGTTGAGTCATTGGTCTGAGCATCTTGCTGATTTTTAGTCAAGTCTGAGCATCTTGCTGATTTTCTAACTAAATTCTCATGTGGTTGGTTTTGTTTTAATGAAACAGTGAAGACTTAGCTCCAGAATCTATGCTCAGTAAAGTCTTCTCTCATCCAACAGCTCTTCCCTCTCTTTTTTGCTTATATGACTGTTGAAAACATTCTTCTCCAAAGCAAGGGCATTTCAGTGTCCCTCTACTCCCCTTCTTTGTCACGAGCTTCCCGATAAAACAGGACTCCAAAGAGGCAGAAAACCATCTTTTTCCCAGCAGAAAAAGATGCTTTCTCCAGAGCTTTCTCTCAGCTTTCTCCAGAGCAGTTGCCACATCGAATCCAGCTGTTCCAGCTGCTAATTGCATGGGAGGAGGGCTCTTTGAAAACCCTTGTGTTCACCTCCTGACAGTCTGTGCCACCCACGCAGAGCCAAAGGACCATTCAGCAGTGATTCTGCTGCCCCCACAGCTTCCCAGCATCCACATCGGGATGACAGGGGCTGACTGGGGGTTACGAGTCCAAAGGGGTTCTTCATACCATGGGGCTTTGATGAACCCTGGCATAGAACCAAATCTCACTGATCCAGGCATAAACTGCACAGAGGAACAGACAATTCCTGCTACAAAAATCTCCTAATCCAAATATATAAAAAGGAAAAAATTGAGAGGAGTGGGGTCTTCTTTTACAGCCAGGGAAGTGAAGCCCATATGGAGCGTGGAACTGCCCCGTGGTCACCTGGGGTGTCAGTAGCAGAACATGGAAGGAAATCCAGATCTCCTGAAATGTGCTGAACTACTGAAATCTTGAACATGCCCTTCTTCCCAGATATGGCACAGACATGAAACACGGCCAGGTATCCATGCTTTGAAAATGCAGCTGCACACCAGCTGAGTTTCTCTGAAGATGACAGAACTTCCCTGAAAGAGCAGGGTAGCAGTAGCTTGTGCTGGAGCTCTGAAGTCCAGATGTGGCTTGGAGGCCAGATTTTATTCACTGGGAATGAGATTGCAATCAGAGGGGAGGTGAAGAATCACAGAATCACAGAATCACAAGGTTGGAAAAGACCTTTGAAGATCATCAAGTCCAACCATTCTCATCCTAAACTAAACCATATCTCTAAGTACCTCATCTACCCTTTTTTTGAACACATCCAGGCTGCAAACAATCAGCTTTTAACCCCAGAAACAATTTTTACAGAACACAAAACAAAACTCATCCAAGGGAAACTGCAGCATTGTAAGGCAAGGCGCTGTCACACATAAATATAAAATAGATGCTAAAGACGTATATTTAAATGCTATCACTTCATGGATGAGGGGAAAGAATTCCAGTGCCATTATTTCTGCTTGACTTGTGCTTGACAACACGATTTTCCTCCCAATGCTTGTTAATGACAGCATAAACAGAGGCCAACCACTGACACATACCATCAACACTAGAAGAAAAGCGTGGTTGCTTGGAACACAAAGATCCTTCCGAGAGCTCTTAATAACTGAGAAGCTGCTGCTATTACCACTACAGCCGCTATGAACGTTAGTCAAAGCACCTCTAAATGGAGGGAGCACACTGCAAGGGAGCCATTTCATCACAGTTGACTTTATGGCAGTAATAACATTTCGATTTCTAATCCACCATCCTTTCAAATGAGAAACTCTCGAAGCAAGAGCTCGGCCTCTCTCATTCCTCTCTTTCCCCTATGAAGAGAGGCTGAAGGAGCTGGGCTTGTTCAGCCCAGAGAAGAGAAGGCTGTGGGGGACCTCATTGCAGCCTTCCAGTGCCTAAAGGGAGCAGAGAAACAGGAGGGGATTCAACTTTTTTAAAGGGTAGACAATGGCAGGAAAAGGGGTGTGGATTAAAGCTAAAGGAAGGAAGGGTTAGATGAGATATTAAGGGGAAGTTCTTTCCAGAGAGAGTGGTGAGGGGCTGGAACAGGCTGCCCAGAGAGGGGGTGGATGCCCCATCCCTGGAGGTGTTCAAGGCCAGGTTGGCTGGGGCCCTGGGCAACCTTGTGTAGCTCCAGGCCTGGAGGTTGGTGGCCCTGCCTGTGACAGGGGGTTGGAACTATATGATCCTTGGGGTCCCTTCCAACCCATGCCATTCTATGATTCTATGATCTCTTTGTGTCATTGCCCTTTCCTTTATGGCAATTTGGACCTGCTCCAAGAGGTCCATGTCCTTCTTGTGCTGAGAGCTCCAGAGTTGGACACAGTATTCTAGGTGGGGTCTTACCAGAGCAGACTAGAGGGGGAGAATCACCAATCTTGATCAGCTGGCCCCACTTCTTTTGATGCAAGCCAGGATGGCAATACTTCTGCCCACTCCTCACCTAACCACCCTCAAGCCCCCTCCACTCACAGCCCTCATCTTCTCAGACCCCCCACATCCTCTCATTGCCTCCATGTTGGTGCAGTCCAGCTCTGATTTATATGTCCCTTTTGCTTCCACCAACTCTGAGAGCCACAGGCTCAACCACAAAGGCTGACTGGGGCATTTCCTTCTCATTGCATCATCTTTCCTCAATACCTCAGTTCAACCAGGCCTTTTCCCTCTACCCTCATGCTGCAACAAGCATCCTGCTAGTTGATGCTAGCCAGAGGTCCACATCTGTTCAAGACAGCCTTGTAAGCACTTTGTTACAGGATGAAGGTTAGAGGAAGATCAAAGTGATTTTGATGAGAAATACCTGCAGTTACACAGCCTTGGGCTGCATCCTTGACAGATCTAAGACCTCATTAGCACAGTATTGCATTTATTTATGGAATTTGTGATACTCTTTGGGATAAAAGATGTTATATAAATGAAATATTGCCAGGAATCATCAAAAATGATGAGGACAGTGCAAAAAATCAGGAGTTCTAGTGGCTTTTTTGACTTCATCTCTCATCCCTTTCTCCATATTACTGCACTTTGTAACAAATGGAGTGGGGGAGAGCAGAGGTGTTCAAAGGGCACCAAGGGGAGTGGCTATGTCAATTCAATTTGTGGAAGCTGTTAAAGAAAAATAATGAAAGTCTCTTTCAAAAGGGACTAAGAAAAGAAAAAAGAAATATTAGAATGCGTTCTAAGACCTGGTGAATGCAGTGTTTGTACAGGGTGGCCGGTGATGGAAGTGGACATGTGGAATTTTGTCCCCCAGTTTGACCAGCATAGTCAGTTTGGTGTGTTGAGAAGGGCCAGCGTGGTATAAACATCTACAACAAGCCATCTGAGATACTGGTTGTACCCCTCTTAGTGATGCTTTCAATACACCAGCGCTGTTGCACCAGTACAGCCCCTAATGTGGGTACGATTACAGTGGTGTAATTATGCAATTTCTGCTGTGCACATTGACCTACTGGTGATGAAAGGTAAGACCTCAGGATATAGGAAAGTGATAAGAAAAATATATGGCAAAACTTCTTCCAGATCCAGCTGTACTGGTAAGTGACAGCACGAACCAACCCCCCAACATGTTTCCTTACCCACTTTGAGTGAGTTCATTGATGTTTGGCCAAGCTGCTTGCCTAAGTCCTCCCAAATCGCTGCAGGCAAAATCAGGAGGATTAGCTCAGCTGAAGTGGTCTAGTGGGAGTTCAAGGAAAACACACCACTGAACTGGATCAACCTCTACTCTCTATCAAGATGGAATGGAGCAGGTAGGAGGGTGACCATTGCCTTGTCCTGGGGAGTCCTGGGTGAAATGTCTGTCCATAATCTCCTTTAACAGAAGGGTCAGTTTGGTGGTGTGGGTCAGTGTGTCTGGTTGCTGCACAATCAAACCTGACTCTTATGAGGACATGCACTTGCAGAGGTTGGGTTTCCTACATGGGTTGGATTCTCCTTCCCAAACCTGCTGTCATCAGTGCAAAGTATTTTCCTCCTATCTGAAAACATCTTTTCTTACTGAAGATCAGTCTTTGAGGGGAAATACTCATCAATGTCATATGGCCACAGCTGTATTTCCTGTGTGCATTTTAGTCATTTCACAATATTCAAGAAACCTCAGTCAAGAAACCTCTTGGTGCTCTTGGGTCCCAGACTGCAATGTAGCATGAGTAACAGAGACAGCTGTGGAGGAGGTGTTGGGAAATATAATGATCTCAAAAACTCAACCAAAGCTGACAAATGGTAGTGAGATGCACTTAAGTCCTCTTATAGTCCTCAGAACCACTTTCACCAAGCTCAAGCTTTTGTTTTCACAACCCTTCTCTAAAAACAGTTTAATTCACTTGACATACAAAAAATTGAGGTTACGTGGCCTCTCCAATGAAATAAGATGTTTTCATACTAGTAAACAAATAAAGTCAAGGCATAGGCACTTTCCAGTGATCATTCATGTTGTCATTGTGGTCTGTTGCTCATTAGATGGCTTTTCAGAGACTGTTTGATGACACGTGGCTAACAGCAGGGACAGATCTGGGCTAAACCAAAATGAAGAAGAGGAAAGAAGACAACATTCATTATAGTGCTGGACCATGGAGTGGAAAGAGAGGAGAAGAGTGCTCCCATGAGTGCAGGAAAGAACAGTCCTGGTCCTTCCCAGAGGCATCAGCTTGATATGTTGCCTCTCTCTGAAAGGACTGAGCAAGCTCACTGTGAGATGTGTTATGTGTTTCGTGTCTGTGGCTTCTGAGGAAATGTGCATGAGAGCAATAAAAGCCTGAAACACCCCCTCACTTATCTCCTTATCTAAATGTTTTTATTTCTCACTCTGAGGCCAAGCAACATGTCCCCAAACATCTTGTTGATGTTCCTGGTGGGTCAGCTGCTTAGTGCTGTGCAACAGGCAGCTCCCCACTCATGGAGGTTGCCTGGCCAGAGGGAAGCAATGCTCTGAGGAGGGTGACCTGTGGAGGTAGAGATGTGACCAGACCCAAGCACAGCTGGCAGATGACATAACCACACTGTTTCACAGCAGTCTTTGAGCCATCTCCTCCAGACATGTTTTCTGACCACAGCTTTGAAATAGAAAGCAGACTTCCTCTTGTGATTGAGAAAAGAGACTGTAACTTTGAAGATTGGGCAGGGGGAAGGAAAGAAATAACCCACTTAAAGTGAAAAAAGACAGTTGGCCAGAAGTGATGCTGCCCAAGATATGAAGCAGCTTGCAAATGCTGATGGTGCTTACAAAGCTCCAGCTTGTCTCATTGCTCCTACGACTGATAGAAACCTCAGAGAAACCCACCTGGCCTTTTTGTTGAGGGGAACTGAGGCTGGCTGTGCCCTACCTTCAGAAATAGCACCTCTCCAGGAGCTTCCTGGAAGGATGCCCCTCGTTTGGTCCAACAGCCTGCAAGTGCAAAAGCTGAGCTCAGCATGGGAGCTTTCAGCTGCCTGCAGCATTTATTCACCCCTCCTTGACTTACACTTTAGCTGAGAGAGATACACATTGCTTCTGAAAACCATGGTATGGCTGGAATGTGAGTCAACAGGTCCTGAGACATGGGGTCAGGGCAAACCCTCCTCACTGTTCTTCCTGCTGCTGAAACCTCAACAGTGCTCAGTTCTCCTCCTGAGCCTTTCAATAGGGACATTTCTCTCCTAATGCCCAAGTGAGGGTTGGCTATATGAGCAGAAGGGAGCTTTATGGTGAAGTTTTCTCCTCTCCTTTATCCCAAGGTGGAAGCAGACTGGCTTCAGTTTATATATGACAAAAATCCAGAGAACTCTTGACCCAAAATCCACCAAAAGTTTTGCCCAAGACATCCACATTGACCCAGGCTGGCCCTTGTCCTGCAGATAATGAGCTGGAGACAGGTTGAGCATCTCTCTCTGTATTACCACACAGACACACAGCTAGGATCCAAGCAACATTTCCTAGGTATTAGTGGACAATTCAGGAAAGGCACTGCTGGTCCTCTAGGTCACTTCTAAACTCTGGGAAATGCAGATTAATATGAGGATAACAAGTCATACCCCAAGTTAAATGAGCTGTGGCTCCTAGGGATTTAGTTCTGAACAGAGCACAGCTCAGAAGGAAACATGTCCTGAAGATGTGGATGGTAAGAGATCAAAGCCTTGGGTGCAATAGGAGACATCCTGTCCCTTGTCAAAGCTCTCTGCACAGTGCAGGTATAAAGGATGTTGTCCAAAACCACAGGGCAGAGATATACTAGATCACTGAGGACACAACAGTTAAAACTTCTGGCACTGGCTTCATGCCATTGCATCCCTTCATCCCAGTGAAGAAACCTGGCACCAAGCCTTTGTGCTGCTCCCGGTTGTGATGTAGGTGGCAGGGCTTTCCAGAAAGCAAAGAAATGAAGATTTATCCCACAACATGGCCATTTAATATCATTAGCAGAGCCCTGCAGAGAGCCATTCAACAGCCATTTGCCTTTCTGTGGTGTTCCCAATCATAAAAGCTGAAATCCAGGCTCCACTCCAGGGCTACAAAGCTAGACAAATCCTTCCCGCTGCAAGAGCAGTCCACTTGGTCTCCAGCAAAGTCTGCCAGGCTAAATCATTTCTAGACCCAAAAACATTGAGGAGAATTCCTTTTTCCCTACCAGCAAACATAGAATCATAAATGGCCCCAAAATCCCCATCTGGGTGGTAATGTGGGAGGTATGTGTGGTCCTCAGTGCTGCAGGGAGGAGGGAGATAGAATCATAGGGTTGGAAGGGACCCCAAGGATCACACATTTCCAACCCCCTGCCACAGGCAGGGCCACCAACCTCCAGGCCTGGATCTACACAAGGTTGCCCAGAGCCCCATCCAACCTGGCCTTGAACACCTCCAGGGATGGGGCATCCACCCCCTCTCTGGGCAGCCTGTTCCAGCACCTCACCAATGACACCTCCAAGGCCTTGGCATAAGCTATAAACTGTGGTTGATCACCATGAGGTTTTTAGAGAGTTCATTCTCTTTTTTTCCCCCTCCTCACAGGCTGCATAGAAGTGACAACTTGGGTTTTGCTGAGGTCGTAAAGTGAGTGAGCCCACACACATACCAACCAGCAAGGCCCAGGCAGCTCCTATTCAGACCAGCTGGAGTTTGATACAGCTCCATAACTTCACATGCACCATTAATAAGCCACTTTGATCTCATGGTACTTATCTGATGGGTGATCAGATAAGCCAAGTAAAATGATAGTTGTTTTTCATTTGGCATAGAAGTAACCAGGCGTTTTCAGTGTACTTTGGGCCTGTGAAATCACTGGGTTTCTTTTTTCTGGGCTGGTTTTGCTCAAGAGATCAACACAAAGACCAAGGGGAGCTTATGAGTTCCCTCCTCAATAAGAACGCTGCCACTTGTTACCACAGTCCCACAAACAGACAAAACTCAGTGCAGCTCCCAGGGAAGTAAAGAAGAGCTCTCCCAGGTCATCAAGAGGAGTGGATCAGGTCTGCAGAGCTGAACATACATCATAGGAACTGTATCCCAGTTGATACAGAGGGTGGAGGGTGACAGAGCCCTGGAACAGGCTGCCCAGGGGGGTGTGGAGTCTCCTTCTCTGGAGAGATTCCAGACCCATCTGGACATCGACCTGTGTGCCCTGTCCTAGGGACCCTGCTTTGGCAGGGGGGTTGGACCCTATGATCTCTGGAGGTCCCTTCCAACCCCTACAATTGTGTGATTCTGTGAAAACAAACTAGTTTCAGCTCCCCAGCTTCTCCAGAGCGCTTTTCCAACCAGCAAGTCACAGTCTATTTTAAAAGTCCCACTGCAGTCAGGATGGTGTCAGTAATCACAGGGACATACTGGCAGCCTCAGACACTATTTTGCTCAAAAGAGGAGAAAATATGACAGGCAGGTGCACATGGAAATGCAGATATCTCTAAGAAGTCAATTAAATTTACTTTTCTTTAAACAAACTACCCTCAGGTGAAGCAGCTTTGTTCCTGGTCATGAAGAACATCTACAGCAGTCTGCAAACTGGGCTAGAGCAGTACCTTTTGTGCTAAAACATAAAGCTGGCTTTTTCACAACTCCAGGTAGCCTGCATTCCTGTTTTCTCCCTTTCAACAGAAACGAGGTCAATTGTTTCATGCTGCAGAGATTGCCTACAGAACAGAAAGAACATAAAAATAACTGGTGAGGAATATACTTAGTGCTGCATCTGACCACATTGTTTCCTTGTGTCCTCTCCCTGCAGAGAACCACTATGAACTGGGTCAAGTATTCCAGATGTGAACAAATCCCAGTCAACCCAATGGAAACTGGTAAAGCCTGGGCTTTCTTCTGCCACCAGAGCAGCACAGGGACAGTATTTATCCCTGGCATATGCCATCAGCAACATATCTGCCTGCTGATCCATGGAGACTAAGAGATATAATCAAGAAAATGAGGTGATGGCCACAGCATAGTGTCAGCTTCAAGGTCAGCTAATACAAGCACTGCTAAAGCCCTGCTGAGACAAATATTTACTCCCAAAAGCTGCAGAGCTCAGGAATGAGCACACTCAGGAGTGTACCAATGCACTTCTGACTCTTGCTATGGTAGGTTTCTTAAAGGCATCCCTCCAGCCTTTCCTCATGGCAATTCAAGAAAACTGGGGCCAAAAATGAAATAAAAAAGGACTTGAGGTCTCCTAAACACCTGATGCAACTTGGCGTGACCTCTGTTGCTCCTGCTGCTCTCTGGAAGGTTTTTGTAACTCTGAGAAAGACCCAGCCTGGCCCAAGAAGAAACGTCCATGCCTCTGAAAACCAAGAGCCAGGTTTGATACAAGAGGCCTTGCTATTATAAAATGCTCTGAAAGTACCAGATTAAATGAAAAATGGGCAGTTCCTGTGTTCATACAAGACAAAACCAGCTGCTTCTCCAGTCTGGGTGCCCAGAATCCATCGCTGCCATTTTCAACACCTCATCCTCAGGCAATATTCTTTATTGCATGCAATTCTCCTGTGCCCTGCTCACCAACTGAGTTTGGTCTCAGGATTCAAGTATCATCATCTAGCTCTAAGGGCACTTCATGGTCATATGGAGCAGCTTCAAATACCACAGCACAGGCTTGAAACCAGACAGGCTCCTCCAGAAAAGAAGGGCTGTTATTCCCTCTCCAAGAGATACAAACTCTGAGTGTGGGAAGAAAGGGCAAACACAGCAAGCTGGCACCCAAGGCACAGGAGATACACCACTGAGCATTTCCTTCTGTGTGCCAAAAGACATATTTCTTCTCCAAAGGACCAGAAGCTTTTCATATTGATGTTGGTTAATATGGAATGAGATGGGTGTTGATCTCTTCACCCAAGTGACAGGTAGTGGGACAAGGGGGAATAGGCTCAAGCTGCATCAGGGCAGGGTCAGATCAGATGTTAGAAAGAAGTTCTTCACTGAAAGGGTTGTCAGGGCCTGGAACAGGCTGCCCAGGGAGGGGTTGAGTCACTGACCCTGGGTGTGTTTAACAGATGGGTAGATGAGGTGCTCAGGGATATGGTTTAGCATAGGACAGGAGCAGTTGGACTTGATGATCTTAAAGGTCTTTTCCAACCTTGTGATTCTGTGATTCTGTATTTGAACTTTTCAGGTTTTAATTCAATTTCTCAGTGTTAAAGACTCAGGCAAAGGTGCAGGACATGCTACAGCAAAACTGTTCAGAGAGGTTTCTTACTCTCAAGTGCTGATGCTGGCTTTTCTTGGAGGCTTCTTCTTGGAGATAGAGTTCCTGCTCTGGCATGACACTAACCTGATCCCACTGCTGATCCCACCCAGCACCAGCTTAGCACAGGAAGTGCTATTTTGTGGCAACCGGCAGAGAGCAACACACAATTCGAGATGAATTTGAGGTGAAGCTGTTTATTGGGTGAAATCACACAGATTATAGACATTTGTTACTGCAAACGTGGCAAGCTAAAAAACTGCTAATTGGTTACACACACTGTTCACACCATATTGATTGGTTAGTGATTATAACGAGTTCTGATAAACATATCTTATAGCTAAATATCATTAGTTTACCTTTGAGGCCTAAAAGTATCCTCACACCTGCTGTTTTGACCCTCTTGTTATGGTTGGTTCCTAACATGTTCCGTTACTCCCAAATCCCTTCCCATAACTGCTTCTTGGTTTAGGGCAGCCTGTACCCTTATCAACAAGGCCTCTGTGTTTTGAGAATGTGATTATTAAGATCCTCAGAGCATGAGTAACTTTTCCTCTCTCATGGGCACAGAAGAATATTGTCAGGGCCTAAATCCTGGGAGAAGAGGGCTAGGCCGCCGGCAGGCCTGCTGTCCTCCCCGACACTGTTTGAGGCTGGAGTTTTGCAGGAACAGGCACCAAATGCCATAGATTTGGAGCTCTCAGTCCCTGCAAGTCTGCAGCCCCCATCCATGTACTTCACTTAGAAGACAGTGAAATCTAAATCTGTTGGATATGCAGTGCAGACATGAAAAATATTTTTTAAAAAAAAAAAAGAAGAGGTGAAAAGCAACACAAATACCAGCTGCTGCTTTGGAATAGGATTAGGGACAAAGAAAGGAGGGTGTCCAGGCTCCAGTCCCTTGCTACTGGCACCAAGGAGAATATAAATGTTACAGACTGAAGGACAAAGTTCCCTTGAGGTGTTCACAGTCTCCTTGGCTGGTGATGTAGATGCCAGGAGGCCAGTGAATGCAAGACTTACCATTTTCCAAACCAGTTCATTAATTAAAGCCAAGGAAGAGCAAAGCCACACTGAGGTTTTTGCATGTGGCTGTTCGCTTATTCTGAGCTGGCTCATTTTTTCCCTTTCCCATTTCTCTCAAACTCTGAGTTTTCACACATTGACCCTTAAGAGAGCTCGAGCAAGGAAGGTTTTATTCCCAGGACCAAGCCACCGTCGTCTTGCTTTGTTCACACTCCTTCTCTCATCTCACTTCCACACTTCTTCCCCTTCCCCTTCCCTTTCCCCTTTCCCTTCTCCCCTTCCTTCCCTGCCATGTCAGCAATGCCAGGGAGAAAAATCTACAAAGCTTCATCTCTTTCCTCTTCTCCTCCTCCTCCTCTCCCTGTAATTCCTGTAATGTTTTGTGTCCTCCCCATCCGATGCTCACTGCCCTCTTCAAGAGCAGGGGAGCAGTGACTGGGTTTGTGGTCCTTCCCCAGCTCTCCCTTTTTCACACACTGGTGGCATCACCCTCCCCTACCTGTTTTTTATTGTTTTGAGCATCTGACAAAGGAATATTTCCTTCATGAGAAGTTTAAAGGAATTTTTGGGTTTTTCTGGCTTTAAACGCTGCAGATTGCTCCTGTCCTGCTTCCTCCATCACCACCTAATGGCATGTGGGAAAACAGCATTTGGATCCTGCTAAATTCTGTGTAACTGGTGTTATGGGAGCAGGTTCCTGCAGAGGCACCTTTGTGTGCAGCACTGTCACTGTGAATTTACTCAGAAGACCAGCACCCATGTATGTACCCCTGCCAGAACAGCCAGAATTAGTCCTGCCTCACCAGTCCATGGACAGAGCAGAATTTCCCAGGGAAAAAAAACAGACACTAAAAAATTATTGTTTCCATTTTACAGGAACAGGGAACAGGGACCCAGAAGGGAAAAATGATCAAGGGGTGGGAGTGATGCAGCATGGGGAATTAACTTATCCCTATCATTGCAGGTGTCATAGAATCATAGAATCATAGAATCATAGAATGGCATGGGTTGGAAGGGACCCCAAGCATCATACAGTTCCAAACCCCTGCCACAGGCAGGGCCACCAACCTCCAGGCCTGGAGCTACACAAGGTTGCCCAGGGCCCCAGCCAACCTGGCCTTGAACACCCACAGGGATGGGGCATCCACCACCTCTCTGGGTAGCTTGTTCCAGCCCCTCACCACTCTCTCTGTAAAAAATCTTCCCCCTAATATCTAATATAACCCTTCCTTCCTTTAGTTTTAATCCATCCCCCTTGTCCTGCTATTGTCTGCCCTTTTAAAAAGTTGAATCCCTTCCTGTTTCTGCTCCCTTCAGGGACTGGAAGGCTGCAATGAGGTCCCCCCACAGCCTTCTCTTCTCTGGGCTGAACCAGCCCAGCTCCCTCAGCCTCTCTCCACAGGGGAGGTGCTCCAGCCCTCTGATCATCTCTGTGGGTCCTCTGACCCCTCTCCAACAGTTCTACATCTTTCTTATGTTGGGTCCCAGCTCTGGACACAGGACTCCAGCTGGGGCCTCCCGAGGGCAGAGTAGAGAGGGACAATCCCCTCCCTGTCCCTGCTGCCACCCCTCTGCTGATGGACTCAGAAGAGGACCATCATCATCATCAAAGGCCAATCACATCCTGGACTGCATCACAAGAAGTGTGGCCAGCAGATCAAGAGAGGGGATTCTACCCCTCCGCTCTGGTGAGATCCCACCTGCAGTACTACATCCAGCTCTTGAGCCCTCAGCACAAGGGGAACATGGACATCTTGATGCAGATTCAGAGGAGGTACATGAGGATGATCCAAGGGCTGGAGCACCTCTCCTACAAAGACAGGCTGACAGAGTTGGGGTTGCTCAGCCTGAAGAAGAGAATGCTCAAGGGAGACCTTATAGTGCCTTCCAGTACTTGAAGGGGACATATGGGAAATCTGGGGAAAGACTGTTTGGAAGGACATGTAGCAATAGGACAAGGGGAGGTGGTTTGAAACTAGAGCAGAGCAGGTTTAGATGAGACATTATGAAGAAGTTCTTCACTCTGAGGGTGGTGAGTCGCTGGAACAAGTTCCCCAGAGAGGTTGTGGAGGAGACATCCCTGGAGACATTCAAGGTCAGGTGTGATGAAGCTCTGAGAAACCTGATCTGTAAAGATGTTCCTGCTCACTGCAGGGTGGGGTTGGACTAGGGGGCCTTTAAAGGTCCCCTCCAACCTAATGCATCTATGATTCTCTCATTGCAGAAGCAAACAGAGCTGCTTTCCTGCTCCATGTGTGTGTGTAGGTACCTGCTTACACTGTTGTTCTGTGCCAGTCCAGGACTGATGAGTATTTCTGAGTCCTTCCAAAGAGATCTGTTAAGACATTACATGGCACTAGGACAGGACCTTCTGCCTCCCACTTGCACCAAGGCGAAGCCACCAGTGACAAGGTCCTTTTCTTACTGAGGTCTTCACTTTGTGCTTCTATGGAGGATCACAAGCAGTCATTTTACCTGCTCTCACTTACCTACCTGCCCATGAGCAAGACATCTAAGCTTGACCTGCTTGACCTTTTTTTTCCCCAAAAAATATTCCTCCCTCTTGCATTGTTTCTAGTCATGCTCCAAATGTCCCACTCAAAACCCATTAAAATACCACTTTCCTGACAAATTTCTGCAGACCAATGTGATGCTGTAGGGTTTAGTCTCCAACATCCAACATACCTGGAAATCCTGCACTTTTGTTCAGTGGGGATTTTGGTGCCAGGATGTATTCAATACCCCAATGAAATTCTTTAATGAGACACTTCAGGGCAGGTTTAACATGAAGAAGCCTGCCCAGGTTAGCAATGAAACTGTAATCCAGAAGAGACACTAGATTTTTCTCTCCATAGGGAAATATAATTGCATCTTTGAGAAATACAGAGCCAGAAGTTATCTCAGCCCCACCCCCAAGCCCAAAAAAACATAGGAATACTTTTTTTTAAGCCATGAAAGTCAAGACTAACTCAGGAGTGGCCCACCTGCCTTGCCAAAAACCTGTACAGCAAAACTGTAGGCAGACAAGTCTGTGTGCAGGCACATTGACCATTGACTCCCTCTAACCCAACACAGCCATACACCTTGTCCAGAAAGGTGGATATTTGTCTCCCTGTTTTGTGTGTCAGCCTGTGAGGGACCAGTCACCAGCAACACTTTGTTGGGGTGCTCCTTGGCATCCCCAAACAGAAACCATCCTCTGGCAGGCACAAGGAGAGACGTGCCTGGCTGATGTGCCTCACCATAAGAAGGACATTGAGGTCCTGGAGTGAGTCCAGAGAAGGGCAACCAGGCTGGGGAAGGGGCTGGAGGGCAAATCCTATGAGGAACAGCTGAGGGAGCTGGGAGTGTTCAGCCTGGAAAAGAGGAGGCTGAGGGGAGACCTTATCACTGCCTACAACTACCTGAAAGGAGGGTGTAGAGAGGTGGGCGATGGTCTCTTCAGCCAGGGGACAGGAGATGGGACAAAGGGAAATGGGCTCAAGCTGCACCAGGGCAGGGTCAGATCAGATGTGAGGGAAAAGTTCTTCCCTGAAAGAGTTGTCAGGGCCTGGAACAGGCTGCCCAGGGAGGGGGTTGAGTCACCTTCCCTGGATGTGTTCAAAAAAAGGGTAGATGAGGAACTTAGGGATATGGTTTAGTTTAGGATGAGAATGGTTGGACTCGATGATCTTCAAAGGTCTTTTCCAACCTTGTGATTCTGTGATTCTGTGACTGGCAGCTCAGTTTTGCTCTTTTGGGGGAGGTGGGGGGAGAAACACCGTCTTCCTCCCTGACATGCACAACAGTTAATTAGAGCATCTTCCCTCCAGAGATCACCCAGGCTTAAACATTTCCCTGAATTAACAACAACAGTGTTTCTTGGCACTGACAGACACAATAAAAAAGGGAACCTGGCAAGTTTGCCAGAGCTGAAAGCCACTGGCAAGAGGAGGAAAAAATCAGGCTAGGTGGCATGCCAAGGATGTCTTGTCCCCTGAAGGGTGAAACAGAGGGAGAGAGCTTGCTTATCTACAGCTAAGCCTCATCCTAGGCCTCCAAGTGAGAAACATCCATCCACAGGAGGCAATTCCATTACCCATGCACAACAGAAACTCAGTGTCCTGCTCCACCACCCTCCAGTCCCAAAAAGATGTCATGATCTCAGAGATGCTGGGAGGGGAATGGATGGAAGGAGTCATGAGAAGGAATCAGGGCTCCTAGTTTTGGGCACAGCAATAGGATATAGGAACTGGGAGCACAAGGGAGATTCTGATCTCACATGTGAGTTGAACCCCCTCTTTGCTGCTGCTCATGTTGCTCAGGGTGTTGGCAATGTCAATTCCCTAGGTAAAGAGTAAAGGAAAACTGGGGAAATTTCATTTACTGCTGGGCAGCTGAAGGACCAGCCCAACAAAGCTGTTGATTCTCTTTTCACCTCCACTATTGCACGGACCCATCACTGTGGTGTCTCACCCTGCTTCAGTTTCCCCTGTTTGAAACTCAGGAAAGATCCTGATGGTATTGAGTGCATTAGCACTGGGTTCAATATGCTTCCACCAAACCATTCTCCATTCAGGATCCCAAGCTGATGCTGACTGTTCAGGAGGAAGAAACCAGCTTTTGAGGGTACATTTGACACTCCTTCAAGGGAAGGTACCTGCTTTCTCTCCATCCTCTACATCTCCAGCAAGACATTTTTTCTTTTTGAATTTTAAAATATTTAAGGTGTTTCCCATCATGCTTGGTAAATGCAGAGGGGTCTGTTCCACCCATCCATCTGACGTGGATATTTGCTCCTTGCTTGTCAGGAACAAAGAAAAACAAGCAACACATTTACCATGGTCAAATAAAAACCAGCCCGGTTCTCCCCTGCCACCACAGGGCAAAGAGAACGGAAAGTACCAGCACCCTGCTACCTTTTATATTCACTTTGTACAGACATTGAACATGTACAGAAGGGCAACCAGGCTGGGGAAGGGGCTGGAGGGCAAATCCTATGAGGAGCAGCTGAGGGAGTTGGGGGTGTTTAGTCTGGAGAAGAGGAGGCTGAGGGGAGACCTTATCACCACCTACAACTACCTGAAGGGAGGGTGCAGAGAGGTGGGTGATGGTCTCTTCAGCCAGGGGCCGGGAGATGGGACAAGGGGAAATGGGCTCAAGCTGCACCAGGGCAGGGTCAGGTCAGATGTGAGGGAAAAGTTCTTCCCTGAAAGAACTGTCAGGGCCTGGAAGAGGCTGCCCAGGGAGGGGGTTGAGTCACCAACCCTGGATGTGTTTAAAAAAGGGGTAGATGAGGTGCTCAGTGATATGGTTTAGCAGAGGACAGGAATGATTGAACGTGATGATCTCAAAGGTCTTTTCCAACCTGGTGATTCTGTGATTCTGTGATAGAACCAATAGTGAAAATACATGGGCAATCCGTTGCCTTCTGCTTGATAATAGCATACAAGTTTCCATCACCTCAGGACCCATTATTCTGGAGCTCAGCTCTGCAATGTTAAAGTGTAAATTTATCCCCCCACTACCAAATGTTGCAGGAGCTGGTGTCAAGAGGATGGAGTGAGGCTCTTCTCAGTTATTTCTAATGACAGGACAAGGGGCAACGGGTGCAAGCTGGAGCATAAGAGATTCCATGTGAACATAAGGAAAAGCTTTTTCACTGTGAGGGTGGCAAAGCCCTGGAACAGGCTGCCCAGAGAGGTTGTGGAGTCTCCTTCTCTGGAGACATTCAAACCCACCTTGACATGTTCTTGTGTGACTTAATCTAGGTGACCCTGCTCGACAGGGCGGTTGGGCTAGATGATCTTTCAAGGTCCCTTCCACCCTCTGACACTCTGTGATTTAAGGTAGTTTATAGGTTGGTTTGGATTTTAGCTACCTGCAAAGCCCCCCAAGGGGCAGCTGGGGCTGAGGGGTGAGGGTTGAGTTCAGCATATCCCTAACAGCCAGGCTTGGGGATGAGAAACAGATGCTGTAATTAATGAGGCCTACCTGTGCGACCTGTCCTAGGGACCCTGCTTTGGCAGGGGGGTTGGACCCAATGATCTCTGGAGGTCCCTTCTAAGCCCTATGATTCTGTGATTCTGTGATTTTATCTGGCAGCTTCTGGTGTCCCCAGTAACACAGGGATCTTCACATCAACTCCAAGAGTTCTCATCCTCCCACAGCTAAGCCAGCCTTACACATAAATCCAGCTCAGGACACATTGCTGTCCCCTTCCTCAACATAAACCTGACGAACCGTGATCCTAGGGCAGGCTCTGTTTTCTTAAATCCAACAGCAGGAGGCACATAGAAGGTGTTCTACTCAAGTTTCCTTGCTCTTCTTTCACATTCATTTCTCAGAGGGCAAAGGTATTATTTTGATTGTTGAGATAACTGTCAAAGGACATGTTATTAAGAAGGACATTGACCTCTTGGAATGGGTCCAGAGGAGAGCCATGAGGATGATCCAAGGGCTGGAACATCTCCTCTATGAAGACAGCTGAGAGAGCTGGGATTGTTCATCTGATTACACCAGACTTCCTTTCTGCTGGTGTCCCATGCTCTGGGCAAGAGGATGAGATATGGATTATGGTCTCTGACTTGAGCAGCTCTTTCCTCAAAGCAACACAGCACCTCAAGCCAACAAGCAACTCCCAGCAGAAGGACACTACAGAGAGCAGGAGGGATGCTAGCTCTGCCACTGATTTTATCACCCTTTCCTAATGGCTTGCCTTCCCTCAGGTTGTTTTTAGATGTCTTTGATGTTAGAGGGAAGGACAGGTGCCAGACTCAGTGATGCTCAGACACAGATGTACTCATTGCCCTGAGCACTGGAGGCTGAAACACGATGGGAAAGGATGTCAAGAAGCCACTTGTCCACCTTCTGCTTCAATGCATTGTTAGTTCTTCCTAAACTGTCTTGATAACATATATTAATATGCTATATATTAATATAGTATAATTAATATATATTAATTTATGTTCTTGGTAATATGGTTCTAACCTTCTTCCTCCAGGGATGAAAGCCCTTCCCCAAAATCCCTTCAAGCTTTGTACTACCCTCATCATCAAGAAGCTTTTCCTAACATTTAACTAATACTCCCCTATTGTAGCATAAACCTTTGTTTCCCATCCTTTTCCCTTTGGATGTGGCAAGGAATTTATTCCCTTCACTGATAGCTCCCTATTACCTTGTTGAGGACAACAATATCTGCTCAGCTTGCACCCCCTTCTATAGGGCAACAGGTCTCTGATGCTCTCATTTCCACCAGGTCTCAAAGGCTGAACTTTATCTTATTTGGCATTGTTCACAGGGTCTTTCCTTGTCTCCCCTGTCCCTTGACCGCTCTCAACTCGTTAATCCTCAGGATGCATAAAGCCCTTGTCTGGGAGTGGGCTGTGCTGCTGGGCAGCAGAGTGGAATTTGCATGACCTGAAGGTGAGGGGTTGAGGTGCATGCTCTTCAGTGGGATGCAAGGACAGGAAAGGGTGTTGGGGGGTACACACACACTTGCACGTGCCTCTTGCACACTCAGCCACCCACATACCAGCTCCAGTGAGAAAGATATAAACATACCCTAATAAATATGTGTCCTCATGGTCCACCAAAGAAACATGAAGTTGCTGAGTCCACCTCTTTTGTCAGCTTCCCAGTTTGATCAGATGACTCTCATTTAGCTTTCTTCACTGAGTCTTCATCCATTATATCATTTAATTGCAGCATTTCTGAATCAATGGGATTTCATTGATTTCTAAGGAGTCATTCTGGATTTATGGTGGTCAAACAGGTTGGAAACAGTTGGCAGTTTTGTTAAACGTTCTCCCCTCAAATCAATACTCAATAGATGAGAGGGATACTTGAGACTGAATATAATTTCTCCAGAATGGAAGATACTTCATTATAACATGACTGCCTGCTTTGTTTCCTACAGCCAATTTGCAGTCATATAAAATGATAATAGATATAATTTAAATCTAAATAAAGCAAATATTCCATGTGAAAGATAATGTCATAGTGCTCTTGGAAAGCCTCCCTTTGGAAAGAGACATGGGTTTCATCATGCTTTTTAAAGGATTGATCAAAGTTCTAGAGGCAAAAGTTGTAGTCCAGAAGAAAATTCAACTTGTTTAAGGGGAACTTGGTTCTGGGAAACCAGCTCTAGGTGGCCTTGCTTGAGCAAGGAAGCTTGGACCAGTTGACTTCCAGAAGTCCCTTCCATCCCTGACCATTCTGTGATGCTGTGACATGTCCCAGTACAAACCCAGGGATTTAAAGAATTACCATCAGACACCTTCACACTGCTGCCAGCTCAGGGACACATCACTCTTGCAGTACCTTGGGTTTTCTAAAGCTTCAGATCTTGAAATTGTGTGAGAATGTAAGTAGATGCAGGTTTAGCAGGCCAAGGCCAGCTTTGTCCCCTCCTGTGATTTCTGTTCGGGACAACTGATGGTGTGAGGAGTGGTCCCAATGCTGCCCAGTCCTCCCATTCAAACCGGTTTGCAGCTGCCTCAAGTGAGTTGACATAGAATCATAGAATCATAGAATGGTATGAGTTGGAAGGGACCCCAAGGATCATAGAGCTCCAACACCCCTGCCACAGGCAGGGACACCAACCTCAGGCCTGGATCTACACTAGGCTGCCCAGGGCCCCATCCAACCTGGCCTTGAACACCTCCAGGGACGGGGCATCCACTACCTCCCTGGGCAGCCTGTTCCAGCACCTCACCACTCTTTCTGTAAAAAACTTCCCCCTAATATCTAATCTAAACCTTCCTTCCTTTAGTTTTAATCCATTCCCCCTTGTCCTGTCATTGTCTATCCTTTTAAACAGTTGAATCCCCTCCTGTTTCTCTGCTCCCTTCAGGTACTGGAAGGCTGCAATGAGGTCCCCCCACAGCCTTCTCTTCTCCAGGCTGACCCAGCCCAGCTCCCTCAGCCTCTCTTTGTAGGGCAGGTGCTCCAGCCCTCTGATCATCTCCATGGCTCCTCTGAACCCTCTCCAACAGTTCCACATCCTTCTTGTATTGGGGGCCCCAGATCTGGACACAGGACTCCAGCTGGGGCCTCCCGAGGGCAGAGTAGAGAGGGACAATCACCTCCCTGTCCAATAGTTAACTTGATCCTAGTGAAACAAACCCAAAATTAAGGCCCAAGAAATAGCTCAAGAAATACTTTCACTTACAGAGGACAAGCCACAGCTGGGCTGGACTAACTTTAGACCACGGTGACAGACTAGACTAAAACCCTCAGTGTAACAGAGGAAAATCCATTTGACAGAAACATCCCCATTCAGCAGATCCTAGAGGAACTGGGCAGCACTGACCCCACTGCCAGTCCCAGCAGTGATGGTGCTCAGGGATGTCTTTGGCATGCATGTGAAGAAGGCTCTGTATTTTGAAGGAGGAGCATCTTTTGAACAAGGTGATTTAAAGCAGAGCCAATCACTGACTGAACTCCTGATGGTCTCCACATCCCAATGCAAACTGCCAGCTCCAACACCAGCCATCTGCTGGGATTAACATACTCACACCAACCAGAGAGTGCTCTGTCTTGTTAACTTGTTGATGTTTTCCTTTACAAATACATGTTTGAGGTTCTTTATCTCTTGACTGGAGGATTCTGCGATTAGTCATGTCTTCTCAGAATTAAATAATTACTCTTCTGAATTTCTCAGCAGAAGCCAAACGTTGCCAGTCATGCAGGCAAACTGAGGACGAGGCCAAGACAAGCCTGTGAAGGATATAGGATTTTTTACACTGCTACTGTCATGATGAAGACATTTGAGCAGCAAAGAGACTCTCCAGAGCTTTGAGAAACTTTTTATGTTTCTACAGGGTATTTTGGAGGAAACCAGACCTCTGCAAGACACTTATGCCATCTACCCATGAGAAAAATGGGCATTTCTGCTAGCACAGAGCAGACTTACCTGTTATATATATATATAAAATATAATATCACTGTTGTCTCAACCAGACAATATAGTTGGGTTTGACTTGGCACAGTCCTTCCACCCACACCTGTTAGAAGCACAGGCTATGGGAAATGAGAGCACCTTCACACACAAGAGCCACTCACAGTTGGCTTTGCAGCAGCTCAGCTTGGCATGGGGATGGTGAGCTTGGCTTTGGTTACAGGAAACGTTCCAGGAGATGATGGGGATAAAAGCAAGAGTTATTCTGGGAAATCCACGTGAGTTTTGGCCATGGTCCTAAAGGAAGAAGGAAACACAAGGCAGTAAGCTCAACAAAGAAAGGAGAGAAGTTTCACAATGTAGAGGTTAGCTTCAAACAGAGCCACAGTTGGGATTTCCCAGCTGAAGCACTAGGAAATAACTAGGATGGACAAAGTAGAAAAGGCTTGTCCGGGTGACTACCTCTCTGCCACCATGCATGGAGCATCCCCTGATTATGCAGAGGAAAAGATCCCTACAAGCATTGCAATCCTTCAAGATACCAGATGAAGCCATAGGAGTCCCTGGCTGGGGAGAGTACTGGGCAGCCAGTCCTCTCTGGGTGTGCTGTCTCTCAGCAAGGACAAGTGGTGCTGCTGCTTTTGACTGACATTGATGCTGAGCAGATGGTGATGGGAAAGTCTCAACAGAGGAACTTCACCTGTCACAGCCTGTTGCAGAGCTGACCCCATCCAGCTGGATGTCTCACTGCAGGTGTAAATCCCAGCAGCCCCATCACCGTAAGTGCATGTCACTGATTTATCCCAGCTGAGAATCCAGCCCTTTATTTTTAACTTAGATGGATGAAGACAGGAGGAAACCTGAGCTACAACACCTATAGACAAGTGAAAGGTTAACAGAGGGTGCTGGAAAAACTGCCAGACTTGAAGAGCAAAGTTTTTCACATAAACATGACTTCAGGTTGGCTCCAGCTCAACAGAAAAGACAGAGATTAATTACCTTCCCCCAGTAAAATCACATGTGCTGTTACTGCCAAGATGTGAAGGAGACTGGAGATATTTTCTTGGCCTGAAAGACAAAGTTTATGTTGGCCATGTCAAGTTTGTGTGATGGACCTGTGAAATACAGACACACACAACCTCTTCCTCTACACATGCACACAAACACACCGTCTCATGGATACACAGATCTGCACCTTTACATACCTATACACATATAAAGGACTGGAGCATCTCCCCTATGAGGTTAGGCTGAGTGAGCTGGGGCTGTTCAGCCTGGAGAAATGAAGGCTGAGAGGGGATCTTATTAATGTTTATCAATATCTGAAGGATGGGTCACAGGGGAAATGTCCAGCCTCTTCTCAGTGTCTGTGGAGACAGGACAAGGGGCAATGGCCTCAAGTTGGAGCACAGGAAGTTCCACACCAACATGCAGAACTTCTTCCCAGTGAGGGTGAGGGAGCCCTGGGACAGGCTGCCCAGGGGGTGTGGAGTCTCCTTCTCTGGAGATATTCCAGCCCCATCTGGACACCAATTAGTATGACCTGTCCTAGGGACCCTGCTTTGGCAGGGGGGTGGTCTCGATGGGCTCTGGAGATCCCTTCCAACCCCTGTGATTCTGTGATTCTGTGATATATACACGTCTCTGCATGCATATCTTTGTGTTCCCCAGGGCTCCCTCCATACCCCACAGAGGTCTGCTAAACACAGTCCACCTACAGATCATCTCTCAATAAAGCGCCCATCCAAGCAGAGATGATGAACATGTACCTCCAAAGTGCTGACGTGGACAGGCACAGGAATCTATATAACATGACTTCCAATATTAATTAAATAAATAAACAGACAAATAAATTAATAACTAAATATAGTGAGCATCTGCAGGAAGGAGCAGGAAGCCTCTCACTGTTGGACTTGCTACTGTCATCAATGTCCTGGAACTATGTGCATGGTACAGACAACAGTCTGGGACTTGTCAAACTGAATGGCTGAAGAATAAAGTTTAAAGATCCCCTAAAATTATTTAAATTGACCTGGGTAAAATATCAAGGACACACAGCAGAAGATTCCTGTTTTGCTCCAGGAATGGAGTAGACATTGTACCCGACTTAATCCTGTTGTAATTTCCATAAGCCCGAGCATCAACCAAATCTCTGGACATCTGGAATGTTCAAAATGCCACCAGGAACAGAGCCTGAGGGTTGCAAGGGACTCTGAGGATACAGCAACCACCTGGAGTTTGAAAAGTCCCTTCTACCCATTCAGAAAGGAATGGTGGTTCCACCTGACCCAGCTGAGCTGGCTTCTTTCCCCATCCACTCTCCCAGGACAGAAGATCACATAGATCACAGAATCGTAGGGGATGGAAGGGACCTCAAGAGATCATTGGGTCCAACCCTAGGAATGTTCTCTTGGGGAAGATTTTCAAAGGCCAAACTTTATAAAAGAGGCAGTTTAGAGTCTGATACACGGGGCTCAACTCATTTGCCTGAACACCGATATCTAACGACATCTGAGCAATGTTGGGACATCTGAGATGTCCACAAAGGGCTGGAACACAAGGAGGAGAACCTGGGTTGGTAGCATGAGATCAAATAGGAAACTCTCAAATGGCATTAGACACATCAGTGTGCCTAACTTAGGGAAAACACATGCTCAAAGGCAGAAATTCATGGCTTCTTACCAGAACTACATTAATATTCAGATGTTTATCACACCACTTATGCCACAAACTATTTCTTTCTAAGCACTGCTTTTCTGTGCTTTGTAAAAAATCCCTTTGCAGAAGAAACCTGGCAATTATGTTAAGCTCTCTTCAATCCCAGCCTTTATCAGCCCAGTTCCAGTGTCTGCTTGTCTAGGATGTGTACTATCACACTCTGAATTTTATGAGTTTAATAAGCAATGTTCGTGCTGGCAGGTACTGACTAGATTTCTGGATAAAAAAAGCAATGCATCCACATCCTCCAAGATGCTAAAAGATAGGAAGCAGCTTTTAAATTTGAAATTAGTCTCCCTTAAGTCTTTAGAGATACGCTACCCAGTTCCATGTGTTAAACAGGGCCAAAGAGGATGAGCTTATTATGGTCTAATAAGCTTTTATTAGACCAAACCTCATATCTGGGGTGGGGGAGGAGGGGGAAATCCCAAACACACAACCAAGATAAACTCCTGAACACGTGGTTCCTCCTTCAGGCTGAAATCAAAACATAAATGTTGAAGCTAAATGTAAGATGAGAGGAAATGCTCCAAATCTAATTTGCTTTGGACATTTAGGCACGTTGAAAGAAGCAAGTAGTCAGCACCTCAGGTAAGGCTACAAGCCTTTGTGAGACACAAAATGCTGGGACAGGGAGGGAGAGAGTAGGGATATGATTAATTATTTATTTATTGCCTGCCACTGCCAGGGGGAATGAGATATGGGGGGGGGGGGGGGGGCAGGAAGGAGAGGGTGGGATGTAAAATACTGTAAGATCAATGGCTATTGATTTTCCCCATCCAGCAGATTTATAGGTTTTACCTGATAGCCTCATGTTTCAACAGATTTTATAGGTCTTTCCTGGGGGGATGAAGACTGAGGGATCAGAGACAAAAGGGTCACACCTTGAGAATATTCTCTCAGGGGCACCAGAGTGTTTCTGCCTGTACTATTTTGCCCACCTGGCTCATTCTGGGTGTGCTTTTTCATCTTCACAGGGTCTCTGGCAGTACTTGGTGCTCTGAATGAAATCTATCCTGTTGTGGCGTGTCCTTGTGTGGGACTCGGTGGATTTTGGCAGCCCTGTACTGGTGCATTTCTCGGGGTGCTGATGGATACATAAGAGATAAACTCTGCTCACCACCACTGAGCTTCTGAACACACACTGGTCCATGTGAGGTCTCTAACCTAGAGGGATGGAGGAGCCATCTGAAGCCTTGCAAGAGACCCTTCAGTGACATCTTCTTTTAGTGTATGTTCTTCTGTGAGGATAACTCTTTAATGCTTTTCTGTCACAGCTCTGGCATAGTTTGAAACTGCCCTTTACAGTGCAGTCAAAGCTAAATTGGGTGACCCCAAAGCTATGCTCCTGCTAAAAAGTATCTCGTGCTGCCATCCTGACTGCCTTTTAACTCCCTAAATCAGCTGAACAGGTTGATAATGAATTGCTGGAGAGGGAAAGCAACTGCACACTGAGCAGTTGTTTCATTTGCTTTCTCCAGCTTATGAATCCAACTCTCCAAGTGGCACTTTGCCCAGTTCGTTTTACTTTAGCAGCTGGTAAATGAATATGTGATCAGGAAGCATTTCCAATAAATGTAATTACTCCTCTGCTGGGGAGGCTAGTGGCAAATGAAGCCCAGCCCATTTTATATGAAACAATAAAAAAAGGAGAGAAGAAATTCAACAAGGAGGAATTTTTTGGAAGAGATTGCAGCTTAACTCGATTGTCACAGGTTAAAGGAAACCATCATTCGGGTCCTAACCTGGTGGAAATCAGGAACCACCCCCTTCAGCCATGGGCAGGACTTTCTCCAGTGGGTCTAGGCATTCTTCAGGCATGATTTTTCTTTAGGGGAACGAATATGTGGAAGAACTTCTTCCCAGTGAGGGTGAGGGAGCCCTGGGACAGGCTGCCCAGGGGGGTGTGGAGTCTCCTTCTCTGGAGAGATTCCAGACCCATCTGGATGCCAACCTGTGTGACATGTCCTAGGGACCCTGCTTTGGCAGGAGGGTTGGACCCAATGATATCTGGAGGTACCTTCCAACCCCTACAGTTCTGTGATTCTGCGAAATGCTGATGGAAATAAAAGTCATTTTAATGCAGCAGCAACCGGAGGCTCCACTGAGAAGGTCTGGGTGTGCAAGGTGCCATACAGACCTTGTCTGCTGACACAACAGCTGTGGAGTTACCAAAATAACAGAACAATTCAGTTTGAAAGAATCTCAGGACATCTCTAAACCAACTCCCCCACTCAAAGCAGAGCCAGCATCAACACTTAGCAAGATGCCCAGTCCTGTGCTGTTCAGTTTTGACTGTCTGCATAGATGGAGATTACAGAACTTCTCCAGATCCCTGTTGCAGTATTTGACCACTCTCGTGGTGAAAAAAGTTTCCGTATATATTGTTGGGATTTCCCTTGTTGCAGCCTTTGTTTGTTGCTTCTCATCCTTTTGCTGGGCATCTCCAAGAAGAGTATGGCTTTATCTTCTCCATAACCCCTCAACAGGCATTTGAAGACAATAATTATGCTTTCCTTAGCAACCCCTTTTCTGGACCAAACCCGGTTCTCTCAGCTTCTCCTTCTATGCCATGTGCTCCAGTCTCATAATCATCTTGCCTCAACTGCACTCACTTCAGCATACTGATGTCTTTCCTTAATGGGGTGTCCAACACTGAACACAGCACTCCAGATGCAGTCTCACAAATGCCATCTGGAAGGGAGCCGTCCCTTCTCTTCGTCTTCTGGCCACACTGTCATTGATACAACCCAGGATGCTGTCGGCCTTCACCCCTGTGAAGACTCAACTTGTCCACTAAAATAAACAAGGCCTTTTCTACAGAGCTTCTCCCCAGCCATCTGCTGTGGAACTCAGGTTTGGAACTCAGTATAGAGTTGACTTTGACCTTGCTTCCCAACCACCCAAGAAGATCATGCAGCAGCCTTCAGCTCCATGCCACCACAGCACTAAGCTGGCTAGGTCATACCCTACTGCAGATGTGCCTAGGTGAACCAAAATGGAAATAAACCCCCACCTAGTAATCTGTGGTGCATGTGTGATATGCACTGCCACAAAATCTGGAGACCTTTGAGCCCTCACAAAAAAAAACCCTCACATGTATCTATCTTTGCAAAGACTGTGGCTATCTATCTGGTGCCCAAAATGGTGCCAAAGCTCCCAGAGATGTCCCTTGAGAATCTGCTTCTGCCATGCCACAGGTTACTCCCTGTTCCACTACAACACCAAACAACACTCCACTAGCTAAAATATCAACCCCACCTGGCAAAGACAGTTCTCAGTGTGAATAAACAGAGCAGACTCCATTGGGAAGGGTTTCCTGGACAGCACAGCACACTGAGGCAGGTGGGTTTCCAAGACCTGCTTCAGCTGCTGATGACAAATTGAAATACTAATGTGCTGGTTTGAAAAGGCAAAGCTGTTCCCCATCACTCATTTACCACACCACCACGTCATGTGTCATGCTGTGACCTTTTGCATTATTGAATATGCTCATTGCTACAAAAAAAGGATTGATTTTCCTCCCAGGCAGTGATGGTTGGATAGATATGATCCAGGGGAGAGAGCTGCTTATTAACCTGGGTCAAAGATACTCTGAAATCCCTTTTTGGGCTTTGTACGCCTACCCAAGACTATCTACAGCAGCAGTAGGTCCCATAATTAACCTACCAACTCCTTTAATTACTCAGTGCATCAGTGGGTTTGGGTACAACGCAGCTGACCAGCCAGTAATGGGTGACATTAGTTGCAGTCATTAATTTATTAAGTATTTCAATTTTTAAGTTGGTGTTAAAAGGCAATGGGGGCCAAAGAAGGCTGAATGTGGCATTTTAATTGGTTGAGAGTGTCAAAACTGGGCATGGAGCTGGTTGTATTCCTGTCTTTAAAATCCTTATGTGATCAAACTCTTTGATGACAGTTTATTCTTGCTGTCTCTAGCCCTTCCCAGGCAAAAACTGTCCTGAGGTGAACAAAACATTTCATTATCAGGATGTCTTCCTCTTGACTTTTATTGAGATTGTAGCTGGCAGTGAAGTAGAGTATCAGCATTTCAAGGTAAAAATAAAAAATCAACTTTGGATTTTTCCTGTTTGTGACAGAAACAACAGAATTCATTCCAGTTGGGTTTGAGAATCAATTCCTCCCCCCTCTTCTTGAGTAAAATATCCAGCAAAAATACTGTGCTTGGTCCTGGCACATTCTAAAATATTTATAAGAGGGAAGAGTCAGAAGGAATTAAGGAATGTCCAAATTCACCATCAACAGATGTTCCTGTTTATCATACTCAGCATTGGTGAGGCTGTACCCTGAGTGCTGGGTCCAGTTCTGGGCTCCTCACCATAAGAAGGACATTGAGGTCCTGGAGCGAGTCCAGAGAAGGGCAAACAGGCTGGTGAAGGGGCTGGAGGGCAAATCCTATGAGGAGCGTCTGAGGGAGCTGGGGGTGTTGAGCCTGGAGAAGAGGAGGCTGAGGGGAGACCTTATCACCACCTACACTGACCTGCCAGGAGGGTGCAGAGAGGTGGGTGATGGTCTCTTCAGCCAGGTGACAGGAGATGGAACAAGGGGAAATGGTCTCAAGCTGCACCAGGGCAGGGTCAGATCCTGGGGTGCATTAGGAAGAGTGTGGCCAGCAGGTCAAAGGAGGGGATCCTCCCCCTCTACTCTGCCCTGGTCAGGCCCCACCTGGAGTATTGTGTCCAGTTCTGGGCTCCCTGGGATAAAAAAGACAGGGATCTCCTGGAGAGAGTCCAGAGGAGGCTATGGAGATGATGAAGGGCCTGGAGCATCTCCCCTGTGAGGAAAGGCTGAGTGAGCTGGGGCTGTTCAGCCTGGAGAAAAGAAGACTAAGGGGGGACCTTATTAATGTTTATCAATATCTGAAGTATGGGATGCAGGGGGAATTGGCCAGCCCCTTTTCAGTGTCTGTGGGGACAGGACAAGGGGCAATGGCTGCAAGTTGGAGCACAGAAGTTCTGCACCAACATGCGGAAGAACTTTTTCACAGTGAGGGTGAGGGAGCCCTGGGACAGGCTGCCCAGGGGGTGTGGAGTCTCCTTCTCTGGAGATATTCCAGACCCATCTGGATGCTGACCTGTGCAATATGAGTTAGGGACCCTGCTTTGGCAGGGGTTTGGACCTGATGATCTCTTGAGGTCCCTTCCAACCCCTGTGATTCTATGATTCTATGATCAGATGTTAGGAAAAAGTTCTTCACCAAAAGGGTTATCAGGCACTGGAACAGGCTGCCCAGGGAGGGGGCTGAGCCACCATCTCTGTATGTGTTGAAAAGACAGGTAGATGAGGTGCTCTGGGATATGGTTTAGCACAGGACAGGAACGGTTGGGCTCGATGATCTCAAAGGTCTTTTCCAACCTCATGATTCTGTGATTCTGTGATCATTCCTCTCCCTAACAAGCATCATTCCCTGCCATCAGACCAGCTCAGTAATGTGTCAGCAGTCAGAAACAATTCTCTGAGCTTTCACGTGCCCAGAGGTGATGAAATCAAACCCTCATTTCTGTACCGATCTGACTCGCTCAGCTCCTGGGTAACAAAAAGACACAAAGATCCACGTGGATGTTTGTCAAGAACCAACCAGCACAGTACCAGGCAGGCAAGACTCAGCACAAGGTGGGAAGCAGCAGGGTTTGAAGAATAACCAGAAATCACATAATCACGCTGAGCCAGTAGTATGGAAACAAAGCTGAAGTTGCTGGTGGTGGCATCAAGACGTGCTCAGGGGACAGAGAGGTGGCAGCTACGTTGATACATCCATGATGGACAACTGGGAGAAGTGCCAATGCACTGAGGTGAGCCATATGTTCTTAGTTTGAATAAGATTTCCAATAAAATCAAGACATCAAGAAGGCAGAAGCTCCCTCTTTGATCTCATAATTAAGGCTTAGAAGTGGCTGGAAGTTCTACAGAGAGTAGAAGCTCCCAAGAGTAGGGATGAAGGTAGGGCTGATAGCAACCTGGGGATGTTGATGCTTCCAGTGGCACATTGTATCGTCCCACATCCATGTAGTCATGTAAATCCATGGTACAACACACGTTTGGGTCTTTTTTGTGCCTCAAGCATCAGAGAAAAATAATTACCTTAGGGCATAGGAATGACCTATTTCTCCCACACATCACCCTTGGCAAGCCTGAATCCCGCTTGGGGAAGGCACTGGTGGTGTTAAGTTATCATAATCCTCCCAGAGAGATACTATAAAAGTGTTAATTGGAAGTTCATTAAGTCAGATTCCTGATAACTGGGGAAAAAGATGTAGGAACAACCCAGGGAAAAAATATTTTTCAGGTTTTTTTATTTTTTTGCTGTTAAATTGTTTAAATAAAGTTTGTTAAAGAATTTACATAAAGAGTTTGTTAAAGAGTTTACATAAAACTATGTGTAATTATCCTGCTTCATTACCAGCAGGTCCTAAGGTCACAGAATTATAGAATCATAGAATGATCTGGGTTGGAAGTGACCCCAAGGATCATACAGTTCCAACCCCCCTGCCACAGGCAGGGCCACCAACCTCCAGGCCTGGATCTACACAAGGTTGCCCAGGGCCCCAGCCAACCTGGCCTTGAACACCCCCAGGGATGGGGCACCCTTCTAAACCAGAATTGAGATCATCAAAGCAACAGCAATCCCCTCGCATCACGCTGTACACCATAAATCCAACACACTGCCAGTCAATCCTCTCCCTGTTGCCCTAAGGTCCCCAGCCATGGGACAGCACCTGCTAAACAATATCAACACCCTCAAATCTCTGTGTGAAGCCTTCCTGCTCTTCTTCCATGTAGAGAGCACCCTCACGGAGGCCAGTTCAAATTAGGGCTGTTGGGGGGGGGGGGTTTGTTGATATCATGCTAATTTATGAACCAACCCTGGGAAGTATCTAAGCATCATCCAGGATGCTAACCCACAGAATGTTCCAGAGCTGTGACATCACAGAGACTGTGGTTGGAAGGGGCATCTGGTACAACCTTCTGCTCGAGGAAGACCGAAACCACCACTAGCTCACAGCAGTTATGGCCTTTGCCCAGCCCGGATGAGACAGCCTCTGTGGATGGAGAAACCCCAACCTATGTGACCTGTTCCAGAGCTGCACCTCCCTCCTAGTGGGACTTTCATCTAGTGTCCAACCTGAACCTCCTGAGCTGCAACAAGTTGCTCCATGTTTTCTTTCTGCTCCTGGGAGGAGTTCAGATCTGTATCTCTGCGATTTTCCCAAGCACAGCTGTTGGCTGTCGTCAGCTTGTCCCTTGGCCTCTTCTCAAGACTGAACAAACTCAGCTCTCTGACCTCTCCTTGGAGATCACAGTCCCTTGCCCTCATCCATCCTGATGCCCTTTCACCCAATCCTCTCCAGTTTCTCCACATTCCTTTTAGACTCAGTATTTTAGGTGCCATCTCACCAGCAGCAAGTGGGGGTGCAGAGCAGGATCCGAATCCCCCACTGATCACGAGACGGCCACATCCCACCACATCATTTCCAAGGGACATTGCACGAATCACTGCTGAGAAGAAAAACTGCCAGGGACAAGAGAGAATCCATCAGTGCTAAAGCTGATGCCAAAATAAGGGAGCAAAGCCAATGAGTAAGACATTAAAACCATCCTCTGATGGGTGAGAAGCTATTTTCCAAGCAGTGGCAGAAGAGGAGGTTTGCTTGGAAGCCCTCCAGCTAACGAGTTCCTCCAAAGGATGGAGGGGTCTGTCCAGGTGAGTGCCAATCATCCCTCTCCGAAATGCCTTTGGGAGGTGGTGGTCTGCAAGGCTTTCATTCCAGTTGGATAATGAATTCCCTTCTGGAGCTGAGTTCTTGTTTAGACATCAGCTGGGGTTTATGGGGTTTATTGTTCCTGGTTAAACATGGTGAGCAAACAGCTGGGAGCTGCCTGAGCTCTGTCACGGTGGAAAATGGTCTTGTTCTGTCAGTGACCCAGGAGTTTGGTTCTGCTTGTGCCAAACTGCTTGTGCCAAACTGCTTGTGCCACTGCAGAGGATGCTGGGTGGTACAGCTGGTACTCCTGGCTTGCAGAGAGCCTCCAAAGGGAATTATTTCCATGGGGAATTCAGTTGGCACAGCTGGTACTCCTGGCTTGCAGAGAGCCTCCAAAGGGAATTATTTCCATGGGGAACTCAGGTGGCCTCATTGCTCCTCATCTAGGTGCGAGCAACATCTCTTCTGCTCCTGCCTGTCTTGCCATGGTCACCTCTCCCTCCATGTACCCTTGGAGGCATCTTGGAGATTAGGATGATGTTGGGGAAGACCAGCCTGCAGTCCCACGTGTCCTGGGTCCCGCTCTTCCCTGCCTCCTTTTCCTCCATCTATTCTTCAGGGCCCCGTGCTGTCCTCTCCAGCATGCTGGTACACATAGGTGAGGTAGGTCCTGTTTCTTCTTCACACACATCCAATTTCCTTGCTATCATGGAAGAGGGCACAGAGAAACCAGCTCTGCTGGCAGCAATAAGGCAGGAGGAAGATGCAGTCATTATCAAAACAAGTTAATCTCAGAGCATATGCTGCTGGGAAGAAGGAAGGACTAATGGGATGCTGCAAAGTCCCTCTCAGGACCAGAAAAGCCCCTCTGAAACCCAGTTTGGTCACTGGAAGCAGGCTCGTGCCCTCAGCCAGTTCCAACTCAGGGCTCTTCCCAGCACTGGCTTATGGAAGATCCCCCGGGATCAACAGCAAGATCTGAGGTCCTGCCTCAAGCAACCCTACTGTCCTCTACCCCCACCCTCTGGAGCTGCCCACTGCTACCTGGGCACCCCACCCCTCATCACAGGAAAGGGCAGCATCCCTGTTTGTCCATTTATTAGCAGGCTTGGAAGCAAGGTTTGGCCTCAAACCCCTTTCCCTCTGACCACTTTCCAAGCAGTTACCACAGACAGATTAAGTACCAGAAATACATGCACGCACACCTCCAGACTTCCCACTAATTAAGCTGCTGGTTTCTTCCCTTGGAAACCCTCCCATCCCTCCCTGAATCCCTCAGGCTGAGAACAAAGCCTCGATGCTTGGATCAGGAGCGCCAATATTTAGTGCAGAGAGTGATGCTTTGTTCCTTAAAGAGCAGCAAGGCAGAAAAAGGAAAGGGAAAAAAAAGCTGCAGTGATTTTGCTTATGACAAATTGGTTCCAGCCTAGGTAGGCAAGTGGATTTGCATCCCTGAAGTCATCCTCCTACTGTCTCTGAGGTGTTTTATCTCCGTTTCATGAATCCCACAGCAAAATCTGCTGGGAGAACTGGAGCGTTCACACCAGCAGGTAGAAAAATTGGCAGGTTCCCTGAGTCAGCTGCTTGGCTCCCTTCCCAGCATGGGCACGCAGGATTAGCTTGTACACTGGTGCCTCCCAGTGCTTGCAAGGGAAACAGAAAGAGAAGTAACAGTCTCCAACTGTCAAAGTTTATTTTAAATCCTGCTTCCCAGGCTGGGAAATCCTGTGCAAGCACAGGGAACAACCAAGGGTACACAAGTCCTGGGAAGAGAAGCAGCAAAGCCTCTCCCTGCTTGGTTTGGCCTATTAATCAGAGTGCTGCTGCTTCTTGTTTGGGCCCTCCAGCCCCAGCATCCACAGAGCAAGCCAGCTGCAGGGAGCAGCTTCAAAGCAAGAGGAGGAAAACGACCCTGACCTAGGTACCAACAGGCTGGATGCAAAGCAGAAGCTTCGGTACCAACACAGGACACATCATGGTGATGCTGGCGTGTGAGCCCAGACCGGCCACTCAGCTTGACTATGCTGGGAGGTTCCTGCTCTGCATCATCCAAATGTTTTGACAAGAGTCCTAAACAAAACCCAGGTGCAGGGGTGAGGCACTACCTTGGGAGGACACCCATCTTCTGCAAGGATGGCCTGGGAACCAGGTCACTATCAGCAGATAAGCCCTGCCCTGGAGGAAGCTCAGTGCTGTCCACGCATTCGGATCACACCTAAGGCAGCGAAACCCTGGCTGAGGAAGAGCTGCTGTGATCCCTGATCCCTGGACCCACAGCTGGCCCAGGAGCTGTGGCTGCACTGCCACATCCAAGCACAGCATCTGCTCCCCTTCGGTCAGCACACACCATTAAACACACGGCTGTCTACTGCTGGAAGCTTATGGAGCACTCCTGGCACCTCCATAGCCAGATCTGGCACCTCCATGGCAGCTCAGCTTGGGGCTTTTGGCCTCATCAAGCAGGGAAACATGAATAGTTTGGGGCTGATCACGCCAGGTCTGTGCCTCGAGGCCAGGGCAAGTGGGAGGAGGTGGCACCTCCAGAGAAGGCCTCACGCCGGCTCTGCATGGCACATACCAATGAGGACTAATGCATTTCAGAGCTGAACTTTCTGCTCAATTGCTCTTTAGTGTTTCCCTACAAGAGGCTGGGAAATAAGGGATTTTGTATGTTAATGTCCTCCCTTGCCTAATGAAAGAATAAACCTCAGGCCTCTGCAGCCCGATGCCACGCGATGCTGACTGGTGCTTTCCATTCCCACAGTCATTATTTCAAGCCCTTCTTACCCTTCTTAGCATTTATTCCACAAAAGGGAATTTTTCATGCTTTAACTGAAATCAAGGACTTTCAAGGGCTCTTCATTTTGCATTACCGTTTAATTACTTTTTAAAGGGTTTTTTAAAGCAGCCTGGAGCTAGAAAAAAATTGCTCAAGACCCACAGCCTCAGGGATGGGGAGACACCTCCCCTTCCAACTGCATCGTCTGGAGAGATTGGCTGGAAGCTAATTAATAAAGAGCTGTATGAGCTCAGGTTCCTGCTGCTGTTCACCACCATAGCTTGGGGAAAAAGAGCTACCATGGTACCTGGGGAAGGGGGGCTCGAGGGAGGGGATGTTACCTTCAATCCATCTGCCCACTCGCAGAGGTTAACAGCTTCTCTCCTTCAATAGCTCTTCCTGAAGTGCCCAGGGAACACAGAATCATAGAATGGTCTGGGTTGGAAGGGACCCCAAGGATCACAGAGCTCCAACCCCCCTGCCACAGGCAGGGCCACCAACCTCCAGGCCTGGAGCTACACAAGGTTGCCCAGGGCCCCATCCAACCTGGCCTTGAACACTTCCAGGGATGGGGCATCCACCCCCTCTCTGGGCAGCCTGTTCCAGCCCCTCACCACTCTCTCTGTAAAGAACTTCCCCCTAATATCTCATCTAAACCCTTCCCTCCTTCAGCTTCACTCCATCCCCCTTGTCCTGCCATTATCTGCCCTTTTAATAGTCGTGTGATATCACACACCCACAGCATGGGGAAACGTGGTGGATATTATCCACTCCCACTCCAAGGTCCCTAATTTTTTTTCTGGAACAACACTTTACAGGGAAAACACTTGCACAGCAGTCAGTCAGATTTAAAAATATCACTTTGTTAGGTCTTTTGGGAATGAAAACAGTTGGACTAGATGATCTTGAAGGTCTTTCCCAACCTTAACGATTTTGAGGGTTGGACTCGATGATCTCTTGAGGTCCCTTCCAACACCTACAATTCTGTGATGCTGTGAAACACCAAGGGGAAGGGGATTAATCCTCAAACACACCTTCAGTTCCTGCAGACACGACGCCGTGTCTTTCCAAAACGGTCTCTGAAAGGTCGTTTAGCAGAGATTTAATTGCCCACAACCAGGAGGTACCTGCCAAAGCCAAGAGGTGGGGGATAAAGCCCCCAACCCCTTCAGCTCACGTCCTCACGCTGAGGTTTAAGAGGTGGGGGGTTGATTGCTTTTAAAAGCAAAGACATGGTTCAAGTGATCCCAACTCCTGCCCCCCACCCTGTTTTTGGGCTTGCTCGAAATCCATGGACACAAGAGCTGAGCCAGGCAGCATCACCGGCCCATAACACATTTGAAGACAGAGCTGTTCTTTTTCTTGTGGCCACCGTTTCCTTCCCCCACCACCAGCATTTTTACATGCAATTAGGTCACATTCGAAAGTCAGCAGACAGCAGAAGCCGAGTTACTTTGTTTAAAATAAAAACATGTATTGCTATCACCTTAGGAGTTATTCCTCTTTTGGCACAGGGACCCTCTGATCCTCCCACCTCCTTTTATCAGCATCTTCAAAAGGAAAAAAAAAGGGGAGTTATAATTGCTTTCTCTCCTCACCTTAGGAGGAAAAAAAGGCAAAGGAAAGGCTGCTGTTCTTTTCTATCAGCATCTTGAGAAGAAACATGCTTTGAGCAATCTTTTATTTACAGAACAAAAATAACATCTGGATTTCAAAGGGCAGAGTGGTTCAGAAGAATAAGGCTCTCTCCTCCCTCCCTGCAGCATCGGCTTTTGCTGATTACCACCCACTGTCTGCACAGCCTACTTACTGCTCTGCCTCTCCTCACTATGGGGGTACACACAGCTTCTCTGGCTCTTCCTGGCATGGCGTGGAGAGCCACAGCATCCCAGCAAGCTCTGAGGGGAAAAGGCCAAGTCTAGGCAAAAAGCAGGACGTTACAAGGATGATGCTAAAGGTTTTTCACTGTTCTCCCAGATCCACTTTCCCCACAGCTGCTTTCTTGATAAGGAATAAACCTCAGAGATTAGGAAAGGTTTCAGCTTTTATAGTGTGAACAGGTGGAGGAAACCAGACCTTTACCTGTCATGTCTTGCTTCTACTATGGATACAGAATCATAGAATCATAGAATGGTCTGGCTTGGAAGGGACCCCAAGGATCAGAGAGTTCCAACCCATGACACAGGCAGGGCCACCAACCTCCAGGCCTGGAGCTACACAAGGTTGCCCAGGGCCCAATCCAACCTGGCCTTGAACACCTCCAGGGACGGGGCATCCACCCCCTCTCTGGGCAGCCCCTTCCAGCACCTCACCACTCCCTCTGTAAAGAACTTCCCCCTGATACCTAATTTAAACCTTCCCTCCTTCAGCTTTAATCCATCCCCCTTATCCTGCCATTGTCTGTCCTTTTAAAAAGCTGATTCCCCTCCTGTTTCTCTGCTCCCTTCAGGGACTGGAAGGCTGCAATGAGGTTCCCCCACAGCCTTCTCTTCTCCAGGCTGAACCAGCCCAGCTCCCTCAGCCTCTCTCCGTAGGGGAGCTGCTCCAGCCCTCTGAGCATCTCTGTGGCTCCTCTGAACCCTCTCCAAGTCTTTCTTGTATTGGGGGCCCCAGCTCTGGACACAGGACTCCAGCTGGTGCCACATGAGGGCAGAGCAGAGAGGGACGATCACCCCCCTGTCCCTGCTGCCACCCCTCTGCTGATGGTATCAGAATCAGAGAATGGTTTGGGTTAGAAGAGACCTCAAAGATCATCTAGTTCCTGCCCCCTGCTATGGGCAGGGACACCTTCACTAGACCAGAGTACGCAAAGCCCCATCCAACCCGGCCTTGAACCCTGCCAGGGATCCAGGGGCAGCCACAGCTTTTCTGGCCATCCTGTGCCGGGGCCTCAACACCCTCAGAGTAAAGAATTCCTTCCTAACATCTAACCTAGCCCTGCCTCCTGTCAGGTTGAAGCCATTGCCCCTTGTCCTGTCAGCACACTGCCTGGTGAACAGCCCCTCTCCCACATTCCTGCAGGACCCCTGCAAGCATAGGCAGGCTGTAATTAGGACACGCCGGAGCCTTCTCTTCTCCAGGCTGAACAAGCACAACTCTCTCAGCCTGTCTTCACAGCAGAGGGGCTCCAGTTCCCTGCTCACCTTCGTGGCCTCCTCTGGACTCTCTCCAACAGCTCTGTGTCTTTCCTATACTGGGGACCCCAGAGCTGGACACAGCACTGCAGGGGGGTCTCACCAGAGCAGAGCAGAGGGGCAGAATCCCCTCCCCAGACCTGCTGGCCCTGCTGTTCCTGATGCAGCCCAGGGCACAGTTGGCCTTCTGAGCTGCCAGCACACACTGCTGGCTCATGCTGAGCTTGTCGTCCATCAGCACCCCCAAGTCCTTCTCCTCAGGCCTCTCTCAATCCATTCTCCACCCAGGCTGGAGTTGTGCTTGGGCATGTCAGCATCGTTCCTGCAGAAGACCACTAAACTGGGAAGAAACCAGCAGTTCCACAAGCCTGATTTCTTCCAGCTTTTTGACTTTTACCTGATCCTGTGGCTGCTGAGTAGACAGGGAGCTCTAAGAAAGCATCACTCTCCCAAAGCAGGTTCGCCAACACCTGAACCCACCACATTCAGACAGGGGGAGTGCTGAATCTTCTGTCACATAAGGAGGATAATTAAGTTATTATGGTACAGGTGTATATACAGGCTGGTGTATAGGGGCAGGCTGAGCTTGACTGAGGTCAAGAAGCATCTGGATGATGCCCTCAGTGCCATGCTCTGGCTTGGCTGAGCTTGTGTGAAGACAGGAGTTGGGCTTGATGGCCCTTATGGGTCCCTCCCAGCTCAGGAGATCTTAGGGTTTGTACAAAGCCTGACAAGTCAGTGTCTTCAGAGCTTTTATCAAAAGTGGCTCAAATGAGCCCAAAAAGGCCCATCAACTCTTAGCAGGGACTGACTGGTAGGACTAATCAGAGACTAGGTTCCTCTAAGAGACTGGGCTGAAAATCTGAAGGCAACCTGCAGTGTCTCTGCCACTCACAGCCAAGCAACTGGAAAAGGGCCTGCAGGACCATGTCCCACCTTACCTGACACACTTCCACAACCAAAATCCAAGTGTAACAGAAAAAGCCTCTGTAACACAGCTGCTGAGAGTAGAGAGCAAGACTGTCAAAGCTACAAAGATGGTGTCACAGCCTCCTCTAACCTGCTCCTTCACTAAGCAAGACTTAAATTCAAATATTTATATTTACATAGTTAGACCGACAGAATCAATCACGTTTTAGAGTGTAGGTGACTAAATAAAACCATCCCTGATCCCCCCTGAACAAAAAGTCAGCAAGCAGCCAGGTAGGTGAGGTATCAGTGAGATCTTTAACTCAGAGGAAGCCACCCTGACTTCATACAGGCATTTCTTCCTGTAAGAGACCACAAATAACCCAGCCCACACTGTGACAGCAGCTGAAACCAGGCTGGTTCTGAAGTTATTTGTTAAAAGACAAGAACCAAGCATGTTTTTAAAAGGCTTTTTGAATGCTGCCACACCAAGCACTAAATGAATTGCCCAACCTGGTGCCTTTCAGCTCATCAGGACCATAAATGAAGACAACCATTAGAAAAAAAAAAAAAGCCATTTATTAGATATATATACATATATACATTTACATGCAAAATGATTCTATACACATTTACACAGGTTCAATTATTAATACAGTGCAAAAAAAGGTCTAAAAAAAGGTACCAGCCCACCTTCTACAAACTTAGCAGGTCTTTGGGAGGGGGAAAAAGAACCCCCCAGAGAACGATCAGCTTTGTAAAGTGACTGAGCACTGCAAATCTTTCCGTTAACAGAGTTCGTTCTTTGCCAATTTTCTTGTGCTGAGCTGCTGGGTGAGGAAAAGAGCTTCCAAAAAGACTCATCTGGAGAACTGAGAGAATTAAGGAGATGCAATTCAAAGTAGATTAAACAGTTTAAAAGTGGAACAAAGAGGGGATGGATTCCTGTTTGGGGATTTGATCCAATACAGGCATAATCCCACGTTATGAGGCAGATTTCATGTCCTCAAACTGCAAGTCATTCTGTTTCATTAAACCTTAAAGCACTGAGATCAATGTAAACTATATTCCTCTTGCTGTTTCACCAGAAGAAAAAGGTTTAAACAGATACAGGAGCATTGTATTAACCTGAAAAATAAAAACAGGTCAAACTACTCATGCTCTGCCTCATCCCTGAATCACATGGATAACACACATATATTAATCCATGTGGGTTCCTTAATATGGTTTACACATATTGCAGGGGTAGGGGGAAAGGTTGCAAAGGGATTAAACTAACAGCAAACCAGATCTTTGCTGGTTTAGTAGGAAAGAGTGAGTTGCATCCTCCATCCAATCCACAAAGAAGGGGAAAAATAAAATATTGCACAAAATATTACACAAAACCAACAAGTTTTGTTTGATTTTACCAAAACATTGTCAGGAAAAAGTAAATATTAAAGCTGAATTTAATCTTCTTCCACTCTAATTAAGTTAATTAGGCAAGATATCAAAATACCTTGCCCTACTACTCTTATTGCAGTGCTGTTGCTAACACCACCTGGCACAGGGATGGGTTTGGTTTATGATGAAACAAACTGATGCTCAGGAAACACCAGGAACATTCCAGTTTAATCCAATCAGCTTGATACAGGGATGTGGAACAGAAAGCAGATACCAGTTCACTGGCCCTGTGCCCCAGATGTAAACACTCTGCATGCCTGAAGCTAGAGCAGGCAGATAAAGATCCAAACCTACTGAGAAACAGGAAAGCTCTTGAGAAGTCTTTAGCTTGGTGGAGGCTAAAAGGGCTGGGGCTGGGAGTTGGGTGGGATCACCCAGTACAACTGGGACTGAACAACATGGAAACTTAAAGCTCATCAGTACTAAACCCTGGCACAAGCATCTTGACACCCTAGAAACTGTTTAGGTTGTAAGGAGCTGCCTATTGATGCTGTAGATGCAGTCAGCTGCATGGCAGAGATGCTTCCAACATCCACAGGTTTCTGGTCTAGTGGTCTGCTGATACCCCTAAGTGTTCACACATCATGAGCCTTCAGGAAAATTCTCTGAGATGCAAGGAAGCAACTGTGGTTCTGTGAGCTCAGGAAGACAACACTGCATCATGTTAACCTCTTTGCAACCACCAGAGGCAGAGACAACACAAGAGGAAAAGAAATCTTTGGTGAGAGACGTTGGGTGGAAGAAATGGGGTGAGCAGAAAAGTTTCTTAAGGAAAAAAAAATGTTAAAGAAAAATCTAGGACGACACTTCCACAGTAACACACCTACAGCTCTCCATATCTTCTCTGTCTGGGTGTCTACAACCATCCAAGGACAGCTGGATTAAAATGCTAGGCTGTGTTTACCTAAAAAACAATGCTTAAGTTACTCAAAGAGGTTCTAAAATGCCCATCTGCACCTCAGCACATGACACAGAAGAACACCCAGTGCAGCTGAGGTGAAGAATTTCAGCTCTTCAGTACTATATTCCAAAGTGCACACTCATAAATCCACCTTAGTGTGAGAACACCATTAACTAAAGGTGTTTTAGATAATAAAGAGAACCTGCTCTTGCTTCCCATTACTGGAAATGGCTTTCTACTCAGCAGCTATTTGATTTTTAAAAGAAAGGTGAAGGAGTTGGTGGCCTGTCATAAGAAGGCTTGGAAGATTTATTATCCATAGAGACCAAGCAAACGTGGAATTACCCTTATGCTAAGAGTGACCTTAACCAAAGAAATAAAGGCCACTGGTGCTGAAAGATCACTTCTCTTCACTTGGTTTATTTTATGCTGCCCCAAGCTTATTTGCAATTAACCAATGAGCACATACTTAACTACAATGTGCTGTTTAGCCAGGAGATATTTAAAGCCTTTAAGTTTTGGGTTTTTTTTTTTAAAGAGCCACAGCCTCCTTTCCTTCAAAACCTACAGAAATTACCCTGAAGCTCACCCTACCAATTTTTCTCACTGATATTGAGCTCATCTAACTATGGCAAACAACTCCTTTACTTACATGTACCAAGAATCTTAATGCTTAACAAATTCTATTGACAAAAATGTTGCCCACCAGTTGGGTCTTCATTTTACTACATGGTTTTAATATTTTCAGAAGCACTGGCAGGGTGAGACATCGACCCACCACAATGTTAGAAAGCCAAATGGCAAAATGTTGTCTAGATGGTATTAGTCAAGGAGTAAAAAGCCTGTTTATGGTAAGGAGAACTTCCATCTGTTGATGCCACCTGACAAAGTCCACCAAGCACAATTCCCACATTCCTTGCTGTATGTTTGATACACTGACAGCATCCTACTTTATTTCAAGTTGCTTTGAAATATCCACCTTGGAGTGACCATCCTTGCAGATCTTTAGAGATACTCCAAGCTATTTTCCCCCAGTTTATTACAAAAAGAAGTTGTAAAAATAGAGTAGTGAACCCCAAGCCTTCTTCATACTCCACAGTCAGGCTGTTTCTCCATGAGTTGCCTTGTCAGTATCTGGTAAGAGGAGAGAGATGCCACCCCGATGTGAAAGGCTATTTGCCAGAGGTTCCGTAAGCCGTACAGGTAAATGTTGCATAAACAAACAGAGAACAACAGTACAAATGTCTTCAGCTTCCTCCCCGAGCTGTAGAAGAGGTACAAGTAACACTACAAAAGGATCAGAGAGACAGTGTTAGCATTAAACTCTGCATAGACAAGAGACAGAGCTGGGAATTGTTGGCACATCTGCGCTGCTTGCATGTGCTGGGGGTTGCAGCGATCACAAAGGAGCTCAAAGTTTCCCTTTAACTGCTGTATCATGAGGCCCTCCGTGAAAAGCTGGAGTGGTGGCCTCAACCCAGACACTTCTTGGGTAGCCACAGTACTCAAAACTGGTGTTCCCCTCTCCTGACTCAGCATGGATTACAAGGAGCCTGAAAGCTGGGCCAGCTTTCCAAACCCACCCATGATTTTTGCAAGATTTTTGCTCAGGAACAGGCAAACAGCAAACCCAAATCTCCTCCTGCTGTGTTTGTTCTTGGGATAAGTAAAGGACTTCACTCTCCTGACTTGAATTGGCAGATAGACCACAATTTCTATTAACTGGGGTTTTGAGCTCTTTTCCTTTCTAAATTCCAGATCAGGTGGAACCCATTTCCTAAGCATGTGTGAAGAGCAACAACCCTTACAGGAGCAACAACCCTTATGGGAGCAACAACCCTTACTAAACTCAGAAGTGCTGGCAGAAGAGTGAAAAAAGTAACTGAGGCAGTAACAGATCATGCTTTCTCACTTCAGGTCACAGTTTCCAACTGTGCTGATGACACAAGGGACGGATCAGCCTGTAGAAAGCACTTCACATGTGAGCTCAATTTCTGCACAAGCATTTTGGGAAGATGACTCCTATAGATCAGTAAGAGAGAACTCATCTTTATTTAGCTGCTCCAGCTTCAGTTACTAGCTGAACTCTGCTGAGAGCAGAGGTATAAGAAGGCTGAAAGACACTAAATCACTGTCTATTATAATACAATAAACAGCCTCTCTGCAAGTTTTAAATACCATGGATAAATGGAAATCTTTAGGTCCCCAAACCATCAGCCAAATGCAGCAGTGCTGAGCAATGAATATACTATAGGTATTATGTTATTCCTTCTGTCAACCAATAACCAAAATACAGCAGCTCTGGGCCATGACAGGCTAAAAATGGAAGATTTTACAAATCTTGCCCTCAAGTTAAAGGTCTTGGATCACTGGTTTAAGCATTCAAGGAACCCTTTGAGAAGAACAACCCATTTGGAGCACATAATATTTTCCTCAGACTCTTCTGCATAAGGAGGTCAGAGAAAATAATGTATTGGGGAAAAAAACACCAAAGCAATCTAAGAAAGTCAACAACCACATTTGTCTCAAGGATTAAAAGTAATTTTTAATGTGAATTAGAACATTTTTGGTAATGTTGTTGTCCTGTATTTACTTAGCCTTTCAAGTGCTCAGTGGAATCACCTAAGGGAGACCAGTAAAACCAAACCAGGCTCCTGCTTAGCTGGAAATTATTTGATCTTCTATATTATAATATAAAAATAATCAGAAAGTGTTTTATTTACAGTTAACATACCTGAAAAACACAGGCTAGAAAAGGTAGGAAAAAAGCTATCACATTCCCAATTCCTTCATGGTCCTCCTGTTTGGATGAAAAGAAGTGACAAAGAGCTACATGAGGTACAGCTTTGAGCCAGAACTGCTGGATATTTTGGAACACTGTATTACATCCAGTACCTCTCATCCTGCTTTATGCTGACTGACTGTAACAGTGTTAAACAGTGACATCAGTATCACTCAACAGGATACCAGGAAGGCTTTAGGTGCCAACTCCTGCTAAATAAAGCTGTGCCACCCTACAATCAGGACATTTCCCCCACCAAAAAACAAGTTGTTTGTAGTTTTATATTTCTTTTTAAAATGTATATAAAATTATCTAGAACAAAATACAACAATGAGGGGCAGGGGGGAGGGAAGCCAGCCAGCCTGCAAGGCTAAAAACCTTCTCTGGATTTCAATCTACCTACAACAAAAAAAAAAAAGAATAAACTGGAATATTTTAGGGCTACAAAGATGATTAGAGGCCTGGAGCATCTCCCCTATGAGGAAAGGCTGAGGGAGCTGGGGCTGTTCAGCCTGGAGAAAAGAAGCCTGAGAGGGGATCTGATCAATGCTTATCAATATCTGAAGTGTGGGACACAGGGGGAAATGGGCAGCCTCTTCTCAGTGTCTGTGGGGACAGGACAAGGGGTGATGGCCTCAAGTTGGAGCACAGGGAGTTCTGCACCAATATGCAGAAGAACTACTTCAAAGTGAGGCTTGAGGGAGCCCTGGGACAGGCTGCCCAGGGGGTGTGGAGTCTCCTTCTCTGGAGATATTCCAGCCCCATCTGGATGCCGACCTGTGCACCCTGTCCTAGGGACCCTGCTTTGGCAGGGGGTTGGACCCCATGGGCTCTGGAGGTCCCTTCCAACCCCTACAGCTCTGTGAGCCTGTGATATGCTACAATATACAATTAACATGTGAGGAGTAGCAGGTGAGCAATCTTGTGTACAGTGCAATTCCAATCACAACTCCGGGCTGGGTGGAGAATGGATTGAGAGAGGCCTGAGGAGAAGGACTTGGGGGTGCTGATGGATGACAAGCTCAGCATGAGCCAGCAGTGTGTGCTGGCAGCTCAGAAGGCCAACTGTGCCCTGGGCTGCATCAGGAACAGCAGGGCCAGCAGGTCTGGGGAGGGGATTCTGCCCCTCTGCTCTGCTCTGGTGAGACCCCCCTGCAGTGCTGAGTCCAGCTCTGGGGTCCCCAGTACAGAAAAGGTGTAGAGCAGTTGGAGCAAGACCAGAGGAGGCCATGAAGGTGATCAGGGGGCTGGAGCCCCTCTCCTATGAAGATAGGCTGAGAGAGTTAGGCTTGTTCAGCCTGGAGAAGGCTCTGGGGTGACCTAATTACAGCCTGCCAATACTTTCAGGGGTCCTACAGGAAAGTGGGAGAGGGGCTGTTCACCAGGCAGTGTGGTGATGGGACAGGAGGCAATAGCTTTAAGATGACAGAGGGCAGGGTTGGATTAGATATTAGGAAGGAATTCTTTATTCTGAGGGTGGTGAGGCCCTGGCACAGGGTGCCCAGAGAAGCTGTGGCTGCCCCTGGATCCCTGGCAGGGTTCAAGGCCAGGTTGGATGGGGCTTTGGGCAACCTGGGCTGATGGGGGTGGTGTCCCTGCCCATAGCTGGGGAGTTGGAACTCGATGGGCTTTGAGGTCCCTTCCAACCCAAACGAGTCTGTGGTTCTATGATTCACTGGACAAACAAAACACTTCTTGTAGAAAGATGTATGCTCTACTAAGGAACAGAACACCATCCTTAATCTGGTTACCCAAACAACTCCCTCCCTCTAACTCATTTACAGGTTTGAATTCAACCAGGGTTACCTGAAAGGAATACTCTGCCAGGTGAACTCCTCGAATGAGATTCAGAGCTCCACACATGATGTTCAGAACAAGGGAGAGAATCCCCAGGGGGGTCACACGCTGCATTCTGTAAGTGGGGACTTGGAAAAAGAAACAAATTGAAAAAAATTAGGGAAAAATCAGCACTATTCATTTGAATCTTTTAACTTAAAGACATAGGTTTTCAACACTTTCAATGCTTGCCCCAGAGATGACTAATTATGAACAGAAACACATTTCTTTTCTTGCATTACACTGCTCAGTTCTTCAGACACCTAGAAATCAGCAAGAGCTCTGGTGGATTTTTTTAAAACAGATTATGCAATAGAATGTGGTTTTTTCTGACATTTGGCATTGTTGTCTGGTTTTTATGGTGCACAGAGGTATTTTTTCAACTGTTTCTTTCAGCAGATTAGCAGGCTTAACACTCTTCACAGGTCAGTAAAAAAGCCAGGGGGTTTAAGCACCCAAAGGTCTGGTAAAGAGCTTAAAGCTCTGACACCCACAGAAGCAAGAGAGCAATTCAGCTCTTCCTCAAGTGGTAACTACTTATTTCTTCTCACTGACAGTTTGAGGGTTCAGTCTGATATACAGCATGGTTTCCTGCATGGTTTCCATACAGCACTTGGTGCCCTAATCAAGCAGTTCCCAGAAGATGACTGCAGGAGCTGAGGACTTTGATCCTTGGCTACTGGAACAGTTGTAGAGTTGTCAAGATGACACCACTCAGTCACAGAGGAGAAATACCTCTCACAGAACTGCTGCTCCTTCCTCTGGGCATTCTGGACTGATAAAACATGGTCAAATCTGGGGCCTAGGAATTAAACAGGACACTACAGGCTTTGGCCTCTGAACCCCATGTTACAGTGCACTACAGTGTCCTTTCTCCCAACCCACCCACCCTTCACAGGTACCCAATTACCTCTTCCCTTTCTCACCTCCTCCAGTATTGCTATTTAACACCTACACACCTAAATACCATTTTTTCAGGATGCTCTGTTACACACCCAATTAAGGCCAGAGCAATTATCATCATTTGCATTTAACTTTGAAATCCATTGCTTCAAACTCAGGGGTTTGGCTGTCCAGAAGCTCCCCCGTTTCTCCTCTAGCTATACTCCAGCTCAACAACAGACACCACACCTAGATACTCACCTACATTTCCAACCATACCCTCCATGCCCTCCTATCACAAGCAGAACACTGTCAGCACAACAATCAGAAGGATAATTTACACCTCAAATACCAAACCTAGATCTTCTCCTACACAAGCATATATATTAGATAGAGCAGAGAATGAATGAGCCCTCATGAAGTCTCCCTGGTTCTCAGGAACTCCTGTCCAGATGTAGCCAGCTCCTGACTACTGCAGATGAACTAAGAAACCCAGCAGAGGTCAGATCTGCCTTCATTTCAGTGGCAGCTGGAACACTGTAACGGCTTAAATATTGCAGCACTGCATGGTTTAAAACAGGAGAACACTTGTATCTGCTCCTTCAAGAGACATTTTCAGAGATGGATGTAAAAAAGTGTGGAGACAAATGAATACAGGGACATAAAGTATCGTTTGTAGTTCTCTGTGTAATTATTTTGTCTGGTGTGAACTCCAACTGATCACAGAATCACAAGGTTGGAAAAGACCTTTAAGATCATCAAGTCCAACTGTTCCTGTCCTGTGCTAAACCATATCCCTGAGCACCTCATCTACCCATCTGTTAAACACATCCAGGGATGGGGACTCAGCCGCCTCCCTGTGCAGCCTGTGCCACAGCCCCACGACTCTCAGAGAAGAACTTTTCCCTCACATCTGAGCTGACCCTGCCCTGGTGCAGCTTGAGACCATTTCCCCTTGTCCCATCTCCTGTCACCTGGCTGAAGAGACCATCGCCCACCTCTCTGCACCCGCCTGTCAGGACAGTGTAGGTGGTTATAAGGTCTCCCCTCAGCCTCCTCTTCTCCAGGCTGAACACCCCCAGCTCCCTCAGCTGCTCCTCAGAGGATTTGCCCTCCAGCCCCTTCCCCAGCCTGGTTGCCCTTCTCTGGACTCGCTCCAGGACCTCCATGTCCTTCTTGTGGTGAGGAGCCCAGAACTGGACCCAGCACTCGAGGTGCAGCCTCACCAATGCTGAGTACAGGGGCACAATCACCTCCCCAGACCTACTGGCCACACTGGTTTTTGATACAAGCCAAGATGCCATTGGCCTTCTTGGCCACCTGGGCACACTGCTGGCTCATATTCAGTCTGCAGTCAACCAACACCCCCAGGCCCTTCTCTGCCTGACATCCCAGTACACTGCTTTTGCAGGCTGAAGACCACAGCATGGAATATCATGTAAAAGTTAATTATTTTTATTCTACTGGACTGAAAAAAAAAGCACTGTCACAAATGCAGGGGAGATGACAAAATCTCGTTGCTCAGGATTCAGAGCCTGGTAAAACCAATCTTTAATTCTTTGCTGCAGAGTTTTCTCTCTGCTGTATCATTCTGGGGTTTATTTCACAAACAAATTGCACAGGAACAAGGTGGGTACTGCCAGGGAAAAATCATTACACTGCCTTGGGTGAATTCAATCATATTTTTATCAAGAAAATTTCATACTGGCATTTCTTATTACATTAAATAAGGGAAGAGGAGAGCACTCAGTGCAAACCAGCATGATTTTGCAGAAACACAAATGCTAAGTGGGATTCAACCTGATTCAATCCTTCAAGTAGAAAAGGCTGAATGAACTGGGGCTGTTCAGCCTGCAGAAAAGAAGACTGAGAGGGGATTTGATCAATGGTTATCAATATCTGAAGTGTGGGACACAGGGGGAAATGGGCAGCCTCTTCTCAGTGTCTGTGGGGACAAGAGGCAATGGACTCAAGTTGGAGCACAGGAAGTTCCACACCAACATGTGGAGGAACTTCTTCACAGTGAGGGTGAGGGAGCCCTGGGACAGGCTGCCCAGGGGGGTGTGGAGTCTCCTTCTCTGGAGATATTCCAGCCCCATATGGATGCCGACCTATGTGCCCTGTCCTAGGGACCCTCCTTTGGCAGGGTGTTGGACTCAATGATCTCTGGGGGGCCCTTCAAACCCCTGTGATTCTGTGAAAAGTTGAGCACTTCAGAGGATGAGAACCAGACTGATGATGTTCTGGGGACTGCAGGTTGTCCAGCAGCCAGGAAAAATGCATCTGCAGGCTTGAGCACGTACAGAACGATTCTGAGAAAACATCTTCCCACAATGAAGAAATTGAGGCTTCTGCCTATAAAAGATTTGCTGAGCAGAGGCCTCTGGCTATTTAACTGCAGACTGCCATGGATGTCTCCATTCTGTCTCTTCCAGGCAGTGCACAACAAGGGCTTGACAATGAGTCAGATACTCACAGCTCCAGATAAAGGCAGCACCAGGAGTGAAAAATGAAATCAGTCTCAAACATTTTAGAATAAAATACAAGCCCACAAAAAGATAGATGTGAGACACAGTCAAAAAACACCTTAAAAAGGACCCTGTGAAGGACTCCTCGTGCCTAGAAAAGACTAAGAACATTCATCAAGGGGAGCACAGCGCTGCATAATTTAACAGCATGCTTACTAGATGAATGGCACAAGTTGTTCTTTGACTTCATAGAGCCAGTTCTGATGTAAAAACTCTCTCTCTTCACAGAAAGCTACTTATAACTCACATTTTTTTCCTGTATACACACCCTGCTGTCCTCCAGAGCTTTATCAGCTTTGCCTGTATGGAGAGACAAAAAGCAAAGCTCTTGCAGTGAAAGCTGAGGTTGTGTAGGTGCTGACCAAGGATACAATGCTAGTGTCTTTCTAGAAAGAACTGGGCTGGGTTTATTTAACAAAGGAAGGAACAAGGTTCCTGGAACAGGCTGCCCAGGGAGGGGATTGAGTCCCCATCCCTGGATGTGTTTAACAGATGGGTAGATGAGGTGCTCAGGGATATGGTTTAGCAAAGGACAGGAATGATTGGACTTGATGATCTTAAAGGTCTTTTCCAACCTGGTGATTCTGTGAACAAAGACAAGAATAAAAGAAGAGACAAACAAAAAAACCCCAAAACAAACCACCACCCCCCCAAAAAAAAAAAAAAACCACCAAAAAAAAAGCTCTTGTTCCCATATATAGTAACAAGGACAAAACTGCCCTGTCTTTTCAGACACCTTTCACACTAAAAGGAAGAGCCAGAGGGATGTGATCACACAGCTCAAAAGATGACAGTGACCAGCTACAGCCTCAGGAGGAGCTGGATGCTTTGACTGACACACTGATTGAGCTGTCTTCACTACAGAACGTAGATGCAATTAAATTCTGCTCTCCTGCAACCATAACCCTTCGAGGTATGCTCAAGAAGTCTCCTGTACAGCAGGGCCATCATATAAATGATTGCCCAGGGAGGGGGTTGAGTCACCATCCCTTGATGTGTTTAACAGATGGGTAGATGAGGTGCTTAGGGATCTGGTTTAGCACAGGACAGGAATGGTTGGACTTGATGATCTTAAAGGTCTTTCCCAACCTTGTGGTTCTGTGATAACATTAATATGGGAACAAACACTCTCCACACTGCTAAACTTAGAGCAGCAAAGTGGGATTCAGCTGGCAGGTAATGATGAGAGGAGAGAGACATAAGCCAGGAAAGCTGACTCCAGCTGAGGGAAACAGATGATCATCAATATGATCCTTAAAATAAAGGCAGAACAATCTGGGAGAGTGTTTGGGTCAAACCAGAGAGAACAGCCAGAAATACAAAGCCAGATGGAAAGTAAAAGAAACAAATTAGGAAAATGGAGGAACTGAAAATGTCTTTCTGGTCTGTGGACACAGAGTAGCTTGCAAATCTTTACTGGTACTGAAATTATTCATTCTGGTGCAAAGAATTTCTAAGCCCTGTGACATCATGAAAATATTTAAGGTTCAAGCACAGTTCCAAGGAGCACTCACAAATGGGGCTGTCAAGTAAAATGTTTTCAATTCTATTTTTTCCTTCCTCCTGACCACTGCCCATCTATATTTTAACTAAAAATACCTATGTCAAATTAGATTCCAGCTCATCCATCAGAAAAAATACGACTGAGCAACCAGAACTTAATTTTATTAGTGTTTCATCAGTCAAGAACAACAAAAACAACAGCAAAAAAAGAGAGGAAATACAAGCTCATGGCACTCCAGCTGCATTTAAACCCCCATGCTAATGGGATTAAAAGCATTTCATTTTGGAGAGGAAGTAGGGAGGACTTCTGACAGCACAACTGAAACACAAATAAGAGGATGACAGTTTTAAAATAAATAAGCAGAGATTAGTACTTCTAAAAGCAGGTGAAATGTCAGTATTCATTACAAAAAGGTCCCCTGTCAAGCCTCTGTGTTGTTTAGCAGATATCTATCAGACTTTTAGTCAAATGCATTAAATTTTAAAGAGTAAGGTAAAAGGAGAAAACAAAGAGGGGAGAGTAATTCAAGATAGAAAGTCTGGGTATGAGAATTTTACCCTGAGCTCATAATCTTCTCACCTTTTATTTCCTCAAGGCTGAAGCGGCTCCTTCACATTGTAATTATGTATCTCACAAGCAGTGAGTGAGCAGAGCTTCTTTCCTCACAGAAGATTTAATAAACATCTACTTTAAAATGAATTTAACACTGAAAGCATCAAGTCCAGTGACAACCAACTGTTCACATACAGAAGCTGACCTAAGGCTGGGAAAAAAGACACTACCACGAGTCCTGAAAGGCTCTGCTGTCTGTCTGCTGTCATCTAAAGACAGTATGATGTCTACTATGATATAGAATCATAGGCTGGGCTGGGTTGGAGGGGATCCCAAGGGTCACAGAGTTCCAGCCCACTGCCACAGGGAGAGCCACCAACCTCCAGGCCTGGAGCTACACAAGGTTGCCCAGGGCACCATCCAACCTGGCTTTGAACACCTCCAGGGATGGGGCATCCACCCCCTCTCTGGGCAGCCTGTTCCAGCCCCTCACCACTCTCTCTGGAAAGAACTTCCCCCTAATATCTAATCTAACCCTTCCCTCCTTCAGCTTCAATCCATTCCCCCTTGTCCTGCCAGTCTCTGCCCTTTCCAAGAGCTGATTCCCCTCCTGTTTCTCTGCTCCCTTCAGGCACTGGAAGGCTGCAATGAGGTCGCCCCACAGCCTTCTCTTCTCCAGGCTGAACCAGCCCAGCTCCCTCAGCCTCTCTCCATAGGGGAGCTGCTCCAGCCCTCTGATCATCTTCGTGGCTCCTCTGAACCCTCTCCAACAGATCCACATCTTTCTGGTAGTGGGGTCCCCAGCTCTGGACACAGGACTCCAGATGGGGCCTCCTTTTTTACTATGACATAAAGGCAGCCTTTTTTCTTGGGTTTCACACACATTACACTTGTACGTCTCTGTACACAAGGAACCACCACAGTTACACATTTTTCACTTGCAAAGTTAGGCTCAGGAAGTCTACAGTCACCTGTGTGTAGTAGTAACTTACCAACCTCCACATGAACACCTGCATGCCCACCGTTAGCCATCCCATTCATCAGCTCTGTGTCCTCTAGTTTCAGCTGAACTGGGGGCTGGAACTTCAGCTCTTCTTTAACCTTGTCCCAGTTGGCCTTGGTTTGAGAGCCACCCGCCCCGTTAAAGTGGCATTTCACCTTCTGAATAACATTATCTGAAACAATAAAAAACAACCCCATGCTTCAATTAGCTCCACGAAAGTTCCATGCTTTAGGTAATCATTAATCAGATCATTCCACCACTGGTTAAGGTACAAGAATTCATCTTCCAGGTATTTTATATTCCACCAACTCCCTTCTGGATACATCTCCACATCCTGCCTGCCAGTGGACTGAAAAGGAGCTTTGATATTCCAGGGTAGATGTTAACACATAGCTTCAACTACCCATGAACTACCAGGAGAAGCAATTCCCCCCAGTGTTTTAACAATGTCAAGGATTATTTTTTTTCTTCTAGCACAGAAATAAATTAACTCCCCCTACATCTGAGTCATGAAGAGCTCTGGCAGAGACAATTCCACTGTGATTACACCAACATCCAAGCCATGGGTCTACATGAGGATCACCCTGTTTCTTCTCTCACACTTTAAATTCAATACCATTCACAAGCAAATCCCTTTGCACAAAGGTGGCTGCTGGAGGAGATCTTGTCTGAGTAGGAATTGCTCACAGCTCCAGAGCTGAAGCACCTTGCTGTGGGTACTGCTACTGCCTATTTTATTGAGCTGATACGGGCAAACTCAAGCTGCTCTTGCAGCTCAGAAGGGTGATGGGATCCTGGGCTCCATCAGCAGAGGGGTGGCAGCAGGGACAGGGAGGGGATTGTCCCTCTCTGCTCTGCCCTCAGGAGGCCCCAGATGAGTCCTGTGTCCAGAGCTGGGGCCCCAACACCAGAAATATGTGGGACTGTTGGAGAGGGGTCAGAGGAGCCACAGAGATGATCAGAGGGCTGGAGCAGCTCCCCTATGGAGAGAGGCTGAGGGAGCTGGACTGGTTCAGCCTGGAGAAGAGAAGGCTGCAGGGGGACCTCATTGCAGCCTTCCCATCCCTGAAGGGAGCAGAGAAACAGGAGGGGAATCAACTTTTTAAAAGGGCAGATAACGGCAGGACAAGGGGGATGGAGTGAAGCTAAAGGAAGGAAGGTTTAAATTAGATATAAGGGGGAAGTTCTTTCCAGAGAGAGTGGTGAGGGGCTGGAACAGGCTGCCCAGAGAGGGGGTGGATGCCCCATCCCTGGGGGTGTTCAAGGCCAGGCTGGATGGTGCCCTGGGCAACCTTGTGTAGCTCCAGGCCTGAGGTTGGTTGCCCTGCCTGTGGCAGGGGGTTGGAACTCTGTGATCCTTGGGGTCCCTTCCAGCCCAGTCTATGATTCTATGATTTAGGGGAATAAAATGCAGAAACATTTATTTTGCTAAGATATCCTGTAAGTGAAATCCATATCCTTAAGCTGCTGTTACACAGGTTAACTACAGCTACTACTGACTACAATACATATGTAATAGCTTAAGCATGAGTGTTGACACCACACAGGAGTACTTTACGCTGTCCTAGACTACAGAGTGTCATACACATCCCTTAGTGAAAAATCCTGTATTTTACTTTAAACCTGTTATAATTATCTGTAACTACCAGGTAAAAGGCTAAGATCTTAGGCATCAAGTGCATCTTACACCCACAGGAAAAAATACCCAACAAACACCACACACAAATAAACAAAATCTCATAGAAACATTAGGTAGAGCAAATACAAAATACAGTCTAATAGTAAAAATTAAAGAAAAAGAGTGGAAAAGGCATTTCTTTCTTTAAAAAAAAAGCCTTTTGCCATTAAAAGAGATTAGAATTTCCTCAATTCTTACTCAAGGGGTAATTTAGATCTCCATATAAAATTATACCACACCTGGAACAAGCCCTGCAGGGAATCCACCCAAAAGAACATATAAGATGGCTGTATAATATGCTTTCCCTGGGGTTTCTCAAATCTTTTAACAATGAGCTTAACACTGTTACCAAAATCTGCACAGAAGCGTGTTAACTCACTGCACTATCTTATCATTTCCCAGAAAAGAGTTTCTCACTGCAAGGAAATTTGGAATCGTGCTTTTCAAAGGTGTGAGGTTCCAGAGAGCAGCTGTTACATGGCTAAAAAAACCCATTTATATCAGGTTAAAAAAGAAACACTAGGTGTGATCATGAAGTATTATGTGAATCTGAGTCGTGTCAGAAGTAAAACTGCCCATAATAATCTGTTCTGTCTTCCTTTTTTCTCTGCACCCATCTGTTCAAGTATCCTGTCCTAGGGACCCTGCTTTGGCAGGGGGGTTGGACTGGATGATCTCTGGAGGTCCCTTCCAACACCTACAGTTCTATGAACCTGTCTCCACTTAACAGATTTTTTTTTTTTAATTAACTTACAAATATGTTTTAGATGTGGATTTCTTTTTCTTCTGTGTTTGTTTATTAATCACCACAGCGTTTTACTCATCTATTACAGGGGCTCTCAGGAACTGTAAAGCCAACAATCTAATAGTTTAACACAATAACAAGATCACAGAATCACAGGGGTTGGAAGGGACCTCCAGAGGTCATCAGGTCAAACCTTCCTGCCAAAGCAGGGTGCCTAGGACAGGGAGCACAGGTCGGTGTCCAGATGGGTCTGGAATATCTCCAGAGATGGAGACTCCACACCCCCTGGGCAGCCTGTCCCAGGGCTCCCTCACCCTCACTGTGAAAAAGTTCTTCCACATACTGGTGTGGAACTTCCTGTGCTCCACCTTGCAGCCATTGCCCCTTGTCCTGTCCCCACAGACACTGAGAAGAGGCTGGCCAATTCCCCCTGCATCCCATTCTTAAGATATTCATAAACATTAATAAGGTCACCCCTTAGTCTTCTTTTCTCCAGGCTGAACAGCCCCAGCTCACTCAGCCTTCCCTCACAGGGGAGGTGCTCCAGGCCCTTCATCATCTCTGGAGCCTCCTCTGGACTCTCTCCAGGAGATCCCTGTCTTTTTTATCCCAGGGAGCCCAGAATTGGACACAATACTCCAGGTGGGGCCTGACCAGGGCAGAGTAGAGGGGGAGGATCCCCTCCTTAGACCTGCTGGCCACACTCCTCTTGATGCCCCTCAGGATCCCATTGGCTCTCTTAGCCACCAGGGCACACTGCTGGCTCATGGCCAACCTGTCATCCACCAGGACCCCCAGGTCCTTCTCCACAGAGCTCTCCTCCAGCAGGTCATCCCCCAGTCTGTACTGGTTCAAGCAGTTATTCCTTCCCAGGTGCAAGACTTTACACTTGCTTTTAGTGAAGATCTCCTCCTCTACCACATGCATGTAAAGGCACACACAGAGATTCCTTTTTATGATCAATAGCCAGGAGATATTGTATAACATCATAAAAGTAGAAGACACATAATTCTTACTATTAGAGAACAAAGTTACAAACCAAATTCAAGGAAAGCATAAGGTCTGGATGCTGAACTGATGCTTGTTGTATCATAGGAAGCAGCAAATTCCCACTGAAGCTCTTCCAGGAAGCAAAATGCCATGATGGTGGAGTAACTGCTGGAACAGATTGCCATGCAGGCAATATCCCCAGAAGAAAGGAAACTGAAACAGGGGAGAGAAAAAAAAAGGAACATCAATATAAAAAGGTAAGAGAGACAGGTTGGACATGAGAATTAAACTGTGCTTTCTGTCACAACAAGAATGTACAGACTGTACTGAAAAAGCAGACTGCACAAAGAATATTCACACTGCTGTAATAGTCCAGCAGCCCCTGCAGACCTAAAACTTATTGTTAACTCCTTCAGTATGTCTTAGCATGCTAAAGATCACCATACAGCTTTAATCAGTGAAATTCAGGGCATTATTTGCCCAGGATGGCTTTAAATCATGTCAGTGAGAAAAGAGATGGCCAGAAAACATCACAGGCAAAAAGATATTCAAGCAAAACACAGTGGATTCCTACAAGGAAAAGTAAAACCAAGCAAGTTTGTTCAGAGGAAGCAAGCAGATGTATTCCTTGCTCTCCCTGAACATGACAACTTCCTATGAACAGCAAGAGGTGTTTGCTAACTTGGAATAACCAATGTGTTCCAACACTGTTACTGGTAAGACACCTGCACCAAATAAAAATGAGGATGTGTCAGAAAAAGCACAATAAAGATTCTGCTCCAAAACAAGTCCCACTAACACTTGAAGCCATGTTTATGCCCAAATTTCCACTTACAGATGGCCCAAAATCTTCTATGAAACTTAACAGGAGATTCATATGACCAAAACATAGGTGTGTACTTAAAGATGAGATAAATCACACTTGTTCAGGCTTCATTAAACAAGTGGGAGCCAGGGCACCTAGTTCAGGTGTCAGAACTCATAGTGCAGGTAGCTAAACTTCCACAATGCTCACCCTAGTTACAGATTTGTAACCATCACTGAAAGAAGGCTGAGGATCTGCCCTCACATTTAGCCAATGATTAGAAATAATTCAGTAAAAAAAGCAAATTTTTGAAGCTGAACAATTCCTCTGTTTTCTCTCTTTTCTACTATTCTATGTTTCATCCCTCTCATACAGAAATACTTGTGGTTCTGATTTTATCAGATCTTTATTTATTCATTGCACTATTGGGGTCGGTGTTGGGTCCAGTCCTGTTTAATATCTTCATCGACGACCTTGATGAGGGAATAGCATCCACCCTCAGCAAGTGCTGATGATACAAAGCTGGGAGGGGTGGCTGACACACAGGAACACTGCGCTGCCATCCAGAGAGACCTGGACAGGCTGGAGAGCTGGGCAGGGAGAAACCAGATGAGGTTTAATAAAAGCAAGTGTAAAGTCTTGCACCTGGGAAGGAATAACTGCTTGAATCAGTACTGGCTGGGGATGACCTGCTGGAGGAGAGCTCTGTGGAGAAGGACCTGGGGGTCCTGGTGGATGACAGGTTGGCCATGAGCCAGCAGTGTGCCCTGGTGGCTGAGAGAGACAATGGGATCCTGGGATGCATCAGGAAGAGTGTGGCCAGCAGGTCTAAGGAGGGGATCCTCCCCCTCTAGTCTGCCCTGGTCAGGCCCCACCGGGAGTGTTGTGTCCAGTGCTGGGCTCCCTGGGATAAAAAAGACAGGGATCTCCTGGAGAGAGTCCAGAGGAGGCTACAGAGATGATGAAGGGCCTGGAGCATCTCCCCTGTGAGGAAAGGCTGAGTGAGCTGGGGCTGTTCAGCCTGGAGAAAAGAAGACTAAGGGGGGACCTTATGAATGTTTATCAATATCTTAAGAATGGGATGCAGGGGGAATTGGCCAGCCTCTTCTCAGTGTCTGTGGGGACAGGACAAGGGGCAATGGCTGCAAGGTGGAGCACAGGAAGTTCCACACCAGTATGTGGAAGAATTTTTTCACAGTGAGGGTGAGGGAGCCCTGGGACAGGCTGCCCAGGGGGGTGTGGAGTCTCCATCTCTGGAGATATTCAAGACTCGTCTAGACGCCGACCTGTGTGACCTGTCCTAGGGACCCTGCTTTGGCAGGGGGGTTGGACCCGATGATCTCTTGAGGTCCCTTCCAACCCCTGTGATTCTGTGATATACTTGGCAATCACGGTTTTGATTAGGTCTGTGACAGCCTAGTCACACTGGGTGAGTTCCCCAAATTCCTTTTGTCCCAGCTGAGGATCAACACCATCCCTACATAAAACTACCTTTTCCAAGCTGTCAAGAATTCACAGCATTATCTGTTTGCACTCTTCTCCTTTCGGAGCCAGATGCACAGCTTACTGCTGTAGAGACTCCAGAAGATTAAAAGCAGTAGAACACATTAGCATTAAAGGGCACAAGTTCGCTGTGAGGGAAAAGGAATTAAAATGCTAATCTCAGCTTTTCCAATTCATTCAGTGTAAGTTCAGGGATCTTCTTTCTCCCATCACTAGTCCAAAAAGGGATAGTAAGTTTTAGGTCGGGTTCACTTGAAATTTTCTTACATTTGCTAATGAGAAATGCAGCCACAAATGAGAAAACTCATTTTTACAACTAAAGGAAAAACAATAGTAAATTAAAATCCTCATCTATGACTGAAATCTTGATTTCTTTCTAGGGAGGTGATTGTGCCCCTGTACTCAGCATTGGTGAGGCCGCACCTCGAGAGCTGGGTCCAGTTCCGGGCTCCTCACCATAAGAAGGACATGGAGGTCCTGGAGCGAGTCCAGAGAAGGGCAACCAGGCTGGGGAAGGGGCTGGAGGGCAAATCCTATGAGGAGCAGCTGAGGGAGCTGGGGGTGTTCAGCCTGAAGCCTGAGGGGAGACCTTATCACTGCCTACAGTTATCTGACAAGAGGGTGCAGAGAGGTGGGTGATGGTCTCTTCAGCCAGGTGACAGGAGATGGGACAAGGGGAGATGGGCTCAAGCTGCACCAGGGCAGGGTCAGATCAGATGTCAGGAAAAAATTTTCCCTGAAAGAGTTGTCAGGGCCTGGAACAGGCTGCCCAGGGAGGGGGTTGAGTCATCATCGCTGGATGTGTTTTAGAAAGGGGTAGATGGAGTACTTAGGGATATGGTTTAGCACAGGACAGGAACGGTTGGACTTGATGATCTTAAAGGTCTTTTCCAACCTTGTGATTCTGTGATTCTTAAAATAAAGACAAGCAGATCCTTCTCCAATAAATAAAAGATTTCTAATTTCTCCGCACTGGCCACGGGCAGTACACTTCAGGACTCTGCAAGACACACTCATCAGCCAGAGCTTTAGAGGCTTGAACCCTGCTGGTATTCAGAAAGCAGAGTGGCAGTACGTAGGAGGGAGACAAAGCTCTGTGAAAGCCAGAATTGGAACTGTAGGAGCCTGAGAGAAGGCATCAGCAAGGGCTGACAGTCACTGAAGGAAAGGCTTTGGGCTTTAGACTGAGCTAAGTAATTCCTAGGTATTAGAAGGTATTTGTAGATGTCCAAGGTACTCCAATTGCTGATAGTAGCAAGCACTGCCCAGTGAGCAGGTAGAATTTCCTACAAAAGATGAAACCTAAATGAAGCAATTCTTAACATATGCTTACTGAACTGAGGAGGAGCTGCGTGGCTGCAGTGCTGAGAAGTAAGGTTTCAAAATACTGCTTGGAGGTTACAATCTAGACACGTGTGGTGGGATTTCAGGTTGGAGTCAGGCACTCCAACCGCCAGGACAACCATTTCAAATATTAAAATTAAAGAAAAATCAAAGAAAGAAAAGCAAGGACTCACTGTATGCTGAGGTCACGTCCTTTTGCTGTGCCTCGACTTGGGTACTGTGCCAGAAGTGAGGATAATGCCTTCAACCTCTTCCTGCATTCCAGAAAGCCCTGGTTGAAATGAAAATCTGTGGAGGCTGAGAGGGGAAGTCCATCCCTCACCCTCACCACACAGGCAAAGAAAATCATGGACATTCTCCACTGGAGTACTCATGAGGACAACCTGGAAACAAAACATTCCATCAGGGTAACAGATGTGACAGTAGTTACTTACAATCCAATGTGCTAGCCAGAGGTATGTCAAGGGAAGAGTTTACTCTTCACTGCTACCCAACAGTACCTCTTGTACCATTGCTGCTGTTCAAAGGCAACCAAGGTGTTCTCATGGCTGTGTCCATGTTACTTACTCTTCTGGACAAAAAGGTGAGGCAGGGAATGTGACAGAGGAATTATCTACCTGAAAAGTATCACTGTTTTCCCTCCTTCTGCTTCAGCTCATGCATAAGAAAGGCTAAATTCTTCACAGTATTTATGGAAACTGGGTAACTCCCATTGATGTGCTGTATCTTCACTAGTGCTGCAGGCAGCTGCATTAGCTTCACCTGATTTTCTAGTACAACACACACACATAAATAAATTTTAGGCTACAGCCTCATCAGGCTCATTTTACAGCATCAACTAGGGCTAAATCTAGGCTAAAAGTTGCCCTCTCTTCCCCTCTTCCTCTTTTAACAGGTTACAATCTCCCAGGAGAAGTTATTATGGGGATTTACCTGGTACGTTCAGAACACAGAGGAGATCTGTCCTTCAGACATACCACGAGTATCCAGCTCACATAGTCTCTGAAAGATAACAGAATCACAGAATCACAGAATTACAAGGCTGGAAAAGACCTTTAAGATCATCAAGTCCAACCATTCCTGTCCTGTGCTAAACCATATCCCTGAGCACCTCATCTACCCCTTTTTTAAACACATCCAGGGTCGGTGACTCAAGCCCCTCCCTGGGCAGCCTGTTCCAGGCCCTGACAACCCTTTCAGTGAAACATTTTTTCCTAACATCCAACCTGACCCTACCCTGGCACAGCTTTGTGCCATTTCCCCCTGTCCTATCAAACCATAACCAACATTTCAGAAAACGAACTAATGACCATACCCACATCAGTATTTACAACATAAACTCTCCCATGCAGTGGGTAAACATCATCTGGAAGTGTATTTTGTCTACAGGAAGACAGATAATTAGGTTTTTTTAGTGAATTTTCAATATATGAATTCCCAGATGCTCCCAAAGACACTGTGAAATTACATGCAAAATATTTCTGCCAGCCCAATCACTGTTTCTAACCCATCCTAGTGTCCTGTAAGAGAGCAGCTCTACATCAACAGACTAAGTGACTACCACAGACAAGCCAAGAAAAAGGAAAAAACCCCAAAAAACAAGGGATTTACTCTGCTTCAGGCAAACTATATAAGTGAAGCACTTGTAAAAGGCATTTATATAAGGAAAAAAGAATTAAAATCACATTGTGAACTCAAACTTTTGATGACATCTTTAAACAACCATCTATCAAACAATTCATAGAATGGTCTGGGTTGGAAGGGACCCCAAGGATCACACAGTTCCAACCCCCTGCCACAGGCAGGGCCACCATCCTCCAGGCCTGGAGCTACACAAGGTTGCCCAGGGCCCCATCCAACCTGGCCTTGAACACCTCCAGGGATGGGGCATCCATCCCCTCTCTGGGCAGCCTGTTCCAGCCCCTCACCACTCTCTCTGTAAAAAAACTTCCCTCTAAGATCTAATTTAAACCTTTCTTCCTTCATTACAATGCTCAAAGGTGCTTTGAAATGTGTCTCATCATCAAATATTTTTCCTGTCCAAGAAGGTAACGTAGCAAAGCCTCTTCTACTTCAGGCATTCATAAGGTCTTTTGCCTGTAGAGCTGCTCTAACATCTAACAAGGGTTGTGTTCTTACCATGAGCAGCACTAAGAGACTCTCACTTCTGCTCCACAGGAATCACTTCCATGTAACTCACAGGAACTATCCCCTTTGTTAAAGGTGGTTGGAATTTGGCAACACCTTAAAGCAACCAACACTTGTCAGAGGAACTGACAGAAAGTGTAACTGCCCGTAACTTCTTTTCTTAGAAAACGAAATTAAAACTACAGATTACACACCACCTGAGAAATGGTATTTTGAACTATTACAATGGAGATTAAAGAATTAGATGTCAAGTTTGATCACTACCACTCTCAGTTCTTCTCCAGCAGACGAGCTGTGAAGTCAAACGAAGCTCAGTAACTTCATCTCAGCACACATCAAAAAGAATTTCAATGATAATCAAGATGATTCCACGTGAACCTGATCTCCAATGGGCTGTGCTAGCAGCTGTGAAAGAAACAGTGCAGAAAACAGTGCCCGGTCCAATGCCCAACCACTCTTTCTGAGAAGAAATTTCTCCTGATTTCTAACCTGAACCTCCCCTGGTGCAACTTGCAGCCATTCCCTCTTGTCCCGTTGCTAGTTATCTGTGAGAAGAGGCTGACCCCCAGCTCACCACAGCCTCCTTTCAGGGAGTTGTAGAAAGTGATAATGTCTCCCCTGAGCCTCCTCTTCTCCAAACAGTCCCAGTTCCCTCAGCTGCTCCTCATTACACTTGTGTTCCAGAGCCTTCACCAGTTTCACTGCCCTTCTCTGGACACATTCCAGGACCTTGATGTTCCTCTTGTGAGGGGTCCAAAACTGAACACGGCATTCAAGGTGCAGCCTCACCAGAGCTGAATACAGGGGGATGATCACCTCCCTGGTCCCACTGGCCACGCTATTCCTGATACAAGCCAGGATGCCATTGGCCTTCTTGGCCACCTGGGCACACTGCTGGCTCATGTTCAGGTGAGCGTCGACCAGCACCCCCAGATCCTTTTCCTCTGTGCAGCTTTCCAACCACCCTGCCCCAAGCCTGCAGCATTGCCTGGGGGTGTTATGACCAAAGTGCAGGACCCGGCACTTTGCCATGTTGAACATCAACCCACTGCCTCTGTCCATCAATCCAACCTCTCCAGGTCCCTCTGGAAAGTCTTCCTACCCTACAGCAGATTGACACTTCCCCTCCAACTCAGTGTCATCTGCAAACTTATGAGGGTGCACTCAAATCCCTCATCCAAATCATCAATAAAGGTATTAAAGAGGATGGGCTCCTGGGGAACTCCACTTGTGACCGATCCCTAGTTGGATTTAACTCCATTCACCACTCTCTGGGCCCAGCTATTCAGCCAGTTTTTAGCCCAGCAAAGAGTGTACCTGTCCAAGCCATGAGCCACCAGCTTCTCCAGGAGAATACCATGGGAGCCTGTGTACCTAGCCTATGAAATCATTCAATTCACTATGCCACTAACAGTTTAGGGCTCATACATAAACATTCATCACCAGGGATAACATCACCTATAGTTAAGCAAGAGCATGTGTAACAGTAACACAACTTTCCAAGGGTCAGAATCTGCCAAGCTTCAGGGCATAAGGCTTTCACTGAATATCAGATGCCCATCAGAGGGATTCTCTGTTCCCTTGTGGAAGATCTGGTATCAGTCACGATCAGGCAGACCTTCAAATTAAATGTCAGGTTTCACTGGAGAAGGAGTCAATGATCCTTCCTTGGAGAATTCACTTGCTATGATGTCTGACCAGCCTATCACTGTTGTATTCATCCAAAAAAGCCTTGACTGCTTTTCTTTTAAATCTATCTGCCTGTACATTTTTTTGTTTGGCTGCCCAGGGAAGTGAGGCCTACCAACCAACTGGGAATGCAAGTGGGATAGACATGTTAGTGCCTTTAGGTTTTGTGAAAACAGGCAAATCTGAGTAAAAGGAAGGTGCATCCCCACCAGAAAGGCTGATGCAGTGACTCAAACCTTAACAGAGACCAAGTGAGCACAATCTCGAGGCAAAACAACTGGAAATGTGTTCGCTGGTTCTGCTTTTTATAGAGATCTAAGGGAAGGTTTGCATTGGTGAAGGTTTACCTGCTCCCTGAAAGAGCAAAGAGGTGAGATTTGAGAACTGTATCTGTAAAGCCTTCTCAGGAGTTAAATATATACACACAAGGTTTTATATATATAAAAATATATATGTGTATATAAATATATACAAATAAATATATAAAAATGTTTTATATTTATATATAGTCTAGAAATATAATTATATATAATAATATGTCTTTTATATATAAATATATACATAATATATGAACATATATGTAATATATATTATATATAGAGATAGATAATGTATTAAAATATATTTTTTTTATATGTGTGTATGTATATATACAGTCACAAGGTTTTTGTAATTCAGGGGCTTATTTCAGGTTTAGCTAACAGAGAGCCAACTTCACCCCATAGAAGAGGGCAAAGCCTAAAAATAAATTCATGCAACTGGTTCACCTGTCTCCCATGTAACTCTCATCCCCAACCACCTATCACTCCAAGTCATCCAGCCCTCTCCTCTCCCACATTCCCCAGCCCACTTACTCTGGCACTGCAGCTCCACGAGGTTTTGGGGTTGGGATTTTTCACAAGCCTCTCCTTCCTTGCACACTGGAAGGAGCTCTGAGGCAGGTAACAGTTACTATGTCACCTCCCTTGGAAGGTTGTAAGGCAACTCTGCCACCTCACGAAGTGACTGTGTATATCACAACTTACTGGACTGATCAAAGTGTGCACACAACCAAGTAAATCTATGATTTTACTATTTCAGCTCGACCCACCCTTTCCTCCTCCAGGCTCTATCTGCATATGATTAGCAGCCCAAACTATCTACAACTGCCTTCACGTGGCAGGCCTTTGAACTCAGGCTCTGAGCTTCGACAATGGACTTGGGCCTTTGGATTAAGAAGGTATCAAGTTCTGCAGCATTCAGAGCTAATAACATCATGTCAGCCACACCACGTCAGCCCAGCTCTTCCACTGGCACAAAGCAGGCAAAACTTTGAGAAATACCTTAAGTGGTTGTTTCAGAAGAACAAGTTTTGATTTATGAGTGAAGTAAGCATGGGAACAGCATGAAGGTGCACCAGAGGAGGTTTAGGTTGGGTGTTAGGAAGAGGTTCTGTACTGAGGGTACTTGCACAGGCTCCCCAGGGAAGGGGTCACAGCCCTGAGCTGAGCTGAGGTAAAGAAGCATCTGGATGGTGTGCTCAGTCCAATGCTCTGACTTGGCTGGGCCTGTGTGAAGCCAGGAGTTGGACTCCATGATCCTTATGGGTCCCTCCCAACTCAGGATTCCATGATCCTCTGAAATATTTTAAATAACTGTTTCAGAAGAACACGTTTATGAGTGAACAAAGCTTGTTTTTTTCATTATTTGAAGTGCCTGCACATCTACCAACACTTCACAAGGAAACTGTCTAGTCCAAGACTCACACAAACGGTACCTCTGTACCAGTCTTGTAACAAACAAAACTCTTCAGAGTATTCCCACACTGGGCATCTAAAAGTTATCTGAAGCACTTTTCATCCCTCACTTCCCAAGTAGCAGTCAACTCTCTCTAGTGACTACACAGGGATTATTCAGGCAGCCTTAATCAGACCTCTTATGTTTTACTACAGTTATGCAAGCTCCTTCAAATAAGAAGATTAAGCCAAATTCGCAGGTGCCACACTTCTCCAAAGGAGAACCCTAGACAAACCCTAGACAAACCCCTACCTGATTGTCTGCACTTGGAAAACAATCTACTCTGAAGGCAAATGGAAACCAGTCCATTGCTCATGGAGGGAATTATTTTACAAACCTGTTATTCAATAAATTATTTTATCTAACCATCAAAAGGGGAAGTTTCCTTCTACAAACAGCGTAACACTAGCAGTGAATGTCCTGTTACCAGGACGTCTCTCAAGCACTCATCTACTCTCCCTGTTCAGAGTCATATTTATCTTCTTTCTAGAGGTGGCACATGGGACAGCTTCAAACTCAACAATATTTTGTCAAGTTCTGATATTCCTGCTGAAAGAAGAGCAGAAAGCTTTTGTGAATATCACCATGGTGCAGGAGGCTCCTGAAGCAGTCTGTGAAACTTTCTGGACATGGGATAGCTCAATACATGGTAAGAATCATTACACCTAATGCATCTTTCCTCAGGCTTCAGAGGAATGGGATACAGCTGGGATGCCAGAATGCCAAACAGATGTGGGTTGACTCGATCAAACACAAAGCACTGAACAGAGCTGCAGCTCAAGTGTTGGTTTCAGTCTCAACCAACAAGAAGAGGAATTGAGGCATGGTTTACAATGGAAGAGCTTCTACTCCTCTGCAGGGTCACAAGGTGGATTTTTATCCTCTTCTCACACACATACAAAGGCAAATCTGAAATGCTGTCAAATTTAATACTGCACTAACTGTATCCATCTGGTTCTTCCCAACCACTCTCCCTTGATGCTCACAGCAGTGCTCACCAAGTTACTGCTATCACAGACCTACAGCATGAGAGCCACTCTCCAGATTTAGTAATGAATAAAAGCAATCTGAAAGCATGACACTGCCTCAACTTTTGAAACAGGTTTTGTGGCTATCAGGAGCCTATAGGCTCATATAAACCCTACGGCCTTTATTCTTATTCCACAAAGGAAGCATGAAGAAAACCCTCACCATCACAAGTCTACACATGCTCCTACAAAGCACCACAAATAACACGTGCTACCTAAATCTCAAAACCCAACATTTGGTTGGGCTGCTCAACAGGCAGTCCTCCCATGCCTTGCCCAAGCCCCACCATAACAACTGTGTAAGGCTCTGAAGCTCTCCCCCTATGCTAATGTCTCAGAAACATCAGCCACCTCCTCTGCTCCCAAATACACGCCCACCGACACATACCCTGAAGGTTCCTAAGAGCCCACCAGCTCAACCCCCGACCTTCACCAGCCCATGTAACTTGAGGACCCTTCCTGTACCCACCCCATTCCACTCACCATATTACACATGCCTAGCCTCTATTCACCACTCTTGTCCCCAACTTTAAGCATGTCAACCCCTCCAAAAGCACCCCTTACCCATGCTGTCCAACAAACCCAAACACCTTGAAAGCCACATCCCTCACCAGGGTACTCTTCCATACTGACAAGCCTCCCCATACACCCCTCAAGCACCCAGACACCCCCAAATCTTACTCCCATCCCACAGGTCCCAAACCTTCATGTCACCCCAGCTCACTTCATGACATCCCCAGCCCAACCCAAGCCCTCCTCCCCCTGCACCCCTCAAACACTCCAAGGAACCCCCAAATCCTTCACCCCTATGACAGGATTTATCATCCACTCATCTCCAGGCCACACCCCTGTCCCCCAAGACCCCTAAATCTCATCACCTTCTCACGCCCCCCTCAAGCACCCCAAACCGTACCTCCCTGCCAGAGCCCCCCACGCCCTCACATCACCCCTGTACACCCCTTGCCCCCACCCGCCCCGCCCCGCCCCGCCCCGCTCCGCTCCGCTCCGGGCCCGTCCCTCCGCGCACACTCCCCAAGCATCCCACACACCCCGGCCCAGCCCCGCCCGCGGGGACCCAGAAGGGGGCAGCGGAGGAAGAGGAGAAGGAGAAGGCCTCCCCACCCCCGGACCCCGCCGCCGCTCACCTTCCCCGCCCCTCGCCGCGGCCCCGGGCCTCTCGCACCGGCAGCGCCACAACACGCCCCGCTCCGCCCCCTTCCGCCCACAGAGGCGGCGGGTAGAGTGTCCGCGGCGCGGGGCACGCCGGGACGCGGGAGGCCGGGGACGGATCGGGCTTTGGGGCTCTACAGGCACCCCGGCACCGTCATACACCGCCGGGCCAGGGGCACGGCACCGCGGGGACCGGGGCCCCCGGGGGTGGCGGCGGCGGCGCGCCGGGCTTGGGCCTCGGCTGCCGGAGCCAGGCCGCGGGGCTGTGGTGATTCCCCGGGGGCTCCCTCAGCGCGGCCCTTGGCCCCTCCGCAGACGCCCGCGGCCGGTCGTCCCGTATGGCCGGGGCTCGGTACAGGCCCGTTGGCAGCGGCGGAGCAGCAAGGACAGGGCGGGGACCGCCACCTTGGCGGGTGGGGAGGGGGAGCGGCGAGGTCTCCTTGGTGACACTGTGGGCGTGGGCTGGGATGCCAGGTCAACCGCGGAGCAGTCTAGCCAGGCCTCTCAAAAGCTGTGGTGAGACACTGGTACAGGCTGCCCAGAGAGGTGGTGGAGATATTCAAGGAGAATATATCGTATATATCATCCCTGGAGATACTCAAGGTCAGGCTTGGTGGGGCTCTGAGCGACCTGATGTAGTGAAGATGTCCCTGCTCACTGCAAGGTGGGACTAGATGGGCTTTGAGGGTCCCTTCCAACTTAACATATTCTATGGTTCTATGATTCTGTTCACTGAAATAAAGCTCTCTAGCTCAGTTCTCGTGCTGGTGCTCAAGAGGAACTCCGTACCACTATGAATCACAGAATCGCAGAATAACAAGGTTGGAAAAGACCTTTAAGATCATCAAGTCCAACCATTCACATTCTAAACGAAACCATATCCCTAAGTACTTCATCTACCCTTTTTTTGAACACATCCAGGGAAGGTGACTCGACCCCCTCCCTGGGCAGCCTGTTCCAGGCCCTGACAACTCTTTCAGTAAAAAATTTTTTCCTAACATCCAATCTAAACCTGCCCTGGCACAGCTTTATGCCATTCCCCCTTGTCCTGTCACCTGTCACCTGGCTGAAGAGACCATCATCCACCTCTCTATAACCTCCCTTCAGGTAGTTGTAGGTGGTGATAAGGTCTCCCCTCAACCTCCTCGAGGTTAAACAGCCCCAGCTTCCTCAGCCGCTCCTCATAGGATTTGCCCTCCAGCCCCTTCACCAGCCTGGTTGCCCTTCTCTGGACTCGCTCCAGGACCTCCATGTCCTTCTTGTAGTGAGGAGCCCAGAACTGGACACAGTACTTGAGGTGTGGCCTCACCAATGCCGAGTACAGGGGCACAATCACCTCCCTAGACCTAATGGCTACACTGGTTTTGAAACAAGCCAGGATGCCATTGGCCTTCTTGGCTGCCTGAGCACACTGCTGGCTCATATTCAGTCTGCAGTCACCCAACACCCCCAGGTCCTTCTCTGCCTGACAGCTCTCCAGCCAGTCTCCCCCAAGCCTGTAGCGCTGCATGGGGTTATTATGTCCCATGTGTAGCACTCTACACTTGGCCTTGTTAAACCTAGGTTAACCTTGTTAATCCTAGGTGGCAGATGGATTTTTCTATTTAATTGAGAGCTGCTGCAGAAGATGAAGTGGGATTCAAAGCAGATCACCTTCCTCGTCCCTTCTGGTGGTGCCAGGCATAGAGAAAAATTGGGCAGCTCTGCATCTGGAATGACACCTGTGCCTGCTTGTGAGTGTTGGGACAGTGGCACACTACAGGCTGTCTTCTCACAGGATGGTTGTCTGAAAAAAACAGCAGAATAAAAAGAGCTTAAAAGAAAAAAGTCTGTTACTGAACAAGGGAGCTCTGAATTCACAAATCTGGACATGGGGACATTGTCGAGTTGTTGCTATCTCTAAGCAATTGCAGCAACAATTAGCACCGTGTGTGGTGAATAACCACTGATGTTCTGCTGTTGTGCTGTCAGCTTCCATTCCTCACCAACACATGTCATCACCCCAGTGCAGGTCTAGCTTGTTTCACAGTCTGATTTCAGCCCTACTGAAGGTTGCTCGTTTGTATTAATGCTGGTGAAATAAATACCCTGTTTAGGGGGAAAAAGATCTATTTGAGATTCTGGAGATCAGCTTAATTTCAAACTTACTTCCTTCCATGCATGCAAGGTGGTGTTTGCCTGCTTCTCATACTGTGCTGGATTTTGATCTCAATCACTCTGCCTTTAAAGGAAGTATCTCTCTGTTTATGAGCACCACCTAAAGAATCACAGAATAGTAGGGGTTGGAAGGGATCTCCAGAGCTCATCGAGTCCAACCCCCCTGCCAAAGCAGGCTCCCTAGGACAGGGCGCACAGGTCGGCGTCCAGACGAGTCTTGAATATTTCCAGAGATGGAGACTCCACACCCCCCTGGGCAGCCTGTCCCAGGGCTCTGTCACCCTCACTGGGTAAAAGTTCTTCCCCACGTTGGTGCGGAACTTCCTGTGCTCCAACTTGCAGCCATTGCCCCTTGTCCTGTCCCCACAGACACTGAAAAGGGGCTGTCCATTTCCCCCTGCATCCCCTCCTTAAGATATTTATAAACGTTATTAAGGTCCCCCCTTAGTCTTCTTCTCTCCAGGCTGAACAGCCCCAGCTCACTCAGCCTCTCCTCACAGGGAAGATGCTCCAGGCCCTTCATCATCTCCGTAGCCTCCTCTGGACTCTCTCCAGGAGATTCCTGTCTTTTTTATCCCAGGGAACCCAGAACTGGACACAACACTCCAGGTGGGGCCTGAGCAGGGCAGAGTAGAGGGGAAGGATCACCGCCTTTGATTATGTTTGGCTGTGCTCATCCTAAGTGACAAAACCCTTCCTGCTGCCATGTCTCCCAGCACAGTACAAAATAAAAGGCTCACGTCCTTTACAGGGACTGGAGGGTTCATCTACAAATTCACTGCAAGTTCAGAAGTAAACTCCTGTTACTGTCATTTAGCAGCACCCCAGGAAATGACAGGCAGCGCTTTGCAGGGCTTGGTCTTAACAGCAGCACAAGGGTGGCTCAGAGAACTGGGAGATACAGGTTCCTCCAGACCCCTGGAGAGGCTGCTGTTCTTTCCTGGTACCTACTGTCAGAGAAAATGAGGAGCCCAACAAGTGAAAATGCTGAAGCACTGCCACTCGGTAGGAGCACCAGATTCTCTGTAGCTTTCCAGTTGCTCCACCAGCCTTTGTTCCTCTTTGCAGTAGGCAGGGAAAAAGTTTGAAGGCTGAGTCTTAGAATGTTTCCCTCTACATCAGCAGAGCTCTCTACCCACCGGTGCCAAGAAACAAAAAGCTCGTTTTTCTTTTGCCACGACTCCAACTGTAAGACATGAGAACAGTGAAGCACAGAGCAACAATCCTGAACTTCCAAAGAAAACAGCGTTATGTGTGGACAGGCTTGAACCAGATAAGCTGAGATTATCTGTATCCTGCATGAGAAGCTTTGCCAGGGAATTTGAAGCCAATCTTTTCTTCCATTTTGAAGCAGCACATCTTTGTCTCAAAGATGGAACCAGAGCAAAGCACAGACTGAGTATTCACAGCAAAGGCAAAAAAACCCCAAAAATCATCCACCACTGAATACTGGAGTGTTTGAGGAATCTTTCTGTGCTAACCTCTACACTGGCAATGGATAAAAACCTTGGTTGTTGGGGAGCTGTTCTGCCCACTGGCTGAGGAGTGGTGATAGCAATGGTTAGCAAGCACAAACCAGACAGAAAACTATTTGTTGCTACTCAGACTATTCATTTTTTTTTTCCAATTCAGGCATAATATAACTTAAAGATATTTAAAAGAAAAGAAAAAAACAAAATCACAAAAAATCCATAACAGCCTGTGGTGGTTTGACCCTGGCTGGAGGCCAGATGTCCACCAAAGCTGCTCCATCACTCCCCTTTTCAGCTGGACAGGGGAGAAATTATACAGTCAGAGGCTCAAGAGTCGAGCTAGCCTTTCCTTCTTAGCCGGGGGGAACATTCCTCACCCCCTTCCCCTGCTGCACCGTGGGGTCCCACCACGGCAGACAGTCCTCCATGAACGTCTCCAACGTGAGTCCTTTCCCACAGGGCTTCAGCTCTTCCCCAGCTGCCCCAGTGTGGGTCACTGCTATGGGGTGCAGCCATAAATCACAGAATGTCTCTCAGTCTCTTAGCCCAGATGCTCCAGCCTGGTCCCCCATGGGGTCACAAGGCCCCCCAGCAAACCTGCTGTGTCAGAGATCTCTCTCTCTCGCCCATCTCTGTGTCTCTGTCTCTCTCCACAGGCTGCAAGTGCTGGCAGGGGCTTGCTCCAACATGGGTCACATCATCTCCTGTGTGTCTCCCCCTGCTCCAGCGTGGGGCCTCTCCACAGGCTGCAGGTGGGGTCTGGGCCTTGTCCATGGGCTGCGGGGGGACACCCGCTCCACCATGGGTTTCGCCAGGGGCTGCAGGGCATCTTTCTCCCTGGCACCTGATGCACCTCCTTCCTCCCTTCCCTGGCCTTGGTGCCTGCACAGCTCCTCACATCTTCTCACTCCCTTCTCTGGGGGCACAAAGCGGCTGCTTGTTGGTTTTTCTCCTCCCTGTGATTCCCAGGGGCGCTGTGACCATCACTGATGGGCTCTTGGTCAGCAGCGACTCCGGCCTTGAGCCAGCTGGTGTTTGCTCTGTGGGGCCTGCAGAGAGCTTCTGGCTGCTCCTTGCAGCAGCCGCCCCTGCAGCCCCCATCTCCACCAGAACCCCACCACACAAAACCACAACACAACCAAACCCTGTGCACAGTCTGAAGGCAGGGCAGCTCCTCGTTTGCTGTGTCACCATGCCAGTTCCCTGGTGGGAGCTGGTGACAAAGTACATAAACTGAATACATTTTAAGGCTTCGTTCCACAAGGTGATATGGAGTGGAGCCAGCACACACCAGACCATGGCACACTCAGGGTCAAGCAGCCTGGCCATGTTGATTATACAAAATGATGCATGCCTGAATCCCCAGGAAGCTGTGGGAGTGCCAGGCGACAGGAGCAGTGCCTTGCTGTGAAGGTAGCTTGCTTTTATTTCACTGAGATTTTACACTTTCATCTCATGCATTAAATGCAAATGCACTTTAAGAACCACAGGATGGTTCTTAGAAGGAGGCAGGGCACTTATCCACTCATTTCCCCACGGCTTTCAGAAAAGCACAGGGTTTTTTTCACTGACCTTCAGTTTGAATTACCATGCCAGCCACAAAACAAAGGCCTGCTTTATTAGATTGCTTGCCTTCGGGATTTTCTTACAATCCAATGATCCTGGCTATGACTGGGAATGAGCAGAGCACAGCAAATACTGCAATTTTCACTAAGAGGTTTAAAAATTAAGAAAAGAAGAAAACACCCTGACATGCAAAACCCTTGACAGCTTTCTGGGTGAATGCAAGTTGGCATTTGATGGTGATGTTAAAAATAGAATGGCTCAGATGGCTTCACTGATACTTCCTGAGTGAGCCAGAGTGCTGGACACAGATCCTGGTTTGCGGAGGCCTCAGTGCTGGTTCCAAGGTAAACAATTGTGATAGCACACAGCTCTGCTGAAAAAGTGGAATCACAGAATGACCAGGCTTGGCAGGGACCTCTGGAGATCATCTTGTTCAACCCTTTGCCAGAGCAAGCAGGCTGCACAGGACAGCATCCAGGATCGTGGGGGTTGAATGTCTTCAGAGATAGAGACTCCACAACCTCTCTGGGCGGCCTGTCCCAGGGCTCTGCCACCCTCACAGGAATGAAGCTCCTCCTCAAGCTTAGGTGGAACATCCTTTATGCCCATCACCTTTTTTCCTGTCCCTGGGCACCACTGAACAAAGACTGACCCCATCCTCCTGACCCCCACCCTTCAAGGATTTATCAGCACTGATAAGATCCCCTCTCAGTCTTCTTTTCTCCAGGCTAAACAGTCCCAAGTCCCTCAGCCTCTCTAATCATTGGTTTAAAACTGAGTGGTTCATGGAAAATACTGGCTGAGTGTAATATAGTGTGGAGTCTTACCCCAAAAATGTCATTTGTCAGTTCTGATTGCACACTAACAGCTTATTTTGTTACTCAGAAACATCAAAGTCCTTAGACAGGACCAGCTCAGTCAGAGGAACAACCTGACTTCATCAGTAATCAGTGATGTCACTCCAGGGAAATGTATGAGGACACTACAACATGAGGGTAAAAGCCACATGGAGCATCCCACCACCACTGCTTTACCCTGATCAAGTCCACTGTCTGTGCTTCCCCTTCTTTCCCTCCAGCTAATACTCCAAGGACAAAGCGAGCAGCTTAATCCTTGAGGCAGCTCACAGCAGTTTTGAACTTTCAGCCCAGGTTTCACACGATGTAGAAGTGACACAAACTGGCTTGAAGTCTTCCCACACCCTGCTGTTCATTCCTGTCCTGCAGCAACGTGAGGGTCTTTGGTGAGGTCAGCCTTGAGAACGATCAGAGAATGGAGCAAGAAAAGAAGAGGTGATACCTCTTGTAAGAGCTCTCCTCTGCCTCAGAGCAGGGTCCCCAGGGATGGTGAGAACGTTTAAAGCCGGTTCTGCTGACTGCTTTGAGGAGGTTTCTCTTTGCATTCACCCTTGAGTCAATCAGCAACTTGGAATGTTTTTATCAGCAGGGAGCCCCTAGTACTTTGACTTTCAAAAGCCTGAGCAGCAGAAGCAGCAGAAGCAATGTGCCAGATGTGCTTTCTGCTTCAGGCAGCCCCATCCCCACGGTATCATTCTGTACTCCATTTGTGGTCCTGTGAAGCAAGGACTAAAGGACACAGTATCTCTACAAAGGGAATTAATAATCAATTAATACTGGCACATCATAGAACCACAGACATGGTTTTGGTGGGAAGGGAACTCAAAGCCCATCTAGTCCCACCCCCTGCAATGGGCAGGGACACCACCCCCACCAGCCCAGGGTGCCCAAAGCCCCATCCAACCTGGCCTTGAACCCTGCCAGGGATGCAGGGGCAGCCACAGCTTCTCTGGGCACTCTGTGCCAGGGCCTCACCACCCTTACAGGGAAGGGTTTCTCTCTCATACCTCATCTAAATCTCCCCTCCTTCAGCTGAAGGCCATCCCCCCTTGTCCTGTCACTCCCTGCCCTTGTAACCAGTCCCTCCCCAACTTTCCTGTAGCACCTTCAGGTACTGGAGGGATGCTTTCAGGTCTCCCTCTTCTCCAGGCTGAACAACTCCAATTCTCTCAGCCTGTCATCTTAGGAGAGGTGCTCCAGCCCTCGATTCGTCTTCATGGCCTCCTCCACGCTCTAATAAAGAATCCCACCATTCTTCAGTGAGCAGAATGAGAATGAGCTTTTACTTTAATTATATTACTCTGACCTCCATCTTTCTCCCTCCCTCTGCCAGGAAGCCAAAAGAACGGCTCAGCAAGGCCAGTCAGGGCAGAGCCATACATGCACCCCAGCTCAGGCAAGGACCAAGGCCCAGGGCTTGGGTTGAAACGCAGCTCTCAAGCCCAGGAGCAGATGGTTCATGGACAAAGACACCAGACAGGACTTCTCATAACTCCTTCTTCCAACTTAGCTCTTTTGACAGCAGCCTGACCCAAGGTTAGAACTGCCCCACCTCAGCCCTGACCCTGAGCACCAGCAGCTGAAACCCCAGGAAGGGCAGGGGGGAGGTTGCAGAAGGTGTTGGTGCACCCAGTGCTGTGACAGCCACCTCCCTTCCCACCACTGTTTGTCCCCACACACCTTACAAAGGTCTGGAGAGGCAGGAGTTGTGAAATGCCCAGTGTGTTGACACCATCCCACACACACCAGATTCACCTTGAGGTGTTCCAGGGATGCCAGTGCAGGGTGCAACACAGTGTAGATGCTCCAACAGACTCTTCCTTTGCTGGGATCAAACCAGTGGGACAGCCATGCGGGCAATGAGGGAGGTGGCAGTGTTTCTGTCCCCTTCAAAGACATTGCCAGTCATCTGGGACTGTGGCTGAGGGGGGACAATCCTGTCCCTGGGACTGAAGCATGGTCCTGGGGGTGCAAGGTTCAGCAGGACAGAGTCTGAGCATTTGGATGCTGCATTGGGAGGGGAAGGGTCTCATGGCACCTTTTGGGTGCTCTTCCCTCCAAGAACAGTGTCAGTCATTGGGGTGGCTCAGGGATGGGTTGCTGGCAAACTCTGAGGCAACAAAATTATGGGATGCTCCAAGCCTATCAGAGCAGCCATTTCAGTGGTTCACATAGCCCATGGGAGACAGTAAGGAGTCCTGGGAGGTGGGGCTCCAGTCTTAGCCACAGCCATGTAGGTTGTGGTACCCCCAGAAAATGGCCTGGAGCAGTGACCAATGTCAGGGCCCTTTACTATGGGGGTTTGACATTCAGCAGAGTGCACAACGCCATACAGGGCCCTCTCTGACATCTGAGATACCATTGAATAACTAGACTCTGCTCAATAGGTGCCCAAGTTTAGTCACATCTGAATGGTCAACGCTGTGGCCTTGCCCAGTCCCCATTGAGCAGTTCAGGGGTTGAGGGACAGGGACCGCTGTGGCTACAGAGGTGTCAGACAAGCCTGCAAGGCCAAGACCTGCCTTTGTAGGCTGGCCAGAGTTCCCTAGAGGGTTTGGAGGTCATCCAGGAGCTGTTGAAAGGTAGCAGAGGGCAAGCCAAAAGCTCAGGGTGGCAGCAACCTCCTGACATGGGCTTGGTTCTGCAGCACCTGAGCAAAGACAGCAAGGTTGTAGAACTTAGTGGTGCATGCAAGACCCAGACCAAAGCCTTGTTCTTCACACCCTCTTGTCATGCTGTATTATCATTTAAGACCAGATATTTAGGCCAGGAGCCTCTCAAGCTGACCAGGGGTTAGTGGAGGCTGCAAGGGAGCTGGTTGCAGCTTTGTGTTCCTTCACACAGAGCCTCTCCCTCTCTGATCCATCTCCCCTTTGCTAGAAGTCACAGCATCTTCAGAGACTGAAAGATGTCTGCTCAGTACTGGAGAGCTTCCCTGCTTCTTGGGAACTATCAGGACACTCAGCTGAGGATAAATATTATGACAGTTCTTCCTCCATCATTGCTCCTCCTCCTCAGGTGATGCTGTGGCATCTAAAAAGCATTGAGAGGAGGTAGTTTAAAAGCTCAGGCATTTTTTCTGGCCCACAAATAAGCTCATTATCTGGATCTATACATGGAAATACAGAAGGTCAGGGCACATCCTCTGACCTGAGAGATGATTTAGCTGAACTCTGCTCCTGTTCTTTCCAACCCCAGGACAGGAGGCTTCTTCCTTCTGCTGACCAGGAGGAGCTGCTGGCTCATGACCTTTCTCAGACCATTCCAAGAGCAATATCAACAACAGAACAGTGTAGACACCCATGGACAAGTGTTCACAAGAGCCTCTGTTCCTCTTTACTGGTTTGTATATGTCCACTTAGTCCTTTGGGTAAGTACATACTTAAATTTTGCAGAATTTGATCTAAAAAACTGTCCGATTTTCTCCTCTGATTCCTAACTCAGAAAGGGGGTGAGGTGGGGGGCTAATTTACCTACCATCCATAGGTTACTGACTTAGTTCCCCGATAAATGACAAGTTATCAGACTCTATGAAGAAATGAGGTCAGATTGGGTAATTTCCTCATCCCTTTTAGCTCTCAGTATCTGAGGATTTGGGTGCTGGGCCTGACTTGTGTCACTCCATCAGTTTAGCTGTTCTGGCCAGCCAGTTTTTGACTTCTACAGCAGGATGTAGGGATGCAGTCCTTCAAAGAGGAAGGCAATGACCTTGGTTTGCAGACATCTCCTGTCCCCTGTGGCACTGTCGGAGAGCAGATAAAGAGACTCCCTGCTTGATGAGTGCCTACCATCTCCCAGCCAGAAAGGATATTTCAATTTCACAGCGTGTGTTTCATTTATTAACCCTTTCCCACCTGCTTTCAGGGTATTTTCCTTCCAGTTTCCAAGAAGCCTCAGATCAGAGGTTATATCTGCCTAATTAGCAGCAGGCAAATGAGCAGTTTTAGAATGTTCAAAGGACCATTCTCCCCTGAGGATTCCTAGGATTAACCCTTTAGAGAAACAACATCCTGCACCATATAAACACACCCTGTGTGTAGCACAGTCATGCTGAGTGCATGGGGATGGTGAACTTCAGGTTGGAGCACAGGGAGTTCTGCACCAATATGCAGAAGAACTTTTTCACAGTGAGGGTGAGGGAGCCCTGGGACAGGCTGCCCAGGGGGGTGTGGAGTCTCCTTCTCTGGAGATATTCCAGACCCATCTGGATGCTGACCTGTGCACCCTGTCCTAGGGACCCTGCTTTGGCAGGGGGTTGGACCCAAATGGGCTCTGGAGGTCCCTTCCAACCCCTACAATTCTGTGAACTGTGAATTGAAACAGACCCAAACAGAATCACAGAATCACAAGGTTGGAAAAGATCTTTAAGATCATCAAGTCCAACCAAGACATGCAAAAAGTGGCCAGTTCTAATTATTATTATTATTGTTATTGTTATTGTTATTATTATTACTCGTTGCTACTCAGAATATTAATTTTTTTTCCAATTCATGCATAAAGTAACTTAAAGGTATTTAAAAGAAAAGAAAACAAAAATCACAAAAAAATCCAGAACAGCCTGTTGTGGTTTGACCCTGGCTGGAGGTCAGATGCCACAAGAGCTGCTCTATCGCTCCCCTTTTCAGCTGGATAGGGGAGAAAATAGATATTGAGAGGCTTAGTTATAATTATAGGGGGATTTTTTAGCCTTGAGAAGAGGAGGCTGAGGGGAGACCTTATCACCACCTACACTGACCTGACAGGAGGGTGCAGAGAGGTGGGTGATGGTCTCTTCAGCCAGGGGACAGGAGATAGGACAAGGGGAAATGGCCTCAAGCTGCACCAGGGCAGGGTCAGAGCAGAAATTAGGGAAAAGTTCTTCACTGAAAGAGTTGTCAGGGCCTGGAACAGGCTGCCCAGGGGGGCAGTTGAGTCACCATCTCTGGGTGTGTTTAAAAGACGGGTAGATGAGGTACTTAGGCATGTGGTTTAGCATAGGACTCAATGATCTTAAAGGTCTTTTCCAACCTTGTGATTCTGTGATTTTGTGATTTTATGTCTGTCAGGGCTAACAACCTGTCTTATATGTCACTGTTCAATGGGTCCTGAGGACATGTTTAACACAGAAGGGACTGCGGCACCTCTGCCAATACCACGTGGTGTAGGGTGCCTTGCACATCCTGTGAGAGAGCAGCAGTGGTAGTACCACACACCCCACCTCTGATTCATTGCCCATGTATCTGCAGGTACCTAAATGGGCTACAAGAAAGATGGAGAGCGACTCTTTTTCAGGGAGTGTGGCGACAGGATGAAGTGGAATGTCATTAAGCTGAAAGAGAGTAGGTTTAGATTAGAATTTAGGAAGAAATCCATCCCTGTGAGGGTGGTAAGGCCCTGGCACAGGGTGCCCAGAGAAGCTGGGGCTGCCCTGGATCCCTGGCAGGGTTCAAGGCCAGGTTGGATGGGGCTTTGGGCACCCTTGGCTGGTGGAGTGTGTCCCTGCCCAAGGGACGCCAAAGCACGAGATGGGCTTTGAAGGTCCCTTCCCACCCAAACCAGTGTGTGTGATTCTATGTTTCAGTCCTGAAGGAATGCAATGCTTCCAAATATCAGGAATAGTGTGGCCAGCAGGACCAGAGCAGTGATTGTCCCCCTCTACTAAGCACTGGTGAGGCCACACCTTGACTGCCATGTTCAGTTTTCCCTCACTACAAGGAAAACATTAAGGTGCTGGAGTGTGTCCAAAGAAGAGCAGTGAAGCTCATGAAGGGTCTGGAGAACAAATCTTATCAGAAGCAGCTGAGGGAACTGCAATTGTTTAGCCTGGAAAGGAGGAGGCTGAGGGGAGACCTGTTTACTCTCTACAACTACCTGGAAGGATGTTGTAACCAGGTGGGTGTTGCTTTTTTCTCCCAAGTGACAAGTGATAGGACAAGAGGAAATGGCCTCAAGTTGTGCCAGTGGAGGTTTAGGTTGGATATTAGGAAACATTTCTCCATCAAAAGGGTCGTCAGTCACTGGAACAGGTTGCCCAGGGAAGTGGTAGAGTCACTATCCCTAGAGGCATTTAGAAGATGTATGGAGCTTAGAGGCAGGGTTTAGTGGTGAACAGTTGGACTCATGATCTTAAGGGTCTCCACCACAATTCAATGAAATGGAATGCCTTTTTCCTGTCAGCACACGGCAGCACATACACAACACTGAGAGCATGTTGGGGCATTTGCGGCCTACCCCGAGTGTGACTTCATGGCACTTAGAGGCTGGATTGCAACAGATGAAGCAGGTATCTCCCAGCACAGCTTTCACTCACCCTGAGAGCAATGATGCCGTTAGTACAGATGCCATAAATCCACAGGGGACTCTGGGTGTTGTACTGCACCGGACGGCTGTGCCACCCACCTGCCTTTACTGTCATACCCTCCTCAGGTAGATTAAACCCATCCCAAGCACACCTACAGAATTTGGGCACACATCCATTTGCAGACACCTACAGGCCTTCACTGGTGAGACAGAGAAAATGGCAGCATCCAAGTGTCCCTGGAGACCTTCTCTGTAAGAATCACCTGGATACATATATACCTGCACACCATGAGGGAGAACACAGCACATTCAGCGAGGCAGAGGCGGTGGTGGTGGCAGGGATGAGGTGAAGACACTACCTTCCCTCCAGCAGCATCCCCTTCCAGCCCAGCACATTGTCCTCACAGTCTGAACCATTCCAGTCCTTAAACCCTAAATCCCAGGCAGTCTTTACCAGAAAGATCCATTCTGTCAAAGTAATTTTCCCTCTCCTTCCCAGTTACGTGAGAGCTGGTCTGAAAATTACACACAGAATCACACACAGAATCACAGAATCACAAGGTTGGAAAAGACCTTTGAGATCATCAAGTCCAACCGTTCCTGTCCTATGCTAAACCATATCCCTGAGCACCATATCTACCCTTTTTTTAAACACATCCAGGGAAGGTGACTCAGCCCCTCCCTGGGCAGCCTGTTCCAGGCCCTGACAACTCTTCAGTAAAAATGTTTTTCTAATATCTAATCTGACCCAGCCTGGTGCAGCTTGAGGCCATTTCCCCTTGTCCCCATCTCCTGTCACCTGGCTGAAGAGACCATTTCCCACCTCTCTACAACCTCCCTTCAGGTCGTTGTAGGCAGTGATAAGGTCTCCCCTCAGCCTCCTCTTCTCCAGACTAAATATCCCCAGCTCCCTCAGCCACAGTTCTTCATCCAGTACTTAGAAGGGAGAAAAGAGCTTACATAGCTTAATGTGACCACTGTGATCATCTTGATCGATTTTAGCATGGCCTGTCAGATATGTGAGGTTTTAAGGTTCAAAATTCTGGAATAATGGGAAACCTGGGAAAATCCCAGCTTGCTTTCCAAAGCAAAGGTAACCTCTAGATCTCATAAAGGGAGAGTGGAGAAAAAATATGAATAATTTTTAAAAAGCTTTAAAAAAAAAACCCTTAAAAAGCATAAAAGAAAATCACCCCTCTTTAAAGACTTTATAGACTTTAATTCAATGTTATGATTATTTGGGGCTGGACTCAGGAGATGAGCAACTGGTGATGATGGTATCACACTGTGCACTGGGAGTGGTGCATCAGGAGAGGGTGAGTCATCTGCTGCATCCCAGGTAATACCTTGGCTGGTGGGGAAAGGAGAAGCTTTGCATTAAGGTTACGGAATGACTTGTCTGAATAAAAACATGTAAAAGAATGCATGAGAAATATGGCCTGAACAGTGAGGTCACAGAGGTTAAACCACTCACAAAGAGATTTTTGTGGTGATTTGGCCCTGGCTGGAGGCCAGACACCCACCAAAGCTGTTCCATCACTCCCCTTTTCAGCTGGAAAGAGGAGAAGATACATATTGAGAGGCTCAGGAGTGGAGATAAGGCCAGGGAGAGATCATTCCACAATCAGCATCACAGGCAGAACAGACTCAGCACAGAATAAAGGGAAGAAAACTCTCTAACTGATGACACTGCCCTGCACCCCCAGTGACACCAGAGTCAGGTGATGAGAAGTGTGACCAGATTTTAAAGCACCTCCCCCCACCCCTGCCTTCTCAGCAGACTGCACTTGAGTCAGGATTTGACTCCCTTCTTCCCCCCACTGGGGCACAGGGAGGGGCAGGGACTGGGGGAATGGGAGGTTCGGTCAGTTCCTCACGACATGTTCTTCTTAGTCAGGGGGTTCATTCCTCACCCCCTTCCCCTGCTGCACCATGGGGTCCCACTCACAGCAGACAGTCCTCTAGAAACTTCAACATCGGTCCTTTCCCACAGGGCTTCAGCTCTTCCCCAGCTGCCCCAGCGTGGGTCACTGCCGTGGGGTGCAGCCATAAATCACAGAATGTCTCTCAGTCTCTCAGGCCCAGACTGCTCCAGCCTGGTCCCCCACAGGGTCACAAGGCCCCCCAGCAAACCTGCTGTGTCAGAGATCTCTCTCCCTCCTTCTCTCTCCCTCGTTCATCTCTGTGTCTCTGTCTCTCTCCATGGGCTGCAAGTGCTGGCAGGGGCTTGCTCCAACATGGGTCACATCATCTCCTGTGTGTCTCCCCCTGCTCCAGCGTGGGGCCTCTCCACAGGCTGCAGGTGGGGTCTGGGCCTTGTCCATGGGCTGCGGGGGGACACCTGCTCCACCATTGGTTTCTGCAGGGGCTGCAGGGCATCTTTCTCCCTGGCACCTGATGCACCTCCTTCCTCCCTTCCCTGGCCTTGGTGCCTGCACAGCTCCTCACATCTTCTCACTCCCTTCTCTGGGGGCACAAAGCGGCTGCTTGTTGGTTTTTCTCCTCCCTGTGATTCCCAGGGGCGCTGTGACCATCACTGATGGGCTCTTGGTCAGCAGCGACTCCAGCCTTGAGCCGGCTGGTGTTTGCTCTGTGGGGCCTGCAGAGAGCTTCTGGCTGCTCCTTGCAGCAGCCGCCCCTGCAGCCCCCTCCTCCACCTGAACCCAGCCACACAAAACTATAACAATTTCCTTGAACAAAAAAATCTCATGAGTACAGACACTGTGCTGGCAGCTTGATTTCCTGCAGATAAATCATTATCCAACATCGGTATTTCACCAGATCTTTTGTGCCAAAACTTGCTTCTGCATCCTGAAGCCTGAATGTGAACAGAAAGTGAAGTTTCACAACTTGCTTCCAAAGACCTCTGTGTGATGAGATCAACAGGGCTGCTTCTGAGTGATACCCACATGTCACAGGGTATCTGCGTGCTGCACAACAATAGCAGGACAAGCAGGAGGATACCTGGTGGGTATCAAGCAGGGAAGAAATGTAGAACATAGAATCATAGACTGGTCTGGGTTGGAAGGGGCCCCAAGGATCACAGAGCTCCAACCCCTGCCACAGGCAGGGCCACCAACCTCCAGGGCCCCATCCAACCTGGCCTTGAACACCCCCAGGGATGGGGCACCCACCCCCTCTCTGGGCAGCCCGTTCCAGGAACAGAACATGAGAACATGCTCGTGCTCATACAAATTCTGGAAGCCAGGGAGCCAGGGTGAGAAGTGATTTCTATTTTGGTCCCTCAGTCTTTCTCCAAAAAGCTCTCAGCAAACAATCCCTGTGCTCAAAAATACCATTTGACCTAGAAACCTGCCTTCTAGGGTAAAGCTTATCCAACCATGGCACTATGGCACTCCTGCTACGACTGATCCAAATGAACTGATTTGCCTCATTGTTAGAACATCAGATCCTAACCATGCTTCTAACAGCCTGTAAAACTGAAAACAAGAGGCCAAAGTGACAGGAAAGCAATTTGTAAAGTCTGACTGAACAGGGAGAGGAAAAAAAAAAGAGAAAAAGTTTAATAAAATAAAATCAAATCCCCGTCCTGAGGCAGAGAGAACGGGCTTTGTCATCTGAATGTGCTGTTTGCTGGAAAAACGCAGTGCATACAAACTGACTTTTGCAACCCCTGCAATTACTGCCTGACTGCCCTAAAGTACTGCCCTAGGCTGAGGGAGCTGGGCTGGTTCAGCCTGGAGAAGAGAAGGCTGTGTGGGGACCTCATTGCAGCCTTCCAGTGCCTGAAGGGAGCAGAGAAACAGGAGGGGATTCAACTTTTTAAAAGGACAGATAATGGCAGGACAAGGGAAATGGAGTGAAGCTGAAGGAAGGAAGGTTTAAATTAGATATTTGGGGGAAGTTTTTTACAGAGAGAATGGTGAGGTGCTGGAACAGGCTGCCCAGAGAGGTGGTGGGTGCCCCATCCCTGGGGCTGTGCAGAAACTTGAAGGGTCCATTTTGGAAATGTCCCTGTGGTTTCATCTGGGGCCAGTCCTGATATCTTGCACTGGGAGGGAAGTTTTGTGGTGCACTGTAAGGGGAGCAGAACTGGAGGCTAGGTGCTCCCTGACTTGAAGTGTTCTCCTATTTCTCTTGATCTTCACTGCAAAACTGCCATCCCCTCTGTATTTTAAAGCGACTCAACTGAACGCCTTTATCTCACAGAAATTCAGTGTTAAAAGTGCAGTCACAGTGTATTTTAAACCCCAAGAAATTGCCATTTGTTTGTAGCAGTGATTGCAATGCATTAAACAAATCGCAGATTCATAGAATTGTAGGGGTTGGAAGGGACTTCCAAAGATCATTGAGTCCAACCCCCTGCCAAAGCAGGGTCCCTAGGACAGGGCACACAGGGTGGCATCCAGGAGGGTCTTGAATATCTCCAGAGAAGGAGACTCCACACCCACCTGGGCAGCCTGTCCCAGGGCTCCCTCACCCTCACTGTGAAGTTCTTCTGCAGATTGGTGTGGAACTTCCTGTGCCCCAACTTGAGGCCATTGCCCCTTGTCCTGTCAAATACACCAGCCCAACGGATGGTATATCAGCAGTTATTAGCCTGCCCCTAAAAGCAGAACAAACCTACAGCATTCTAGCATTTCAAGTAGGGAGCTAGAGTAAACAGCAAGTCTTTTTATTTATATTTTGGGAGCTACAATTCAGAGTCTACAGTAAATATCAGGCCATTTTATTTGTATGTTTACATTCAATTTTATCTTTAGGCTCCTGCCTTATCATCAGACAAACTCTTCCCATGCAGAGGCATAAATAAGATTCTCACGAGCTCAGGCTGGCAGGTTTATGTATCTCCATCCACCAGGATCTTTTAGCAACCAACTAAGTGAGGCCAAAGCCTCTGAACTCCCAGCACAAATATTTTGTGGTTGTTGCAGAAAAGAGACATTGTCATTCCCAAACAGATCGATGCTGTATCCGGCTCTGACAGTGATCAGTGTTGAATCTTTCAGCAGACAATATAAATCCTCCCTCTCCAACCTCTGCTGTCCGTAAGTGCACAGCCACGCACTTCATTGTTCGATCCAGGAAAAGAATATCTTCCTGACCTTAGCTGATGATAATTGCATATAGCTTTATTTATATCAACAGTAACATTGATCTTGATGGTTATTACTAATACTGTTACCAGGAGGCACTGCATATTTTATTAATATTCCTCTCTAAGCTCCCTGTGCCAATCGAGTAGTTCTGGCAATCCTTCGTTCCCCAGCCGGTTCCTCCTATAGAAACCTCCCACTTCTTCTCAGGAACTCCCTGCATGAACCCATCCCTCTCCCTCAGTTGTCTAAACCTTGCAGAAAAGCCAGGGAATCTACACCTGAAGCTTAACTGGTCCATGGGCCAACACTGACATCTTAGCAAGTGGAGGGGACAGCATGGTGATCCCAGGGTAAGACCTGGGGTCTCTGTTGTTTCTGTAACTGGCAGATCATAGAATCCCACATCCCAGAGATTCTGCCTGTATCCACAAGCTAGAATTTCCCCATGTCCTCTTTTGTCACCAAATTCTTCATTCTTCTTCAGGTCTCAGGGGCAGGTAACTGTCCCCTTTTGCCTGCTCAGAGGGTTACTCATCTCACCACAACCACATCTCTGCCGAGCACTTGGTAGTTTTTTCCCGATCAGCACTGTTCTTGCTCACATTATCATTCTGCTTTGGAGCCTCAGCTGCAGATCCGCAGCTTTAACACCAGAACAAAGTGCTGCATCAATTAGTTTGACCTCTTATGTTGTGGGGGACCACTACATTTCACCCAGTTACCTTTGAGTTGTGACTTGAATTCTTTATTTTTAAAGCACTGCCAGTTGCCTGGATTTAGATGCAGCTGAGATGGCTTTGGCTAGAGTCAGTTTGGCTTCCACAGGATTTGCTGGTTCAGGAACAGCAGTGTGTAAAGATGGAGTGGTTCTTGTTCTGGGGCCAATCTGGGTCTAGAAGTGATGCAGCTGCCTTGAAACTTCAGCCTGGACTAGTAAAGCTTTTCCAGAACTCATCTTGTTCTGCCTGGAACTAGCTGAAGCATCTCTGTGCCACACATCATGCTGCTGGGCACAGTAACTCAGGAGGACAGTGACAAGGTGTCCCACCAGTGCTACAAAGTCCTTTCTACACAAAGTCGGGGCCTGGAACAGGCTGCCCAGGGAGGGGGTTGAGTCACCTTCCCTGGATGTGTTTAAAAAAAGGGTAGATGAGGTACTTAGGGATATGGTTTAGCACAGGACACGAGCGGTTGGGCTTGATGATCTTAAAGCTCTTTTCCAAACTTGTAATTCTGTGATTCTAGCTAAGCACAGCAAATCTCCTCCAGTGAGTCTCTGCTGGTGGCAGACTGGTCTGCAAAGCTCCTTTGATGTCTCTGCCCCACGGTCCCCAACACGGGCCCTGCCCTGAACCTCTGTTTACATTTGCACAGCAGCTGAATTAACAAAGCCTCCTGCAACCCACAGCGCTGGCAGCTGCGGTGCAGAAACATCCAAACAAGCTCCGAATTACCTGAGCTGACTCAGCTTCAAGCATTTCACACACGCTCTTCCCAGTGAGAACATCGAGCTGGGTCTATACATCTGTAACGTGAAGTTCAAAAGGTAGGCTAAACTTTAGAGAGAAGAAGGAAAGGAAAAAAACCTAAGAGGAAGGTTTCATCCTGCCATTTCCCCCTCAAAAAGCTGTTAATTATCAGTTTGAATCAGGGCAATCCTGGGGATGTTGCATTTCATACCAAGCTTCTCACAGGGTGGGTTACCTGCCTGTAGCACCCCACGTGAGGTTTTCCCTTTTCCCCCACATGTTCAGTACCAGTTTTTATTTCTAATCCCTATCTCAGTGTCACTTCTGAAGAAGGGTAAGCTTTTAGGCAAAATTGCCTTATATTTCTTTTCCTGACATAAGACCGATACAGGCTGTCAAAGTACCTACCAAAAGACCTTTGTTGTCATCCATTCCAAGAGCTCATAATTTAATACAAGACAGGAGACAACAGGCACAGAGAAACAGATGGGAGATTGCAGGAACACGGTAACACAGTCTAATTTTATTGTGAGGATAAAAACCTCCCTTGTGTTGCTGTTACACAGCGTGGCCTGCTTGTTGGTTTCCACACAAGAAACCAGAGAGCATGGCATTAACCCTTTCCCATGGCACCGAGTTTCACTGATTAATTACATGTTGTATAAAATATTTTTTTTTATTTTCTTTTTACCTAATTAAGTATTATTGAATGGGTAAATTGAGTCTGATATGAAATAGGGTTCATCCCTTGGACAAAGAATAGATTTTATTACCGGCAAGACTTTGTTTTCTTGCAATTGCCTGAAGTTATAAACCCCTGAAGGAAATGGGAAGAAAAAAATTAATTGCATTAGGGTTTGGATCAGGCCAAATGTGATCTCGAGACTTAGAGACTTACAGACCCACATGTCAGGCACCTGGAATTTACTGATTAAGGAAATATAAATTCATCTCTACATAAATGAAGAGCAAAATGAAGAAATGTTTGTAAGATTATGTGGGGAGAAATCAGATCCTAACAAAAGGCAGCAAGTAAGTGGTGTGGTAGATGGGAGAGGGAGGTTTTGCATGTAGAGGGAAGAATCAGGCTGGAGCAGCAGGGAGAATTACAAGGAAAACTACACTGAATGATGTTCCCACTTCTGAAATCACTCAAATCACTCATCTGCGGATTTCTCGACGGCGTTGGCTTCTGAACACTTTCTGGGTGAGGTGTCGGCACTGCTGGGATGTACGCTGCATCAGCCAGAGAGCACAAAGCTGATTGTACATTCAGGGAGAGCACCAGCAGCCAGAGAAGCAGACCTCACGTCTCCCAAACCTGACCTGGCTCTCAGCAACTGGCTGACTTCATCTCGAATCTCAGCAAGCCGCTGGTAATAATCTCCATCCTTTGTGTCCATTTAAAGGCCCATACACTAGTTCACCTGAAACATGGGTGTCGGGGCCTACAGAAGCTGGATGTACGGGATATACCATGCCCCATTAAGCAGTCTGCCACATAATGTGTTGATGGTTTGCTTGTATGTCCATCATGCTGGGACAGCTGTTAACAAACTCCCTTTTGCTGCCCAGAGAGCAGATGGCTCCATATCCTGGTACTTGGGGAGGTTAACCTGAGAAGGCCTTGGGGGCTAACCTTGGGGTTAACTTGGGGAGGCCTGTCCAGAACCAGGACACTCCACCTACTTATGCCAGGGATGGAAACACCCCAAAAGCTTTATGGCAGGATGGGGGAAGCTCAGTAATCCGTTAGGAAGTGTGTTAATGGCTCAGGTATTAATTGGGCTACAGTTCACAGGAAATCCCTGGGGAAAGGGAAGCACGGATGGAGAGAGGCACAGGGAGTTTTGGATGTGTGTTATATCCCTGTAACCTGCCCAAGGATACCTGTGTCCCCACATCAATGCTCCTTTTCAGCAAAAGCAAGTCCTCAGACAAAAGTTTTTGCTTGAGACATGAGTTTCAGCTATAGGACAGCTGTGTAAGCATACAAAAAGTTTGTCAGGGAGCAGAAGAGGGAAATTTATTGGAGCTGGCTCAGCACATGGGTGGCTATAATCTGGTTTTATTTTACTTCTGCACCCTGTCTCTATGAAGTTATTAGTAACATTGTCAGTATGTTAATAGCAGTAAATATAACCTGTACTTGTGCATGGTCTGTGAAAGAGCGATTTGAAAAGATGCTTCTTTCCATGTCTATGGGCAGGCTTGCTGGACGGCTCGTGTGCTGGATGTTGGGGTGGCTGAAGGGATTGTTTCTCCAGCAACCCTCCCAGGCTCTTTCAGTAGGTCTTCGTGCATGGTGCTGAAGGGGAAAGTGAGTGTCTTACTTACCAAACCCCCCCAGATCTCCTGCTGCACTCGCAACATTCTCCTCTCTATGCCATTTAGTTCCTGCTTTACAGAGTCCTGCAAGAGAGGAACTATTAACTGCTCCCCAGGCTCTATAAAAACCTGGCTTTAATGGTTTCGGGAATGAGGGCTGGAGATTCTTGCTAGCCAGGCACAGATCTTCAAGAGCTTGGCATTCAACGTGTGGGAGAACATCAGGTGCCAGTGACATGCTGTGGGTTTTGATCAGCACCCAGAGCTGACAGATTTTACTGGTCATTACTTATCCCCAAGCTATTTACTTCCCTTCCACATGCTGAACTCCACTCTCAAATGCTGACACAGGTATTTTTTTAATTAAGCACCTTTTCACTGTTAAGGTTTGTTTAACAGACAGTTGTCAGCTTTTCATTTCTGACTTAGCTCAGAAGCGAAGCTTTTCATAGCTAAACCCCTGTTTCAGTTATTCCAGTCCACAATATTTCTTCTTCAGAAAAAACACTGGAGAAATGGTTTTGCATGGCTGAACGACTGAAGTAAACACTTCAAGTGCTCGCCTGTTCTTCAGTAACAAATATGTAAAACTTGGTTGTAGTATTTTTATGTAGTATATTTTATGTAGTATATTTTATGTAGTATATTTGTGTATAAAAAAGACAGGGATCTCCTAGAGAGAGTCCAGAGGAGGCTACAAAGATGATTAAGAGCCTGTAGCATCTCCCCTGTGAGGAAAGGCTGAGGGAGCTGGGGCTGTTCAGCCTTGAGGAAAGAAGCCTGAGAGGGGATCTGATCAATGGTTATCAATACCTGAAGGGTGGGACACAGGGGGAAATGGGCAGCCTCTTCTCAGTGTTTGTGGGGACAGGACAAGGGGCAATGGCCTCAAGTTGGAGCACAGGAAGTTCCACGCTAACATGTGTAAGAACTTTTTCACAGTGAGGGTGAGGGAGCCCTGGGACAGGCTGCCCAGGGGGGTGTGGAGTCTCCTTCTCTGGAGATATTCCAGACCCATCTGGATGCCGACCTGTGTGACCTGTCCTAAGGACCCTGCTTTGGCAGGGGTGTTGGACCCAATGACCTCTGGAGGTCCCTTCCAACCCCTACAATTCTGTGATTCTGTGATTTTCTGGCTCTTTCATCCACCTTCTCCCAGTATTCAAAACTTGAGTGACCCTCGTGAACAGCTCATCACTTCTTCACCTGATGCCAACACTTTGCATCCATTCACACCAGATGAGAATCTGCGTGGAACAGCTCCAGACTGAGACCTCGAATGAGAAGTCGTGAGTTTGTCTCACAGAAGTATTTAGGCACCGCTACACCCAACTGAAATGCCCCAGAGAATGAAAAGCTCTGAGGGAAGGGAATATTCAGCCCCTGAGGAGCAGACCAGAGGCTTTTCAGACACTAGGCTCTCTATAGTATTGCAGTTGACAAACAAAACCCAACTCCAATGGCAACATCTAAAATAGTGTGAGAAGGAACTGACCGACAACTTGCTGCTCAGCAAAAATGTTTCTAAGTTTTCAAGTTCAGACTCAGGGTGTGTGTATGGAATTTGCAGAAAGATAAGCAAAAGCCTCTATAAATACCTGAACAAAAACTGGTTAGTTCACATGTTTGTGGCCACATGTAGACTAATAATTATTAGGGCAATCAAAGAGACTTTGCAAAATAAAGACTTTAAGTGGTTGTAGCCAGATGCACACATAGGTTGTGTAACTGCTCAGCAGTGGCTTCTGCACCCTCCTGATTTTTGGTCTCCTGTAGCCAAGCACACTGCAGAGAATCACAAACCAGTTTTGGTTGAAAGGGACCTCAAAGCCCATCTAGTTCCCTGCCATGGGCAGGGACAGTGTCCACCAGCCCAGACTGCCCAAAGCTCCATCCAACCTGGCCTTGAACACTTCCACCTCAGAAAAGAATGCAACTTTCAGTCAAATTTTGACGGCATGAATTCTTAGGCATGAAATGTAACATGAAGAAATCACTGAAGTTGGTTTTATGTAGAATAAACTTGGGTGCACTGATCTTGGTAGGTGAGAAAGTTGTTTTTAGGATTGGCACATCGCTGGGAAAATTTTAGCCTATAAAAAGGAGTGTTTCATAGATTCACAGCTCATCAAAAACTAGTATTACACAGAAGAAATTATTCATAACTGTACTGCTTTGCCATGCCAACTGCAATCCCCCTCAAACAGCCTGTCACTGAGATCAGTGGGGACTTGGGCACAGGACCTTGCCAAAACAACTGGTAACTGGTTGTTTCATGTTTCCAAAGACTGGGTCCCCTTTTTGACTTGGAAACTCTTTCTTTTGGCTATGTCTTTCTTCCACCAAGCTGCATCTTTACCAGTTCTAGGCCCAGAGATGATCTTAAGGGCCTTTTGCTCTTAAGAGTCTTTTGCTTCTTTGCTCATCTGCCTTTAGCAAGTTCATGTTTTGCATACAGAAAAGCAAGACTGCAGGTAAAAGAGGGAAAAAAACCCATAAAACCCCAATATATGATAGTTATTGTTTGGGAAGCTCAAGGAGATGCATTTTCAAATTTTGGACCTACTGTGACTCAGTTTCTCAGTAGCTTTGCTTCTTGGTTTACCGTTTTAAAGTGAGGCAAGTAATACCCTTCTATTTTATAATACCATTTCACAGATAAATAATTTAGGGCCAGACTGTGCTACATTCTTTTCATGTTTTGTGATGGTTTACCATGCAAGTATCCCCAAAGGACCATTAAACCTATGTGACAACTTCGGAGAGAGGCTTCCTTAGGGACGACCATGTGCTATTAAACATAATAAAGAATGATGGAATCCAGCTGTTAATTAATCAATTGTTTCTTAAGCCATATCTATATTAATCTATCCAGTATTATTATGCATCATTCAATAAAAAACTTAATGAGATGCTTGCATAGAATCGTAGAATTGTAGAATATGTTAGGTTGGCAGGGACCTTTAAAGGCCATATAGTCCCACCCCCCTGCAGAGAGCAGGGACATCTTCACTAGGTCAGGTTGCTCAGAGCTTCATCAAGCCTGACCTTGAGTATCTCAGGGGATGGTGCCTCCACTATGTTTCCAGGCAACCTGTTCCAGTGATCCACCACCCTCATATTGAAGAACTTTTTCCTAATATCCAATCTAAATTTCCACTTTTCTAATTTAAAACCACCACCCAATGGTTTTACCAATGGACTACCATACTGACAGCAGCCATTAAAGCTATAGAGAAACTACATCTAAAACAGTCCCACATCGCCACATTCCTAAGTTCTAAAATGCCCTTTGATTTCAGTATTGTTACTCTCTATTCTCAGCACATTTCTTTTTTAATTTAAGACCTCTGAATTTGTCCTCAGAGAAGGATGTAACCACAGATACCACTGCCAGGTAAAATTACAGAGTTCTGGTTTGTACAACTTCTGGAAAACATTCAGAAAGGTTTTGCTTCTCGAGTGTCAAGGACTTACTAAGACCAGCCTCACAGCTGAAAAAGCTGCAAAACCTCATTCTGGAAGTAATAGAAGACTTTTTCTTTTTTTTTTTCTTTTTTTTCTCTTTTTTTTTGCACAAAGCAGTGAGGCTGAGGTTTAGCTGGAGACTGCGTAAGGGCTGCAGGGTTGGCACAGTGTAGACAGGGTGTTTTCCATTGCAGAGGTGCTGCCTTCCTCCGCCTTCCCATAAAACCGAACTCTGTACAGACAAGAACAAAGTTACTCTTATAGGAGTAATTATATACATTAGATTAATAGTAAGCGGCTACACAAAAAGCTGTTTGAAGCTGCTGGACATCCTTGGTAACTTGGCCTGAAGGATATAGTAGGTGGAGGATTTATATATTTAATACTCCTTCCTCTGACGCTTCAATAGCTGAAGTTACTGTTTCCACACTCAGGGATGGTCCCACATCCCACGTTTGGGAAAGATAACCTCTGGCCTCCTGCAGTAAGTGAAATTACTTCAGTTTGAATTTTCTCAGGCTCCTAAGCCATGGCTGGCGAGGCTTACACAGGGCTGACCCTGAGCACGGCCTTGTTTTCACACCAAAGAACCAGAGCTGTCCTGCCACAGCGCTGGCCAACACATCTCCAACATTTCCCCGTACAAAGCCTCCTGAGGA